>JAEQBH010001063.1:0-658609 GCA_016808115.1 Tetrastigma voinierianum | reverse complement strand
AGCATGGAGACGTGAAACACCTCGTGGACACCTGACATGCTGGGTGGTAACGCTAACCGGTACGCTATGGTGCCTATCCTCTCGAGTATCTCGAAAGGTCCGATGAACCGCATGATAGCTTCTCAAGGTCACAACTCCGACCACTCCCTTAGCATAACCTTCAAGAAGACATGATCCCCAACCGAACTCTAAGGGTCGACGTCGCACATCCGATAGTTTCATTTGGCTCGAGAGCCGTGGAGGAAGATCGCCACGTATCAAGCTCACCTTCTCGCAGGTGTCTCTAATCAAATCACTGAACCTGGGAACCACTACTCGTCTCCTTTATATCGAAGACTACCATCTCATGTGCGCATCAGCCCAAATTTGCCTCCCCATACCCGACCGCACTCTCTACCCCGACAGACACCATCTCTCGTCCCGCCATCGAACTCAATCACCGTTTCAACAGAGATCTGCAGCCACTAAACTCCGCCCAAGGCACTCGAGTTCGCTCGCTGTAATCGTAGCCCAAACCGGCCCCACAGCCTCGAGCATCCGCCACTCCCGAGATGTCAGACAAATAACGCCCTCCCCGTGACTTCCGACCGAGTGCATCGCTTCACCACATTTGCCTCCTACCAGGATGGTGTAATGCAAAGTGAAGTCATAATCCTCTAGAACTCCATCCATCCGCTGCTCATGTCGAGGTCCCGTCACAAGTGAAAATATACTTCACTTTTACGGTCCGAGCATACCTCGAATCCCCTCGCCATATAAGTAGCTACGCTTCAAATCTTCAAGGCTAAGACTACGGTCGCTAACTCCATATCGTGTGGGTAATTGCTCATGATTCTTCAACCGACGAACCATGTTACTACCCTCCCTGATCGCATCAAACACATCCCAATCCGCCTCGAGGTGCATCACAATACACTCAAAATTTCGTCCCCCGGTCTGAACCATCAAGACGGAGTCAAGGTCTCCTCTTCAACTCGGGAACGCTCCTCGCACTGTCATCCAACCAAACCGACCTCCTTCCCAGTCAACTTAGTCATGTGCCGCCATTCCGAGAAATCTCAATGAATCTCCCGTAATACCCGCCAATCCCAAGAACGAGACGTATCTCGAAGACTGACTTCGACCTCTCCCAACTCATCACTGCCTCGACCTTCTCTGGTCGACCGGGACACTCGATGCCGACACCACGCGGTCCCAAAATCTCACCTCAAGTAGTTAACTGCGACTTACCGAATCTCATGCATGTACCATGGTCTCTCAACAAATCAGAACGATCCTCAAGTGATACTCATGCCCCACTGACCGGGAGTGATTAAGATGTCATCCACTAAGACTAGCCACAACCGACATCTAAATAGGGTTGGAACATCCCTTGTATGAGATCCATGAATGTCGCCGGCGCATTCGCCAATCCAAAGGCATCAATCAGAACTCAAAGTGCCTATAACGCTGTTCCTAAACGCTGCCTTAGGAATATCAGACTTAACCCTCACCGATGGTAACCGCTGCGTAAGGTTCATTCGAAAGCAGACTGCGCTCCTCAACCGATCAAATAAATCACAATCCTAATGGGTACCGATTCTTGATCGTAACCTGCTCAACCGGTTCCAGTCAATGCACGTCAAGGGTCTGGCTCTTCTTGCAAACGTAACCGAGCGCCCGAAGCGGAAGTGCCTTGGCCGAATGAACCTCGTCTGCAGCTCCCGTGAATCGACTTCCGAAGTTCGCAACTCATCCGGTGCCATCCTATGTGTCATAGAGATGGGCAAGTACCAGTTGTAACTAGATGCCTAAGTCTACTACCCTCTGCAGGACGATCTGCAGCCTATCCGAAAAAACATCCGCGTACCCGCACACTACCGAGGTAGATCCAAGTCCCGGGTCTCTCCGTCCCTTCAGTGGTAAGGCTTCACAGCCCACCCCGCCTCAACTCGTCTCCTCGACACCTGACCAGAGCACTGCCCGGGCAAAAACATCATGTTTGCCCCTCTCAAATACCACACGAGTACCATCCTCGCTGCAGGCGGTAACCTCCTACGCTCACAATTGATAACGACTCGTAAGTCGCCACCAATCCATCCTCAGATGACATCGAACTCGACATGTCCATGATCCTCGTGTCCACCTGCGGGAGCAGAGTCCCCGAGATCTCTAACTCAAGAACCGACATATCATCCCTATTCTCACCCTAACCCTGTGGGAGAACTCACATATAATCTGGGCCCCAAGGTCTCGACTCTAAGCCCAACTCAATCACTCACGATGCAAGAATGAAACGAATGCGACGCCTTAATCAAACAACACTCTAGCCCATGCTTAGATAGCAAAACGCACTCGTATAATCACCGGGACCGGTCACCACCAGGTGTAGCGCAGACACGCCCGATCTCGACGTCTACCAGGCCTCGCCGCTCTACTTCCATACCGCCTCTCGCCCATCAGGAAATGTGGTGCCCGTAGCACCCCCGAATCGATCGCCCCTCGTGGGCCTGTGGACTGCGTCGTGAGCAATGTACGTATCCTCTGCCCTACTACCGACGGGACCGTGATGTCCCAAACCCCGATCCCCGCCTTCCGGGGCGCCACGCCTCATGGTCTAAGCCGCCGCATAATGGTAAAGACATAACTGGTCCCGCTCGACTAGCAACTCATCTGCCCAACACCGGCAACTCATTCCGTCTCCATCGACCTAACTCATCCCGTCCCGCCTGATGCGTGACTCGAGATCCCGCGAATCCAGGCCCTCCGCTCTTCCCCGAACCGGGAGGAAGATCGACCGTCCTTCCTCTCGCCACTAACACTTCAGATCCCGAGTGCTCCGGCATCCTCTATCTCTCTACACGTACGTCCCAACCATGGAATCCATCCCGCAGGCTAAGTCCTACAACTGCCCGAATGGACAATTTACCCATTCTCGAATCTCCTCACTCGCCGACGGCGGCCACGTAATCATCAAGAAATCAAGCTAACTCGTGAATCTAGCCACATGGGCCCATCACAAGCCACGCCCGTCACCCTGGGAACTCGAGCCTCGTGACGCCCCCCGCAGCCTCCCGAAATACCCGCCCATGAACAGCCTCCCGAAACTCGCCCATGTCATAACCTCTAAGTCTCTAGAAGTCCCAACCCATCTCCACCATACCCTGCCTCGCTCTAGCCGAAATACGCAAATTTAACCCGATCTCGGTCAGACGGAGGTGATTCCATAAATTTCCAAAAGACATTCTCGACCTCGCATAAACCAAACGGTCCGCCACCACGGTCCCTCCCGTGAATGCCTGAGGGTGGTGCGCCTAAATCTCTCGGGAGTGTTACCAGGACTCCTCCCCGACATCCGCCACACCAGCCCGTGCTATAGCAAACACGCAACACCCACAGCCCCACAAAGGCCCGCCGATCATCTACACCGGGTCAAATGTCTGGTGCCTCGACTGAAGGCCCCCGTGGACGCCCTCTACGCCCTCGTCTCTACTAGCCATCTACACACCATGGTAGTTGGGTCTCAATACGCATTCTAAGGCATAACACGTACTCGAGACACTAATCATACGCTGCAAATCAAGCAGAGTACATTGTCCTCAGATTTTCATGTGTAATGCAAGACAATTAATTTTCGTATTTAAAATATTGTTTTCAATAAAAATTTATTTTCGAAAAATTTCATTTTGAAAATTATTATTATTATATATATATATATATATATATATATATATATATTTTTTTTTTTTTTTTTTTTTTTTTCTATCCTTTATGAACAAAGGTCCATGAACAATCATGAACAAGGATCCAAACAAGCATTCCTAAACAGTTGTACTAAATCGAACTGGGTTGGGCGACAGTAGGCTCCACCTGTAACTCCATGTCAGACATCAAGTGCTACAGCAGTGTTTAAAAACAGGCGCCACAAGGCGCACAACGCCCATGCCGTGGCATAAACAAGGCAAGACAAACAAATGGGCAGGCCACCGGGCCGCGGCGCAGGGCATCGCGCCTGCAAGACCTGTGTCGTGGCGCACGCCGCGACCTCCTCCCCTTTGCTCACCTAACCGCCCATGTTGCGACGCCACTCGGTCGCGAGACATCAAGGCACCTAGAATCATGTCGCGACATCATACCTGTCGCGACACCGCCTCCGCCCGCCTTCGCCGTCGCCACCTTATGTCGCTACACACCTCATGTCGCGACCGGATTTAATTAACCTATGTCGCGATTATCAGCCTTCATGTCGCCACTTCCCAACCGATCCATGTCGCTGATGCCAAATCCATGTCGCGACATCAAGCTCCAATGAAGCATCGCCACCCATGTCGCGATCGTCTCCCGCCGCGACACCGCTTTCTCACGCTTCACGCCTGGCCGCCCATGTCACAAGGACGCTCCACCGGCGTCACGAGCATCAAGCCCGTGATAGCTCTTCATGGCCGCCGCGACGCCATGTCGCGACCACTTTGATGTCGCGACATCCTTCTCCTACCCAGTCGCAACACCAATCGACGCCGCGACCGCTCGTCGCCCAAGTCGCGCGCTAATTCGCGGCGTCGTGGGCGCGCAATAAGCCATGTCACGCTGGGCCACGCCGCTATCGCCGCTCGCTCGCAGATCGCCAGCCCCGTCAATTCCTAAACTGTGTCACGACCTAGTTACTGAAATTGGCAGCCATTCCAGTTTCTGGTTTGCATTTTTTTTTTTCAAACTCCTCCAAAGAAATTTTCCTCGTTACTTCCTAAAGATGCGTGAAATTTTATAAGCACGCTCTTTATCCACTTCAAATTTCTAGAATTTTTATTTACACTCTTTTCCTTGTGCAAAAACTGGACACCTTAATTCCACAAAACCCAATCGCTCATGTTTAAAACTCGACACCGTCTGTAATTTTTTTTTTTTTTTTTTTCATTCAATTTTACTGGCCACTCGTGAAACCCAGTAACCATTTTCTTTAATTATAACCCAAATAAATTTATTGAAATTTATTCTTTTGTTTTCTTTTCCAGTTTTGTACACTATACAACTCAAAATATTTTCCTAAAGTATTTTCTAACACATCATATGCTAATCACCAAGCACACATACAATCTCACACAAACATGTCATGCACACTAAACACACACACTAATTAAATCACACAAAACACTTCAACACACGTGTGCCAGAGGCCTAGTTTTGTCCCGTGATTTTCCTAGGTAATCCCATACCTAAACTCACTGATCGAAATCACCTAGTGGTGATGCTTCTTCTCAACTACGGCCTAAGCCCCAAATCCTCAACTTTTTTTCTTTTTTTTTTTTTTTATGGGTTTCCCATATACCTATACTCCAACATTAAACCACCCATGGTGATGGATACCCAAACCCGAGCTCCCTAGGTATTCGTATACCTAAGCTCTGATACCAAGTTATGACACCCCAAAACTCAGGGTCCGTTGACTCCATCATTAACCGTGAATACAGCATGGGTGCCTGGGTTACCCGATGCCACTTCGTAAAATCTGCAGTCTCCCTTATACGGGGAGCTCTACCAAACACGCATCGTACAACCGGTCCCAAACAAATTCAATATAATCCCAAGGATAACAACATGGATGCAAACCGCCTGGGCCCACACAATATCCATTAACATATCAACCATGTCCCATAGTTCTAAGAGTTAGTAAATTACTCTTATACAACACATATATTAAATTCTAAAAATTCTAATACATGCGAAGAAACCATCAGCTCACACCCATTTCAAAACTCACTCTAGGACGAGCCATCCCCGCACGCTTCCCCGCACCGTAAAATAAAGGGGGATCCCACTCCACTGGGCGAGCTAGCTCGCAGAACGCCTAAACTGCCACTACCACCTAAGTGCAGGCAATGTTCCACTTAAACACACATCTGCCAAAGATGATCCTACTTGAATGTCTACATGACCAAATCAGATCCCGAGTCCTCGACCGACTCTCTCACACTCGCCTAAGCCTTGTATATGAGAATTATTATTTTATTACTGACAACCTCCGATGTATATATATCAATCAGTCATCTCGACGATCGACATATAAGTCGTTTCAGGACTACTCCTCCACGATCATCAATCGTACTCGCTCCGACGAACATATTTGGCCTTACCACCCTCCGACATTTCAATAACATTTTTAGACTACCCTCCGAACCATCTTCCTTTATTTACACCATGCACTAACCCTCATAGTCCCAGATTGTCGTTAAAGGCATACTTAATGCACGACGCCAATTCCAATACAATTAAAACCATGCAAATATATATACATGAATATATTTACATAAAACTTTAAATCACACAAACATAAGTTACGATTTACCCATTCAAGATCAAAATTAAATTTCACTGGGCTAATATACAAACACAAGCACCGATTCAATTACTTAATCAAGACATATTTTCCCCAAACATTATTCCTAGAACGCAGAAAACCTCAGTTCATAGCTCAAACACTTATTCATTCATCTGCTCACTCAGAACTGCATTTACCGCTCTTCCTGCCCAATTTCAATCAACACATGATTAACACCAAGAACACAAGTTCATACCATCCACCGCGGGAGAAAGCCACTGCTGCTCCATTCAGGCTCAACTTCTTTTATATTAATTCGATCCTAAGCTTAGGACCGATCAAAATGCACTCTAATGGCCTCCATCAACTCAAACATTTGAAAAGTACTAAAAATGGGAATAAACCCAAGTAGGAGAAAATCCCACCGAGGAGTTTGTCAAACTCGCAAACTGAGGTCCACACGTAGCTCGCTCCGTAGAACGTTTTCCCTTCTCGTCTGTCAAATCCACCTGGCCCGATTTCCTCCCCGGATCTTAGAGAGAAGCACCTCTCTCTCTAAAACTCTCAAAAACTGGGATCCCACAGATCTCCCAAAATCCCCTCTCACGTTTTCTATTTCGCTTAAACGGAGAAGATGGGAGATTATTACTATTTCACATTTAATACTTAAAATCAATTTCTATACGCCCATTACGTCCTCCTTACCAGATTAATGCTCTGCATCACCTCTGGCCATCCATTTCATTATTTCTCTACTCATACCACTTATGGTACATGAGTACATGCTATCTCGCGCCTGTCGCATCGAGCAACCCATGACAGACCCGAACGATGCCTCCTCGAAAACGTGCCGACTCCGACCGTCTCTGAAAATTATGAAATTTTACGGGTACAACTAGATTTCACGAGACGATTCCAACTAAGGTATGATCCGTTTCGCCATCCAAGATCTAGAGAATTAATTACGAATTTTTAACCGAAATTACCATTTTGTAATCAAAATTACGTATTTTGTTCTTTTCCGTAAATTGAAATTTCTGGTCTTACAATTTAACCGATCAGGACTGCTTGTGTGTGGCTTGTGTGTGGATATGTTATTGCTTGATTGAATTGACATGTCGTGGTTATTTCCAGGTGATGCATAAGGCCCGATCTGAGATCACAGATTTATTAAATTCTCATGAGTTAATTTATGTTATTGTTATATGAATTAATAACTTCAAGATTGTGTATAAATTCTGTTAGTATATGCATGCTTAATAAATTAACATAAATTGTTGTGAAATGGAATATTGCATTTCATATGTACTGGGATAACTTAGTATAATAGGTGGGAGTGCATGACATGAAAAACGGGGTTGCTAAATAGATTTCAAAGGAAGATTTTCCGAAGAATTGCCTTGGAGAGTTGTCCAACAGTTCATCTCAGAGGAAGACTCATGACTGTTTGGAGAGTTACCCAAGAATTCAATTCTAAGTGGTTGTCCAATAGATTTTATCAAAACCCAGACATGTTTTCAAGAAAAAACCTTTGTTTTGAAAACAAGCAGCTTCATACTCAGTTTCATGGCGTGAGGGAGTTAGCAGAGAGCTCTGAAGTGGGAAAGGGTGAGTCACATTCTCATCCATTTCATGTAGACATTTGAGTAGGAACATATATGTTTTACTTAAATGTTTGGTGTGTCATTGCATGAGCACTTAGGTGGAGAGTAACCCAAGTAGGAAAATTCAACTACTGAGCATTGCTCACCCTGTCCTGTGATCCCCCTTTCAGGTACAGGGAGTGTTCAGGAAGACGACGCTCACTAGAGGCCGCTTTTGAGAAGAAAGCTGATATGTGGCTTTGATTATATGTTTTGTAAAACATGTAACAAATATTCTGATTGAAACATATTTGTATAAGAGTGTAATTAACTCTTGAAACTATTGTAATATAGTTGATTATATTTTGATGAGTATGGATACTGAGCCAATGTGTGACCATTTTTTACCATGATATGAGAAGTAATGTGTTTCATGAAGTTTCGACAATGCACAACTTAATCTGCTCTTGTGGCGCCACATCTTAATTTTTAGTTGAGTCTTATTTTGTGTTTTCTTAAATACTTTTATTTTTCATCTGCATAAGTTTTCAATGAGCCTTTAGGTTTAGCTCTCCTCAAGGATGGAAGAGTACTCATCTTACTAGTCCTTAAGGAACTATTAAAGTCATCTAATTATATCATCTGGACAACATTCATGTATTTTTTAATGACAATGAACAAAAGCTTTCATATCTTAGGAAGATATCTTAATATTTTTCTAATTACCTTTAACCTAGTAATCATTCATGATTATATTAATTTTACTAAGTTTGGCATACAAATTAGAGAAAGTCTCATATTAATTTTCTTAATACCTTTAGATTTAGTAGTCAACATTTGTAGTTTTGATATAGGTTCACCTTTGAAGTGCCATTTTACAATATTGCTAAAATATCTCAAAAATTACACTATCATCCTATAAAACATGTCAAAACTCAGCAATTCTTAAAAGAAATGGCTTAATTAGCTTCACGGCTCATGACATAAATTGGTCACTCCACTTGTATTCATTCACCGCTCTGATATAAATTGGTCACCCCAATTGTATCCATAACTCCTCCACATTACACAAGAAATAATTTTTTTTTAAATTATTTTTGTCCTTGTACTGATGAAACTATTTCCATTAAGGAAACAATAGATAATTATTAGAAGTTGCTACCCTACTACTTAATTGATTTAGACTTATATGGATCAAAATACTTAGTTTTACAAACACATGCATTCTAATACCTCTTGAAAGTTACTGTCTCAATTATTAGTAATACCACCCCAAGAGGGAAGAGGGTGGTGGGGTGTAAATGCATGATATTCATCTTAAACTCAAATCCTATAAGTTTGAGCTTTAAGGAGAGTTGATCATTTTACATTGTATCAAGAAGTCCTGGGTTCGAGTCACCTTTTTACAATTTGAATCATCATTTGTTGATTTGAAAGTCCATGAAGGATTTTATTTGTTTGTCACGTACAGGTATGAGGCTACAAGTAAGGGAGTGTGTAAAGACATGATATTCGCATTAAACCCAAATCTAACAAACTTGATCTTTTAGGAGAGTTGATCATTTAACAATGGAGGAGGGGGAGAATGAACAACTAATCTAAGTAACCGTGCTATTAATAGTTTCAATTTTTGAATTAAATAAAGAAGAGCGAAATTGAAAAAGTAGCAATCATCTTTTATTTACGATTGATATTTTTATTATTTATTGTACATCTCATATTTCATCAATATGATATGTAACGCTAAGAAACTCTTGAGTTAGTTTCCATGTTGGCCGATGATGGCTTCAAGTATGGGCTCCTTAGCCTCACAATAACACTGATTATTGATGCATTTACAAGGAGGGTAGAAACGGGGGCAGTCCTCTGGACAATGGAATGTAACTACTCTCCTTGCTTCACCTCCGATAGGAAAACCTGCAATCATATGTTTAATTTCATCATATATATGAGGTAAAAAAAAATCAACCAAATATTAATATAGGGAATGGAAAGAAACCAACATGAAAGGATGACCAAGAGAGAAACCAAAAAAACAAACTTAGTTGAAGCATTCTCCATTTCTATGTATTGATTAGTGAGTATGATGTTGCCCTTTTTTGTTGTTCTCTAGCAAGACGGGCTTTCCATCACACATATATATAGGTGAAACTCGAAGAAATTGTGTATTGTTGAGTAGATAGAATAAGATATAATATGCCCATAGTAAAATATCACTTTAATACTAGAGATCCTAAAAGTTGGCTTCAATAGATATGATGCTTCTTTCAAAAAAAGGATATGATGTGCTTGAATCATATCCAATCGGATATTATAAGTAGTCAATGTTTGTTTATAAAAAGTAAAATGGAAATAAGGATATATATATATATATATATATATATATATATATATATATATATATATATATATAGGTGAAACTCAAAGAAATTCGTGTATTGTTGAGTAGATAGAATACATAATATGCCCTATAGTAAATATCACTTTAATACTAGAGATCCTAAAAGCTGGTTTTCATTAGATATGATGTGCTTCTTTCAAAAAAAAGGATATGATGTGCTTGGAAATTATATCCAATCGGATATTATAAGTAGTCAATGTTTGTTTATAAAAGTAAAAATGGAAATAAGGATATAAATATATATATATATATATATATATATATATATATATATATATATATATATATATATATATATATATATATATTTCTTAAATAATATCTCTTAGCATTAACTATTAAATGTAAAATCTATCATACATTTAATATTATATTATTATTTAACTTGATGATGCTTTTTTCAACCCCGAATCGGGCCGGGAGCGTGTGGGCCGTCGAGCCGGACTCGGGCCGCGACCGGACTGGAGGACCTGGGCATCGGGTCCGGGCCCTCGGACCGAGGACCTTATCTCCGATGGTCCGCCAGCCGCGGCGCTCGTCTGGGCCCTGGGAAGTGATGCCACCGACCCAAGCAGTTCCGGATGCTGCACCCCTCCCGCAAGAAGAACCTAAGCGAAGAAGGGCCGGCCAAGGCTTCGCCTCGCGGGCCATCCGACGCCTGTCGATTCTTTCGAGAGGAAAAAGAGAGAATACTCAGATTGCCTAAGACGACGCACCTTCTGTGGTGGAGCTATTGTATTTATAATGGATATTCATCCATTGGACGATGACGAAAGCATCCTTCCCATCGGGGGTATGTTTCCTCATAATTTTTTTTTGTGGTATCATTGCACTGAGCGCACTGAGGGAACCATTATAATTGTATGTTTCTATGATGTAATCGAGGACACCATCGATTGTATCCAACTACGACTTGAAATAAAGATGCACTTTTATTTCTATGAAATTTCATCAGGTATATATTTATTTTACATGCCCGACTGTCGAGACGTCGAAATAAACAACTGCTCGCCCACTTGTCACTCCAGAATCGTAAAGGCCTCTCGCGAACCGAGGCTCACCGATAAAAGCGCTTTAAGATGTTCCGCATTCCACGTAGAAGGCCGTGAAAAATTCTTCTCCTTCCTCCTCGCTTGGAGCTCATAATTGTCTCTGGCCCGACGACCCGAGATACAATATAAGGCCTCCCAATCGGGGCCTAACTTCCCATGTACCGGATTTTTCCTCGCGGCAGTAGCTTTTCAAGACCAAATCCCCCGCACGTAACTCGGGCCTCACTCCCTTGCTGTAGTGCCTAGCGGTCTTTCTTTGGTATTCTCAGACGTTGAACTTGCTCACGCTTCTCAGTCCAGAGTCGGTTCGTACAAGTGTGGCCTCTTATCGTTTTGTTCCTCCGAGGCTAGCCTCGACTCCTCGGGAGACTTTACTCTAACTCTCGACAGCTACTCGCTTTTGTGCCAAAGCCAGGCAAATGGAGTTTCCGGTTGTCGACTTCGTGTCAGTCCGACAGCCCACAGACTGCGGGAGCAGATTCACCCAACTCCCTTCAACTCTTCCATAAATTTGGTTTTCAAGGCGGTCTCTGAGGGTTCCTATGGTAACTCTCATTCCATTCGACTGTAAGAGCTACGAAGAATAGTAATTTTTAATTCCAGCCTCTCAAGACAAAAGTCCCCCGAATTTTTGCGTTGTCGAACTGCTTCCTGCTATCCGAGATCAAGGCCCTCGGGACACCAAATCTCGCATATGATCGTCAGCCATACGGTCAGCAGACTTCGCTCGATCGCGCTGGGCGGCTCAAATTTCTCACCCCACTTGCGAAATAGTCTACCGCCACGCATTATAATTTACATCGCCTTTGCCCATGGGCAAGGGCCCTAATATGTCCAACCCCATCGCCGGGAAGCGGCCGTGGGTCGTGGGTGGATCGATGTCGAGGCTCGCCGGGAGGCGTGATATTTTGGGGCCGTTGTTCCCGCAGATTCTCGCATCTCAATTCAAGCCGGGTCAGATCTTCAGCATCAGGCCAATAGTATCCCCGCCTCAAAATCTTCCGACCAACGTCGAGCCCGATATGGTTCCCAGACATGCCTTTCATGCACCCTCTCTCAAGACATATTCGCGTCTTCCCCGTGATACATTTTAGGAAGGGTGTGAAGAATCCTCGTCATAGAGGCTCCCCTTGTGACTGCAAACCTGGAGGATCTCACTCTTATCTTAGCCGCTTCCTTGGGGTCGTCTGGTAAGGTTCCGTCATTAATGTAATCCCAAATAGGGTCCATCCAGTTTGGTACGGACATGTGGCGATTTATTATGCCAGAGATCAATCTGAGGGCTCGCGAGGTGATCATGGCGCCGATCCCCCAATGTCTTCCCCGCAAGGCCGCCGCCGCTTTTGCCAAAGGCCGGCGCGGGAATTCCTCCGCTCGGGACGACCGATCCGAACCGATACAAACTTTTTAAATAAATCGTGGACTTCTCATAAGATACGTAATCATTTTTTCTCACTTTGCCTCAGATGTGTCTTCAATTGGCTCGACCACCATTGAGTCATATGTGACTTAACCGATCGACCTCTAATGAATGAGCGAGGTTGAGGCCTGCTATTACGGCCTCGTACTCAGCCTCGTTGTTGGAGGCGTGGAACCCAAACCTGAGCGCATACTCAATGTCTATACCTTCCGCAGGCTCAGGATTAAGCCTCGCCTGGGCTCTCAGGTATCTCCGATACCCATCCACGTAGAGTTTCCATACTGTGAGGTCGTCCCTTGATCGGGGTGGGCTCAAGAAGTCGACTCTGGGCGAACTCATGACGAAATCCCGCTTAGAATCAGCCCTTTTATGGCTGCTTTTGGTTTCAGATCAATTGTCTAATTCACTCAGCCCCATGGCCCATTTCATCAACCTCCCGCAGACCTCTCGGGTCTATGTAATCCGGCTTCACGGGGTATTCTGGCCTGGACTCTATGGTGTGAGCCCGGTCAAGGACGGTCTCCGAGCCGCGGTCACCAGCTATTATTACCTTTCCATTTTGGATACCTCTCCCCGCCTCCCGTGTGGCCTCGACCCGCAAAGAGGCAGACCGGGTGTCGCACCGCTCTTCGCCTTTAACGAGCACGCTCAGTTGAAAACTGACACCAAATATTAATGTAAGGATTTCTCCTTCTAACGGCTTGGCCAGAGTCTGGTGCGAGCTCAAGCATGTTTTCAAGGCTACAAACGCTCTTCACATTTCGGGTCCCATTGAAAGGCTTTTCAAGACTTTCGAAGGAAAGGCTGCACTGCCATCACTCGACACGACCCACTTAGAGCCGCGATCCTCCCTCGTTAGCCGCAGACTTTGTCCCTGACCTGATGGCATGTCCGGCACGTTTTGATTCATCCGGCTTGCTTCACCCCCGTGGTTGACTATGAAGCCCGTAAATTTTCCCACACACGTCGGGGCGGCGCATTTCGCCGATTCGCCATGTTATAATCCTCAGATCCGGAATGTCTCGAGAGCAGGAGTAATGTGCAGGCCTACCAGCACGATTTTTACTGCCAAAGATGTCGTCTATGTATACCTCCATCATTGCACTCCATCCGCTTGGAAACATCCTACCCACTAACCTCCGTATCATTCGCATTCTTAAGCCCAAACACATTACCCGATAACAAGTAGTCCCCGTGTCGTGATTTAATGACGCCTCTCCGGTCACTAGGTCCATGCTGACTGACATAACCTGAGAACGCATCCATGAAGCTAAGGAGCTCATGGCCTCATTGCCAGACTTTACAATAAGGTCGATCCCGGGCAGGAAGTCAGTCCTTCGGGGCATGCTTTGTTTATACTCCAAGTGAAATCAATACGTGAGCCGCCATTTGCCATTTGCTTCGACGAGAACAACATTGGCCGCCCATTCCTGCATTCTACCTCCCGATCGCTCGCTCGATGGCTTGCCGACCCCTTCGTTGATGGCCTGGCTCGTGCGAAACTTCGCGCTTTTGCTTGATCTGGCCAGGAGATGGGGTTGGTGTTCAACTCAGGAGCGATGACCGTGGGTCGACACCTACGCCTACCGCTTCCATGCGAAGATGTCCCTGCTTCGTCTTGGGAATCGCGTGAGGGGGCCTTCGAGGCCTTCTCGCCACCTCGGGAGCCGAGCATGTGCAAGAGGTTCGGGTCGCCATCCAACGCCATTCGCCCAACTCTTCCGGTGGGCTCGGCCGAAAGTGAACACTTCATCACGCATATCGCTTCCTCAACATGCTCAAGCATTGTCGATCGCTGCTTTCATAGAGGCAGATAGCATTCTCGTACACTGGGCCGATTCCTCGAACCGCCCCAACGCCATTTATTGGTCAATTTAATTTCACAGTATATACCAGGATACTTTGTCACTGAGAGGGTCCGCTTCAAAGAACACGCCATAGCCGAATGAGCGCCCGACTATGAGAAAACCTTATTGGGCCGTCATGTTCGCGCGGCCCCCCAAGTGTTGGGTACTAGTTGGATCGATCCCAACTAAGAACACCTTTCTCCGAGAACCCCTGAGACGAAAGTGCTGATTGTGTTCTAGCTTCTTCTCTTCCACCCCATTTTGTCAAGGTCGATGCAAAAACAATGCTCACGAGCTCCCATTGTCTCACTAGTGACCCGATGGACCGTTGTATTTAAGTACACCTGCGCTGATACTAAAGGGTCGTCAGCCGGGGTGCCGACACCCTTCCAAGTCCGAATCGAATGTGATAATGGTGTCGATCGCGGTATTTAGATAATCGACCAGACTCTCCCAAAGTTCACCGATCTGGCATCGTAAGTGGCCTCCGAGCCTAACTAGATTCTCCTCCTCCAGCAAATCCTCCTGAGATCACGTGGATTTCCCTGGGTCACGGGCGCTGGTCGGCGTCTCGACGAGGCGGTATGAGCCGGGCCTGATTCGGTTCCTCGGGATCCGTCTCAGCTCGTTCCCGAGGATAAGGAAACGCCGAGATATCCGCGCCGTATCGCATACTAGTCTCTCTTCTCAATCAGATACGCTTGTCCGTGCTATCTACAGACCCCCCTGTGGAACTCACAAGAGATTGGAGTTATCTCCCCGGTACTGGATTCGATTTCATCCGCGCCGCCACCTTGGGGAATCAAGCCAGCTTGTACTTCATGCAGAATCCTACATAATCGATGTCACAAGGAGTGAAGTGTCAGGCGAATAGCGCCGGCTATCTCGGCCGCGGGCGGTCCAAAGTGTCCCTAAGATTTCCTCGCCTTTGTGAGATCGCTTCCCCGCCCCGCCTGAGAATTTCTCCGGTCGCCTCGTCTTCTCTGGGGTCTCGCGCCCCCGCTTCCTGTCTTTGCAGCGAAGAACTTTCCTTTTCGACGTAAGGGCTTCTTCTCCGTTTATGTATTTTTCGCCATGAACTCTCGCCATGTTAGCTTGAGGATTCTTTGAGATGTAGAACACGTGTCTTGACTGCACTCCCCAACCCGCTATGAAGGCCGTGGATAACTTTTCGTCAGTACATCTATCTTCATGACTCGCATTAAACCGTTGTACATAAGGATTTGGGCCCCGTGTTTCCCCGCTGATCACCGATGGTACGGCCCCTGCATGTCCCAGCCCCGGCGAAGTGGGAGCATTTAACGCGATTGATAATTCCTTCCGAACGAGGAAATCACAAGAGGGATTCGTTGAACCAGCCATAGTCAAGCCTTAAGGTGGTGGCGAATGCCCTGCACCGAACAGGGTCTGGATACCCATGCAACTCCATCTGACTGGTAGTATTGAGATGATTCATCGATCTTTGACGCCATCGAACGACTCCACTGAGGCATCTCACCTGGGCCGGAGCTGGGTGGAAGCCAAAGACCTCGTGGGTGAAAGGTGATTCGTCACGCACCAAGGCATCCATGGTGTCCGGTGCGCCTCTAACCACCTCCCTCCCTCTCTTATACGTAAGCTTAAATTTCACGGGAGGTCCCTGACCTTTGCTCCCACGCCCGTCTTTGGTGTCCTACTGGGATGTCAGAGTTCCGCCGCCGCCACGCCCTTCGTGGTAATCGCTTCTGGCTTGTCTCTAATGCATGGTCAGGTCGTGCTCAAGTTTGACTAGATTCCGCCTTTCCAGATTTCAGGAATGCCATAGCCGTGGCCGCCTCTCGCGGAGGAACGCGTGACCTTCCGCAGTCCCGTCGCCTTCCTGGGTACCGTATTTGTCCGGTGAGTTGTTCCCATCTCTTCTACCAAGCGGCCAAGCCAACGAGGCGAGCGCCCACCGCTTGCTAGCCCCGGGACCGCTCTACCGGTCCCGCATCGCCGTCCCAGATCTCCCGGTGGTCCGGCATCCTGCGTGATTACCGCTGCTCCTCCGCCAGGTTCCTAGTCGATACCATCGCACCGAGAAATCGCTTATGTTTGTGTAAGAATAGTCGTTCTACGACTACGTTTTCTAACCGATGATGCTTTTTTCTAACCTAATCGTCGGGAGCCGCAGGCTCGGCCGAGCCGACCCGTCAAGTGACTGACCGGAGGACTGGGCGACGTCTGGTTCGATCCGAGGACTCTTATCTCCGATGGTCCAGAGGCGCGGCCTGCCCGGTGCGGGATGCTAACACGGCGTGTTCCGGATGTCAGACTCTCTCCCCGCAAGAAGAACCAAGGAAGAAGGCCGCCAAGGCCACGCGCCCGTGGCCGCTCCGATGCCTAAGTCAGATTCTTTTCTGAGAGGAAAAAGAGAGAATACTTAGATTGCCTAGTATTGACGTACCTTCTGCAGGAGCTTGGCCAGATTTATAATGGATATTCATCCACTGACGATGACGCATCTTTTCCCATCAGTATGTTTCATATAATTAGCCTTACTTAGTGATGGATTAGTCAAAAGAGTTTATTCTAATAATCCTCCTTTATCGAGAATGTCCAACCGATGGTCTTCATTGCTTTTTCTTTCCTTTATAATAGGACTTGATCGGGAGGATATCTTAGGCACATTTTATCTTCTCGCGGCCGAGGATATGGGCTGACTCGGCCGAGCATGGGTCTTCCCTGCTCTTTCAATCCATGTTTCTGCCCAATGAGTCGGGCCTCTGTTTGGTCACGTGGAGGACACCAAGGGGCACGACCCCCTCGCTTCTCTCTGGCCGGCATTGGAAACGCTTGACCCATTTCTATATCCTTATCAAACTTTATATTTGGAAATCGTTCATTTTATACTTTATTTTAAAGGGATATTTCCCTATTGATTAATAGATTTCAAATTTCTATATAAAAAGCATACAAAAAAAAAATCTGGAAAGCTTATTAATTATTCTAAATAAAAGGATATGATGTGCTTGAATCATATCCAATCGGATATTATAAGTAATCAATGTTTGTTTATAAAAGTAAAAATGGAAATAAGGATATAAATATATATATATATATATATTTCAAACAATAATATCTCTTATATTAACTATTAAAATGTAAAATCTATCACACATTTAATATTATATTACAGATTTAACTTTATATTTGGAAATCGTTCATTTTATACTTTATTTTAAAGGGATATTTCCCTATTGATTAATAGATTTCAAATTTCTATATAAAAAGCATACAAAAAAAAAATCTGGAAAGCTTATTAATTATTCTTAAATTAATTGATCTGTGTTTTCTTTCCGAAATGAAAGTTGACTACATGATTTAAATTTTTAATAAATATGGTTAAATGCAATCTTTATTTGGAAATTAAAATTATTAATTGCACTCACTTTACACTTATGACAAAGCCTAAAGCTTATAAACATATGTTATATTGTAATTTTATAAGTTTTGACTATAAATATTGATATTTATATTTATAGATAACATTGAGTAAACACAACATATTCAACTTCTAGGAAAATAATGAGATAGATCATGCATGTAAACTATTGGAAATTCAAGATATCAATGATAATAGAAGTAGAGGGTTAATTGAGTATGTAGCATAGATATAACAAGAAGTATCTGATAGTAATATTTATAGAAGTGTTTTAAAAAATAACATGTTAAATGCATTTTAAATTTGAAAAACGCTATAATTGATTATGCAAAACTCTTTGAAATTGTTTTTATAAACTATTCCCTAATATTTATATTATAATCGTATGTTTGAAAACCTAATTTTTTTTAATCTATTCTTGATATTTCTAAATATGTTTTAATGATCATATTTATGTTCATTGTTTTATGTTATCATTATTCTTCATTCTTATGTAATAATTTTGTTTAAAGAAATAAAAATTATGAAAGATCATTAAAAAACTAAAATATTGGCTGAAAACAAATCACTTGAGGAGCATGAAAAAAATATTTGGACCACTTTCTATAGGATTTTTATAAATATAAAATAAATCAAAATCTAACACCTGAATCTAGTACCTATGATGTTTTAATTATATAAATATGAATTTATTTTATCATCTAAGTTAAAGTTCCAAAGTTGGTATTCCATTTATTTAAAATTTATTTTCATATTGTAACACTTTATTTTATCATTTTCATGATGTTAAGCAATATGAGTTTCTTGGATATTCGCAAATTCCTTTTTCTTTATTGTAACTAGAGTTAACAAATACTCATATTTTGATGATCTGAGTAATAATACAATGAAAAATAAATATTATTTTAACTCTCGGTTAAAAAAGAAATTATTATTTTTAACTCTTAGTCTGATGACCCAAACTGAGATCCTCTGGCCGACCAAATCACTCAACCCTGATGAATACCTACGCATCGCATATCTCGATACCACACTATCGTGTCTCATTCACCGAGACTCATTTATGAGTAAAAGTAGCCCCATCGGGCCCTTTCAACCATACTCAAAATATTACCCAAGGCTATGTCACAATAGTCCTTAAGAGTTTATTACAATACTATTTTGTTTTAATATATTTTACAAAATGAATATCAAGGTCACATGCTCCGCCTTTCTTAAGCACCACAAATGCACCCTAGAATGAGCTGCTGGCCCACCTGTCCGGTCTCCACACCGAAATATTTTTCCCACAAGGCGAGCCACGCCCCGCAGAGAATACCTCTTACAAGGGCTACTTCCCACCTAAGTGCACATATAACGTCCACTCACCTCATTTCACAATCACATTCCAACAAGAATACGTTTAATTCTATATAGAATCCTGGTTACGCTACGCTACGAATGAGACGTGACTCCATCATGTACCATGCGCTTTGAGTCCTCACTCACTCCCTCACACAACGCCTGCTCCACGCACATTAAAAACCGGCCATTCTAGATGACATCCAATGATCATTTTCAAAACAAATTTCATTTGTTTATAAACCAAAAGTTTTTTGGATGATACATCACAATGATCATTTTATATTTAAAATCTATGCACCTTTTTGTGGGTAGCGGATATTTGATGTCTCACCACGGGCTTCGCAAACCTAGACACTCTTACGACCTTTCATCGTTGGGGACTATGTCTAACCATAATTGGTGGGTCTTTCACCCGAGGGGGGAATCTATCCCAATTTGCTGATACCCGGCACATATTTTCCTTGCCATTTCAATCAGTCGTGCGACTCTGTTAGACGTTGTCTCATTTAACCGAGCCCACCCAATAAAACACCAAACACATTGTTGATTTATCAACCATGCACTCACACCCATTTAATGCGATGTCCCGTTGCATATGCAATGCAATTATGTCATTGTGTATTTGTACCATGTCACATATATGATGAATGCTATATGGACAATTTTATCAAACATGCATATCACCAATACATCCTGGGCAATTATATCAAACATGCATATAATTCCCCTACATTAACTCATTCATGTCAATGTATCACACAAACATATATCAACATCACATACAAATAATTACTTAGTCAAGTAATGAAGCACTTTATCCTCTAGGCTAAATTACGACATAACATGTCCACAAATAGCTTACAACATGTCATGTAATGGCCATGTCTACACATATAATTCATCACATGTCAATATATTATTACACATCAACATTTCATCAAACAAGCATTTCATGCCATGCAATTAGTACACTTGGTGTTATGATCAAAATTTCGGCAATGGCGTGAGCACCAAATTCCAATCACTAGCATATGGCTAGATTATAGACTCAAAGATCTTTTTATAGAATCCAAGAACGCGTGAATCGGAGTTCAGACGAGAAAGATATGGTCGCCTGAAGTTGGAGTGCAACAGGGACCACACTATTGTGCCAATCCACGCAATAGTGTGCTCGAGGGTTGTAGGAATATTTGCACCCAAGACAATACAAGTTTTCAACCCAAATTTGTTCTAGAAGTAGCCCTTTAGACCGGCTACAACCTTGTCTCAATTGAGACCGTAAAATGGGTCATATTCCAATTAATACCACAAAACATGCCATAAAACATGGCACAACGTGGTCCCAAAAGCAGACCAAAACAATAGCTCACAGGCTAGAAGTAAACCAACAGGGAAGAATCTCTACCTTTGAGTGTAGACCCTGTCGAACATATCGCATTTCCTTACTTCGGTCCTGACGAGTTTCACCACCTAACACCGTTTTCATTTTCTCCCTCTTTCTCTCTCCCTTTCTTCTCCTTCTCTCTCTCTTTCTTTCCTTGCTTTCCCTCTCCTTTTTTTTTCCTTCCTTTCCTTCAAGCACCCCGCTCTCTCACGAACTCCCACACCCCATATATACTTTCTCCATTGTACATGCATGCTGGGACATGGCATACACAGGTCACATGGTTTACATGTCCTACATGCATAGCCTGCCATGTATCAGGACATGGCTTGCCATGTGTCACTCACATGGATTTCCATGTGTCACCCACATGGATTTCCATGTGTCACCCACATGGTTCGCCATGTGTCACCAACATGGTTCTCCATGTGTCACCCACATGGCTCGCTATGTGTCACCGACATCCCTTGCCTCAAAAAACGTGAAATTCTTACTATCTCGGAATTCAACGAAATTCGCCAGCAACTAAATTTACACATGACGAACTCCAACGTATGAGGCTGGCCATTATCCGAGATTTGTGAAAACTTCCGGTGTTTTCAACATGTATCAGAATCAAGTTCACTGTGTTTTGCCCCATTTTTTTGGAAAAGCTCAAATTTACCCGGGTTTTACATTCTTCCTCCCTTAAAAGAATTTCGTCTCGAAATTCACATGCACATATACATACAATCACATGCATATGCTACAATCATTCATATTTTTTTTTTAAAATGACTAAACAATGTGCCTTCATCCTCGAATAAGGAAGGATAAGTGGCACACATCATGTCCCTCGTCCCATGTCACTCCTTTACTCCTCAGGCCGCCACAACACCTTTACTAAATTCCTCACAACTTAAGGCCACAAACCTAATCTAGACTATCCATAATAAGCACAGGTCCCTCCTCAAAGGTCCCATTTACATCAACAATGAGCTCGCCCCAATCCACAACATGAGTCTGGTCTGGAGTGTACTTCCGGAGCATGGAGGCATGCAATACCTCATGGACACTCGATAAACTTGACGATAATGTCAACCGATATGCAAATGTGCCCACCCTCTCGAGTATCTTGAAGGGCCCGATAAACCTCGGAGATAGTTTTCCCCGCATATCGAACCTGACCACTCCTCTCTTAGGCATCACCTTCAAGAAAACATGAACGCCCGCCTCAAACTCTAGAGGTTGTCGCCGCCTGTCAACGTAGCTCTCTCGTCGACTCTGCCACAGGTCGCCTATATCAAGTACACCTTCCCAGAGGTGTCTCTAATCACCTGCACTGGTGGACTCCTGTACTCACCTCCTTACAAAAATCGAGATCGACATGGCCTCCCATAGTGCTCTACAGGTGCCATCCGTATACACGCTCGATAAATGCTGCTGTAGGCGAACTCCACTATGGTACGCTCTTCTGGCCTACCCTTAAGATCCGTGAAGCATGCGCGTAGCATGTCCTCTAATGTTTGGATGGTCATCTGTGACTGATTGTCCGTCTGTGGATGAAAAGTAATGCTCATCATCAACTGTGTCCCCATGGCTCTCTGGAAAATCTTCCAAAAATGAGCCGTAAACCTAGGATCCTAATCCGATACGATAGATATTGACACTCCATGTAAGTGGAGGATCTCTCGTATGTACAACCTATATAATTCCTCCAGTGTGAAGTTCATTCGCATAGCCAAAAAATGTGCCGACTTGGTGAGCCGGTCCACTATCACCCACACCGCATCATGTTTCCACTATGTCCGTGGAAAGTGAGTCACAAAATCCATCGTGATATGTTCTCACTTCTACTCTGCTACTCAGTATCGGAGTAGCCTCGCCTGGCCTCCTCGGTGCTTTCACTTTATCCTCTGCTGGCATGAGGCATCGCTGAATGAAATCCTCAACTGTTTCTTCATCCCACTCACATTGGCAACAATGGCGATCTCGCACATCTTCATGCCACCGGATGCACCCGAATCAAGAGCACTGGAACCCTCGAGGATCTCCTCTAAAATCCCAACCCGAGGAACTACAACCCTTCCCCGTATCGAACTGTCAAGAGTGTGCATAGCTCAGCCTTCACACCGCATTCAACTATACCCTATTCCTGGATGGACAATATCTCTATATCCTGTCCTTGTGACTCAATCACTCTGCTCAGTAGGGAAAGTATAACCACTAAACTCCCCAAAACACCCTAAGCCTGGTCACTGTACTGTAGTCTAAACTATCCCACAACTTCAAGCATTTGCCACTCCTGGAAAGCTATACTAGCTGGGCACTCCCGTGACTTCGAATCGAAAAGGCCACCACCACATTGTTCTTCATTGGGATGGTAATTCAGCCAAGTCATAATCCTCCAAATACTCCATCCATCCGTAAGGCTCTGCAAGCCGAGGTCCCGCGAAAGATATACTTTTAGACTCCTTTTGTGGTCCGAGAATACCCGAATTGTTCACCAGAGACATGGGCGCAAAATCTTAAGGCAAACTATGGCCGCCAACTCCATGTCGCGTAGGTAATTCCGGGCCGTGGTTCTTCAACTCCGCCAAGTACCATGTTACAACCCCTTAACAAGATCAAACACATCCTGGGCCCCTGTCTCTGGCACGATCGCAAAGACACTATATACATCTTTCCCTTTTCCGGGACTATCAGAATAGGAGTTGAAGTAAGCCTCTTTTTCAATTCCCGAATGGCTCAAGCCATGTTGAGTTCCACTCAAAACTCACCTCCTTCTAGTCAACTTCATTATAAAGTGCAGTTTAATCCGAGAAGTCCTTAATTAACCTCCCGTAATACCCCTCTCAATCCTATGAAAATCACAGATCTCAAAAGACCGACTGGCCTCTCCCAACTCATAACTGCTTCGACCTTCTCCGAGTCCACTGATACACCAGAATATGACACTATATGTCTCAAGAATCTCACCTTAGAAAGCCAAAACTCGTACTTACTGAACTTAACGTACAATTGATGTTCTCTGAGGGTCTGGAGAACAATCCTCAAGTGATCCTCATGCTTCTCCTCCGACTTGGAGTAGATCAAGATGTCGTCAACAAAGACTACCACAAACTGATCTAGATAGGGTTGGAACACCCTAAGCGTGAGATCCATAAATGCCGCTACCGTATTCGTCAATCCGAAGGGCATCATGATTAGTGCCCAAAAAGTGCTATTTTGAACCCTATTTTTAATAGGTTTTGAGCGCTTTTTGTGTACTAATTGTTATAATTAACCCAATTGACATGTTCTGTGTCCCATCAGACTGGGATCGCATTCCCGGTCAGTTGTAGTTTTTGCAGAATCGAAACCAAACCGCCGTGGTCAATCCAATCATAACAAAGCTCCTGATTTCCATCAATTTCATATGGTTTTCTATCAATTTCAAAGAAGTCTAGAATGTACATAAATATCAAAGCAAAGAAGAAAATGGAATAGTGCAATATGAATAGTAGCATCAGGAGCAATGGAACAAGAGTTTAATATTTACTTAACATGAGACTTAGTTACTTATGGTTTTGAAATTGAGCTCAATAATAGCAAATTTCACTACAAGTTGAATTTTCGCTACATAGTAATAGAATTTCGCCGCAAGAATAAAAATTACATAGCTTAAATCTTTCTCCCGCAACAAAAACTCGTTCCCTATTTTCGTGTGGTAATACAAACGACCCGCTTTTTGGTTAATTCCATTTCTACCCTCAACAGAATAGCTTTAGTTAGGTTAGTTTCGTAGTTCACTTTGGATTGTAAGGCTATATAAGCCATTGTAATACATTGTTGACCTAAGTTTTGATTGGAAGGAAGCAATGCAAGTGCCTGCTTTTCTTCCGCTTTTCTCTTCTATTTTCATTTTCTCACTTTAGAAACCAAACACTCCTTTGCTGAGGATGACAACCCTAAAGGATGTTTGGCTAAGGTCTCAGATCCTTACTAAGAGGGGTTGCTAGGCTTGGGAAGTAAGGTTTGCATTTTGTCTCTCGTTTTCACGTAGCAGTTTTGACATTTTGCTCCCAAATTTGCAACTCTAGGTTTAAAGCTTTGATGTACTTTGCCAATACTGCAAGCTAGGTTCAAAGGTATTCTACTTTAGATACACCGATATCCATTAGTTGCCATTTACGAGCCACCGGGAGGTATTGGCGGGTTATATTTTCACCGAGATGCATCCTCATCATCAATACTTGTATCTTTAGGGTTCAAAGGATGCTTATTATTGTATCCACCGAGATTCATTACCGCTCTTTACGACCACATCGTAGTGACGGGTAAAGGTGATAGATTTTCACTCGTAGGAACCATAAATGCTAACAAATGCTTTCTAATAAAAGGAAAATTATTAGGGTTTCTAGTTTTTAAAGTTAAATGAAGATCCTATCGGGAATGACTATAGTCATCCTCCCCAACGTGGAGGAAATGAACTCTGAGGACCCTTTGTAACCCTATCAACCCAACCCGCAGCCCAACACTCTGCTGATTTCTTTACACTTTATTTTAGTTTATTTCGCTTTATTTCACTTCCACAACATCAACTCCACACACTTTTTACACCAATCAAAACCAAAACAAATTGCCTCATTTTAAGCCTATCAGAATCATTTGGTACGAAGAAACCCATCCCCGTGTTCATCCAGAGTCGCATACGTGAATAGTTACGCTTACTAGTATAGGGAGTAATTTAGGTTATAAATTTTGTTGATTCATAACACCTACTGTGGCACGAATCACATTACTATGAACTCGAAATGCCCATACCGCATCCTAAACGTTGTCTTAGGGATATCAACCTCCCTAATTCTCACCGATGATAACCTAGATGGAGATTCACTTTAGAGCAGACTCCATGCCCCTTCAACTCGATCAAATAAATCATCAACTTCGTAAAGGATACCGATTTTTTTATCGTAACCCATTCATCTACCGGTAGTCAATGAACAAATAAGGGTCTTCAGAATTTTTCTTGCAACAACACCGAGAGTGCCCTAAGGTGAAGCGCTGTTTAATAAATCCTCTCGTCTAATAAGTCTTGTAATCGACGTGCCTCGTGAATCCCAAGAAACACCATTCAATGCGTGAGTCATAAAAAATAGCGCCGTATCAAAGTTATAACTCAATCGAAGTCTACATCCCTATAACAGATCCCCGGTAGTTCGTCCAGAATAACATCCTCATACTCACAAACCACCCAAGGTAGACTCAAATCTTGTCTTAACTCGTCCTCTAAGGTAAGGCCCCATTGACCAACTCAACACCGCCCATGCCACCGGGAATGACATGGCTCCCAGGTAAAGCATCAAGGCTTATCCCCCCCAAACATAACACAAATACCATCTCAGGTAAAGAACTTCTCCTACGATCACGATGATCTAAAGACGGGCCAGTCAGCCAATCCATCCCGAGGATGACATCAAACTCCCATGTCCATAACTCATATCCACCGTGGAGTAGAATCCCGAGATCCTAACCCACAACCACGACATATCATAACCCTCACCCCTAGTTCCTGTGGGAGCAGCTTACACAAATCCGCTTTCCAAGTCTCAACCTCTGCTTCCACTCTTTCTCACACATGATGCAGCGATGAATGAATGTGATGTACCAGAATCAAACAGTATCATTGCCTATAGGCGAGATTATAGAAACATACCCTAAATAACCGGGATCGATCTTTCGCTCGTCTCAGGTAATGGCGTAGACACGCCCTGCCCCGCCGTGAGCACCGGCCCTCGACTGTTCCATGCTCGTCCATGTGGCCTCGGTCTCGCGGCATTAGTTACTTATGCAACACCTTGGGATTAATACCGATTCCTCCGTCATGCCGGGCAGGAGAAACAAACCGCACCGTGTACGCCCTACTACACGACTGGGGGATCGTGGTGTCTTATAACCCCAGGATCCCTACCCCATGGGCAATCCCACCTCAAGTGTCCAGTCGTGGGTGGCACCGAACACACTCTCCGCATACGCCAGAAGCCCCAAAGCCCCCATCTCGGGGATACTTGATCCCGGCTCTCGACCCCGAGTCGCGCCTTGTCTCCAAACCCTACGGAGCGTAGGTCCTCCGTTTCTTTCCCAAAGCCACAAGAAGATCTGATGGTTCTCCTTCCTCTATCACCAAGACCCGCATCTCTGATGCTACGCCATTTACTAGCCTCTCAATGTGGTTTATTGTCCCCGACCATAGTCCACATCTTGTAGGAGAAGTCCTACAATCTTACCTCCGATGGAAAATTTTAGACCATCCTCAAACTTTCTCACCTTGGCCATGTATGCGACCATATAATCATCCCCAAAACGTGCTAATTCGGTGAACTTAGCCAAATATTCGAGTACTGTCATGGCTTCCTGTCTCAACTCTAGGAAATGCCTGAGCCTTTGCATGTTCAGCGCATGCCGGGAAAACTTGCCTACCTAAGAGCTCATGGAACCTCTCTCCATGTCATTGCCTCCAGATTCTTTGAGGTCTTGAACCAATCCCACCATACTTGGGATTTACCCTATAGTTGGAATGTGCCTAGCCTTATCTTTACCGCATCGGAGGTGATCTCCATAGCCTCCAATACCTTTTCGACCTATCAGAACCAATGGTCAGCCACCATTGGATCCTCTCCTCCCATGAATGTTGGGGGATGATGTGCTTTAAAACTTTGGAGGTTACTTAACTCCCACTCGCTCATCAGATCAAATTTCATGCACGGTAGCAACCGCTTCCACTCACCGCGCAATAGCAGCAACGCATGACAAATAGCCCCATGAAGGCTTGTTGGTCGCGCCCGTGGTAGGGGTTGTCGCTTCCTCCGCCACCACCTCTGGCCCCCTTTGATTCTAGCCCGTAGGTATCCTAAATCAACAAACTTTATACCTAATACCTCCTACTGTCAGGAAGATCAAGGATTCTGTGCTACGTAGGTCGAAATGAATCAACAAAATTTATATCCTGTTCTCCTGCACGTCGTAGTCAAGCTAACAAGCAGCATAGCGGTGTCTAGTAATCGAACACTGTGGGACGGGTTTTCATCCTAGGAATGATTTGCAGGTAAGTGTGAAGGTATATTTTCATTCGATTCGGATTTGTTTCAAAAATGGGGGCAGGAGTAGTTTGAAAACTCGAATAATCAGAAGACTAAAGTGATGTGAAAAGGTAACTTTGAAGATTTAGGTCACTAACTTGATAACATAAAGCAAACAAGTGTCTCGGGTTTTATCCTCGTGATTACGACAAGCAACCTATAGTCCAAGCTATAATCTGATCTTGTTTAACTAGCAAACCTAACCCTAGAATCACTCCTATTTGAGTCAACATGCATAACATGTGCATCTACAAATTCCTTTCGCTTTAAAACCCTAACATTCAACATCATTTCAAGTGGCTCGTGAAGACCATCTAAAAACCACAAGGCATCTAGCAATAAGTATACACCTGTATCCTAAAGCATGGTAAGTATCACAAATTAACGACATTAAATGATATCAACCCTAGTTCGAGACGGGAGCTTACAAATACAATAATTGCAGCATTCAACACATGAGGACAACCCGCAACCGCCCCACAACCAAGCTAGCCACCTTCCTCTTCAAAGAAAAGAGGCTTAGCTGGGCATCTCGAGTTGTCATCCCTCAAGAGGGTTGTTCGGGCAGCCTAGAAACGAGAAAGAGGAGAGAGAAGAAAGAGAAAACCAAACCCTAAGTGAAAGTCAAGATATTTACATAAAATGAAAATTTGTGCCAAAAGACTGTCTCCCCCGGTTGCTTTCTTTGGGTTACAAAAACTAAGAGGGTTTATATAGACCACCCATTATGTGAAACTACAATAAAGCCTAACATTTTGGCTAAAATAAGGGACAAGGAAGTAATACAAGGCACCAAATTGAAGCTCATTTGCATTAATTACAAAAAGGATGACAAGGCGCATAATTTCACTAGGATAGGCCACTCGCTAGGCAAAATGAAAATTTCGCTTAATCCATTTAAAATTTCCGCCAGTAGCGAATTACGAGAGATAGCTTAAATCAGAGAATTTCATGATTTCGCAATTTCATTAGCTAATAAATTTTTGTGTGATAGCGACGTATTTTCTTTCGCTAGGAACAAAGTGGTTAGCGAAATTTTAGGTCTACGAATTTCACAGCTCTCGCTAGATTGCGAAATTTTCGCTATGATTATGAATTTTCGTAATCCCAATAAATTCGCAATCACAGCGAAATTCCCCGAATCACGATCTCCACTGTACGGCCTACATCGTCTCCAATATCGCACCCAACTTTATCACTTTGCTCTCATTCTTTCTTTGATTTTCGTATGTTCGATGGCCGATGAATGGTTCAATCTTCACGGTTTAGCATATGTCCCGACATTGAACTCCTCAAAGTACGCAAAACCCGCAAAACAACCAAAAATAACCTCTAAACGACATAAGGATACTAAGAACACCCGAACACTTCCACTGATATAATTCAGAAGGATTAGCGCGCAAAAGCACTCAAAACCTATCCGACATAGGCTCAAAATAAAGACTTGGGTACTAATCACACCCCCCAACCAAACGCTGCTAGTCCCTTAGCAATGCAAAACAAAAAGGAGACGCATGCGTTGATTCTCAAAAGTTTATGATTCAAAAGGTGTATTTACATATAAATAGTACCTTAAACTCGAAAAATCGACACCAAGTTTGAAAACCGCCATGAAAGAGCCAAAACCATACAAGAACAATTTCAGTCAATACTGTTCCATGATTCTCAACCTGAATTTCTACCAAAGTCTAATGGTTCTCGCCCACCAGACCACAACAAACGCCCCCCAACCCACTCACACCTGAGTCATTTAACAACTGGAGTAAAGTGAGAATTTTTATGTTATCTCTTTTCTCAGTATTCCAACGCACTTAAGGTCGTTTGTACACCACTCATCAAGTCCAGGTAACAAATCCACCCATGATCTTTAATCCACTGGGAGGTTTGAGGACTGTCAAACAGTGATCATCATCATGTGTCTCACATGCTTAATTTCAATCCGGTCACTTCCAAAAACACCCAACAATTTACCTGAGTCCACCACAATCAACAACAAACTGGGTGAACTCAAACCAACAAGGGCTCAAGGTGGATCGTCAAATAGCCGCCCACACTCCCACCGCAGTTCAGCTCAAGGCAAAGTGTCACGACGATAAAGCAGAGTTTTTCTTTTCTTTGGAAGACTACATTGGTTCAAATGGGTAACACAAACCTATCCTAGGTTGCCAACATGCCTAAGGCTTCCACAGTGTGCGAAAGGAAGCAACTAATTTGGATGTTCTATTGAAACAATCCTATTGCAAGGTGTGAATTAAATTTCATGAGAATTGCCTGCTGCATGGCCGAACTTCAACCACCAAAAATTATATCAAACATGGAATTTGTTCTAACATAAAGGTGACAAACAGGTTTCCAAATTTTCCATTTAAAGGCACCAATTGTCCAATCAGCTAATTCAATCGCTCAATCAGCAATTCACCTGCTCAATCAAGCACCAATCATTCAATCAAGACAAAAACGATTACATATGGTGAAGGTACAAAACATGATATGCAAAATTACCTTTAGAGGTTTGGGGCACTGCAAGAATCCATAAAGGGAAAAAATTTGAACATTCAGACATGTGGAGCATGAAACACTTTTAACCCATCCCGGGCAATGGGTGGGGATCAGAAGACACTGAGGATCCAGAGGGAGATTTTCTTCACCGGCCAAGCTGCTGCACCACATAAGGTTTCACCTTCCGTCCATTGACTTTAAACACCCCCGTTATCATCCGGATTGATTAGATTCATCGAACCATCTGGGCATGCTTGCTCGGACAATGAATGGACTCCGTCCATCGTGACTTGAGTCAGCTCGGGAAATGTATGGAGTTCGAGTCGTATAAAAGAACTCGGGTCTCCCTTTAAAATTCCTTCCATATTATCATTCTTCGATCATGCCATCTTTTTTATTTTTCCTTTGCAATCTCGAATTCAAGTAGGCATCATTCCGCATTTCTTCCAACTCATCGAGATCAAGGAACCTTCTCGAATTCTACCACTACAAATCCATGTTCGCCTCGATTGCCCACCATGCCTCGACTCGATCTCCACCGGGAAGGTGATATGCTACCATAGGCAGAACCGATAAGTGACATTCAAGATTGTCTCGCAAAGTCATTCCGTAGCTCCACATGAATCAAGGTTTGATAGACCAATCTTCCCCGTCAAGTACCTACTACTCATTAGAATGGTCTTAATCTCCCCTATCGCAAAGTTCCCACTGACCACTGTTTGAGGATTATAAGGTGGCTACCTCAGGTTTCACACCATATTTAGCCATGAGTTTTTCAAATGGTTTGTCATATTAAATGAGAACTCCATCACTAATAATGGTTTTCTAATTCAAACCCTGAAAAGATAAATGGCTTTCTCAAGAATTTAATTACCACTCTATTATCATCACCTCATAGGATTGCTTCAACTCCATTCGAAGGCGTCTAATTCCCACCAAATTGTAATGCATTTTTAATTACATGACGGGGGAAAAGGTCCCATGAAACGATGCCCCACACATCGAATAACCCACCACTAAAATTAGGTTCAAAGGCATCATACGACGGCGTAGACAAATTTCCCGAGTCTGGCATCTATCACACACACCGCATTTGGTGTGTGCTTCTGAATAATGAAGGCCGCAGGGAAACCGTGATCGCAACACCTTTCTTATCATGTCTTCTGATCGAAAAATGACCGCTCTACAGCGCCCTCCCATGGCGCACCTACAAATTCCTCGTCGCTCCCCTCAGCACGCACTTCCCGATTATTTGATCTCGGCACAATACTTGAATAAAAAGGTCTTCCCAAGAATAGGAATGATCTTAGCAAAGAAGTACTCCTATCCCGTCCTTTCCAATCACCCTGAGCCCCCGTGGAGAGAAAATTGGCAATGTGAGCATGTCATGAGCTTTCTAGCTACATCGTGATTCTCAGAAATTCATCATCGGGATGGGTGGACTATGAGTGTCACGATTATTGTTAACTCCTTGACAGATGATTCCGCCACCACATTCTCTACTCCCTTCTTGTCTTTAATTTGCAAATTAAACTCCCGCAAGTAGAATACCCATCTGATGAGCTCAGATTTTGGTTCGTTAGAGGTATTTTAAAGTTTTAATGGTCTCCCAGAAAATGACTATATCACCCAACCAAGTACGCTCAAAATTTGTTTCCAAAGCATACACCACCGCCAACAATTCCTTCTCTGTAGTATAATTCCTTTGTGCTTCATTCAAGGTTTTAAGTTTTGGCATAATAGACCACATGAGGTTTCCCATCTTCTCTTTCGCCTAGTATCGTCCCAGTTAGCAAGATCACTCAGATCACACATCACTTCAAAAGGTAACCCGCCAGGGGTGCTCGTACCATCTGAGCAAAGAGTCAAACGAGATTTCGCCTCAAAGCTATCCCCGGTATTCTTCTCCCAAACAAATTCGGCATCTTTCAGAGCTTAGACAAAGGTTTAGCAATCTCAAAGTCTTTAATGAATCGTTCATGGGGCTTCGTATGACCAAGGAATCAGCTTAATCATTTTTACACTTGTCATGCAATGGAAATAAGTTCCTCAATCTCGCTTTATCAACTTCTATTCCCTGTTGTGAAATAATGTGCCCCAAAGACATACCCCTCGTTAACCATAAAATGGCATTTCTCCCAAGCATAACTTCAAGTTCTTTCCACGCACCTCTCAAGATAAATTTTCCGCATCGTCGACATTCTTCAAAATTGCCTCCATACAAGCGGATGTCATCCATGTAGACTCCATGCGCTCTCCACCATATCACCGAACATACCAAGCATACACTTTGAAACGTGGCCTGTGTGTTGCAAAGACCAAAAGCAGATCCTCCTATAAGTATACGTGCAAGCCAAATGGACAAGTGAAAGTGGTCTTTTTCCCCGATCTTCCTGGGCAATCTCTATCCGGAAATATCCCTAATACCCATCCAAAAACAATAGAATGGTGTCCAAAGACTCTTTCATGAGCCGATCAATAAAAGGCACCCGAAGTGGTCTTTCGCAGCCACCCATCGAGCCTCCCATAGTCACGCACACTCTCCAAATGGTGTTATTCGTAGACAAATTCTTCACCCTTTTCTATCTCTTTACAAGAGTCACTCCCGTTTCTTCCACCACCCGAGTCTGACTACCCAAGTGCTATCGAACTGGTAAATGATACCACTGAGTAATCTGAGATCTAATATAACTACCCATTAATTCAACCATTTATTAGGATCATTTGAAGAAGATTTAGACTCTCTTCAAAATAGATGTGACGTGGCATGCATTGATGGATTTATGTCTTCAAATCAGAAATTTTCATCCCAATGTCATTGCTCCTTTCTCAGAAGGTGTAGCAGGTTATCCTCCCGTAGTGGTCATCAGCCGAGAAATTACAATCGGTACTACCATTCTTCCAAAATGCATACTTTAATTCAAATGAGTGGGTTTGAGCTCTTAGTCTGAGGTCCCTTCGTCTATCACCGCCACGTAGGAAATTTCTGCTTTTCTTCTCCAATACCCTTGCACTAAACTCATAAGCTTGAGGTTCTTGTTGCACTTCCGGGGACACTCGCACAATTGAAGTTAATAAATCTTGCTCCCGCCGGCTCATTAGCTTGTTCTCTCCGTGATTCGCATTTGTCATACGACTCTACTGGCCATCTTCCTCTCGAGTGCATATGCCTTTACTCAAATGAAAATATCAGTTCTAAGGTCATATTCCCCAAATGTGAGTCAGATAACCCCGCTTCGAAGTTTATTACATTTGAAGTGGCTACAGAATGGCTTCCCAAAATACGGGCACATGGTCGGGTCCCACTCGCAACCTGGCTCGTATCAAGTACAACAAAGTCCACTGGATAGTAAAATCGATCCACTTGTATTAGAACATCCTCAATGGTCCTCGCATTTTAATAGATCTATCGCCCAATGACAAGCAGGATGGTGCATTTCAGCTTCACCCAAACCCAATTGCTCAGACATTGAATAAGGCAAAAGGTTCACACTAGCTCCCAAATCTAATGCTTTCCACACTAAAGCCTCCACATAACCCAGATCAGAGGGACATCCCGGGTCTGTATTTCACTCGGTCTTGCATTCGACATGATATACCTCACTTGCTCGCCGAAAGGCCTTTATTCACATTAAGACCTCTTGCATCAGGCATAAGTCCTTCAAGAATTCTATGCAAGGGACTTGCTTGATCATGTCAAGGAGAGGATTATTAACTTCACTACCGCAAAACCTCTAACATTTCTCTCGATCAAGTTAACTAACTTTTCCTTCCTGAGTCAGGAAATGCAGGTGATATACTCCGATCTTCTCTTCCTATCGGGTTTCTCGTCTTCAGGGATAATCAACCGCACGATAATCCCATCCGATCAGGCTCACCCGCCATGCTCACAATCTCAAACATCCTTGCATCAACCACTTAACTTCACTCGGGCCGACATTCGATCATCGGGTCAAGAAAATTTCAGCTTCCGCTTCCTCTCTCGATGTTGTCGCGGACCGGAAGCGGGATCCTTCCTTTTCTAAATCCCGCACCGCTGGTCAATATTCTGAAATTTCGTAACGCATATTGTCCAGCTCGCTAGTGAGCTTTCTAACGTCACCTTCGATTAGTTTGAACATTCGCGACCTTTTGTCTTTCTACAAACGTGCCTACCACTTTACTTAAGTTTAGGATCACTGTCTAACAGAGAAGAAAGTGTAGGAGGTCATTTGTTGTATCAAGTGGAATCAACCATGTTCCGATGTAAGTACATACAGAGTGCTTCGCTTCCATGACAGGCTTGGATGATTTTTCCAGTTAGGGTTATAGCTGATACCATATGGAGCATCTATGGGTGGTTTATTTTGATTTAGACATGGCATACTCTGCATGTTGCTCCTCGTGGTGATTATTTGATCAAAATTGAAGCAAGAAAGTCAGATGCTAGAGTAACCTATTAATCAAGCTGTATTTCATGCTGATTTTTCTAGCCTCAAATTTCATCCAATTCCTAGTTAAAGTGGTCAATTTTTCTTTCAGAAAGTGCATACATGCCCCTCCTCAGTTGGTTCAGTGCCTTTGATCTTTCTGGGCTTCCTCTTTGAATTCGCTCATCCCATGCCTTTGAGGTTTCAGCCACATAGTTCAAAAAGTCCATGGCTTCATCCGGGTTTTTGCTCAAAAAGTTACCTCCACACATAGTCTCCAATAGTTGCTTCATAGTTGGAGACATACCATCATAGAAGTGGTTTACCAGCATCCATGTATCAAACCCATGATGTGGGCATGCACCGATGGTCTCCATAAATCTCTCCCAACACTGATAAAACCTCTCACCATCTTGAGCTGCAAAAGTGTAAATTTGTCTCTTCAAATTGTTGGTCTTATGAGCACTGAAGAATTTTTTTTAAAAACTCTACTGGCGAAACAAATTCTCAATTTCTAGAATCTTAGGCCTCATGAGTTAAGCCAAATCTTGGCCTTGGCTCTTGTGGTCAATGGAAATGCTTTCACTAAGCAAATCCATGTCAATCATACCTTCCTTAAAGTGTCAGGCAAACTTCCTCAAAATCCCTTATGTTACAGGCTGATTTTCATTTCCATACCATGATATGTGGGAGTAGAGGTACTGTGATAGTGGCCTCACCGCTACATCTTCACAGGAGGTATGACGCAGAAGCGGGGCACCAACTCTGTGAGGGTGACACGTCCTCATCGATCTATAGTCATTGATCTATCAGTACCCGTCGACTGCTCCTCGTGCAGTGGATCCTGTTGTCACTATGTGCAATCGACCGGTACCCATCCTTTGTAATCTAATTGCTCCTCCGTCCCAAAGACTACATACAAAACTGTTACACAAACTGAGACACACAAAGAGCACAATCCAACTTGCAAAAAGGATTATTGTTAGCTAAAATAACAACCGATCAGAGCAAAATAAAAGGCAAGTATCGCAGTGATGAACATGCAAGCATAAAAGAACTGATTACAAAAAGAGCTGTGTTGCTACCTTCACTCTCGTGATGTTGATCACAAGTACACTTCAACTCATCAAACGTAGTCACACCATCCCCTGCAACGGCGCTAATTGATCTGCAAGCACAAGAGGTCGAGAGCTGAATCAAAATTTATATCCTGTTCTCCATCGCTGTAGTCGCTTACCGCAGATAGCTACCAGTATCTAACACCTGGACGGGTTTTCATCCTAGAATGATTTGCATAAGTGCAGTGCTCGTAAGGCTTTCTATTTGGATTTTGACTTGCTTCAAAACAAGCAGGAGTAGTTTGAAACTCGAATAACTATAAAGACCGAAAGTGATGTGAAAAGGTAACTTTGAAGATTTAGGTCACTAACTTGATAACATTAAAAACAAGGTCCTCGTTTTATCCTCGCATTATGACAAGCAACCTATAGTCCAAGCCATAACTGGATCTTGTTTAATCCAGCAAACCTAACCCTAGAATCACTCCTATTTAAGTCAATATTGTGTAACATGCATCTAATAAATTTCTCTTCGCTTAAAACCTAACATTCAACATCATTTCAAAGGGCTCGTAAAGACCATCTAAACCACGCTGGCATCTTAGGCAATAAGTATATTAATCAGATCCAAAGCATGGTGTACACAAATTAATGACATTAAATGATATCAACCCTAGCTCGAGAAGACGGGAGCCATAAATACAAGACTCAGAGCATTCAACACACATGAGGACAACCTCGCAACCCGCCCACAACCAAGCTGGGTTTACCTTCCTTCAAAGAAAAGAGGCTTAGCCAAGCATCTTCGAGTTGTCATCCTCAAGAGGGTTATCATGCACTCTAGAAAACGAGAGAAAGAAAGAGAGAAAAGCAGAGAAAACCAAACCTAAGTGAAAGTCGCAAAGATATTTACATAAAGTGAAAATTCAGGCCAAAAGATTTCTTCCCCAGCTTCTCTTTCTTTCTACAAAACTAAGGGTTTATATGCCACCCATTATGTGAAACTAATAAAGCCTAACATTTTGGCTAAAATAAGGGATGTTTAAGTAATACACCAAATTGTGTTTCTACTTTTGCATTAATTACAAAAGGATGACAAGTGCATTAATTTCATTAGACAGCCAATTTCGCTAGGGCAAATGGCACTTCAAGACCAGCTTAAAATTCTCACAGTAGCTAAATTACACAAAGAGATAGCGAATCGTGAGAATTTCGTCAGTTCGCAATTTCTCATATAAGCGTAAATTTCGCTTAGCTTGTTTAAATTTTAGGTGATAGGAACCGCATTTTTTCGCTTAGGAACAAAGGGAGGCGAAATGGGTTCAGCTTAAATATTACTGCTTAGATTGCTAAATTTTCGCTATGATCATGAATTTTCGCAATCCCAAAGAAAATTTTCAATCATAGCGAAATTCTTCGAATTGCTGATCTCCACTCGCATGGCCTACTCGCCCACATCGCACTAACTTTTATCACTACTTCATTCTTTCTTTGATTTGCATGTTTGATGGTCAGATGAATGGGTTCAATCTTTCATATTAGCATATGTCTCGGAGCACAACTCTCAAAGTACGCAAAACCTCGCAAAACAACCAAAATAACTTAAACGACATAAGTGATACTAAGAACACCCGAACACTTCATCAGAGACTGCATGATTAGCGCGCAAAAGCACTCAAGCAAACCTATCTCGATATGTGGCTCAAAATAGCACTGGTACTAATCACATTGCGATTAAGTAAGATAGTGGCTTTAGGATCAGCCCACAAGGATGGGTTTTCTTCATGTGTAAACGACGACGCTGAGGTTAAACCGGTGAAATTCATTTTCGATTTTTGGGGTTTTCATAAAAGCTGTGGAATTTTCAGGTGAAAATAAAAGTAAAATGGGCTAGAAATGTGGAGACTGGGTATCGTGACACTGAAGTACGATCCTTAGGCAAATGAGGGGTTCCCAAGGCCTTTTCCTTGCGTTGGGGAGGATGACCTAGCTATAGTCATCTCCCGAACCTGTTCTTCATTTAGCCATAAAAGCTGACCCACAACAACTATCCTCTAGAATTGGCATTCATTGAGCATTAATGACTTAACCAGTAGAAACAGACCTCTTTGACTCACCTTCCAATAGCCAATAAATGATAACTAACAAGCATTACTGGATCTAGCAATAAGTATCCAATAAACCCTAAAATATTACCAAGTACTGACCATTCAAGGTGAATCGAAGGGGTTACAACTAAGATTTGAAGAGGAAGACCATTAAGAGCAGTGAATACCTGCTTTAAAATCATGAAAACCCCTTCATTGCCTTAGGCTCCTCGCAATGAAAGGCCTTTTACTTCATGAAAGAGTGGTTTTAGCCACTCATCCTCCAAGCAATCATTCTCAAAGGGCGCTTGCCAATGAGAGCTATGAAAAAATGCCGTGACAAAAATTACTTCTCTAGGAAGCTTTTCAATTTCAATGAATTAATTATTACAAAGTCTTGTTCCTCGTATATATGCTACACGCATATATAATTTACCAAATATCAAAAGAGAATCACTATTACATGTGGACAAATTTGAAGAGATAAAAAAGTACAAAAAAGTCAACAATAAAGAGGCAAAACAAATTCACAGAGTCGCGAACCACAAGGTCGTCATTTCTTCTCTCGCACCCGCTTCTCTCTTCCAATTGTTGATCCGTTGTGCTCCAATTTCAACTTGAATTCTCTGTGATTGAGCTGACTCTCTAACCCATAACTCGGCCCGGTGAAAACTGCTAAAATTCGCCATAAAATATGATCAAGAGTAGCTAGGTCCTTAAATAGCTAACCAAGCTATCAGGGGTCAGACATTACACAAGAAGTGCTCAAAACCTATAGTAATAAGAGTGTAAAACAACACTATTTAGGTAGTAATCACTCCCCCCAATCGACACATCGCTAGTCCCTTAGCAATGAAGGAAGAAGAAAGCAAACAAAAACAAGATCATCTATATATGTCCACAAAAATGATGTTTAAAAAAAAATGAGGGTATAATGCACAACCTTCAACAAGAGTCACCAAAATCCTACCCAACAACTATCTCAGGAAGACTGTGTGCTATGCAAAATCAAGTATCAAAAGAGGTTCAACTCCTAGAGAACCAACCTGACACCTTCCACAAAAACCTAAGTGTCGTTCCAACAAGTTTCAAAAATAGTATGTCAAACCTGCTCTCCCAACCTAGCTCTTGTCTAAACTTCTATTAGGCCTAACCAACTCAATGGGGACGTGACCCACTTTTTATTCTATAACTCCCTTTTTTTTCTTTTTTCTTTTTTTTTTTTTTTTGTGGGTGCAAATGCCGAGGTATCGACCACAATTGTCCATGTAATGTGGGTCCACCGATGACCTCTAACCACTAAGGTTTAGCATCAAGTCATATGATCTCTCAACCAATTAACTCTTCAGGTTTCACCCTCGGGACTCCCACGAGTTCAAACCCAAAGACTCACACTCGCTAAACTCCACCTACTCGCCATGTAATCCATATAATAAATTTTGACTCCTAACCGCTTGGTTTAGGCACTGCTTTTAAAGACTTTATCCATATACCCCTTGGACTGTGCTCAGGTTTCAAGGAAAAGTGTCACAAATTTTTTTATTTTTTTTTAAAGACTCACTGGTCTTTTATTCAGGGGTCCCGACCTATTAAAGGTAGTCAAAAGTACTAGGTCGGACTTTTTCAGGAGGCAAGGCAGTTTTTCAGCTTATCATTGAAACCTAATGTGCACAGTGTGTGGTTAGTTCAAAGTGGAAGAAAAAGGTTGAAAACAATAAGAATCTCAACTGGTTATCAACTCAACTAAGCATAACACCATTATAGCATCAACAGTATTGGAACAATATTTCAATTTCTCCTACTGCAAGGTGGGCATTACAAAAAAATGGTTGTGAATGAGAAACTGTAAGCTTTATAACATGTGCTAAAACTAAAGGCATACCTATACTTGTAAAAAAAATTAACTACCAGCAAGTCATTCAACTACACAAAAGGACTTGTTAAAAACAAAAGCATAACCATAACATAAAGGCCACTTCCTTCATTAATTCTCCCCCAAACCAAATATCACATTGTTCTCAATGGGGTTTGGAGTGGAAACTTAAAGAAGGAAGTATTACCTCCTCAAATATTGGCAGAGGGTGGAATGTCATCCTCATCCTGGGCAAGATGAGCAAATTACGGGTGAGATCACAGGCGGCAAATGAAATACGTCGCCGTCATATCGCAAGGAGGTCTAATTTTCGAGTCAAGTAAAGCAGCGGCTGGGTTTGCTGCACACGTTTCAGTCGAAAGCAAAGATGGTGAGGCTACTGCTGGTGGACTAGGAGGGATCTGAGGCAAGCCTAGGTGGCTTTGAATCTGCACAAGGATGGCATTGTTCTGAAAGCAAGGATCGTCGCTGAAGTCATCCGGCACCAAGGCATCATGGCTAAAGTGACAAGCAAGGCATAGTCATAAAGTGTGGACCGGCAATTATAATGGCTGGGAAAATTAAGGAGAGATGGGAATAGTTCCATAAGTGGCTAAGTACTAGGCCAAGATGACCACAGGACCGAAGGCAAATGGAGGCCGGGATGATGCAGCAAATGGGTCGGCACATGGAACCATGGATGCCGGACGCTGGGGCTCTCGCCAGGAGTCAGCAGTGGCAAATGTCCTCTCGCCGGATCCTTGAGTGGAAGAGGAGGAGCACCCAACACAAATTTCCACTTTTCCACTGTGAAAATAGCCTCGCACACCCGACGACGCTCTAAATGGGGTTCATCCAGAAAACCAAGGTTCTCCAACACCTGAGAGAGCAGCCGTGGAAACAATAGGGGAATGGTCGCGGCCCTGCTGTTCTTACGGTGTATCTTCTCCTCGAATTGAAAAAGAGAAGTCATGATGAGCTCCGTAGGGTTAAAAACCGTAAACCTCATAAATACTAGATAAGGCTCTAGTACGACCCTCCTCCGAACCACAAATGTCGAAGAGGAATATGTTTAATCGCGAACATATGATCAATAAAAGCATCCCCGGCTGAGAGCTGCCTTTGAACAAATGGGAAACAGCTTGAGGTGTCTCAGAAAGGATGTGACCATCTCCCCGAAGGAAAGGATGTGGCCACCGTCAGAGTCCGCGCAGTTGCCAAAGCTACAGAAGATTGAATGTGGTGCATCTATAAGCCGATGCCTGAGAATTTCTGCGGCCACCTGTCAGCTGTAGTAGGATCATGTCTCTCCCGGAAGCCTGCCATGCAGAATCTGACACACACGCGATAGAAGAACCGGCGTGGAGTCATAAAGTAGTTCTGAAATGAAAGGGGGCCGCTACACAAACCCCATGGATGGCAACGAAGGCCGGAATGTCATAAAAGTTCTCATTATGTAGGTCCTGTCACCGGCTAATTGTTTCTGCACCAACACAAAGTGAGGTAAGGGGCCTTCCCGATTATGGATCCCTGAGAGTGGACCCGAGAATGGTTACTGGGCCCGGGAGAGCGTGAAGACTCCGGCGGGTCTCCTATAGCCGCAAACACCAGAGGGGCCTGAGGTCCGAGCCCTCTTTGGAGGGTAGGGGGGTGGCTACAGGTTGGCCGTGGATGTGGAGGAGAAGGAGGTATTTCCCCAATCGTCGTCTCATATCTGTGTAAGGTGGTGAGGGGCAGACAGCGTGGATTTCAGAAGAAAGTGTGGGCCTGGGCAGGCTGGTACGTGCTCGGGCAGAGGTGAGAGCCTCACGTGAGGTATGAAGGATCCATTATGCCCACCTCCGGCTCCTACTATGGCAAAGACCTAAGTAGCTAGGTTTGGGCCAAGAGAAAATGGTTTTCTAGGGAGGCAATAATAAAGCGATGGGGGCTTCGCAGAGGATGGTGTGTTTGCAGGAGGAATTGCAGGATATGCAAGGGCTAAGGCTCCTATTTATGAGTGAAAGGGCAAGAGGTGAAGGGTTTAGATGGGGAGGATAAAAAACGGAGGGGAAGCTTGGGAAATGGAGGAGCACTAACGCGTAGGTTCTCAAGCCTGGGCACTGGGTTTGATGCTACCAATTCTCTTCTTTTTTTTTCTTTTTTTTTAATTGGAGGGCACAAATAAAAAAGGGGTGGGAACCTGCGCCCGCACAAGTTCGCAGGCCTGGGAAAGGGAAAAGTGGAGAAATGAGTTTGGTAGTGAAGGCAAGAGGGTTGCGAAATTTTCGCACCCCATGCGAAATGACCCTGTGAAATTGGCTTGCTCCTGCGAAAATGCCCTGCGAAATTTCGCAGGCTGTGAAAATGGCTTGTTCTATGAAAATCCACTACGACATTTCGCACTGCAAAACACTCTGCGAAATTGACTTGGGCTGCGAAATTTTGCAATTTTGCAACCCTTGCGAAAATGACATGCTTTCTAAACTTTTTCTACTACACCACCCTTTTTCAGAAATTGAGCAATTCCTAAAAAAAACACAGCAGTATCAAATAAAAACATAGGAAAATGAAAAATCAAACTACTATTAAGGTTAAATTAAGAAAAAGAAAAGGGAAAATAAATAAAAACAAAATAGAATAGAATAAAATAAAATAAAATAAAATATCAAACAAAAAGGACTGTAAACTCATGATAATTTAATCCACCCAAACCAACCCTAAACATTTGGAGGCTCAAGGAGGGAAAGTTCCTCCTTGTCCGTGAGCGGACCACATATGGTTTATTCTTCGCCATTCACTTAATAGTTGGTCATTTTGAGTCGAGGAATTCCACCGCTTCCATTAGTAGACTCGATGGATAATGAAGGGACTAATCCACCCCGACTCGGCTCGTCGAAAAATGTGAAGCTTGGAATCGTAGAGCAACACTTGATCTCATTTCTGGAAATTTTTTCGAGCTACCATCTGGTCATGCAATTTTTTCGATATCTTTTTTGCAATTTTTGAATTTAGGTAGGCATCATTTCGCAATTCCTCTAACTCATTGAGGTCAAGGAACCTCTTGAGGTCGGCTTTTCCTAAATCAAAATTCAGATTCTTGATCGCCCACCATGCCTTGTATTCTATTTCCACGTGGAGGTGTGGCATGCTTCACATACACCAGCATGGGGACATCCCGAGGAATTGTCTTCAAGGCTAACCCGTATGCCCATAATGAATCTTAGCAACAGGGACCACCCCCTGGCTGAATTCACTACCTTCATCAAGATAGTCTTGATTTCCCCTGTTACAGTTTCTCAATCTCATTCATGGGTTCGAGGATGTGCAAGGGTGGCTGCTCTGATGTTTCACTCCATATTTAGCTAGGAGGGTTTCCCCAAATTACTTTAATGCAGTAAATGTGAACCCCTATCACTAATTATGGCCTTAGGCACCCCAAATCTAGAGAAGATATTCTCTTTTAAAAACTTCAGTACCAACCTGTGATCGTTTGCTTTGCAGGGAATTGCCTCAACCCATTTGGACACGTAATCATCTTGTGAGCATCCTTAAAGAGGGAAGGCCAGTAGAACCCAGATTAAAGCACCTTCATAGTTGTCTTTTGTGAAGCAAAGTGACCTCCACAGGCATTTTCATGGACGTGACTAAGAATCCCCTGTTGTTCTTTTTCAAGTACACACCTTCTAATGATATGGTCCGCACAATATTTGAACAGAAATGGCTCCTCCCAATAATAGGAATGAATTTTGGCGAAGAAGGATTTCTTATCCTATGCCTTCCATTCAGCTAGGACCTCCCCTGTCGCTAAGAAATTAGCAATATGAGCATACTGGGGAATACTTTCTACAAACAGTAGTGATTCCTCAGGGAATTCATCATTGATTGGAGGACTGTGTGTGTTGTGGGCTATGGTCTGTCTGGAGAGGTGATCTACCACTACATTCTCTACCCCTTTCTTGTCTTTGATCTGAAGATTAAATTCTGTAGTAGAGAAACCCATCCATAAGCCTCGCTCTTATCATCTGCTTTTCGTTAAGAGGACTTCAAAGTGGAGTTGTCCGTGAAAATAACAATGTCCTAATTCCCACCAAGTATGATTGAATTTGTCTAAGGCATGTAATTAACGCCAAAGGCCTTTCCTTCATGGTAGCACTTTCTCCGAGCCTATCTCGATTTTGCTTGCATAATAAAACCACATAAAGGCTTTCCATCTTCTTCGCCAAGGATTCCTCGACAAGATCACCGGCATCACACATGACTTCAAAAGGTAGCCGCGGGCCAGTGATCTTACTATAGGCAAGGGTTAGGTGACTCAGCTCTTCGAAGCTCTTGACAAGTTTCATCCCATGCAAACTTAAATATCCTTTTCAGCATCATAAAGGTTTTTATGAATTTTCAAAATCTTTAATGAACCTCCCCAGAGACAAGACGGCCAAGAACCGTCTATTGCCTCGACACTATGAGGGGGTAGCTTGAAATAAGCTCAACTTTGGCCCCTTATCAACTCACTCCTTATCAGACAACATGCCATAGGACAATTCGATTCACCATAAAATGGCATTCCAATCGAGCACTCAGTTCTTTTCAATGCATCTCGCAGCACTTTCAAGGTCACAAGCACTCCTCAAAAGTACCCCCATATATGGTGATATCATCCATATATATCTTCCATAATGCACTCCACCATATCAACAAAATACCGAGCATACATTCGAATGTGGCTGCATCAGGAGCCAAAAAAGGCATTCTCCTATAAGCATAAGTCTCAAATGGACAAGTGAAGGTGGTCTTCTCCTGGTCCTTCTCCGAAATCTCTATCTAAAAATATCCAGAATACCTATCCAAGAAGCAATAGAATGGGTGCCCGACAACTCTCTCAAGAAGTTTATCGATGAAGGGTAATGGGAAGTGGTCCTTTATTATCACCTAGCTTAGTCTCCCAGAGTCTATGCATACCTCCAACCCGTGGTAAGGCTGGTAGGCAACATCTCTCCTTTCATTCTGCACAAGCATCACCCCAACTTCTTTAGCACCCACTTGAGCTGGACTCACCCAGGGACCATCTGAACAAGGTAAATAATGTCTACCGCAAAGAATTCGAGAACTGTGCACTACCTCGCATATGAGGATTCGCCGCCTCCGTGGTTGTCTCACCGTTCAAGCTCCTCCTCCATATAGATGTGATGAGTCCAAACAAAAGGACTTATCCCCTTTAGATAGGAAATTTTCCATCCAATGGCCTGCTTGTACTTATTGAGGATGTCCAAAAGATCAGTTTCTATCGTGGGAGGCATTCAAAGAATGAAGAAATCACTACTGACATTGGTCACCTCTTCCAACATGCATATTTTAATTCCCACAGGAGGCTCGAGGTTAAGCTGGGGCTCTATGCTTCTTCTTTTCAATTAGCCTACAAATTCAACAAGGGAAGGATTCTCTTTCTTCTCCAAGGCCCATAAATGGCAATATACACCCAGTGGCCTCCCCAGTTCTTAGAAATTTCGGTTCAATCAAATCTTCCTGCAGTCGCTGCTGTTGGGACTATTCATCCACAATGGTATCAATCAAACATACTTCTTCTGGACCCTCTTCCTCTAGGTGCACATGCTTTTTGCCTAAGTGAAAGATATTGAGTTCCAATGTCATATTCCCAAATGCAAGTTGCATTACCCCATTTCGACAATTTATGATTGCATTTGAGGTAGCCAAAAATGGCCTACCAAGGATGACGGGCACATAATTGAATTTGTCCACTGGGTAGTAGAATTTGTCTACTTACACCAAAATATATTCGACAGTGCCCTTAGGAATTCTCATTGACCTGTTTGCCAAAGATAATGTGATAGTGGTAGGCTTCAATTCTCCCAGTCCCAATCGTTTGTAAACCGAAAGGTATAAAGAAGTCGACACTAGCCCCTAAATCTAGTAAAGGCTTTTCCACACAAATTCTCCAATATCCACCCAAATAGTAGGACACCTCGTGGGTCTTTATTTCACTAGAGTTTTGCATCGATGACAAGACTCACCGTTCACAAGAAAGCCTTTTGTCGATATTCAACCTTCTTTTCACCGTGCACAAGTCTTTTAAAAACTTGGCATATGTCGAGACTTGCTTAATCATGTCTAAAAGAGGAATGTTGACTTTCACTTGCCCCAACACTTCAAGAATCTCGCTTGGTTGCTCACAATTCCTTCTTACTTCTGGGTTAGTCGAGAAAACTGAGGAGGCTTGCTCTTCTTAATCATATCTTCTTTAATCACAATTCTTTCTGGTTCCCCTTCTTTATCTTCTTTATTTGCATTTAGCGACTTAGGCACTAGCTGATCAACCTTTTTACCACTTCGCAAAGTGATAACTGATTTCACTTCATTCGTATTAGGAGTGGGTTCACTGGCAGAGGCTACTTCATGAACTCTCCTAGGGTTTGGTTGTGTTTGTGAAGGAAATTTTCCCTTTTCCCATACTTGTTGTTGGTTGGTTAGCCTAGAAATTAAATACTACAGGTTGTCAAATTTTTGAGCAATTTCTCTCTAGAACCCATCTAAGTTCAAAGTGCTCTCCACTATATCAATTCTTTGACTTACTTAGACATTAACTGCTTTCTGCTCCTCTACAAAGTTACCTACCACTTTGCTCAAATTTAAGATGGCTTGTTCAACTGGAGAAGTTGACTGTGGTTGTGATGGCTGAGAAGTTGAAGCATATTGTGGACGAGCATGAGGTGCAAACTGTGGGGGCTTCGGCTTCCAGGAGAGGTTTAGGTGATTTCTCCAGCTAGGGTTGTCGATGTTGCCATATGGTGCATTGGTTAATGGTTTGAATTAACCAACAACATTAGCTTGTTCCACTACTATCTCCCCTTATCGCTAGGAACTCTGACATTGTTCTCCTAGACATACCAATAGACTAACAAATGAAACATGGCTTGTTTTGGCACAGAGTTTCGGGCCACCGCTGCACCTCACGATGGTTCCTCATTTCCCCTGCTCTTCCAACCTCTCATCTAAGCTTTCCTGAAAGCTCGCCTTATGTCGGTCGAGGTCGCATTCTTTCCATTTCCTCAAGTTGTACTTCCATCCTAACCTTTGAAGCCTTTTCATTTACATACCCCAGAAATCCAAAGCTTCCTGGATTTTTGCTCAAGCAGTCTCCTCCACACATAGTCTCCAAGAATCGCTTCATGGCAAGGAGAAACTTAACATAAAACGGCCGACTAGCCAGCCTCATATCAAACCCATGGGCAGGACAGCATCGAGTGCTTCCATACCTCTTCCCAAAGATTCAGAATTTTCAGACTCATTAGCCGAAGGTGGAAATCGCTTCTTTAAGTCAGTTGCTCATGAGTGGAGAAGAATCCCTTTAGAACTTAACAAGAGATCTCATTCAGCTTCGATTTGTTCTGGCTTCATGAGTTGAGCAATCTTGGCTTTATCCTTCAATGTGAAAGGAAAAAGCTTAAGCCTCATTAAGTTCAAAGTGGTAGTATCCTCCCTGAAGGTGTTGCAAAATTCTTCAAATTCCCTGATATGTGTATAGGGGTTCTCACTCTCCATACCATGTAAAGTGGGAAGGAGTGGCACAAGGTAAGGTTTAACAATCATTTCTCGCCGAGGCATATCATAGAGGGAGCACTCCATTCGTGAGGGTGTATGTGGTCCCTCATGACCTAAATGCTGAGGTTCCTCTCCACTCCTACCACTCGCTTCATGGTTCCATCGATCAAAATTTAGCTCACTTAATCAAGCTCAGTTATTCTCGTGGGATACCGATGGAACTAATTTGCTCTTGAATTCCAAACCACTGGAACATAAACTCCTACATGAAAACAAGACAACACTAAAGAGAAACAAAAAAAATATTCTATCAAAAGGGTTAATGTCAGCTAAAAAAAAAATATTGACAGTGAAATGGAATTAATCAACCTAGTAGTAATTGCTAGAAAGAAAGATAAAAGAAAAGAAACTTACTAGAGCTTGTGATGAGGATCACAAGTGTTCAACAAACTGTCATTTGCACTAAGGCACCATCCCTGGCAACAACGCCATTTGATTCGTAGCCCTTAGGGTATCCTAAATCAACAAAATTTATACCTAATACCTCCTACTACTGTAGGACTGCTACTACAAGAGATGCTCTGTGGATCGTCTAATGTGGATGAGTTTTGTGTAAACGACCACGGAGGTTGGAACCGGTGAAATCATTTTGGATTTCGGGTTTTCATAAAAAGCGTGGAATTTTGTGGTGAAAACTAAAAGTAAAATGGGGTAGAAATGTGGAGAGAAGACCCTTGAAGAATCAGGACACTAGGCTTAGGTTCTTTAGGAAAATGAGGGGTTCCCAAGGCCTTTTCCTCGCGTTAGGGAGGATGACCTATAGTCATCTCCCGAACCGGTTGTTCATTTAGCCATAAAAGCTGACCTAAAACAACTATCCTCTGAAGGGCATTCATCGAAAGACACGATCTTAAATGTAAGAGAACGGACATCTTTGACTCACCTTCCAATAGCCAATAAATGATAACTAACGAGCATTATTGGATCTAGCAATAAGTATCCAATAAACCCTAAAAGATTACCAAGTACTGACCATTCAAGGTGAATCGAAGGGATTACAACTATGATTCGAAGAGGAAGACCATTAAGTGCAGTGAATACATGCTTTAAAATTGTGAAAACCCCTTCATTGCCTTAGGTTCCCTTCCCTAGTGCCTTTTACTTCAAGGAAAAGGGGGTTTTGGCCACTAATCCTCCAAGCAATCATTCTCAGAGGGTGTTTGGCTAGTGAGAAAGTGAAGGAAAATAAAATAAAAAATGCCACACAAAAAAAACGAGGCTTCTCTAGGAAGCTTTTCAATTTCAATGAATTAATTATTACAAAGTCTTGTCTCTGGCATATATGCCATACTGCATTTACAATTTACCAAAATATCAAAAGAGAATCACTGTTACATAGGGACAAATTTGGAAGAGATTAAAAAGAGTACAAAAGTCATCAAATGTGAGTACCAATTCATAGGCTGCGACTTTCGCAGGATTTCGCAACCCTTAAATCGCTGTGGTTGCTTTGCTTCTTTTTCTCTCGCATCAGCTTCTTCTTTCATCCAATTTTTGATCTGCAGCTCTGATTTCAACTTGAATTCTCCATGATTGAGCTGACTCTCTAACCTTGGCATAACTGGCCTGTGAAAACTATAAAATTCGCCATAAAATATGATTAATAGCATAGTTAGGTCCTTAACATGCCAACCGGGTTAATTAGGTTGTTTACTACACAAAAAGTGCTCAAAACCTGTAGTAATAAGAGTGTAAAACAACACTGTTTAGGTAGTAATCACCCCTTCCTCAACTTCCCCTTCCTCGACTTGCCATCTACATGTGTCAAATAGAAAATTGAGATTCCTCTTCTAGTCTAACTAGTAGTGCACGTTAAAACCACTACATATCATATCCTCGAACTATTCCATCTTATTCATTTTCGAAACCCCTAAGGTTATGTTCTCACCCTAGTGTTCAACTTTTCCTATCTACATTTTACCATGTATATAATTCACATAGCACACAATCATGTAGCATATTGAGCACAAAACATGAAATGCACCATAAATGCAATGATCTAGACCCATTCCCGCCAAGCCCTAGGGTATTCAGATATCTACACTTTATCACCAGTCAGACGCCTAAACCCGGGGGTCCCGCTGACCAATCACAACTCAAGATTCCATGTGGTACCGCAGATATCTCGATACCACACTATCATGTCTCATTCACCGAGACTCATTTATGAGTAAAAGTAACCCCATTGGGACCTTTCAACCATACTCAAAATATTACCCAAGACTATGTCATAGTAGTCCTTAAGAGTTTATTACAACACTCTTATACAAAATCATATATTAACACTATTTTGTTCTAATATATTTTACAAAATAAATATCAAGGCCACATGCCTACTTTCTCTTCACACCACTACTTCTGATGAACGCCGTCCACCGTTGTCTATCCCGCACCGAAATATTTTTCTCCTTACAAGTGGGTGAGCCACGCCCAAGAGAATACTCCTACAAGGGCTACTCCCCACCTAAGTGCACATGTAATGTCCACTTACCATTTCACAATCACATTCCAACAAGAACATGTCAATTCTATATGGAATCCTACATGCCATGCCATGAAATGAGATACGACTCCATCACGCATCAGCACCGAGTCCTCACCGAATTTCCACAACGCCTAAGCCCATGTGTGAAAAACCATCATTCTGGATGACATCCAATCATCATTTTCAAAAAAAATTTCATTTGTTTATAAACCAAAAGCTTTTTGGATGATACCTCATAATGATAATTGTATATTCAAAATCCATGCGCCTTTTTATGGATAGCGGATTTTTGACGTCTCACCGCAAGCTCCGCAAACCCAAACATTTTTACGGCCATTCACCGCTGGGGACTATGTTTGACCATAATTTTTCACCTCAGAAGGGGATCCATCCCAACTTGCTGATACCTGACACATATTTTCCTTACCATTTCAATCAACCGGGAGAATCTGTTGGACGTTGTCCCATTTAACCGAGCCCACCCAATCAAACACCAAACGTAGTGTTGATTTACCAACCATGCACTCACACCCATTTAATGCGATGTCCCCGTGCATATGCAATGCAATTATGCCATTGTAGTCAGACATGTCACATATACCGATGAATCGCTTATGGATTAATTATCAAACATGCATATCACCAATGCATCCTAGCAATTATATCAAACATGCATATGATTCTCCTACATTAACTCATTCATGTCAATGTATCACACAAGCATATATCAACATCACATACAAATCATTACTTAGTCAAGTAATGAAGCACTTTATCCTCTAGGCTAAATTATGACACAACATGTCCACAAATATTCTACAACATGTCATGTAATTGCCATGTCTACACATACAATTCATCACATGTCAATATATTAATACACATATCAACATTTCATCAAACAAGCATGTCATGCCATGCAATTAGTACACTTGGTGTTATGATCAAAATTTTGGCAATGGTTTGAGCACCAAATGCCAATGAATGGTACATGGATATATTCTAAACTCAAATATCTTTTCATAGAGTCCAAGAACGGGTGAATCGGAGTTCAGACGAGAAAGATATGGTCGTCCGAAGTTGGAGTGCAATAGGGGCCACACTATTGCGCCAATCCACGCAATAGTGTGCCCGAGGGTTGCAGGAATATTTTGGAAACTCCCATACACACAAGGTTTCAACCCAAATTTATTTCGGAAGCATCCCTTTAGACCGGCTACAACCCCGTCTCAATTGAGACCGCAAAATGGGCCATATTCCAATTAATACCACAAAACATGCCATAAACATGGCACAATGTGGTCCCTAAAGCCGAACAAAACAATAGCTCAAAGGCTAGAAGTAAACCAAAGTATGAAGAATCCTACCTCTCGGAAATACAGTCTTGTTTCAAATATATGAACTTTACTGTCTCGACAGAAGGTTCCGACCGCTTCCAACACCGCTTCTCTTTCTCCTTCTTTCTCCCTTTCTTCTCCTTCTCTCTCTCTCTTCTTTCCTCTCTCTCTTTCCTTCTTTCCCCTCCTTTTTCCTCTCTCTCCTTCCTTTTCCTTCACACTTCGCTCTCACGAATAGCCCCACACCCCACATATGCCTTCTTCATGTGCCATGTACGTCGACATGGCATGCCATGTGTCACAATATTACTGCTTGCCACGTGTCCTACACGCACAGGCCTTTGCCATGTGCACTTCTCATGACACATGGCTCACTACGTGTCACCACACGTGATTTCCATGGTTCGCCATGTGTCACCCACATGGCTCGCCATGTGTCGCCCACACTTGTTGCCTCAAAAAACGTGAAACTCTAACTATCTTGGAATTAAACGAAATTTGCCTGGGCAACTAAATTTCTTGCGATGAACCCAACGATGAGGTTAGTTTCATCATCCGAGATCTAGAAAACTTCCATGTTTTCAACTCGCATCGTAACTAAAGTTCACCGCGGTAGCACTCTTCTCCTGGGCCCGATCCGGACATGAAGCTAAACCTGATCCGAGACGCCGAACCATTTTCTTTTTAACCGCTTTATTAAATTTTATTTTTCAAAATATCACGACTCAATCCCTACCGACCCAATGGCGACGAGCTGTAGCTCGGCTTGATCTCGACCGCTTTATTTATCTTATCAAAACGTTTTATTTATGTCATTTCATTTTAGAGTTCTCATTTATGCGGAAGAATTTTCAAATGGTAGGCTCATAAACATTTACATTTATACAAACACATTTACATTAAGGCATTCCATGCCCCTTCAAAAAAAGTACAAAACAATATTTATGAGTTTAACTCGTTTGATTATAAAATATCAATGTTCAAGAATGCGATGTATTCTCATGTCGAGGTATATACTTATACACCGTACGCTTTTTCTATGACTCTGCACTTCTTGTTCTTGGCCTTCTTTCCTGTTCACTCGATACCTACGCATAGTTAAAAAAAAAACTACACGCTAAGCATTTTCATGCTTAGTGGTTCTATATAGTTCTCTATCTAATAGGACATGCTTTTATTCAATCATGCTTGTCATTCTATTTCAATGGTCAATGCATAAACAATACATATGCTTATACATTTGAACATACTTTCATTTACAAACATGCATTTTCAATGCAACAATTCCTTCACACCAATTCATTTGAGATTTAAACATATGCTCATAAAGATGTATTTGGTTTACAATCCCATTTTCACTCGTCAAGTTTGTTATGTCACCTTGACTATTCAATTTATTTTCACGACGGATTCCGCTTGGTGAATCCTATCTTGTGTTTCATTCAGTAATGTGCTTACACATTTAGCAATTTCAATTCACCATCATGATGGATGCCGATTGGTGCATCCCACCAAGAGAGTCATTTAATAAATGTCATACATCATCTGATGGATGCCGATTGGTGCATCCCGCCAAGTGAGACATTTAGCAATATAGTTCTTCCATCGTCGCGGATGCCGATTGGTGCATCCCGCCAAGTGGGTCATTAATAATTCATTTAGATTCGTTATGTCACGATATGACAATATCATTTGCAATTCAAATAAATGCACACAAGAAATTATTTGACAAATCATCCCAATTTCTCTATTTCAACACATTATTCGATTTTAGATTTCCTTTATATTGATGTATGCATATCCCATACAATCATTTCACATTTACATAGTAAACTATCAATACACTTGAAGTAAGGATAGAGGTTCAAAGGAATAAACCAAAGTCGCTTTCTGGGCCTCATTTTATTCCTTCGATTTCTGGGCCCCTAGGTTAGTGATCCTCACCATCCCTTAGTCAATAAAAATTACGCCACTTTTAGTGGATAAAATAATTATTATACATTTTTAATGAATTACCATTAATTGCTAATGATCTTCAGAAGACACCTAGTCCTAAAGATGAACCCTCGTCGAGTATGAGCTAAGGTACATTTTTCACTAGTTTTATTCTTATTTGTATCCCTATTAGTCATTTATTAGGGTCCCTAAACATTCGGTGTATGAATACGAGACTTAAAAGTGCCTAGCATGCAAAATAGGCTGCAGAAGCACGGGTAACGGCATTCACTTGGACCAAGATCGATACCAAAGACGAGTGGTACCGAGCACCACTTGTCTCGTGACACGTGGGGGTATTGAGGCCACTGTGAGCTACCTGCATTCACTCACGCAGCCCCCGCCTAAATGGCACCACCATTCTCACCCATTTCTTTTCACAACCTCCTCCACTCATCCTATATAAAAATCCACCATGGAATCCACCCTAAAACAACTCCAAAAGTGGCTTGAAGACCAATAAAACCTCTTTTCTTGTTAGCGCTTTTTCCCCAAAATCAAAATCACAAAAGCATTTAAGTTGTGGTTCTTGTCTTCTTACTCCCTCCTCCTCCTCTCTCCTCCTCCTTAAACTTTAAATCTTCTCTTCCATGTTGCTTCGTCTCTCTTAGAAGCAAGAAATGGGAAACAATCCCACCAAAATCACTCCTTCTTGCAACCTTAGCTTTCTCCCCACACTTGCTCTCATTCTCTCCCAAAACGTGTTTGCTCAAAAATGAGCAACTAAGACCAAATTTGGTCTTTTAAATCCCTATCTCCTCAAGGCCTTGTTTGGCCACCAAAAATACATTCTTTGACTTAAGTTTCTCTCTAATTGCTATATAGCCCATAAATCTCTCTAATTACACTTCAATTTTTAGTATTCACACTTAGACCTAGAAACTCATTTATATATGACCTTTAGGTCCTTATTTTACAATTCTTCCACTTTTGCCCTTTTTACACTTGGGTTAATTTCCGAGTTCAATCAATTCTCATTTAGCATATACTATTTGTGTGACGCCCCAGATTTTCGGGGGTCATTTTTTTTTTTTTTTTTTTTTTGTTCATACAAGAGTTCAATGTACTTCTCACTTCCATACCCAAAATATATGAAACTATATTGTTCTAACATATTTTTACAAAATGCCGCTCAAGGCCACAACCCATTTTCACACTCACTCACTCCGATGGAGCACCGTCTCTCACCAAAAGGGGGTCCTTACGACTCTGGTGAGCAAGTTTTTAGTAGTAATCTCCTTTCTACAAGGGTTACTCCCCACTCAAGTGCACATGCAATGATCAGATAGAAAAACACATTCAGCAAGATCACATGAATGTCAATGCATGAATGTCCTCATGCCCATCCCGAAGTTACTCATCGACTCCCTCACACCTGGCCTAGTATGAAAGCGTGAAATACCAACCGTCCTTTTATTCCACCAATGACCTTTTTCCAAAACAAGAACTTTTGTTTTTCTTTTAAGAATTTGTAACCCATTGGAAACACCTCCAATGCACATTTGACTTGGTAAAATTGCGTGTACTTATTTATTTGGGGGCCACGATTTTCTAAGTTTCACCGCCTAGATCTCACGCTCGCTCCAACATTTTTACGAACTTGCATCGCCTGAATCATGTCTAACCGTGAATAACATTTCCGGTCTTTTCACCTGGGGGTCTACCCATCTTGCATGCCTAAACACACTTATATTTATTTCCATTAGTTTCAAAACCGTTTGATTCCATTTGGACTCGTCCCATTTCGAGTCCATCAATCAAGACTACATACACAATTTTTGGACCCATAACCAGAAAATCTCGTTGACACTCCAACCCTGTCGAGTCCGTACCATGCACTCACACCCATGTCATGCGATGTCTTCGTGCACATGCGATGCTATTATGCTAGTTGTATATACATAATCACCCATGCACACATATTCATGCATATTATCCATGCCTCATATTTAAGATTAAGGCATGCTCGTTAAAATGTCACACAAAGATATATCAACATGTCATATTCCACACTGCATGTTATCAACCTAAACCATATACAAAGACATATCAACATGTCACTTCCAAATTGCATGTTATCCACTAAAGCCCTAACACACAACTGAACTGGTCAGAACTAACATGCCTGATTGGACAATGTCCTCCACAGGATCATATTGCAATCTTGACTCAATGGGCTTTCCATAGAGTCAAAGAACACCCAAATCGAATTCGGATTCCAGAAAGTTATATTCCTTCCGGGTTGGGGTCACACATGACTAAACTGTCTCACCCGGGCAGCCTACCTTACTTGCCTGGACGGCCATTTCCGGCCGGCTTCCAGGCACTCACTGCCCTTCCAAGAGGTCCCAATGGAGAGTTTACTCAATGGGCTTCCATGAAGTCCAAGAACACCCAACCTGAGTTCAAACGGGCCGAGATAAGTAATCTTCCGCTGGAGGTCGCGCGAGTCAACTTTCACGAACACCGCCTGCGTGACGACCCTCTGACGAATTCACTGCTCATGGACGACCCTCACCGTTCGAATACGACCACCGCTCATTGATCGAATTTCGACGACCTCACCGCTCATCACGACCCTCTCGGGACGACCACCGCCTCACCGACAACCCCTCACCGCTTGGACGCACCAATCGCTCATGGACGACCACCGCTTGGATCTACCAATCGCTCGCGACTTACCACCGCTTGACGACCACCGCCTATGGACGCACTTCACCGCTTCACGACCACCGCTCATCACGTACTCACCGCTCACCACACCGCCATGACCCTCGTCACGGCCCCTTTACGGCACCATCGCGACGCACCACCGCTCACCGACACCGCTTCACCGACAATCGCTTTCGACGACTGCCGACGGCACCACCGCTCATGGACGAATTTCACCGCTTGATTCCACCACCGCTCATCACCTACCACCGCTCAACACACCGCTTCGACGCACTCGTTCGACGCACTTCGACGCACCACCGACGGCTCAACGCTCACCGACACCGCTGACGAATTTCTTGCTCGATTTACCATCGCTCATGGACGAATTCTCACCGTTTGACGACCAATCGCTCAATCGATTAATCGCTTGACGACGCACCGCTTGACGACCCCTTTGACGACCACCGCTGACGAACACCAATCGCTCACCGACAATCGCTCACCACAATCGCTTCACCACTCTCGCTGACGACCATCACCATGGACGACCTCACCGCTGATTTACCATCGCTCATGGACGCACTTCACCGCTTGGACGACCACCGCTCATGGACGAATTTCACCGCTTGACGACTAACGCTTCATTGACGTACCACTGCTCACCGACACCGCTCAATCGACACCGTTTGATTCACCCCCTCTCGACGACCCTCGCCCATTTGACCGCCTCGTGAGTAAAAAAGACCATAACTCGCTCACAAGAGTCCGAATCGGAAATCAAAAGCCTAACATCAAGTTCATTGATGGGGCTAATCTTATCAGAAGGATCCACTTCCTGCATTCGTTTTATTTCTGACCCAAAATCCATTTTATGTCCGCTTAGTCAATCTAATTGGCGAACCGACCACCGTATTCAGTCAATGCACAACAAAGAAAAGGACTGTGTAACTTAGTCTACGAGGTCCAAATCGGAAATTAGTGCCTAGCATCACTCTACTGATGAGGTTGCAATTTATCGGAAGGACTCACTCCACCACATTCCACTTCTTTCACCCAAAAATCTTAGCTCTAAATTCGGTTTATGTATGCTACCTCAATGTGGCAGCTTCTCTCATGGTACAAAATACTAAACTAAACATTCCCTTAGGGTAGAAAGGAACCAAGGTAGGAGAAGAGACCTACCTCTTGGAGTTTTCGCTGCAAAAACTCCCCAACTCCTGCCTTTCTATGCTAAGCCCTCAATGTAAGGTTGAACTTCTTCCTCTTGGCTTCCTCCGCTCGAGACCGCTCTGGCCCGATCGTCTGAAATCTCTAGAGAGAAGGTGGAGTCTCTCTATCACTTCTTTCTCCCACCGATCATCTTTCCACAGAGAGCATGTTCCTCCTAAGCCTCGACACCTTCCTTTCCACTTTGTCTCTAACCCACATTCCTTCCCACTACCCTCATGTGCCTATCCACACACCTAGCATCCACTAGCATTTTACCCTCATGCAAGACTACTTAGACGTAGCTCCATTTGCATGCATCCATGTGGTGTGGGACCTCATGCCAATTACCTTACTACTTGTCCAATTGCTCAAATACGGGAACTCCCCAACTCGTCTCAGCACTTGACGAAATCCGATACGTAGCTAGATTTCCGGGACGATTCCAACTGAAGTCTGCTTGGCCATCCGAGACCTAGAAAATTCCTGGATTTTTGACCGAAATTACCATTTTACTCCTTTTTCGTAAAATTAAAATTTTCTCTGGGCTTTTACATTCTTCCCTTTCTTAAAAAGAATTTCTCCCGAAATTCCACTAATCACAACAATTCACATGTGCGCATGCAACATACTATCATACGTAAACTAGTCATTAGTTATTAAATCACTACACTGTGACCTTCATCCCTTTTCTAAACAAGAAGGATAGTGGCCCGCATAGTGTCCTCGCGCTCCCATGTCGCTCCTCCACTCCACTGCTGCTGCCACAAGAGACTCTCACTGCACCCTCACGGCTCATGCTGGCCTCAAAACCCGATCCCATATCTATGATGCGACCGGTCCCTCCTCAAAGGTCCCATCCGTGGTCAATCTCAATCTTTCCCAATCTACTACATGACGGATCAGAGTGTACCTCTGTTACGAGACGCGGAATACTTCATGAACACCGACATACCGGGCGCAAAGCCAACCCAAGACGCTATTAATGCCCACCCTTCGAAAAATTTGAATGCCCAATAAACTCCTGCGATACTTTCCGCTCTCGTCGACCACCACTCCTCTCTTTGTAGTACCGCTTTCAAGAAACGTGATCACCAACCCGAACTCTATGGTCGACGTCAGCTCGTCTGCATAATCCTTCCGCCGGCCTCGTGCCGTGAGAAGACGTTGTCAGACAAATTCACCTTCTCGAGGTGTCTCTAATCAAATCAAAATGTTAACGGAGCTCTCCTTACCCGGCCTGAAGAATTCAGATCAAGATGGCCTCCGCACAAAGCCTCGTAGGAAAAAGATCCGCATACCACCGATAACTATTGTTGTAGGCGACTCCACTATGGGCAAGTGCTCTTCCAACTACCCTTATGATCCAGACGCAAGCTCGTAAGATGTCCTTCTAACACCAAGATAGTCTCTCGATCGAATTCATCCGGCTCCGAGGGTGAAACGCCGACTCATGGTCACCGTGTGTTCATACCTTTCGGGAAACTCTTCCAAAAGTGCGCCGTAAACCTCTGGTCCCTATCCGAGACTATGGATACCGGTACTCCATGTAGCCTGACCATCTCCTCGAAGATACAACCCAGAATCTCTCAATCAGGAAGGTCATCCCCACCCGCTAGAAATGTGCCGACTCTCGTGAGCCTGGCCCACCATCACCCATACCGCATCATGTCTCTCTCGCGATGCCGCTGGCGCGGGGTCACAAAATCCATCGCGGACATGCTCCCACTTCCACTACCACCTCCAACGGGTCGGCGTAGCCTTGTCGGCTCGCGCCAAATTTAACTGGCCGACATACGTGAGACATCGCTAACAAAGTCTCCTACGCGGTCTCTTCATCCCACTCCAATAATACCGGGCGACGAAGATCCCGGTACATCTTCGCGTACACCGATGTACAAAGAAATCGAGAGTGCTGAAACCCCCGAGAATCTCTCTCAAATCGTCAATTGGGAACCACTACTCCGGGTCCCTATATCGCAGACTTCCATCTACGTAAACTGTCCAGTCTCGCCACCAAGACTCGATCGTATTTCCTTTATCCTTGATGGACACTCATTCCGTCCTGCCACTGACTCAATCACCGCTTCAACAGCCTGCAGCCGACCAACCCCTTAAGGTGCTCGAAATCAAGCCACGCATCAGAGCTCAAACTGTCCCACGCCTTCGAAAGACCACACTCTTTAGCTATACTAGCTAACGCCCTGCATTCGACCGAGCGCATCGCCAATTACATTTGCTCACCGATGGTACGCAGTGAAGTCATAATCCTCTGGTGAACTCCATCCATCTCATGGCTGGGCTCTTGCACTGAGGTCCCAGCCATATGGAAAATATACTTCACTTTTATGGTCTCGAGTACACTCGAACTCGCCGCATAGCAAGGGCGCCACCTTCGCGGCGACTACACGCTAACCCATGTCGTGAGTAGGGTACTCCGCTCATGATTCTTAACTCCGGGCGGGAACCATAAGCTACTACCTCCCTGGACCGCATCAAAAACACATCCCAATCCTACCGACGCATCACAATACACTGTGTATCCTCGTCCCGTCCCCGAACTATCAAAATGGGAGCCGGCAAGTCTCTCGCCAACTCGGAATGCTCGCACGGCCATCCCAATCAAATCTCACACCTCCTTCCCGGTCAACCTAGTCATACGCTAATCCGAGAAATCCTCTATGAACCTCCTAATACCCCAAATGCACCAATCCCAAGAAACCACGATCTCGAAGACTGACTTCGGGCCTCTTCCAACTCATCACCGCTCGACCTTCTCCGGTCGACCGGTTTCGAGGTCGACACTTACGTGTCCTAAAATCTCACCTCGCAGCCGTGAACCGCGACTTATCAACTCGCGCATACAAACATGGTCCTCAACAACCTGTAAACACCCTAAGTGATACTCATGTTCCCACTTCCGACCGGGAGTAGATCAAGATGTCATCCCACAAAGACTACGGCTAAACCGATCTAAATAGGGTTGAATTATCCTACGCATGAGATCCATGAATGCCGCATGATTCATTAATCCGAAGGGGGCATCAATCAGAACTCAAAGTGCCACACGCACCCTAAACGCCGGCCTTGGGATATCTCGCTCCCTAACCTCACTAGCCGATGGTAACTAGCGCGAAGGTTCATTCGAGTAGACTCGCCTCTCAATTGATCAAACAAATCATCAATCCTGCAATGGGTATCGATTCTTGATCGTGAACCCCGTTCAACCTGTCGATAATCAATGCACAAACTTGGCTAGGTCTTGTCCTTCTTCTTCGCAACAGGACCGGAGCACTCTGCATGGTGAAGTGCTTCGTCTAATAAACCCTTCGTCCAATAACTCCTCAGAGGCCGGACCTTGAGTTCCTGTGAACTCAATCGGGCCATCCTACGAGTCACAGTAGATGGGCGACGTCAGCGTAGCTCATCACCTGAAGTCTGTCCCTCCTCAAGGAGGCAACCTGCAGCTCATCCGAAAAAACATCCCTCATACTGGGCTGCACCACACTGAGTAGATCTAAGTCTGGTCTCACTGTCCCTGGGTGGCAAGGCTTCGCTAGCCAACCCGCCAACCGGCCCCGACATCCGGGACTGGCACAATCACCTGTGGCAAACAACATGCTTGTCCCCCTGAAACACAACACAAGTACCGTCCTGTGTGTAGGCTACTATCCTCCTACGCTCACAATCGATGACAACTCTATAAGCTGTCAGCCAATCCATTCCAAGGATGACGTCAAATTCTGACATGTCCATGACCCTCAGGTCCACGGTGAGTAGAATCCCAGAGATCTCTAACTCGCAACCACGACAAATCATCCCTATCCTCGCCCTAATCCCTAGGGGAGAACTCACATACAATGGCTCCTCAATGTGCCTCAACTCCTAAGCCCAATCCCATCACAACCGATGCAGCGATGAATGAATGCGATGCACCCGAATCAAATAACACCCTCGCCTACAAAGAGATAACGTAAACATACCCGATAGCTGGATCTGATCCGGCTCGCCATGGTGACATGGCATCCCACCTCTGTGTCCCCGCCAGGCCCCGGTCCCTACACCCATGCCCCGACCCTCCGCCCGCTCCTCAGGCAATGAGGTGCTCTGCATACACCCCAGATCGAAGATCGTTCCTCGACCTATACCAGCTGAGGAACAAATCCCAGGTCCGCGCCCGTCCCATCATGACCGGGACCGGGCCTGGCCCAAAACCCCGAGATCCATGCCTCGCGGCAATCCCGCTTCATATGCCCGGCCGAGCGCACAGAAACATGTCACCTGGCCCCGTCACCCTCCCGACTAAGAACCCTAGATCAGGTTTCGCCCCGGCCGCGGGCTCAAACCCGTGAACCGAAGCCTTCAGCTTCTTTCCGAACTCGGCTAGCATCACTCTCTTCCTTCGCCGCTAGCACCGCATCTCTGATGCCCGCGGCGTTTCTCATTTCTCGGGCCACCATCAAGGCCAGATCACCCATCGAGTCCATGTCTCAGAGGTTATGCCCCACAACCCGCTTCTGATGGACAACTTCAAATTTCATCTCAAACCTCCCGACTGGGCTGTCGGGCCACATAATCATCCCCGAAACGTGCCAACTCAGGAACTGCCACGATCCAAGACGGCCATCGCCCCCGTCTCGGGCCAAGGAACTTCTGCCTCATGTCTAGCTGGGGCCTGAAAACATTTCCCCATGAATAGTCTACGAAAATCATCCCATGACATAGTCTCTCAAATCTCGAAGTCGTGACCCACTCCCACCGTATCCGACTCACCTCAAGTCGGAATGAAGCCAGAATCGCAGTAAAGACCGAGAGATCTCCATTGCCCGTGAGAATCCTCCTCAATCCGACTAACCAATGGTCAGGCCACCATAGGGTCCTCCTCCGAACGCCGGGAGATGATGTGCTCTGAACCTCTGTGAGGTTACCGGCACCTCCTCGACCTCTAGTCGCATCAGCCCGTGGCGCACATCGCAGCACCCATGGCCTCTGCGTGAAGGCCTCCGACAAAATGTGGTGCCTCGACCCACCTCGTGTGACCTCTACGCCCCGACCTCGACTCTGCCATCTACATGTCAAATGGCAAAAGAGTTATTAAATCTATGTTCATTATGTTTTCCAAACCCCAAGTGTTCTTTATTTTCCACATACATTTACCATATATAATTCACACACAAAACAATCAAAGCATTGCCAAGAAAACACAAAAATGCATGTCGTGATCTAATCCCGTCCCGTGGACTCCCAAAACCTCCACTCCAGGACCTCGATACCCAACTATGATCCGGGACATCCAATCTCCGATGACCAAGTCACCATCACATCAAGCCCAACACCCGTGCTATACCTGGGTTGTGATGTTCCTACTCATCAACAGCATGTCCTAGACCCATGTCCCACCGGCCCTGTGCATTCGTATACCCAAGCTCCGATACTGCCCGTGACGCCCGCATTTTCTAAATACTTTTTTTTTTTTTTTTTTTTTTGTTCATACAAGAGTTCAATGTACTTCTCACTTCCATACCCAAAATATATGAAACTATATTGTTCTAACATATTTTTACAAAATGCTGCTCAAGGCCACAACCCTACTTCTCTTCTTCACACACTCACTACCGACGGAGCACCGTCTCTCGTGTACCCGAAAAAGGGGTCCCACGACGTAAGTGAGCAAAGCTCGCAGTAGTAATCTCCTACAAGGGTTACTCCTCACCTAAGTGCACATGCAATGATTGTGATAGAAAAACACATTCAAGTAAGATGCCTACATGAATGTCAATGCATGAACGCCCTCATGCCCATATCCCGAGTTACCACTCGAATTCCCTTCACACCTACCTAGGGCGAGTGTGAAATACCAACCGCCCTTTATTCCACCAATGACCTTTTCCAAAACAAGAACTTTTGTTTTTCTTTAAGAATTTGTAAATCTATCGAAACACCTCCAATGCACATTTGACTTGGTAAAATCAAGGTACTTATTTATTCGGGGGGGGGCCAGCGGATTTTCTGGCTTTTCACCGTCGACGCCGCACGCCGTTCCAACATTTTTACGAACTTGCATCGCCGGAATCATGTCTAACTGCGGAATAACATTTGGGTCTTTTCACCTCGGGGGTCTAATTCCATCTTGCTATGCCCAAACACACTTATATATTTATTTCCATTAGTTTCAAAACCGTTTGACTCATTCGACTCGTCCCATTTCCCGAGTCCATCAATCATTCATACACAATTTTTGACCCATAACCGTGTGTGTACCCGCGTGACACCTAACCCGCGTTTATCCGCACCATGCACTCTCACACCCATGTCATGCGATGTCTTCGCACATTGCGATGCTATTATGCTAGTTGTATATACATAATCACCCATGCACACATATTCATGCATATTATCCATGCCTCATATTTAAGATTAAGCATGCCTGTTAAAATGTCACACAGCATATATCAACATGTCATATTCCACACTGCATGTTATCAACTCAAACCATATACAGCACATATCAACATGTCAATTTCCAAATTGCATGTTATCCACTAAAGCCCTAACACACAACTGAACTGGTCAGAACTAACATGCCTGATTGACAATGTCCTCCACAGGAACATAGGCTGGCAATCTTGACTCAATGGGCTTTCCATAGAGTCAAAGAACACCCAAATCGAATTTGGACGCAGAAAGTTAGGTCTTCCTAAGTCGGGGGTCACGCATGACCAAACCGGTCTCACCAAGCAGCCTACCTCACTTTGACTGACGGCCATTTCCGGCCGGCTCAGGCAACCACTGCCCTTCCAAGAGGTCCCAATGGAGAGTTTACTCAATGGGCTTTCCATGAAGTCCAAGAACACCCAAATCGGAGTTCAAACGAAGGAGATATGACCTTCCGAAGTTGGAGGTCATGCGTAGTCAACTTCGACGAACACCGCTCATGGACGACCTCTCGACGACCACCGCTCACGGACGACCTCACCTTTGACGACCACCGCTCATGGACGACCCCTTCTCGACGACCACCGCTCATCGACGAATTCCTCTTGGACGACCACCGCTCAACACAACCCCTCACCGCTTGACGACCACCGCTCACGGACGACCATCGCTGACGACCATCGCTCATGACACCACCCTCACCGCTTCGACGCACTAATGCTCGCGGACGACCACCGCTTGGACGCACCACCGCTCATTGACGACCACCGCTCACCGGCTAATCGCTTGATGACCCTCGTTTTAACTTAATTCTTTGACGACCACCGTTAGACGACCATCGCTTCATCGGCTAATCGCTTCACCATTAATCGTTGATCACCCCCTTTACTTGACGATCACCGTTTCGCGGACGAATTTCACCGCTCGACCACCATCGCTCATCGATCACCACCGCTCACCGACACCGCTTGACGGCCCCTCGTTTGATCACCCTTTTGGACGGCCCATCGCTGGACGGGCTCACCGCTTCATCGGCTAATCGCTTGACGAATCACTCTTTGCTCGGACGGACCACCGCTCACGGACGACCCTCACCGCTTGACGTACCATCGCTCAACGGTCGCCAGATCACCCCTTGCTCGACACTTCTTTACCACCACCGCTGACGCACCATCGCTCAATCGACACCGCTCACCGACATCGCTTTGACGCACTTCGCTTGACGGCCATCGCTCACGGATACCCTCACCGCTTCGACGACCACCGCTCATGGACGCACTCACCGCTGACGGTACCAACGCTCATGGACTAATTTCACCGCTTGACGACCATCGCTCATTGATCGACCACTCGCTCAATGAATAATCGCTCATCGACACCGCTTGACGACCCTTCAGACGACCCCGCCCATTTGACCGCCAGAGTAAAAAGACCATAACTGGTCTACAAGAGTCCGACTCGAGAAATTCAAAAGCCTAACATCAAGTTCATTGATGGGGCTACAACTTATCAGAAGGATTCACTTCCAGATTCGTTTTATTTCTGACCCAAAAATCCATTTTAAGGTCCGGCTAGTTGACCCGACCGCGTAACCGACCACCAGGATTTAACTGGCCGACAACAAGAAGCGATCGTGAACTTAGCTCACGTAGAGGTCCAAATCGAAATTAAAGCTCAGCATCACTCTACTGATGAGGCTACAATTTATCGAAGGACTCACCACCACATTCCACTTCTTCCCTACCCAAAAAATCGGTTCTAAATTCCGGTTTGCGTATGCTACCTCAATGTGGCGCCTTCATGGTACAAAATACAACCAAACATCCCTTAGTAGAAAGGAACCAAGGTAGGAGAAGATTCCACTTTGAGTGCCATTAAAACTCCCCCTAACTCCTGGGCTTATGCTAAGCCCTATCGTGGTTGAACTCTTCCTCTGGGCTCCGCTGAGACCGGGCTTCTGGCCCGACTGTCTGGGAAATTTAGAGAGAAGGTGAGCCCTCTCTCTATCGCCTCTTTTCTCCCCCCACCGGATCAGTCTTTCCCCATTTAGAGAGCATGTTCCTCCAAGCCTCTTGACACCTTCCTTTCCACTCTGTCTCCCAACCCACATTCCTTCCCACTAAATTCCTCATGCAAAGCCTATCCAAGACACCCTAGCATCCACTAGCATTTACCCCTCATGCAAGACTACTTTTCCTTAGACACGAGCCTATTTGCATGCATCCATGTGGTGGACCTCATGCCAATTGTCATTTACTCATTTGTCCAATTGCCCCTCGAAATGCAAGTACCCCAACTCCGTCTGCACTTGGACGAACCCGACATGGTGTTTGCATTTACTCCATTCCAACAAAACTGCTTCATCCGAGACCTAGGAAAAATTCCTGATTTTTTGACCGAAATTACCATTTTACCCTTTTCGTAAAATTAAAATTTTCTGGCTTGCTAATTTACTGGCTTCAGCCATATAATCATTTATTCAATATTCATTTAACACTCCTAAAAAAAATTCCAAGTTGGTCTAATTTATACCCTGAATATATGTAATAATTTTTATTATAAAATTTAGGGTATTTTTTGGAGTGTTACACACTCGTGCTCGGGCCCCTTTAAAAAAAAAAACTCACTTACTCCTGTTTACACTTAGTTTAAACTTTCGCATTCATCAGAATTGAATTTGAACGATTTAGGTCTCTCAGACTACATTTTCATCATCTCAGAGTATGTGCCAAATAAACAAAGATGTGTGATTTCCTTCTTTAACGATTGCATTTGTTAAAGCTAATCGTTGACATATTCTTAGGCAAACCTTTGCCGCATGTTTCCGTCAAGGTTAAAATCATTCATTTCAAAGGATGTCACAAGAAATGGTAGACCAAGTTTAATGATGGATGAAAAAGTCCACTATGCATAGGACTATGTTACATGATCTATTCTACCAAGAGTGATGAAGGGTGAAGGAGTCTACTTGGAATAGGTCTATTGATTCTTCTGACCTAATTGGGTGAATAGTAATTGAGAAATAAAAAATTTATAAATTTAAATCACCTAAGTAGTGGTAGCAAAGCAACTATAGTTATAACGGCTCTAAGGTCATCCATGGGATGTGTTTTCTACCTTTTTAGTGACTTATTAATCTTGGCTTGAAAGAAATCAATTCAAAAACATTTATGATTTTTAGATTGAAAAACCGAATAAAGGAATAAAATTTATCAATTATGAAAGCCTTGGGGATGTTGTTTCACTATGGTCACAAGGTCTCATGTGATTTCAGGAGGTGTTTAAGGTTTCAAGTCATCCTAAAGGGAGAATTGTTGTTCATTTTTCTACGTGCAAATACTCATCGCAAGTGTATGGATCGTGCAAGTAATAAAGTGGACTAATTAAGTCTGGATATCGAACCCACATGGACTACATTTACCAATTACCAATCTACTTTAACCCTGATGTTGTTTGGATGTCAATTATGGATGAATTGTGAATTAACCTAATTGATTGAGAAAAAAATCAATTTGTGAAAAGTATCTAGAGTTTCTAAGGTTAATCCCAATGCTTTAGGTATGAGAAATACTTAAAGTAACAATTTCATATATTGAAGGTTGATTAGTCGTCTTATGGTGTTGATCTCTCGATGTCTCAACACCTTATTCACATAGACTAGGTTATCGCATCTTTGCCTCTAACCTCGAGTCTATGGAAAGCATTAACGTTTAGCTAATCCTAGGACCACGTGGGAGTCATGCGCATCTCAAGGCTATGATCATCCCCCATTACTCTATTACTAATCCCATTCTCCCATCTCCTCTCGATTTTAGGTTGAATGCATAATCATGTATACATTGGCCAAGTGCCCATAAGCAATAAGAACATAATAGAATACTCAATTTATAAACGGAATTGTACTAAAAGATTAACTCAAAACACTAAAACATTGATTTTAACAAGGCTACATCATATCCCTAGACAAACGAAACTAAAACATAACTTAAGAAGGTTCAAAATAAAAGCAATAAGAGAACATAGAAGAAGAAAAAGAATTATAGAACTCGGATGAATTCCTTCGTCACCTCCTCTAACTTTCATGAAGTCCTATTGATTTCATTTCTCTCCTCCTGTAACACCCCGAAATATACACACATCATTCATGTATTCTTGTTCCTCTATGAATCTACTTTACTTAGAAATTGGAATCATTCCAATTGAATCATCCAAACTAAAGTTATGGCATTTTCATGCCAAACTAGTCAGTTTACCGATATTACAATTAGGGACAAATGTAATACTCATTTTTCGTGGGTCTTAACTTCCATATTTGACACTGGTTCTCAGACCCTCAGCTAAGGTGCCAAGGGTTCTTTCCAACTAGAATCACTAAACGGAGAACCAAAACTCAAGTTATGTCCTAAACAACCCTAGACCACTCTATGATCAAAACCGGCGTAAATTAGCTTGAACATAGCCCCACCCTTTGAGTGAATTGGGTCACATAGAGTCGAATTTGAAGGTACTATTCTGGGGTGTTTTCTCAAGTATAGTTTAACCAGCAACTTGAATCACTCAAATCGGATAAGAAATGACCAAGTTATGGCCAAACTACTAACACTGGTCCAAAACAAAACATTGGGTACCGGTACCGGCACCACTTCGCCGACAACACTTATGGTACCGTACCACTGCTTCGTACCAGCATTCACCCCTCAAAATTCTGCAAAAGGTGGTTTTTCTCCCATTTTTCCATATTTTGCTACTCAATAATCAATATACTCTTCAAAACCACTCCATATTCATCTTGTAACCTCTATTCTACTCAAATCATCTTTCAATACATATCTTTCTTCAAAAACCTTTCATGAATTACTCCCAAAAATTTAATACGGGTCATAACCCATACACAAACTAAACACATATGATTAGTTGTTTGCTCTAACCCAAACTCCATTACTTTGCAATTAAACCATAACCAACCTCAAAGGAAGGATTCCATACTCTTGATCCCATAAGAATTCATTCTAGGGTTAGGTTTCTTACAACCCACAACCCACAAACATGTATCCATACAAATCTATACAAAGTTCCATACCTTTGATCTTCTTTGAACTCCTCTTCTCCTTCTCTTCTTCTTCTTCTTCTTCTTCTTTTCCTTCTTCTTCTCTTCTACGTTGGAACTCTCTCTCCACAAAGACCAAATGAGATATTATTTATTTTGATCTCATCTTTATTTTAGAGTTAAGGCCATGTTTGGCTTAACTCATTTTTGCACCTTTTCCCCTTACTTCTAGTCCTTTAACTCATTATTATTCTCAATCTAACTTATTCAATCTCTATTTTGGCATACAATCTTATGAGATTATTACCCTTAGGTCCTCAAGTGGTAAATTACATATTTACCCTTTGCTCTCTTATTAATTTCCGGATCTTTCGTTTTATTTCCAAAAAATTCCACTTAGCTTATAATATACCCTAAACATGTTGAAAACGACTAGGGTATATTTCGGGGTGTTACACCTCCAATTGATCTTCTTTTTCTTTCCCGACTTCCTCTCCTTTTAAAGAACAAAATTCGGGCCTCCATAGTTGTTTTTTGTGTTTCTTTCCTAATGTATTTCTCCTAAGAATCATCTCCATCTTTTTGGCATTATTTCCTTCTACTTTTTGCATTTTGCGCAATTTTCATAGTCATTTTGAGTGGCTGTGAAATTTTTTCAATACCTCTAAGTGGTTGTGAAATTGACCACGGGGCTTCAAACTACGCTGTGAAACCCTTTAGACGCTTCCCCACAGTGCTACGAAATTCTGATAGTCACTAAGAAATTGGACAAGGGCAAAGTGGCTACGAAATTTTCGCAGTCATTGGTAGTGATTGTGAATTGACAATAAAATTCTCTGAGCCTTCCTTCTTGCTTCCAATTTAATTCCTGCTTACTCCTAACCATGTAATACATGTGCCATCAGCCTCGGGGCATTTATATCTCGCCTCATTAGCTCCAAATCTTGCTAAATGAACCTATTTACCTGCAAAAGTCACATAAACTCACGATTTCATTAGTAACATGCTTAGGAACTAATAACAAGCTATATTGGAGGATATATGGTGATAAATACTCAATTATGGCTCAAAATATGTATGTCAAAACACGTAATTTGAGCATTCATTAAGAATAAACATATGGTTGATCGCCAACGCCGCTTAGGTTAATTCAAAGGATTTATTATGAAGCTTGGGTATCTAATATACACTAATCAATTCTAATGCTCAAGTTCTGGTCTAAGATTCCAACCGAACACTTTAGAACAATCGAAAAGAGACATATATTTGACCACATTGGATGAAAAATTACTAACAGTCCAATGTATCTACTAGGCATGCCAAGTGTCAACTGTCCTAAGTGGTTTGTGATAACCACTCAAAAAGGGCATTTTTAGACACTTAACTTTTCAAAATTAAGCATCTTTTGATAACCACTCAAAAAGTGAATTTTTAGACACTTATCTTTTCCAAAATAAAAGCCTTTGTGGTGGAAACTCATTCTTAACCAATTATGCAGGCTGTTAACCCATAAACCCGATACCAATGGTTTTCTTGAGTTTTGGTATGCATATAGGCCTTTTTAGGTATCTTTGCAACTTTTGGACTCCATGGGACCAGCAATGAGGACATCTTGGGATATCATCTGCTATCTTATAAGCTCTTGGAAGCAATTTAGATGAATTGGGACCTTAATAGCATGATTGCACATGAAGATAGAGGCTTTACATCAGAAACTAGAGCATTTCGCACCCTTCCCTTGTAGAAGTGATAGTGGGAAATTTTGCATCGAGGAGCCAATTACACCTTCATTGCCCAATTTCGCACTACATCCATGAGTGGGTGTGAAATTTCCTACTCTCTCTCCTTAAGAGTGCAAAATCGCCCAGTTATGCCCAAATAGGAAAGTTTGACATTTCGAGTTAGAAAAGAAATGAGATATTGTACTGTGATCGACTTATGATTGTATTGACTTACCAAATAGACCCCCTAGATGTTATTTTCTTTCTTTAAATATAGATTGGATGTACCAAACGAATTATCCAACACTTTAATCTTGTAACTTAAGAATTCATCTTGCTGAAGGAGGGTTCTCCTTCTTTTATTCAATAAAGCTTTCAACATGATTTTCTTCTATATTTTTGTCTTCCTTTACACCCATGAAGAGTTCAATATCCATCATGAGCGAGTAGAGGATCTTTCTTCGAGTGAGGTGGATCCATGCCACCTCGCCATAGTGATCAAAGGGGGTAACTAGACTTCATACCAAAGGTAAAGCTTTTCTACTATTTTAAAGGCCTGAAGGTCATGTGTAAATCAGTTAGGGACACCCCGTAGGGGGTGGGAATAGTCCTTGTTCCCCCAACTATTCATTTAGGAGTTTCTCTTATCTTCTACTTGGTCTTCTTGATTCTTAGCAAGTCTAAGTGGTATGTTGTGTGTTTAGAACGTGGACATTTTACTTAGCATGCGTAGTAGATTGTTTCTTGTTTAAAAACACAAAAGAGTCGAGTTGAGAACCTACAAGGTGTTAGGATCCCTCTCGGGCATTACATGCTCGGTGGCGCAGTGGAAGAATTTTTAAATATTGTGATCCCACCCTATGAATCACCCAAAGATTTTGAAAACAAGATAAAAGATTTGAGAGATAATGAGATAAACATTTTACCTCTTGAAGTGATGCCTTCTTCGGGTAGAGATGCAGCTTACCTTAGCATCTTAACATGAGTACGCCTCAAACGGTGATCCACAAGAAGCGCAAGAGAGAAAACCACTAGGGAAGTGATCTCGACTTCCAGCCAAGTGCTAGCAAGGTTGGATCCGAGAGAAAGGGAAGTAGAGATGAAGAGAAATGGTTTCTCTTCACACCTCTTGGAGAAAACTATTTTCTCCTTTACAAAAGTTAGGAGAAACACCTTTCTCACCAACCAAACACAAGAGAAAGAGAAAAAGAGAGAGAGAATAAAAAAAAACTTCTTCTTCCAATCTTCGCTAAAACGGATTGCAAGTGTGTGTGAGAGAGAGAATTATTCCTCTCTTCACCAAACTGTGTTCAACAATGGTGATTGGCTTATGTCTCTCTACAAGAATCGAATTTGGCTATGTTTGATCATGTGCATGTGAAAGAGAGAACCATTCTCTACATTTCACTCACAAAACATCTAAGTTCAATGAATGTGGACTTATGTGCTCAATACACCAAATTTTTTTGGTATGTTTCTATGTTAGATGAAAATCTTCCTTCTCCACTATGGGGAACTACCAAAACAATGGAGAGAGAGGGAGTGATTGGTGGATCTTGAAGAGAAAGTTTCCTTACTCTTCCCACCAACCTCCCTAACTTTCCTTTCTTCACCCTTTCTTATCCAAATAGGCTTAGGTGGAGAAAATACCAAGATATCCTTCACTAAGGGTTGGGTCGGTCATCTACATCTAATGCACATGGCCTTTCTCCTCATGGGCCTTAAGCCCATTAGTGAGCCCAAGTTCTCTAACATCATGTTTGGATCACATCCAAGACATGTCACTCAATTTGGATCAAATCCAAATAACTTTATTCCTGCCTCACACTTCTAAGTGTGTGACCCATTAGGCTTGTAGTTATGTTGGCCACTTGATTCAACACTTGAATGAAGCAAGTCATGAGCGGTATCTAGCAACACATCATGACCCCCAACAAAGAGTCAATGGTCTAATTGCAAACCCTTCCATAGAAAACATCTGCGCAATTCGTCCTTTCACCAATCTACACCTCACTCGGTTTAGAGCATAGACAAAGTGTAGCTCCCACTAGACTCACTACGCCACATCTAGCCTAGGTGTTAAATTTTTTGTCCTAAGACTCATTACTCATTTGTCATGCTACTAAAGACACTCTTCATGGCATTTCCACTATGGCTAGAGATTTTCGAGCAATAATCTCAATAAGAGGCCAAGGGTATACGCTCCCTCTATCAAGAGTGGTGAATCCTCTATTGGCTACTCAACTACCTTCGAACACCTCAAACTGTACCCAATCATGACCCTATGAGCAACCTTTCGAAGGCCACATGAATGATGTCAAAGCATAGGATCAACATCTAAGATAACCTTGAGTACCTCAAGTTCAAGGATATTTACACCATTGCTATGATGAGACTATCATCTACATGAAATAGATAATTCATATGATTGTCTCATAGTAGGTCTCCGATATACTTGACTACTCATAGCAAGCATCCACATGTTTACTCTAATCCTCACAATGATCAAAGTTTATGATATTTTTTGCATGATCAAATCTAGGAGTACATGTGCTAGTTTATCCAGATCAACAATGTCCAATCTCGTTGATCCTATGACTAGAGATAATTTAGATACAACATAATTACACATGATATGAATCTCATTATCATGATCACATCATGATTTCTTTCATGCTATGTAATGGATCATGGACTTCATTAATTGATTTAAGATCGATATCAATTTATAGACATAATGAATATCAAATTAATGAATAAGTCTTCTCATTAATTAAAATAATATGTACAACAAGTGCTAAAGGTGATTGACTTTAGAGCACTTCTCTAACATAAGGACCCTCTAAAAATCAGTATAAATTTTCTAACCATGCACCTAGAATATGAGCTTCATCTACACCTTCTAAGATGCACCTAGGTAGACTTCAAGGGACAACTATATCTTGATCTTTCTAGCAGAGGACCAAGACTAATCTAAACCCCCTTTGATTCTCCCATGGTGAGGTCGGTCTTGGTGAGACTAAAGCCACATAATATTTTTCATAATCTTGTTTACAAACCAAATCAATCTTTTAATAAATCAATCAATCTTCTTCTCTAAAAATCAGTCATTAAATTCTATTTTTCTTCAAGCAATCTAAACCAAAAGAAAGCAACATAAGATCACATCTTTGAAGGGGAAAACCTATCCCATTGGATGACCCTTAAGCCACTATACCTACAATAGTCGTGAGCTACCTAGAGTTGTAACTAGGTATTATAAATTTTTGTGCATTCATTAAGCTCCTAATCAACCACTCGACATAGGATGAATCACCCTTTTGTGTTGGAAACTCATACTTAACCAGTTATGCATGTTGTTTGCTCCCAAACCCGAGATTAATGGTTTTTTTGAGTATTGGTATGCTTTTAGGCCTTTTTAGGTATCTTTACAGCTTTTAAACTCCATGGGACCAAGAATGAGGACATCTTGGGATCTCATATGCAAGCTTTGAAGCTCTTGGAAGTAATTCATATGAGTTGGGACCTTTTAGCATGATAGCACATGAAAATTTAGGCTTTAATGCCAAATTTGGAGTTTTTTGCACCTTCTTCCATGATTTTTGCACTAGCTCTCTTTGCTAGTGTGAAATTTCGCATTGAGGCCCAAATAACACACTCTCGGCCCAATTTCGCATTGTTTCTATGTGTGGGTGCGAAATTTCGTACTCTCCTACCTTGAGAATGCAAAAATGACTAAAAGCGCCCAATTAGGAAAGTTTGACATTCCAAGTTAGAAAATGAATGTAATATTGTATTGTGAATGACTTAGGATTATATTTACTAACCATATAGGCCCCCTATGTAACACCCCGAAATATACCCTAGCAGTTTTCGAACATGTTTAGGGTATAATAAAAGTAAAAGTATATTTATCCGGAATAAAATAAGCAATAACTTGGAATTAATACAACAATTAAGGGTAAATTACTAGAATTGCAATTCATGACCCAAGGGTCATAATATAATAAGTTCATATGTCAAAGTAGGATTTTTGATAAATTGAATAGAGAATAAAGCGAAAAGGAGGACCAAGAGTAATAAAGAAAGATATTAGAATAAAATAAGAAGAAAATTGTGGAAGAGACAAGTGGCTTGAAGGAAAGGGGAGAAGTTTCCTCCTTGGAAGTAAAATAAAAAGGGGATAAGATCAAATAAGGAGAAGACGAAAAGAAATATCTCATTTTGGTCTTAGGGAAAGAAGAGAGCAAACGGAAGAAGAAGAAGAGAGAAAAGAAAAGAAGAAGAAGGGAAAAGAAAGAGAAGATCACAGGTATGGAACTGTGAATATTTGTATGAATACACATGTCTTGGAGTGAGTATGGAATTATGATTTAGTATAGAAAAGAAGTATGGAACTAGGAATATTTATATGAAAACTAGGGGTGTATGGAATTCGGGTATGGATACATGGTTTAGAACCCTCTATCTTGTGTACGGTTTGGGTTTTGGGAACTCCTAAACTCATTTCTTGTAGGGTTGAGTTGAGAAGAGCTTTAAGACTCCTAGATATGTGTTTTGAGAAGGGTCTAGTTACAAGTTGAACCCAGAAAATTTCCTATTTTCGATCATATGCAATAGTCGGATCTTAGGATGGGTTTTGGGTGAAATGCAGGGTATTCAGGAGTGAGTCATAACTTGTAAATTGTAGCCCACATCAATTAACTTGATGTTAGGCTTTCGAATTTCTCAATTTGGACCCTGTAGACCAAGTTATGGTCCTTTACCAAGGTCGATCCATTTTAGATCTGGTCGGTCGGTTGTCCGTTAGGTCCAGCTAGCCGTACCTTATAACGGGTTTTTGGGTCATAAATAAAGAGAATTTGGTAGTAAGTCCTTCTGATAAAATGTAGCCACATCAGTGAACTTGATGTTAGGCTTTTGAATTTTTCAATTCGGACCCCTGTAGACCAAGTTATGGTCTTTTTACTCTGAATAGTCAAATGGGTGAAGGAATTGACCCATAGGGTCGTCAAATAAAGGTCGTGATTACCGTGCGAAACTCAACTTCGTCATGCGAGGCCCAACTCGTCATGCAGAGCTCAACTCCTCATGTAGAGCTTGGCTGCATCACAAACTCAGCTAAATCTGTAGAGACTGAGCTCGTCACTTGATCTGAGCTGTCCCGATCCAGGTCGACTCATCCCGGGAAACTATTTGCGCGCGAGCCTCAACTTGGAGTCATATCTCCTTCGTTTGAATTTCTGATTTGGGTGTTCTTGGACTCTATGGAAAGCCCATTTAGTCAAGAATCCATACATATGCCTGAGAAAGATATTAGATGTATACCGAGGTGTTAGACCCAGGCTCGTCGCTGGTACAGCTCGTCGATCAATTGACTCGTCGAAGCCGAAGCTGCGCATGACCTCCAACCCGGAAGAGTCATATCTCCTTGATTTTGAACCGATTTGGGTGTTCTTGGACTCTATGGAAAGCCCATTGAGTCAGAATCCATCCATATGCCTGAGAGATATTAGACATCAGACCGGGTGTTAGACTGAGCTCGTCAGCGGTGCTGTAATCAGTCCGAATCGGCTCGTCAAGGCAGTAGCGGCGACCTCCAACGGAGTCATATCTCCTTCGTTCGAACTCGGATTTGGGTGTTCTTGGACTCTATGGAAAGCCATTGGAGTCAAGAATACATTCCTTATACCTGAGGAAGATATTAGATGTCATACCGGGTGTTAGACTGAGCTCGTCGCTGGCGGTGCAGCTCGTCCGGGTTCAAGATCGACTCGTCGAGATTTAACTCGTATGACCTCCAACCGGAATGTCATAACTCCTTCGTCCGAACTCCGATTTGGGTGTTCTTGGACTCTATGGAAAGCCCATTGAGTCAAGAATACATTGATATGCCTGAGGAGGATAGAAGATGTTTGACCGAGGTGATAGACCAAGTTTACCGAGGTCAGCTCAGCTCGTCAGTTCAGGTCAGCTCGTCTAGGTTGACTATGCATGACCTCCCGCTTGGAGTCATATCTCCTTCGTCCGAACTCCGATTGGGTTCTTAGACTCTATCGGCCCATTGAGTCAAGAATACAGTCATGCATAATATGATAAAAGTGGAACTCATGGGTCCAGAAATAAGAAAAAGCGATGGCGGATATGAGCGAGAACTAGCTAACATAAGTAGATTTGATATGTAAAGGAATATAGAAGAAAAGAATAAAATGATAAGTTCAGAGAAAACGTATAATTGTATGACTGCCTAAGACCGGATATTGAATGACAAGACATATATGATCAGTGCTTCTGCACTCCTGCTAGTGCTACGGCGCTTCTATCACGTGGCGGGCACGTACGCCAAGATTAGTGCTTTGGCACGTATGTATGACCGAGTCTTCTACACTCCTGCTAGTGTTTCGACACTTCTATTATGTGGGCAGGCACGTCTATGTTCCATAATGTACTATACCTTCGGGTATATATTGTACCAAGTCTCGTTCATTCTTTATCTCCGGTCTAAGCAAGCGAATGTTTATACGTGTGTATACGAATAAGAAGGATAAAGGTAATAGTTTGGACATGAAAGGGTACTAAAGTATTTAAGAAGAAGTCTAGGTTCTGCACTCCTATGGGAGATAGAACAGTTTGATAAAACATAACGCACAAGTATAGAAATGTATAGGTATATGTCATAAGATAGGATAGTATAATAAAGTACATGAAGATATAAGTTAATAAGATATAAGATGTTAACAGGAATGGGCACCGGTACACGAATGATAAGCATATATGAATATAAGAATGAGTAAATGCATGCATGATAAAACTATAGGAATATATGTATTATAGAGAAATATGATAGCTATAATATGAAGCTACAGATATGAGAACGAATATAGATTTAAAGAAATGATGGAATAAATTGCATAATGTGATTTAAACCGAAACTAAGGAATGGGTTTGTTCTACCTCATATTCCTCGTTTCAAGTTTTTATGATTGTTCTAAGCATATTGAATTGATTTAATTGATTTGAGAAAAGTGATTGTGAAATGTTTGCATATAAAAGTGCATGATTATTAAAATAAACTATTTATACAAGTACATATTGTACTATATGTTTTGCCATAAAGGATTTGAGCTATCCCTTAATAGAATGTTACTTAGTTTATTTCGCATTAGGATAGATTGGAGGAATTTATACAGTAAGATCGAATAAGCGATCACTAGCAGACTATTGTATTGATGTATCCTCCGATCCAAGGCCCAGCGGGCCAGTATCGGTAGTGTTCACTATTTGATTATTTATAACCGATCCGGTAGCCCGGTAGGACGTGCGTGTTATAAAACCATTTGATCTTAAAACTGCGGCCCGGTAGGGCGATGCCGGTGACTGCGATATCTGTATATGGAAGACATAAGTTAAATGCGTTAATGCTTTATCGCCCAGATTGTTGCATAGCTTCAGATTGATTTGCACAATTAGATTGAATTCTTGGTAGTGAATTTGTGAGAGCATAATTAAATTGATTTGGATATCGCGAAATATTGAAAATGAAAGTGTATTTTTGGGATGATCAATGAACCATGACTAATTGTATATAAAACAAGTATATGTATCGTATTTATATTGATCATCCATAATGATTTGAAGGTTTTGAATTGTTAAATTGCATAATGTGATAACAGTATGTGAAAACAGTACATGATCACAGTATATGATAACAGTACATGAAAACAGTACATGAAAATAGAGCATAACAAATGGTATATAGTATATAACCATGAAAGTAATATATGTATAAGAATATGACATGCACATAATAGGATATGTAATACTATGAACCATTTAGAAGATAATAGACCAAGAATGATAAGTACTAGAATAAGAAATATATGATATGAATATATGATAGACATACTGAAATGAATAGAGGAACATGCTGTAGACACACGCAGTAAATGCATATGTGCTAAGAGCGATAGAGATAAGTAAAAGATGACGAGCACTGGGAATACGGTAAGTATAGATAGAGAGATATGTCAAGACCAAAGACATGTGACATGTGATAGTAATGTAAAGATGATAAGTAATATAGAGTTATATGCATATGTATAAACATGAAGTATCACCATGGCGATTTGTCCATGCTTATGTTCCACTAAACGTAAACAGGCAGGTGTTCAATCCGTGTAAATCTGAGAAGCGAAGACAATGATAGAGGGCGGGACATCCCACATCGTGAGCGGGCTAGTTGGAGATAGGTGCTGCCGCCTTGCCGCGATCTCACGATGTTTTGTAAGAAAAGAAAAAATGTACATGTATAGAGTAAGTGGGACTCGATGTATATAGATGTTGAGGACACACCACTTGATCAGTAGTTCTTTTATATATGAAAATGATTTTTTGTTATTAAATTGATTGTATAACCCGCAGTCTGGTTCGGTATGAGAAAGAGCGGTCAATGGGTCCCGATATATAGTCTACTTTTTCAGTTTCGGTTCGGATCCGCCATTCGGGTCGGATCGGGGATGGGGACGTGACACCCTAGATGCTATTTTTTCAAATATGGATTGGATGTACCAAAAGAATTATCAAACAAGTAATTTTGTAATTGAGAATCTCTCTTATTGGAGGAGGATTCTTCTTTTTTCTTCAATAAAGCTTTCAACACGAATTTAGTTTATGTTTTTTTGTCTTCTTTTACATTCATGGGGAGTTGCAATATTGCCCTGAGATAGTAGAGCGCCTATCTTGGGGTGAGGTGATTCCATTCTACCCCACCATAATGATCAAAGGGGACAACCAATGAGTTGTGAAGGTGTTGTGCTATTGAGAAAATATTGAGATAACTCTAAGAATATGAGTTTCATTGGAGTCCTAAGGTTCTTACTATCTCTAATGGAACAAGGGCACAACCAACATGGTGATCAAAGCATGTTTTCCCCCATGTTCTCTCTAAGTCTTTTCATGAATATCTTGGTGTAAATTTTCTAGCTCCTACACATATTCAAATGACTAAACTCCTTGCAACCAAACCTAACTTACCTTTTGCAAAAGATGATGATTGAAGCAAGCCAGGAACATACCTTTTGTTACAAAACTAACCAACTAAACTGTAGGTGTGCTACTCGAAGGGTGTCTAAGGAGGATGTCCATGTACAAGAGTTCAATCGATGACTCCCTACCAGTTTGTTAAGGGCATCGAGCATTCAATTCCCCTTGGCTTTTTCTTCGAACAACCACCAAAGATAAACCTATCCCAAGGAACCTACATGTGAGACTAATCCATCTTCTATCTCATGCAACGAGTAGTGAAGTCAATGACTCCTAACCATATGATTTAGGGAAATAGGCTTTAAGAGGCCCCTCGAACTATGCTCGGGATTTCGATTGATTCAACTCACATTATTTTAAGTTCTTTTTTTTTTCTCAACATTTTCTCTTTTTTTTTTCTTTTTTTTTTTTGAGTAGGTGGGGCACATTGGCCTCTCTTTTGATGTGTCCCAACATTACTTAAGCCATAATAATATTCCATAGGGTGAGTGTCATTTAGAAGGGGGTATTGGTACCTAAGAGCATGTGAGGGTTGTAGTGTGCTCGGTATGTAGCAAGTTACTCATAGAAATAACAAGTGAGGGCCATGGGGACTTGATAGCCAAGTCTCCCAAAGCTATAAGTTCCTTAAGTTCCAAGATCAAGCAAGAACAAGGTTTCCCAAATCTACTACTAGTTTTATCTCAATCTCAATATTCCACACAATAGTAATGCACCAACACTCCTAAACGCATAAGCATGCAAAAAGAAAAGCAAAGCACACACCACATGCAACCAAACATGCAAGAAAAAAAAAATTTAGATTAACCTAAGAATTCAAAAACAAGTCAAGAACCTAAGAGAGTACCACACTACTAATCAAAATCAGATCAATCAAATAAGACCAATTTGAATCGGCCCCCAAACTTAAATTTAACATTGTCCTCAATGTGAAACTATAGCAATATAGGAAAAAATAGGACTTCCCTAAGGACGATCAAGGCTGATTATCATGCTTCCCCAAGCTAATCTATTTAGAATTATGGTTGGGAGGCTGAATAGCTAGCTTCGACTATGGCATCAAACTTCTCGCCCTAAAACAAAAATAAATTAATTAATTAAATGAAATAAAATAACTAGAAAGCAACTAAAAATAACAAGGAGTAGAGAGCTTGGGTTGCCTCTAAAGAAGTGCTTGTTTTATCGTATGTAACCTGACTATCTCTAAGCTTCCTCATGGTGGGTCAAAGACGAATATTTCTTTACTGTTGTGGACTCCACCCATCTCTTTTTCCATTATATTCTAGGTGTCATCTTGCACACCATAGCCCTCATCATCTAGATGTTTTGTGGCCTTAAAAACATTGAAGGTCACCTCTTCCCCTTGCACTCTCAACCATAACTCACCTTTCTTTACATCAATGAGAGCTCTCCCGGTTGCCAAGAATGGTCTCCTAAGTATGATTGGGATCTCTTTGTCTTCCTCCATGTCTAAGATAGTAAAATCCTTTGGAAATATGAACTTGTTGACCTTGATCAACGCATGTTCAATAATGCCTCTAAGGTGCTTAAGGGATCGATCTACCAGTTGTAGAGTGACTGTTGGCCTTGCTTCACCCAAACTAAGCCTCCTAAAGATGGACAAATTCACCAAGTTAATTCTAGCTCCCAGATCACACAATGCTTCTAAAACACAACATTCCCAATAGAACATGGGATTGTGAAGCTCCCCGGATCCTTAAGCTTTGGAGGCAACTTCTTTTGCAAAATGGCACTACATTCCTCTAATAAAGCCACGATCTCATTGATGAGGATTCATTATACTCAGTAATCTCCCTTATTTTAGTATTTTTCTCATGATATTAGTAGATTAATAAGTGTTCTAATCATTTAATATGCCATCTTCTTGCTAGGGTTAATTATTGATGCAAAGGAGTAAATATGAATCAAAAGAGGGCAAAAGAACAAAGCAAATGAGAATTCAGCAATTCGGGCCAACATACCAAGACAAACGTAGAAACATGATAGAAAGAAGCAAAAATTGAAAAGGAAGCTTCAATAGCAATGTACTAACGTTCATAGTAGCACATCACAACATGACCAAGCGAATTGTAGTAGTTTAGCCCCCCACACATCATGACGTGACTCCATCACGTCACGACGTAGCTAGGGGCCCTAAACCCATTTTCAACTCCGGTTTGGTAACTATAAGAGAAAAAGGAAAACCCTATTTTCGAAGATGTTGGATGGGGGATCAGAATTAAGAGAGGAGAACACATTGAGGAGCTTTGAGAATGGATTTTTGGGAGGACTTTTACAAGGTAAGGAAGATTCATGATGATTTGGGTTTAAGATTAGAGATTAGAATGAAAGCTTGGATTCCTCATTATTTGTTGTTCTAAACTCTTTCTTCCTTCCTGTATAAGCATGCTTAAGTCTTAAATTTATATTATGAACTCTCCCATGTGTAGCTAATCTCATATCTAGGATTGGTTTGTTGAAGCATCCTAATTAGTGATGTATTGAATTTGATTGTGAAGATTAATTGTTGGATTGTTCATGTTTATGGATAATTTTGGTTTTATCTTGACTGTGGCTAGGGTTAAGATGATCTCTTCCTAATTTCAATTGATTGTGAAAGCATAAATTGAATCATAGGTAATCCATGGCATTATATGGAATTTAGATGGACTGAACGGAGAATAGATTTTGTATAATCTAGGTTCTCATTGTATGGACTGGAACTTGATCGATGAATTGCCTAGAGGGTAAATTTTATTTAGTCTCACTTCTAGGTAGCTTAAATGGACCGACCGGAGACTAAGTTCTTGAAGTGAGAAAGTGTGTCCAACTAGCAGTAGTTGAGGGCACACATTCTCTTCCCCTTGACTAGTATTGTATCCATTAAGCGTCCAATTGCTCTTTGAAAAAAGAAAATCGAAGACACGAGAGGAAACAAGCCACCCCTAGAGCCTTAGTCCTTAAAAGAAATCATTGGTGTTGTGTTAAACGTTGTGGTAATTGCCTCCTTAACCTCTAATTCTCTTGGTTATAGGTTTCAAATTGTTTTTGTTTAGGTGTTATAATCAAATCATTGAAAATTGATAGCTTAGATAGTGAAGTGCTCTATTAACATTGGTACTTGTTCAATTAAATCACACTTTCCTCATGGGATCGATAACTTAGACTTTCTAGTCCACTATATTACTTGTTGGCCCGTATACTTGTGGATAAATTTGCACATAAAAAAAAGAGCGAAGAAGTTTTGGCGCCATTGCTAGGGAAGGCAATTTGCTTAGTTGAGTAATATTGAAGTGAAAAAGGATTTTGTTTTGCTTTGTTTGTTAGTTGCTGAAAATTTGTTTGCTAGTTTTTGTGTTTGAAGGTACCCCTTGTATGCCTAGAATGAAGAAATCTAAATTGGTACCACTTGATTTAGAACATGAAAGGACTTTGAGAAATTTGAGAAAGTCACAAGCTGAAAAAGTAAAAATGGAAGAAGATCGTAATGACAGTTAGAGTGAAAGTAAAAGTGAGCAAGAGGAACATCATATCATGTAGCGCACTTTGGGTGACTATTGGAATCCTAAGATAGATGACACTTATTCAAGAATCAAGAGGTAGTGATAGGTGCAAATTCGTCTATATAAAATGTACGTCTATGTGCACAAGTGCACGCATCGCATCAAGTAATAAAGTGTGAAAAGTAAGAGTATCGATCCCACGAGGATTAGGTTACTAAGTACTTAAATTAGAATAGTCATATCTTTATTTGGATGGTGGATTCAACATGAAAAGGAAAAGGAAAACAACTAATAAACTAAAATCCTAAACTAACATGCAAATGGTGAAATGAAAATAGAAAAGCCTAGGGTTTAGATTTCATTTGGTTAATATGTATTAGGACCAATTTATTCCCAATTAATATTCAAATTAGCTATTAATGGTAAGCCTCACTATTCCATATGTGGGTCTCTCTCGATCATAACCTACTCCTAAGGTTTAGGTATTTTGTATCTCTACTCAACCCTGAAACCCTAGAAGCACAATAAACCCAAGAAACACTAATTACCACACAAAACCCATGAGAATCTCTTGTCAATGGAAAATTATCAAGTTTTAATCATGGTCTAATTCAATTCTCACATTTCAGATCTCGAATTGAATAAGAAATCATGGCAATGGTGATTATCATCAACAAACTGGAAGAATAGACTAGAACATTTAATAGAAAGATGATCTCAATATCAATTGGAAAGAAAATCAATGCTCAAATACATACATCATAATCAAACTACATCTAAAACCCTAAAAAATTAAATCATTTCATAATGGGGAGAGATACAACCAAAGAAGTGCAAAAAAACATATAAAATGGTGTTCTTCTCCTTGAAATCTTCCTTCTTCCCAAATGAGATGTTCCTTAGGGTTAGAAACCCTAGGAACTTATGCCATGATCAAAGTACTCCCTTTCTTATGCCCTAATCATACTTCTTTTTATATTGGTCTTCAAAATGGGCTAGCTGTGGGGTGAAAAGGCAGTTGGGCCGTAGGTGACGTCTCAACGTCACAACCTGACGTCCCGATTGCGAGTTGTACTTTACTAAAATGGGTGGCCACATCGTGACGTTGTGGCACTAACGTTGTGACATGCAAGGTTTTTTGCTAAAGGAATGGTTAGCCACGTCACGACATCATGTCATTGACATTGCGATGTGAGGCTGTATTTTGAGATTTCTTTATCTTCCTCCTTTTTACTCTATTAGCCTCCAATATGCTTCATATTGCTCCTTTGCTCTAAGAATGACCCTGGATGTAAATATGAATGAAAAGAGCATTAAAACACTTAGTAAAATAGTAGAAACATGCATAAAACTACCTAAAATATATGGAAAAAATGAGTATATTACATACTCATCAGGCATCCTATTGATGCAAATAATTTTAAATCGAATCCCAGTTTGATTTCAATGGTGCAACAACAAAAAATTGGGGGTCATTCTTCAGAGGATCCCAATATTCATATCCCTACCTTCCTTGATCCTTGAGTTGTGTGACAAGGTAAAGATGAATGGGGTTGACCATATGTGATAAAGTTGAGGTTGTTTCCTTTTTCCTTGAAAGAGGAGGCTAAGATTTGGCTCTAAGGATTACCAAGAGGATCCATTGAGACTTGGAGTGATAAGGTTGAAATTTTCCTTACCAAATTCTTCCCTCCACATGTTACATCTTAGCTTCGAGCTGAGATTAGATAGTTTAGGCAAGGAGAAACAGAAACCTTGTACTATGCTTAGGATGGATTCAAAGAATTGCTAAGGAAATGCCCTCAACATGGTTATGAGTTATGGTTTCAGGCCCAGACCTTCTACAAACAGGTTGAATTATGCAACAAGGAGCATTATAGATGCAGCTTCTACAAGGTCCATTACAAGTAAAACTATTGAGGATGCTTGTTTACTATTTGGGGAGTTAGTTAAAAACAACTATCAAGCCCCTTAAGAGATATCTTTAGGTAGAAGACCAGCTAGCATCTTAGAATTAGATAAAATGTCTACCATTGAAGCTAAATTGGATGCCTTCAAGAATCAGTTCAATTCACAAAATAAGAAAGCACCAACTTTAAGATAGATGGCCTTCATCCAAACTCATGCTCCCACCAATTATCAAGTTTTTCAAGTGGAGGATGGCCACTTTGTGAACAACAAGGGATATGTGTTTAGACCCAATAACAACTTGCCAAACCATAACAATCAAGGTCTGAGACACCATGAGAACTTATCTAATGGCAATCAGAGTAATGTTTAGCATCCCCCTCAAAATTTCAATTCACATCATGCTCCTCTAGGATTCCAAGGGCAAGGAGCTTCGAGCTCTAACTAAGAAGGGCAAAAGAAGTTATCATCTTTAGAAGAAAGTATTTGAGCCCTTTCGAAAGAAGCGAAGAAAAGAAATGATGCCCATGAAAATGGTTGGAAAATGTGGAAGTCAAACCAAAATGGAAGCCACAATGAAGACCATTGAGACTCAGATTGGGCAACTGGCCCTTGCTATGAAAGAAAGCTCTTCTAGATCATTTCCTAGTGACATTGAGAAGAATCCTAAGGAATGAAAAGCTATTATCCTAAGGAGTGGAAAAGAGCTTGAAAATTTAACAAGGGTTGAGGAAGAAAAAGAAGAAGCAAAAATGAAAAGGCTAAAGTGGAAAATAATAAGGAGAAGGGGATAGAAAAAGCAGTTTCGAGAAGGATGACATTCCCCGATTATCCTCCTTTGTTCATTCCACGATTACCTCTCCCCCAAAGGTTTATAAAGGCAAAGCTTGATGAAAAATTTGCAAAGTTCCTCAATATGTTTAAGAAGCTTGAGATGAATATTCCATTTGTTGAAGCTTTGGCTCAAATGCAAAATTATATCAATTTTATAAAGGAAATCATGAGTAATAAAAAGAAGCTTGATGCATATGGCATAGTCAACTTATTAGAGAATTGTAGTGCAATTATTCATAGGAAGCTTCCAAAAAAGTTTAAAGATCTAGGTAGTTTTACTATCTCATGTGTGGTTGGGGAGCATACCTAGAGTAGTTCACTATGTGACTTGGGTACCTACATAAACTTGATGCCTCTGTCAGTTGTGAAAAAGTTGAATCTAAGAGAGCTAAGTCTAACTAATTTGTCTCTTTAAATGGTTGACCGATCTCTAACCTATCCTAAGGGAATCATTGAAGATGTTTTAGTCAAAGTTGATAAATTCATTTTCCCAATTGACTTTGTGGTGTTGGATATGGAGGAGGATGAGAAACCACCTCTTATACTAGGGAGGCCTTTTCTAGCCACAAGTCAGGCTCTCATTGATGTTGAAAATGGAGACGAAACTCTAAGAGTCGTGAATGAGGAGGTGTGCTTGAGCAATTTATAAAAATTAGAAGTTTCCGGAGAAAGAGAAAGATGTGTGCATGAAAAAGAATAGTATACCATTATAAAGTGTTGAGATTAGACAACATGTCCCTAAGGAGGAGTGATTAGAAAGTTTCATTCATAGCTCACCTTGTGTAAGAGAAAGGGAAAGAACAAAGACCTCATGTGTAAATTCGAAGGTCAATGTCATGTGCTCTAGTTAGTCAAAATGAAAAGATATCATTGGTGAGGAAAATAGATGAACAAATTTGATATTTGAAGGAGATGAGACAGCTCTAGTTCTGAGGAAAGAGTTTAAATAAGGGGATAAAGTTCTAGTCTTCAACTCTAGACTGAAATTGTTCCCGAGCAAGTGAAAATCTCGTTGTCAAAGGTCATTCATTATCACTTTTGTAACTACCTTTGGTGCTTTTGGTGTGAAATCTGATCATGGCAAAGAGTTCAAAGTGAATGGGCAAAGGCTAAAGCATTATTTTGGGGAAGAAAGCAAGTGGATTCTATTTGGTTGGTTGGCTAGAGAGCTAATATGTTGATTCATGGAGATGCAGCTTGGTCAAGCTAATGACGCTAAACATAGCACTTCTTGGGAGGCAACCTAAGCATGGTGATATTTTTATCATCATTTTCTTCTTAATCTTCAGTTTTAGGTTAGTTTTAGCTTTGTTTGCTTTTTTCATTTCAAGTTTGATCTTGTTTCTTGGTTTTAGTGTATTTCTAAAATTTTCAAAGGCCTAAAGCCTCCATAGGTATTTTGAATTCAAAGAGTGATTCAAGGTTGTTGAAGGGTAAGAAATTAGACTTCTTTAGATAATTCTTTTTAGAAAATTACAATTCATGTAGTGACATGGATTTCTCATGTCGATACATGTTGTCTGAATTCGAATTTCCAAGACTCTATCAAGTAGTTATGTGAAGCATCACGTAGCGACGTGGCAAAGGCAATAGCTACTAATATTAATGACGTAGCGACGTGACCTTCCCACATCAGTACATAAGGGTGAAGCATTTTTTTTAACCTCTCTATCATATCACAACATGCATTTTGACATCTCGACGCGACCTCTAGTTTAAAGACAATCTCCTTCACTTTATTTTGCATTCTAACAGTTTCTTTTTAGAGGTACAATTCCCCTCTTCTCCTTCCGCGCTTCAATCTTCAATCTTTGGCACCTACAAATCTTTAATCTCACTCATTATTCCTTTTCTACTCATAACCATACCCTACCCTCATTACCATCATCCTACACCCTACATCTTTCCTCACCCAATTTGGAAACCTAAACTCCAAAACCTAAATCCTCTCATTCAAGATTTACAAAATTTGTTCAAAGAGGTAAAGTCTTGGTTTCATTTTGTTGTGTTGGGTGAGCTTGAAGTTATTTGTTGTATTTTGGGCTATCTACCAAGCTTGGTAGAGTTTTGAATCATAGAGGAAATTGAGTTGCACATCAATTGTTTACTGAAATCCTAACTTGAGTGCTCGAAGAAGAACTTGTTCTTAGAGATTTTGTAACTCATCCTAGGACTTAAGTTTAAGAATCTTCACTCAATAGGGAGAGTTTTGAGCATCATAATCTAAAGAGAGTTAGTTAACTAGTATGTATGAAGAGTGCTTGAAATTTTCTTTGAATCGAGTTATTAGCCAGAAGAGAGAGATATTGTTGTTATGTTTGATTGAGTGTGTTGATTCAATGTTCTAAGGGGTGGTAAGTATTGAAATAGGAGCTTAAATGAAGAAGACCGATTGTGTGCATCTTTATTGAAATCACATGGTGCCTAAAAGGCAAATAACTACCCCTAAGAAGTCTTCAAACAAGGCTTCCACCTCAGCCTATGAGGACTATGATCATACCAAATTTATGAACCTTGATGCTTTAAAGAGATATACTTCTTGGGTCACTATTAGAAAATTCATTAAAGAGAAAGGTTTTGAGCATCCCGAGGACTTCTTCCGTGCTTATATTGCTAATAAAGGATGGAAGGAGTTATGTAAGCCTCCTAAACCAGCTGTTATGTCAATGGTTAGAGAGTTTTACTCTAACTTGTGTGAACAAGTCACTAAGAAGGTATGGGTCAAAGGTAAATGGGTATCTTTTGATAGTGCGACCATTAATGAATTCTACAAGCTACCAAGGGTTGATGATAAGGGATACCAAAAGCTATGTGAAAAACCGGACTATATCGTCGGCATTAAGTGTTAACCAATGATCGGGTCTAGTGGAAAACCAACTCAGAATGAGAGGTAGTTAACTATAAGGCATTCGGTCTATCCTATGTGCCTATGGTGTGGCAGCATTTCATCACCTCAAGAATTTCCTAAGCACCAATATGTGTGAATTAACTAAAGAGAGAACCCTTCTTAATTTTACCATACTCTAAGATATAAAGTTTGATGTGGACAAGATAATTAAGGACACAATTTAGGAAAATAGAAAAGGGAGAATGACTCTAATTGTGTTAGCAACCGGAGCATGATGTTGACCAAACATCTCAACTGCTAGAAAGGATGAACTCCTTTTGTTTGGAACATCAAGTGAGGCAGCATGATGTTAACCATTAGCTTGATGGAATTTGAGCAGAAAACACTTAGAAATTTTCCATACTTATGGTAAGGCAAGAAAATCTAAGCCAACAGCTAAATCAACTTATCTCATTGCAATCAACACAAGGCCCTATAAATCTCGGACTGAGCTTGCCTCGCCTCCCAAATCTCAAAACACCCTTCCAAGGGGAAATCTTCAAAAAGACCCGATCACCTATCTCGAACTACAAGTCTCTACGACGATTGTCTGCATAACTTCTTTGTCTATCTCTTGTTGTCTTCAAGTTATCACAGATGACTTACACTTTCTCTGAAGTGACCTGCACTAACTCAGGACCTACCAGTCTCCTCTCACCAACCTCATCCTAGCACACTGGAGTCCTACATTTTCTACCATACAGCGCCTCAAATGGAGCCATCTCTATCTTGGCGATAAATGTTGTTGTGGTGAACTCCATCGATGTGAATGAGTATCCCAACTCCCCCTTGAATTCCATCACCTGACTCTTGCTTGTAATATCCTCCTAACGTCTGAATGGTCCTCTCTGATTGGCCATCTATCTAAGGATGAAATGTTGTCTTTGAAATGAAGGTGATACCTAAAGTACGCCCTCTGGCCCAGACTGAAACGCCTGGATCTGGAACCTAGGGTCTCGATCTGAAACTATCAAACTAGAACCCCACATAGATCTATCTCATCCACATACAACCAGGCTAACTTTTCTAGAGAATCCTCGGCTTAATTAGCAAAATAGGCAAACTTTGTCAATGGAGTTAACTATCACCCATATGGCATCACATCTTCTCACGAGCAGTGAAGACACATCACAAAATCCATAGTAGTCTTCTCTAATTTTTATCTTGGTATGAGAATGCGTGTATCTTCCCCGCGGGCCTCGTGCTTTGCCACTGTTGTGGTTAGGCATCTGGAGACGAAACCAACGATATCTTTCTTCATCCCATTCCATAAACCAATGTTCTTTCAAAGTCACATTACATCTTAATACTACTGGATGCATAGCATAAGCAGATGAATAGTATTCCATAATGTCTCTCTTATTCGCCATACTCGCTACACACATTCTCTACGCCCTTCCCTTTATCATATCGTCATCTTTGATTTGAAACTACCTTTCTTTCATACTATATCTCTTCCTTAAGCTTAATCATCGTGGATCCACATATTTGCCCTGAATCGATCCACTAGGAGAGGTCTAACATGAAATGTGGCTAACAATGCTTCTGAATCCTCGGCCTCCAATATCACCCCTAAAGCTCTCAGATCCACTAACAGTGGAGAATAACTGATCTCATATGAGGACAAAGAACTCTCACAATTTGCCTACTCAGTACTTTCTACAACAGATAGCTTTTCTTGGATGGTACTCAATGAGTAAATTAAGTAGTTCTTAATCAGCTTTCAGTCGTCTTCTTTACCTCGAGTTTAACTCTTTTACGAATTTGAAAATATCATTGAACTCTTGTGATGCGTAAAGAGATCTTGCAAGAAGCACCATATAGTAAGCCTCCATATCTTGGTAAACCACATTTGCTACAAGCTCCTAAGAGTCATGTGTAGGAGTAATTCTCCTCTGTTTCTTAATTGCACAGGCATACGCAAATCCTGCTTATCATTATACATCAGAAATACAACAAGGCCACGTGAACATCACTTGTAAACCACAAACCCATCTCTCCCACTGGGCAAAGCTAGAACTAGAGATGAAGTCAATCTACCCTTCAACTCCTCGAAACTCTACTAGCAGGCATCAATCATACTTGGCGCGTCTTTCCTTATCGACTTGGTCGATTAGGTACATATCTGAAACCTTCAACAAACTTCTGTAATACCCAACTAAACCAAGGGAAGCTTCGACCTCTGACACACTCTTTGGCGTTTCAACTTACCTGACTTCTATTTTCTTGGATCCACACTCACCTCGGTTGAGATCACGCGGCTTCAGGAATAATCACCACATCCAAGCCAAAGCCCGGCACTTACTCAGCAGCATACAAACATCATCCGCTAGGGCTGTATTTACAATCCTCAGATGCTCTGAATGTTTCTCTGGATTACCTGAATACACTAGGATATCATCAATAAAGACCATCACGAACCTATCCAAATAAGGTTGGAATACCCGATTCATCAAATCTATAAACACTGCCGGGGCATTAGTCAAACCAAACGGCATTGCCAAAAACTCATAATGCCTCATAGCGTGTTCTGAATGCAGTCTTAGGAACATCACTCTCCTGCACTCTCAACTGATGATGCCCCGACCTCAACTTGGAGTACACTCGAGACCCCTGGAGCTGATCGAATAACTCATCGATCCTAGGGAGTGGATACTGATTGCGGATGGTAACTCTGTTCAGTTCCCTGTAATCTATACACAACCGTAAACTCCCATCTTTCTTTTTCACAAAAGAACTGGAGCTCCCCATGGAGATATGCTCGGCCGAATGAATCCTTACTCCTTGACTCTTCCAAGCGGGCCTTAAAGCTCCTCGACTCTGCGGAGCCATCTTATAAAGAGGAATGGAAATGGGCTCGATCCTTGAGATCAAATCAATGAGTGAACTCCACTTCTCCTATACGGAGGTAATCTTGATATCATCTGGGAACATCAAGGGCCCGGAGTCTCATCCACTATAGTCCCCTCGCTTCCCTATCTCACCATAAGCGGATAACCTGACAACCCTTCACGCGCGGCATCCTCAGTCTTTGCCATAGCGAGATCATCTTGGGAAATACCTCGTATTCCTGAACTTTACCTCGAGTTCACGCTTTGTCTGACTTTACTTCCTTTTTATAACAATCTAATGTGGCCCTATGGCGAGACAGCCAATCCATGCCGAGAACCACATCAAAATCCCTCATATCTAGGGCCACAAAATACGCTGGGAACTCTTGTCCCCCAATCAGAACTCTACTATCTCTAACTACTCTATCTGAGACTAACGGATCTCCTGCTGGAAGGGAAACTCTCATCTGACCTTAATGGGTTTGGTCTATCTGGGCGATCAAGAAGGCGGATGCAAATGAATGTGTGGCTCCTGGGTCCACTAATGTATATGCATCATGATCAAGGATAGATATAATACCAATAACCATCTAGAGTATCCACGATACATTTAGATCCTGACATAAATACCTTTGATCTGAGTCTCTGTCTACATCCCTAAGGCATTACCTCTGCCTAACATAGTGCTTTATTTGCAAAAATCAATTGTTTAGTACTTTGAAACACTTAATATGTATGTACTTTGAATTTGAAAATGCATGGTTGCCAGTAGTGTAAAATAGTGTATAGAAGGCTACGGTTGTAATATACGGTTCCTGGACTGCGCTCTGATGCCGACTCAGTACACCATCCATGTTTGTGGGGGTGTTGGACCGATGATACCTGCAGTAGAATCACCTGCAGATCAAGTCAGATCAACTACTGAAATGTCATAAAAATTACCTGGACCTAGACCGTTTGTTTTGTCAGTTAGATCGGCATATTTGGCTGGATTAATCCATTATCATATAAATACCTTAAAAATACGAAAACCAACATTCTAAGATCTCATATTTCTTATTTCTATACGAACGAATATGTTCACGTATATGTTCCTTACCGGATTAATCACTCACAAACCTACTACAATAGATATGTAATCAGTGCACCTCTGTAGGTGGGGGATATTATATCAATTGTCACCTCTTCAAAAATATTACAAAACTAAAATAACAGGCTAAAAAGAGCTCGGTGAGTGTGTCTTTATAAAATGCTTGCTTTTTCTGAAAATGTCTCAAAGCGTAAAACTATCTTTACAAAACATTTGAGAAAACCTTACTACTTTGCTATAAGTTTAAAACTTTTCATAAATTGCTTACTTGCTATATATAAAATTTTCTAAAACTTTTCATAAAATGTTTGCTTGCTTGCTCCAGTGGTCGATTTTAATTTGTATGTAAAATGCTTATAAATGATCAACCATTAGGCCTTTCTTGCTTGATGTACCCTAGTAAGCACGAGGCTTTGTGTCTACCGTCTTGCAGTGGAAGGACCTCGTGTCCACATCACTATTCCGGTAAATATGGTGGAATGCTCCATCACCACATAATAAGCTAGTGCGCTAACCCTATATACTTCAGTACGTGCCACGATCCTCCTCTAATATGTCATAATGCATGAGCTAAGTTTTCCGATCAAGCAAATCTAAAATGCAATGCAATCATGTCCTAACTTCCCACAGACACGTCTGAATACCTCGGCCGTGTCTTGCTTAAAACTAAGGGATTCTTGGGCGACTTATAAAATATAATTTTTGCTTGTTTGCTTGCTTTTTAAAATATGGTTTAACCAATCAAAACCATGAGCTTTAAAATATGGTTTAACAATTATAATCATAAGCTTTAAAATATGGTTTAACAATTAAAACCATAACAAAGTAAAATGATTTATAACAATACACTAATATAGAAAAATCAAGTTTAGTACACTCACTTTTCCGGTTATAATAATTGAAAGCGCGGCTCCCGCAATTTCTCCGTACTCCTTTTACCTACATTCGTGTATTAGACCACACACGTCATCACAACCAAGCAATTTGCACACTTTGTGCTACAATTAAATTTTTCAAAAAATATGTGGGCCCCAAATGTCATTCACAAGCATATGGCTAGATTCTAAACTCAACTGGCTTTCCGTAGAGTCCAAAAACACCTGAAAACAGTTCTTGAAATCTTGTCCGGACTGTCCGAAAACAATCCCAAAATTTCAACCCAAATTTTCTGAAAACATTCCCGAAATTCAACTCGGACTGTCCGAAAACAGTCCTAAAAATTCCTAAACTCAGTCCAAAAATTTTGGGACTGAAATTTACAATCTCTCACGGCCTCTAAGCAAATCTCAAGCCATTAAATGACCTTTAGGATAGAAATAACACAAGTAGGAAAATTCTCTACCTCTTGAAATTTGATGAAACACTAAGATTTTGGTGCCCACGCGTAGCTCTCGTCGTGTATACCAACTTTGCTTTTGCTCCGACAAAAACCTACGATCCGATTTCCGTAGATCTTAGAGATAAGCGAAAGAAAAAATAAAAATAAAAATCGCTCTCTCTCTTCACGCTCTCTCTGTCCGTCCTTCTGTCCATCCTTTTGATTTTATCTTTTATTATTATTATTATTATTATTATTATTATTAATATTATTATTATTATTATTATTTGGATACATAGCTTATATTGCCTCATTCGGATATGTTTTTACCCCGAAACAATTTATTTCTTTCGCTCACTTTTTAAATGAACTTAGCTCAAGTCATTTCTCGACTCCGAGATTTTCGTGAAAATCTGGCCCCTAAAAGTCTCCCTAACGGCCATCACCTAGAAAATAAGAAAATATTCCGCTATTTCATAATCTCGACCTAAACTTTTCCGGGTCACTAGATTTCGCGAGACAATTTAACGACGCAATGCTTCATCATCCGGCATCTGCACTTTCTGTGCTTCCCGAACCATTCTGCAATTTATTATTATTATTATCCTTTAACTAATTAAAGTTTCCATGATTCAGATTTAATTTCTACTTTCCTTAATTGAAAAAGTGCCACCATTCTTTGAAAACTTTACAATTTCATCCTTGAAAACAACTTCCAAAAATACTACTATGGCACTCAACTAATTAAGGAAGCCCTCGGTGCACATATGCGACCCTATGGTTACACTTACCGTACACCCTCTTGGGACGAGGCGTTACAACACGTGCTCAAGAGATACTATTTGATTTGAGTGATCATTTGTAGGAATGATATAATCATAGAGAAAAGGCCCACTTATCAAAATATTGTTCATCCCCTAATTAAGCCACTTGCTCAAAAGAAGTATGACTCACATTTATTTACCTATGGTATGAGATATAAAGGCGATTGACTTTAGTTCAAGTGGGAGGTTGTTAGTGAAGTGCTCTAAAAGAAATCACCTTTAACACTTATTGTACGATTTATATTTATATTAATAAAAGGATTTTTCATTAATATGATAATCCATACATTGAATTGATGGCAATCTTTAATCAATTAATGAAGTTCATGATACATAACATAGCATGAAAGAAATCATGATGAGATCATGATAATGACATTTCTATCATGTGTAGTTATGTTAGTATCTAAACTATCCCTAGTCATAGGATCAATAAGACTGGACATTGTTGATCCAAATAGACTAACACATGTTATACTCCTTGATTGGATCAAGTAGTAGATCTCATAAACTGTTATAATAGTGGTAATTAGAGTTAACATGTGGATGCTTACTAAGAGTGGCTAAGTACATCGAAGACCTGCTGTGAGACAATCATATGGATTATATATTCAAATATTAATGATAGTTTCATCATAGCAATAGTGCAAGTATCCTTAGACTTGAGGTGCTCAAGGATATCTTAGATGTTGATTCTATACTTTGACTTCTATCCTCACTGCCCCTAAGAGGTTTCTCATAGGATGATGATTAGGTACAGCTTGAGGTATTCGAAGGTAATTGAGTAGCCAATAGAGGATTCACCACTCCTAATAGAAGGAGGGTATACCCTAGGCCTCTTGTGGGGATCATTACTCGGAATCTCTGACCATAGTGGAAATGTCATGAAGAGAGTCTTTAGTGGCATGCTTCATGAGTAATAGGTCTCAGAGACAAGATAAATATCACTTGGGTTAGGTGTGGCATAGCTAATCTAGTAGGAGCTGATGCGTAGTCCATGCTCTGAACCAAGTAGGGTATAGTGTGGAGTGAAAGGAAAGTATTGCACGGCATATTGTCTATGGAAAGGTTTACAGTCAAACCACTAACTCTCCAGTCAATTTGGGGTCATGTTGTGTTGCTGGATACTGCTCATGACTTGCTTAAGTCAATAACCGGGAACCTAATGGGTCACATAGGTAAAAGCTATGAAGAGAGAGTGAAACAGTATTAGATTGGATCCAACTTGAGGTAAAGTTATGGTATTGGACTCAATTGGCATTAGTTGAATCTTAGGAGCAAGAGGACTTGTTTAAGAGCCATTAGAAGCCTTGAGAATGCTCTTGGGCTCACATATGGGCTTAGAGCCCATGGGGTGCACGTTATATGCATGGAAATGCAAGTATGCCCCCTCCCCCTTTAATGATGGGTACTCCCGTCCTTTTGCATATGGTTGGGGGGTTATAAATACCTTATAACCAAAACCCTAGCCACCAAGCAAGTGTTAAAAACATCCACCATAAAGAGAGAGACACACACAGAGAGAGAGAGAGAGAGAGAGGCTTGAGAGTCAAACTATCCCTTGCCGCCCTCTTGAAGATCATCTACTTGGCTAGCACCTAGTTCTTGGATCTTAACCGTCTTCATGAAGGTTTCTCCCTTCGTGCCTGTGTGGATCAACATTAGAGGTATTCCTACCCTTGGAACACTTGGTTTACTGCGGATCTACACTCCAAGAGGTTGCCCTCATTGGATCTTCATCAAGAAGGAAGCACAAACCAAAAGGTATGACCTTTCTTAAACACCCTATGCTTGGTTGTTCGACTTTGATGATCCAAGATGATCCATGGATGGGGTTTTTTGAAAAATATATTTGTGAAAAGTTGCATGCTACATGAGATGCAGTTAAAGAAAACCCAACAATTTTTTAGAGAAAAATATATAAAGAAGGTTTCAGGCTTTGGATTCACCAAATCCAACACCACCATGGTTATTCAAAAGGGGTTTTTATATCTCGGTCGTCTACTTTAAAACCAACCTATAGCTGATCCCCTAAACTCCGCTTAGGTTCCTCTAGCATGATATGTATTAAGCATAAATTCTAGGTGTATGGTATAGAAATTCTTACCGACTTTTAGAGGGGTCTGATAGGTTCTCAACCCTTTTGTGGTTTCCAGACAAGAAACAATTTATTACACATGTTGGGTCAAAGGTGCACTGCCTAAGCAACCAACATATCATTCAAACTTGCTAAGTATCAAGAAGACTAGTTGAACAGATGAAAGACTCCTATATGGATAGTTGGGGGAACTAGGATTGCTGCCACCCCATACAGGGTGTCCCCAACTAATGTAAACACGACCTTCAGGCCTCTAAACAGTAATAAAAACTTTACCTTTGGTTTCAAGCGCGGCTACCCCCTTTGGTCATCATAGTGGGGTGGATCGGATCCACCTCCCCTCAAGAAGAAGACTACTCACTCATGGTGACTCTTGATTGTGCCATGAATGATAAAGAAAGTAGAAAAATAAAAGAAAAACGTGTTGAAAGCTTTTATTAACTAAAAGGAGAAAGTTCTCCCAAAAATTGCAAGAAAAGGGTAAAAATTCTATTCTCCTTGTTTTATCCTCCTAAGCCCTATTTAAAGGCTAAATAATACATCTCTGGGGGTTACTTCGTGCCCAATAAGTGTTTATACCTTATACAAATCAAATTCACCAGCTTGGAACAAAAAACTTTCTATTTTGAGTTTCCTACAAATTTTGCATTGCTATTGGGAGGTAGTGCGAAATTTTGCACTGCCTATTGGAGGCAGTGCGAAATTTACTTTTTTTTTTTTTTTTTGGCAATTTTCAATCCATATTTTGCATATCTTTGTCAACATGCTCCTTTTTACTTCTTACTTCGTCCAATCATGCTTTTAAGCCTCCTATTCTTTTGATTTGATCCCTAAAGCTTCAAAACTTGCACTAGGGGTCTCAAGATGTCCTCATTGCTTGACCCATGATTTCAAAGAACCGTAAAAGTGCCTAAAAAGGCCTATATGTATATTTGTACTAAATAAAAACCATTAGTAACGGGTTTTAGGACAAACAACTCACATAATTGGTTGAGTGTGAGTTTCCAAGACAAAAATGATTTTAATTTAAGAAAAATAAGTATGTAAAAATGCATTTTTTTTTTATTGGTTATTAGGGATGGAATGTGAGTTAAGATGAGAAATGTTGAAGAAGATTGAGGTTGAAGATGGTTTGGGAGGTTTTCCAAATAAGAGAGAGTGTTTGGAGAAATTGGGGTATGTTCTAAATGGGGGAAGGGCTTTGAAATTGAGAGAGGTGGGGTTTTTAAGTGAGGGAGGGAGGTTTTGTGTCGGGGCGCCATTGCCTTGAGTTCTCACAGCCAAAACAGGCCATCATTTAGCACCAGAGCGCCACTTGCTTGGGTCCTTGGCGCCAATTTTGACACTAGGGCGCTATCATGTGGTTCCTGGGACCTCCAACATGATTTTTCCTTCAAATTTTCAAGTGTTTCCAACCCATAACCAGCTTTTGACTTCAAATGCCTGAAAACCAAAACTGAAACAAAGAAACTAGACCAAGCATAGAGAAGTTCTAAAAAAAATTCAAAGCTAACTAAGAATTGAAAAAGAGAAAGAAAAACATTACATAGCTTGAGTTGTCTCCTAATAAGCGCTACGATTTAGTGTCCAGCTTGACTTAGCTAGATCCCACTACACTCGGCTATGTCTCACTTTAATCAACCGGTTGAATGCATGACGGGTTTTCTTCCATGGTTCCCTAAGAAGGGGTAACAATGCTCATGTAGTTGTTTGACCACATGGTGATAAGCACTCGAAAAGTACATTTTTCAATACAATGAAAATATCACTAAAATCCTCAATTTAGTAACTTGTTAGCTCCTAACCTTAGAACTGTTGTTTTCCTTGAGTTAGTATGTTTATGTAGGAAATTAGATACATATTGCTAATCTTAGAGAACATGGATGCAAACAAAAAGAAATTCGAGATGATAGCATGTGTATGCATGCTTGGGAACCATTACGGACAAATACAAGAGCTAAAGAGAAGGTTGCACGAAAAACAAAGGAGTAAAGACCACTCTTGAGGATTTCCCACTACCTCCACTGAAGATATTGCACGCAAAACCAAATTACACTCTTTGCCTTATTTCGCACTACAATTGCATAGCAGTGTGAAATTTCACTTTGTTGCCCAGAAGCAATGCGAAAATTACAGGACTTGCACAAACATGGAAAAATCGATTTCTTTCTATTTTTATGACTTTTTCACATGTTGCAAAGGGTAATTAGCCCTGTGATATGACAATTGTGTCCCTAAGTCATGCTTAAGTCTCTATAAATAAGCACTTTGGTAGCAAAAACATAGAATTGTGTTTTTAGTTTAGTTTTATATTCTTAGGGTTTCAAATTCTTGTAATTTTTCATTGAAGCTTTCAATACATAATAGTATTTTTCATTCTTTTCTCTTCTCTTTTCTTTCTTTTTGGGTCTCTCTTTCATGGTGTGTATTAACAACACTAACATGCAGGAGTAGGCCCTTCTCTTTGGGCGAAGTGGAGTTCGATTTCTTTTCCAAAGGTAACAAAGGTAACAAAGGTAACAAAGGTAATACCGGGTCAGACACAAAGGTGATGTCTCTTGATCAACTGACAGACAGGGATGTGCTTAACATGGTTTAAAGTAACCCTATGGGTTTATGGCGCCACTAAGGCCCTCTTGCCAAAACCCTAAAAGGGAACTTTTTATCATTAGGCTAATTAGTTGTTTAAAATTTGGTAATATGAGTAGGTACGCCGCGTAGTTGTAGAATTATCCTTCACTCGTTGTCAATGAACAGTTATCTAATCTACAAGTGACCTAAAAGACCTAATTGAAGACCTAATGCAAATCACAATCAATCAAGGCTACATACCATACACCTAGAACATAGACTTCATCTAAATCTAATAGAGGACAACCTAGGCAAAGTTTGTGAGATCATCTATTGGCTAATTTTTCAAGCAAATAACCAAGAAATAATAAAACCCACCTAAGTTACCTAAGGAATGAAAGCATAACAAAGGAAAACCCCAAGGTCTTCTTTTTATTAATTAAATCAATCGCTTTCAATAAAAATCTTGTTTTTATTCAAATCACCACTTCAACATCATAAAAATCAAAACTTTTCTCAATTTCAGTATTAGGCATAGGATAATAATAGTCAATAAATGAAATAACCATCCCACTAGATGACCCTAGAGCCATTATATCTACAATCTTCGTGAGCTACCTAGGATTGGAACTAGGTTTATAGATTTTTGTGCATTTCTTGAGCTTCTAAGTAACCACCTAATATAGGACGTATCACATAGCGCTATTATCGGGGATGGCATACTGTAGTTTTTTACTTGTTTAATCTCTGCTTATTATTTATTTTCTACATTTTTTTTTTCCTTTGTTATTTTTAGTTTGAATTAGATTTTATAATCTTAGTAATTTTTGCTAGTTTCTATAGATTGTTTTTTGTTTTTGCCTTAGAGTAATAATCAAATTTTGCTTTAGTTTAGTTTTATTTTCATAACACATAATCAAATATATATATATATATATATATATATATATATATATATATATATATATATATAATAAAAACAAAAACAACAAAAACAAGAATTCCCAAACATAAGGATAAACGAGAATAATCCATTAAGAACAAACATTAGGAATCCAACTCAGAATGAAGAACAATAAAAGTAGTGACAAATCTATGAAAATTCATTACATTCTCTTCCTAGTTTTTATTCTCCTTTTTTGTTTTCTTCCACTTTATTATTCTACAACAAAAACTAGTTGAAAATTACATTTTACAGAAAAAGGTTTATTTTTTTCCAGTAGCATGAAATACATTTTTTATAACAAAGTTTTATTTGTTTTTTTTCTAAAAAATGAAATTTATTATACATCTTCAATGTTCTCTTTTAGGATACACAATTTCTTTTTTATTTTCAAAAATCAATAAAACGATTCACTTTATACTAAATAACAAAATTTTATTTTAATTTCGAATTTCCATGTTAAGTACCATTTATAATATATTTTTACATGATTTTTGGTTTCTATTTTCATTTTTAAAGATAGCAATGAAAGAAAAATAATACTACATCTTTACCTATAATCTAACGAAATAAAAATAAACCTATGTGGTCATATAAAATTAAAATAAAGAGTGCTTCACAAAAAGAAAAGGAAAAAAAAAGCTAGCTACCACAATAAGTATATAGATAAAAAAAGAAATTCACTTATCTTTAAAACAAAATAAAATGATACTAACCTTATTACAATAACTAACATTTTTTTATTTAAAATTAGCAAAAATAAATAAAATGAGTTGGAATTTGAAAAAACTCAAAACCAAACAAAATGGAGAAAGCATTCAAAATGCATGTAACTCGAGAATGAAGTCATATCTGCAAGGGTTCAGCTATAAAAAGCTCGCTCGCATATAAGAACGAGTTTTATACCGTTAGATGATGATTTTATCTCTTAAAATCTGTATAAATTAAAATGCCTGAAAAAAAAAACAAATCTCAAGAAATAAAATCAACATCTGACGGTATAAAACTCGTTCTTATACGAGAACAAGCTTTTTATAGCTAAACTCTATCTACAATCTGCAAGGCAGGGAAGGTGAGGAAATCTAACACACTAAGTTCAAGTGTTAAGCTGATAACATTATACAAAAAGAATTAAGCAGAAAAATTTTTATATTAGACCCAATGGTACAAACCAAAAAAAAAAAAACATGTGGTGTTGGAACCTTGATGCTAGAAAAGAATATGGGTAAGGTTAGGCTATTACAAACATGAGGCATATCTATCTATCTATCAAAGAGGAGGATAGAAGTATGAGGAGAGGGAAAAGCAGAGGAAGAGCAGGCCCCCTACTGTTGCAACTGTGCCTTGGGAGATCTTGGATGCAAGCATGCTCCCTCCCACCACTGCCAGTGATGTGCATATTGTGTGCCCTATTGTTGCCCCCACTGCTACTCCGATCGCGTTCTTGTGCGTGGCTAGCTGCACCATTCAGAATTTTTTTGCCTTTCAGGAATTGGAACGAAAAATGATTGGGAAGTGGAAGATGATGCATGTGCTCGTTATGAAATTATGCTTGCGTGTTGTTTGTCCACCAAAGTTAAATATTTAGGAACATAGGGAACAGCAGGCTAAAACAACACCTAAGTGTTAACATTCTGAGCATTTAAATGAATCATCCAACAAAATGCTAATGAAATTATATATAGTCTCAAATTTCTGAGTACAAGTTTTACAGAACAAAAAGAAAATGGAAAAGCAGGCATTCCTAGCAAGACAAATGGCTCAGAAGCACAATGAGGCAGTAGTTGGCAAACACACCTAGGAGCTATGTTTGCCAACTACTGGGAGTTTTTTGGGGTATGTTGGGTTTACACTAAATCCTCATGCGCAATGAGGGATTTAGGGAATGGAGATAAGTTTGATTTTGATGAACTACATCATAGGCACCATATGCAGCTGATGATGATACTTAAGATTTGAATTTCTACCAACTCAAGGTCAGAAGCAAGTTTATTTCCCTACGGTTTCAGGCATCTCATTTGTAAGACCCACTTAGAAAGGTGTACCTCTTGGCCCCAGAGGAGCATTTTTATTTGTGTAAGAAAATATAATTTGTAAGATGCAACTTGTATAGGGACCCATAGAGTTTCTACATTAACATCCAGTTGTCACTGTCCTCAGCAATAACTAATCCTACTTGCTTTTTCTGGAGGTACTGATTTGCAATAAGCAAAAAAACAGAACAATTATTGCAATGTCAGAGGAGGAGCCACTCAACAAACAAACTAAAAACTATAAAAACATAAGCAAAGATGAACTATGTGGAAAAGGAAATTTTCTAACCGCAATCGTTGCTATCTGGCTGCGATCCCCCCACTCAGCTAGAAAAGTCAAAATAAAAGACTGCACATTATAAAACACAGAATGCCTCAGTATATGAAGAATATCATGAGACAAAAACAAACATTGACCAAACTTTTCTTAATATATATTGTAACTAGAGAATCAAATCTGCTTTGTAACTTAAGAAAGAGACAAAAGTACTATTAAGAAGCTGAAGAAATATAAGTTCCCTGTAACCAGAATGTCATGGTATGTTCCACAAGACATACCTCCAAGAATATCGGTGTGCAGAATCTTGAAAAAATGCGGCGGTAACTTGTCTTCCCTTGCCCAGCCTCGAGCTTCTCTTCAACCTAAACAAATGAATCAACAAGTAATCTCAGAACAACCATAATAACATGATCAAGAACAGCCACTAATTATTTATGAAGTGGAACTTGCAAGGCTAAGGATAAAAATATTTTCATAAATCTAAATGATGAATCCTGCATTTTTCTGGACAAGGAAGCAAAATAACAAATAGCATTTATAGACCCAGCCAACATGTCCAAATTGACCAGCCTATTCTAGCTCTATGATGCATGGATATTTTTAGATGTGTCCGGTATGAAGCATGTGTTAAGGCATGACAAACTCACTTAGATCATATATCCCTTGCACGAACATGCAGAGCAACACAGAAATGTTTGCTATTATTATTTTTTTCTTTTTTTTTTTGAGATAAATAGACATGTTTTCTATTTTTCTTAATCTTAAGTAATACATATCTTGATATGCTAGATAAACAAACGTTTGGCTTTCTGAACAAGACATTTCAAATGAGCTCAATACTTAATCATGGTAATGCCAGAGTGACTTAGCATTGATATTTTTAAGATAAGATTTTAGTCGACATTATAAAGCCACTGAAAGCGGCAGATCAGGGCTTGAATCCAGCTTGCAGTATAGTGGCAGAGTAACTGTGCCCTTGATTTTCTTCCCCTATATTTTGGTTTAGTGAAGATCTTTATGAACACTTGGCAGCATTCTAAAAGAAATGATGGCACTGATATTTTTACATGATCAAGCAAATGTTCCTAAAAAATATCACGGATTATGAGTATCATAAATATTTGTTATAGAGTCCCCTCAAAACTTTAAGATTGTGGAATCCAATTTTAGGGACATGTTAAATTACCAGTAAGAACAAACAATCATTATATCAAACTTTTTTTTTTTTTGATAGGTAAACAACAGAAAATAAGCATTATATCATACTGATCGAACTAAACAAAAGTCTAGAAAGTGGAATATAAAGGCAAAAACTAGAGAAGAAAATGAATTCAGTTTTCTTCACATATAAAAGTAAAGTGAATCAGCAACTGATATTAAGTCAGAAACATACTTCCTCCATTTCCTTTTTCTGGGATGCCTTTGAATCTGATCTCCAAGCAATATAAAGCAGCCGCAGTCCGAAAAATGCATAAAGAACTATACAGAAAAAAAGTATGTGACATATAAGTTCATACTAACCTCATTGAAAAGCCCAAAAGAATCATAATTTAATAGCATAATCAAGTTGTAAAAACATCATCCATGCAATGTATTATCAGTTTTCAAGATATACACCCACCTAAATATGCATATAACTAGTCATATTTTGAAGACTATATCCAAAGTATTGTTTATGCATTATCCTATTGATTTAAAAGTAACAGTTCAATTTTCAGTATTCTGGTTCCTTGAATATTTACAAACATTTGGATCGTGATATCAGGACTATTCAGACCTTAATTATGAAGATAGTCAGGGATGACAATATCATCACCATATGAGAGAACAGACAAGCAAGTGAATGACAATATCAGGCACTGCATCTCAAGCAATGTCATAGAAGGATCCACAATACAAAGGATAAGAATTTCACAGCCGACAATAATTTTATAGTACATCAATCTAGCTACAACATACCACATCAAGCAACATTGACAAGATGTGCTGCAACATTATCATATATATATATACAAACTTCAACCAATGATAATACAAAATATTAGAATTTTACAGATGATAATAAAATTTAACAGCAATGTCATAGAAGGAATTTTTGTTTCATTTTAAAAAATTTCAACATTAGGCAATTTAAATTCTACAGCTGATAATAAAATTTTACAGCAATGTCATATAAGCACAAACCAATAATGTAGGTATTATTGGTTAGTGCTTATAAGCCATCTTGACTTCATATTGTGTGTGTGTGTATAATATGAAGTCAAGATGGCTTATAAGCACAAACCAATAACACCTACATTCGACTTCAATAACGATTATAAATGAAGAATAAAAATAAAGGGAGAAAAGAAGCAAAACTGCCAGAAATGGACAAATAAATTTATGCTAAGAACTATACAACTAATTTCAAATTTTCTACATGCATCATTAATCCAATAATTAAATATAAGAGTAGTTCATAAGTCAAAACTAAAAGCAGCTAACATGACAATTGAAAGGTAAAAAATCAATCGGTGTATTAAAATAATTAATGTCAAGTGTCAAAAGAATCAGGAAGTAGAATATGAAAAAGCATTGCATAAAAAACTACAAATGAACACATGCACTGCAACAAATCAACACAAAACGAAAACTATATACCTGTAGCTGCACTATTTGTATGCTTCCTTGATATCAAATTTGGTACGATCCTGCCAAGCCCAGTGGAGAGTACCTAATTGCATGAACAACAATTTTGAACTTGATAAATAAATCATGCTTCATAGTTTCTGAAACACAGAAAACTTATGGCACACCAAAATGATCATTGCATCACACACATGCATTGGGGCATCAGAACAACAATTGGAAAAAGCCGAAGCACAAAAAAAATACATCCCTTGTATGAAAAATAAACAAGAAAATAGATAACTTACTGTCATTACAATCAAAGCACAGAGCGCACCAGATAAAACAATTGATTTAGGGTGTCGCATTGCCATAAGAGCCGCTATTATAAATGTTTCATCTCCAATCTAATAGCATCATTATCAACAAAACATTCATCAGAAGCAAATATAACAAAATTGGTGAACATACACTACCACATATAACAGTTTGGGACTCACCATGATAATCAACAGTAAAATGCCTATTTATAAGGTCCAGAATGTTAAGGCAACAAGACAGTATTTAAATGTATCATATGCCATTTGATACTTTCTTGAGATGATATATTGGTAAAGAAGAATATGTGATCTATTCTTACTGCCAAATGATTATGACCTCCAAAAACACATAAAATATAACTGGCAGCAATATAAGACATTCTTGGCCGTGGAATCACAGGTTTAGTTATGAAATTGAACCCCAAAAAAAATAGAACTAAGAACTGCTAGACCTAAACAACACTTATTTCTACATAAAAACAATAGTAAGAAGAATAGCACTATGAAGTAAGAACAAACCTCACTAACAATTATCATGGACAAACTAGCAAAGAAAGCATCAAAAACTCCAAGACCAGAATCCAAACTGAGACCAAGACCAATAGAATCAAGGTCCTTCTTGTCTCCTGTAGTGTCAGCATCAAGTTCCTGCAGAACAATCTGTGCCCAGAAAATTTGTACAAATGTAAAACATCCATGCAGAAAAAGAAAGAAAAAGCATGAGCATATTAGTAACAACTTTCAATACATATAGATTTTATACCACTACCTCCTCTTGTTGTAAGGTTATTATCAATTCCAGACTTTTGTTTTTTGATAGGTAAAAGGACTGATTAAATTAAAAGCACTTGAAAGGGGATTTTAAGCCTGAAAGGAGGATCTTTCACTTGGAGAGGGGGGCAAAATAACCAAAGAATGGCTAGGTTGGACAGGTTTTTGGTCACTAAATACAGGGATCACCATTTTGGAGGAGCTGTACAACGCATCCTTCCTAAACCCACTTCAGATCATTTCCCAATTCTACTTGAAGGGGGAGGGGGTAATGTGAGAGGCCCAATTCCTTTCCTCTTTGAAAACATGTGGCTAAAGGCTGAGGGTTTCAAGGATCTAGTTAAGACTTGGTGGTGGCTCTTCAGTTTCAATGGGTCAAGCAGCTACAATCTGGTTAAGAAGGTTAGGGCTCAAAGAGGTTTTTGGTAGGGTGGAGAAGAATACAAACTCAGTCTTGAGAATGGTGGCGTACTGGGATGAGGTGGAAAGCTAGAGACCCCTATCCCTGGAGGAACTGGAGGAAAGGGTAACTGCAAGGGCTGGGTATAAAAAATGGGCTTTAATGGAGGAGACTTCTTGGAGGCAGAAATCAAGGTAAATCTGGCTGAAAGAAGGTGACAGAAATATGAACTTCTTCCACAGGATAGCTAATTCCAACAAAAGGAAAAACATCTCACAAAAGATCATAATCAATGGTCAATGGTTAACAGAAAAAAGGGGGATAAAACAAGGTGTGTTAGAGGCCTTTAAGGTTTTACTCTCTGACCCAAGGGATTGGAAAGTTAGCCCTCTGGGTTTGGAGTTCTCAACAATCAATGACTCTGGAGCTGTCAGCTTAGAGCTCCCCTTCACTGAGGAAGAAATTCTTGATATGCTTTATTATTTGAATGGAGACAAGGCTCCGGGCCCAAATGGCTATACAGCAGCCCTCTGGCAGTTTAATTTGGATACTGTAAAGGAGAAGGTTACATCAATGTTTAGGGATTTTCATGCCAATGGGAGATTCGTTTGAAGCATGAAAACTACCTTCCTAGTGCTAGTGCCAAAGAAAGAGGGTGCAGAAGACCTAAAAGATTTCAGGCACATTAGCCTTGTGGGGAGTCTGTATAAATGGATAGCCAATGTCCTTGCCAATAGATTAAAGAAAGTAATGGGCAAGATTGTGAATACAACTCAAAATGCTTTTGTGGAAGGGAGGTAGATTCTTGATGCTTCTTTGATTGCAAACAAAATTGTGGATTCTATTCAAAAGAGGAAGGAAGAGGTGTCCTTTGTGTTTTGGATATTAAAAAGGCATATTATAATATAAGCTGGAATTTTATTTTGCAAACAATGCAAAGAATGGGTTTTGGTGCAAAATTGGTAGAATGGATAAGGTGGTGCACAGCACGAGAGGGCTAAGACAAGGGATCCCTCTGTCCCCATACCTTTTTGTGTTAGGAATGGAAGCCTTTTCCATCCTAGTAAGCAAGGCAACTGTTGGTGACTTCCTCTCTGCGTATAAGACAAGGGGCAGGAATGGGAATGAGGTGCAAGTAACGCATGTGTTGTTCGCCAACGGCATCCTTGTTTTTTGTGATGATTCAAGGGATTGGTTGGTGTATCTTAATTGGATCCTGATTTGGTTTGAGGCTCTGCCTGGGATGAGAATAAATTTGGAAAAAAGCTACATTCAGCCAGTGGGAGAAGTGGAGAATCCTAAGTTGTTGGTGTTGGAGCTTGGGTGCAATTTAGGGTCTCTACCAATATATCCTGCCTGGGGCTCCCTCTAGGAGCAAAGGCCTAAATCCACTCTGGCATGGGATACTGTTGAGGAAAATTATCAAAGAAGGTTTGCATTATGGAAGAAACGGTATATATCCAAAGGGGGAAGACTCGCCCTCATTCAACGTACACTTTCCTGTATGCCCACTTACCTCATGTCTCTTTTCAGAATCCCAAGGGCTGTTAGTACGAGACTAGAAAGAATCCAAAGAGATTTCCATTGGGGGGAGGATCTATGGAAATAAAAACCCACACTTTTAATTGGGAGATTGTGTGCTCAAAAAGAGATAAAGAAGGCTTTGGGGATTCAAAAATTTCCACTTTCAATCGTGCTTTTCTAGGTACATGGTGTTGGGAGGTTTGGGGTGGAAACTGATGCTCTTTGAAGATCCATTATCAGCCTGAAATACAGGATGGGAGAAGGGGGCTGGATTACTAAGGCTGTAAGAGGTAGCTATGGGGTGGGTTTATGGAAAGAAATTTTTAAAGAAGACCCCCATCTTAAACTGAACAGCAGCCTGGTGTTAGGTGATGGCAGCAGGATAACATTTCAGGAGGACGCGTGGTGCAACAAGGAGCCCCTTTGTGAGCTATTTCTTGCTTTATGCGTTGGTTGATTATATATATATATATATATATATATATATATATATATATATATATATATATATATATATATATATATATATATATCTTTACTATATTCTCTTCAGGCTTTGCAGGATTTCATTGGGGCATTGAAAATAACCCAGAGAAAGAATCCCGAATCCCGAGTCTCTCAAGCAATCACCTGATCCCACAACCATTCCAACCCTGGTGCCCGTTCATATTCGAACACATGGTAGTCCGATTATGTTAGGGGAAAGCTCCAATTAGACCAATTCAGCTGCCTGAGCAACTCAACTAGCTTCGGTGTTCAATAGCCAAACAGTCCTTTTTTCTGCAGAAAATATAAGTTTGAAAAACAGGAGTCTTTTACGTCCTTGATTGGAAAATCTATCATAACTCATCTTAAAGAAGCAGAACCAAACTTTCTGCACCATTTTTCTTCTTCCTTCTTTCTCTATGAAAAAGAGAAAGTAGCTTTTGCTGCTAAATGACCCTTACTTTTTCTATTCTGGGTCTCAATTTTGATTCCTTCTGTATTGATAACAAAAGATTAAAGAAGAAAACTGGCTTCTCTAAGCTCACCTCAATTCGCTACATCCCAAAATTCCAATTTTTTAAACATTTGCCCACCAACACCACACCCACCCCCCTCCCCTCTTCCTCACCACCCCCACCCCCCCCAAAAAAAAAAAAAAAAAAACAGAGACCAACCCTAATTTTCCATTTTTCCACAGAAATTTCCCTTTTCTTCCACATTCTCACAGAAACCAAAAAGAAACAAAATGAAGAGGAGTAATTACCTTGCTACGCCGTCCCAGATCCATAACCGATCCATTCGTCTCGCCCTGTTAAATTCCATCCACAGATTCACAAAAAAAAAAAAAAAACCTCAACAACAAACCGCCAACCAATCGCTATCAGTAAAACGGAGACGCAAAATCGAAAGGGCACCTGAGACAAGGCCACGCAAAAGAAGGACGCGAGGAGAAAAACAACAGCAACCAAACCACATCTCCTTCCCCTTCCCTTCATGGCTCCCTGGCTCCGAGAAATCCAAAGGGAAAATCAGATATTCTCCGTGAAAATCAGATCTGGATAACAGATCTCAAAGAGCCCTCGAAGTAGCGCCTGGTTTGCTTGCTGGGAAAGACCTAAAACCGAGACATTATAAGGGAAGTCGAGAGATTTTGCAATGGCGCAAGATCTCCTAGACTTGCTCCGAGAGAAGTTGCATATTACGCTATATATATATATATATATATATATATATATATATATATATATATATATATATATATATCACCCGTTTCGTTTCCTTCCATGTCGGTACCTCGCATGCTCTTATTTATTCGAATTTTTTAAAGAATAAAGTCGCGTCCCGTTGCCTACTTGCCTATATGGACTCCACCAATTTTTACGTGTTTTGTGCACTCTTTCAAAAAGTTATTCATGGAATTAACAACATAAAAATAGTTGAGATGGTTGGGTTCTTTTTAGTTTAATCGCTCATGATCTTGAATTTGAGCCTTCGGGGAATCCAACTGTATTTTATAGTAAAGTTTTATCCTTTTTATGATTCATCTTACTTCGTATAAGGATTATTCTAGATATGGTATGACTTAAAGACGTATTTTCTCGTGATCTGACCAAAAAAATCACCGAATACCCCACTAACAAAGTTGATGCTAAGCTTCTCTTGCTTATTTTAAAACTATTTCTCAAAATAATAAAATAAAATAAATCACTAGAGCCTATCTCTAATTTTTTTTTTTTAATATGAGTTTATAGGAGATACTATACTTGAATCCTTATAAGAACAGTATATTATAAAGTAAAAAAAGCTTAAAATTGAAATAATAAAGTGTAATTGTGAATACCATGATCTCTAGGATCCGTTAATCGATGGGGCCCCCGGCCCGCTGGGCCTGTGTGGTGAAACTGTCTCACTCCACTCATCTCACCAAGACTAAAGCAAACTACTCATACCTGAGACTTACGGAGGCCGCCGGGGAAAGAAGGAGCAAACCCTTCCACGGCTTACCGGAGGCGCCGTCTGGGCTCCAAAGTCACCAATCCATTCATTCTACCCCATACAGAATTTTATCCCATATGGAAGTATGTTTCGAATAAGTTAATATTAGAAGCGTAAATCCGTAGTGCGATATTATCAACGAATTTACCAGCTTATGAATCCCTCACTCCTCGATGAGATAATCCTAGAAAAGGGAAAAATAATCATCAATAAGGAAGAACTAGTCGTCGATAAGGAAAAGAAGATTTCCTCCCTTAAACTAGGAGGAGATAAAATCCTACCCTGAGAAGGAAGGAGGGGATTTAGTGAACCAAACCCTATAAGCCTAAATACGCCCGAAACCCACTTAGTGGGGCATGGATCACAATTCACACCTTCAGCCTTCAACCCGGTTGCCTGGGCGTAAATGACACAACTTCCTCAGAATCCTGATTTTGTCTAATTACTAATCAATTGCTCACAAGAAATGCGCAACTTTCTAAATCCTCAAATATCAACTTTGGGCACTAATACATCAACCCAAGTATACTTATCCAAATAACTTCAAACTCAAATATTCCAAACATAACTAAATTTTAACATCTAAACAATGTCCTAAGAGAAGTTTAAACAAATATTCTAATAAACCAATTTCCCGTCCTAACCGTCACTCCTCGCTCTAACTAAGGGTACCTGAAATTTTTTAAAAAGAATAAAGGGTGAGCTCAAAGCCCAATAAGAAATACTAATACATTTTCACGATCAAGTTTTCAATCATATAACAATAAGTAGACAAGCTTTTTCATCAAACTTTATAAAAATAAGTTTAACATTAACAAAATATACTTTAAAACATTCTACATCCATTTCAAACTGGCCTACATCAAATGTGATCCAAACAATTTATATCAAATTTATTCAAACACTTTCATATCAAACTGAAAAATCAAATACATTTCAAATGATTTTTCTCTCACATCAAACGTCAAAATGGTGCCCGCTTGTGTGGGACTTTCAAATGGGTGGCTACCGCAAATCGTTCCTTTTAAAGTGAACTAACCAAACACTACTAGTACTAGTAACTTTCTAACCAAACCCCTGTATAATATGTGCTCAAATCACCATATTCCCCCACCAAGAAATGTAAAGTGTCAACTATTATATCCCGTTGATTGGCAATGACATTTGTCAAATATTATTCCCGCTGGGATGTACGAACTAACTGTAGTCAAATATTTCATTCAAAATTTCAAATTACAAACATCATATCTCCACATTTTCTTCGTAAACAAAACAAATCTCAAAAGTACAATCATACGAAACTACTTTCGATCCATGGATAATCCAAATAAATAAAACAAGTAAAATTTTTCATAAACCAAGATTATATAATCTCAAATTAAAACAATTTTCACTCTCAAACGAAGTAAAAAACAAATAATTTTTTTTTTTTAAATCGCATTAATATCCCTTACACGTACATATATATAAAAATAATAATTTTTCAAAGTCAGACATCCCTTACCTCAAAGGATTACTCAAAAGCTTTGAAAGAGCCGACGAGAATAATTTCACCAATGAAATATTTCCTAAAATAATAAGGAAGAAACTACCATTATTACTTATTTATTCTAAAACTTTCCTAATTTGATATTCTTAACAATTATTATTTTCGTTCACCTCAAACATATATTGACAACCTGTCTAAATGGATAACTATTTGAATTATAAGTAGCTTTACCAATTTTATAAAACTCATATTCCTTTTCTGATCTTATTTTAATAATTTATTTATTTTTATACATTTTTATCCGAATCCAAATCTTTTACTAGAAAGAAATAATATTAATAATATTTTACAAATTTTATTATTACACAATACACATTTAGCCTTACCATCAATTATCATACTCGACAACAAGACATAATCTGATCTTTATTTCCTATAATTCCTTAAATAATTATCTAATCATATTTCTTATCTACAAATTCTCAACTTAATAAAATATTTACTCTCGCTTTTTAAAAATACATATATATTTAAATACTTATCAAATACATATATTTATACAAACTCAGCCTTTTTCAAATTTATCTTATTTGTTTATTATTATTTTCTTTCAAAAATTATCCTTAAATACTTGTTCATTCTCATACTCAAAGTAATTCAATATGACATCACCGATCCTTATTTTATTTTATTTCTAAAAAACGAAAGTGTAATCTAAATTTGACTTCTTCAGGGTTGATCTAAACTGAAAGAAACATTAAAGAATATACATCAAAGAAATCTAAAAAAAAAAATAAGGAAGATCTTACCTAAAGAAATTTGTTCTTCAAACTCTAGATCCGAAAGTCGTATGTCATCTGGAATTCTACCCGTCAGAGAGAAATTCAAAGATGAATAGAAAATATTTTCTTATCTTACTCCAATTTATACATGGGGTATCTATTAGGAAAATTACATTTTTACCCCTCTTTCATTAAATTAATTAATTAATTACTAATTGAATTACCATTATTATTTTCATAACGCCCTTTCATTAAAGTAATTAATTAATTACTAATTGAATTACCATTATTATTTTCATAACATGCCTATAAAAATTCATGTCATTATTATTTTCCCTAATTTATACTTATACAAATTCCTGTCATTATTATTTCTGTAACTTATACCTATACAAATTCCTGTCATTATTATTTTCCCTAACTTATACCTATACAAATTCCTGGGTGTTACAGGAAAGATCCCCCACTAGGGAAGGTAAGCAATTCTAATTGTTCCTACTCTCTTCTCCCTCTTCGCATTTTTGCCGACTCGACCATCAAAAAAGCATTGACCAATCGCTCCGGTAACACCCTTCTGGCGGTGTTCACATTGTGCATTTGCCGATGGGGTTGAGGAACTGACGATTAAGCCCCTATAATTTGACGCTAGTGGGATTCAAGACCAAAGTCCTAAAAATTGGCGCCATCTGTGGGAATCGAATAAAAAGTCTCGACGACGAGCTGCAAGAGCTTAGCCACAAATACCCTTTAGCACCGTTACCTAGAATCCTCGACTTCCTTCCGCATCTTATCTACCCGCTAAATCGAGAATGCCGAACAATCCGATGCATTAAACACCTAAAGATCAGTTCCTCCATTGGCGTTAGGAGATGGAGAGGAGGTAGGAGGAGCAGACGAGACAAATGCAGGAGTTACAAGCTCTTGTTGAACGCTTGCAACCTGAGAATGATCAGCTACGGTCCCGGGTAGAAAAAAGCCTTGAACTTGGAAAGTCTACAATAAAGGAAAAGAGCCCATTATTTCCGGCGATGGTGACACCCCAGCAGATGATGAATTGTCCTCCGAGAGGTCCCCATCCATGAGTCCTCCACCAGGAAGGAATGCTTGAGGCAGCACAAGGGCCAAATCACAAAGAAAGCACTCGCACCACCCTACCCTCAATGATGTCGTCGCCGGCGCTTCCCGCCGTGCTAGGGTAGCTTCTTTCTAATCGTGAGGTCGAACTAACCGTCTAAGCTCCCCGAAACGAGTCAATACACCCGACCGCATGATGCCGCCTATACACCTAGCGTTCAGTGTAGGGCCGACATTTTATGCATAACCGACGACCCTGATTCGGGGGCCCAACAACATGCTCTCTTCGCCCCTAGGGTAACACATTCTTAATTACAAGCCACCTTGAGGGTTTGTCATGCCATCTTTTACCATGTTCGATGGCTCTAATGACCCTTATGATCACATGCTCCATTACAACTAGGCAATGACACTGAACGCCAGCAATGACCATCTGTTGTGCAAAGTATTCCCTGCTAGTCTGCGAGGGCCTGCTCTAGCTTGGTTCCACAAGCTCTCGCATAATTCGATAAACTCATTCAATGAGCTTTGGACTACATTCATCTCTCAGTATCTTTGTTTGGTACAGTAGAAGAGGAACATTAGCTCTTTGTAGACTATTATAAAGCAGGAAGAGGAATCCATATGAGACTTCACAAGGAGGTTCGGGCAAGCCGTCCAGCAGGTAGAGGCTTATAGCATGGACACAATCCTTCAGAACTTGAAGAGAAGCTTCAAGCCATCCACTCCCTTCTTCCACTCACTGTCTTTAAACCCACCGGTGACAATGGAAGAATTATACAGGCGGGCAGATATGTACTCAACACTGGAAGATAACATCTGCACAGCAACACAAATTGTCATGATCACAAGCAAGCCAGCTAAGAGAAACAAGCCGAAGGGAAAAAAGTCGTCTGAGCCCAAGGAAGGTCAAAACAAAAACCGAAAGAGATCCTATTTTCAGTCACAGAAAAAGAGGGAACCCTCACAATTCACCCACTTGAACATCACATATGAGAGGTCGTTGCCCCTCATTTGTGACTTGCCAGATTTCAAGTGGTCTGAACCAATCCATACAAACCCCTCCCCGAGAAACCCATTTGTATGGTGTGATTATCACAGAGATCACAGGCACGAGACCAATAGGTGCCGAAGCCTGAAGTTACTGGTAGAATGACTAATTAAAGCATGCCACCTTAGAAGGTATGTCAAGGAAGTTGACTACGGGGCGAAATACGAGCCACTGGTAGACAGAATTACAACCGACACGACCGCCTTGTTAGAATCTAAACCGACCATAAACTATATACTGTGAGGCTAGTCTGATGACCAGTATCAATCGAAGCGCCAATAGAAGAAGCTCCTGAGAGCTGCCATGATCAAAGCCCGGGTAAATGCTTTTCACACGAGGGGCAGTCTTAAAGAAACCAAGTCGATAGACGACCCCATATCCTTTTCTCCAGTAAACCCAAATAGGGTCATTATGCCCCATTATGATGCACTTGTATTCACCCTATGTATTAGCAGTTTTGATGTGCATAAGATGATGGTAGATCTTCATGACAGACTTGTTGCAATGACCTACTAAATCAGACAGTTTTCTCAGAATGCTAAACTCACAGTCATAATCCTTGGTTTTAATGGCACAACAACCACGACACTAAGAGACATCAAGCCCCTCGTACAAGCCGTAATCACCACCCAATAGGTTTTTGTTCAATCATCAAGGCTCAAATTATAACATAGTAGCCTGACCTAGCTACACTCAATGAAGGTCATCCCTTCAACATATCACCGTATCTGGCCAATTATTTGACTAATGCAGGTAAGCTGACTTTCTAGTTAAATCATAATGACTAAGAATGCTACTCAACTATCCACATCGGAACAGAAGGGGAAAAGAATTTAGATAAATTCCTCTTCAAAGTGACTCAGCACTCTCGCCTAAGGTAACTACGTCACGCCTGTGTCAAGGAAAGAGAAGGATCCAAGAATGTGATCCCTAGAGACAAGAATGGCTAGACGGCCGAGAAGTTCACATATGTCAAGGTTCTTCATCCAACAAAGAAAAGAGTAGCCATAACGCCAGACATCGGGGGAAACATAGCCATGTTCGCCTGGAATCACTCAAATATGACCGGAATCGACCCAACACTGACCTCTCACAAACTGAATGTTATCCCCTCGGCAAAACCTTTGAGATAGAAAGTAAGGCGTTTCCATTTGGATTGCAATCAGATTATTCAAACAGAGGTAGACAATCTTCTGAGATCAAGTTTCATCAGAGAGGTAAAGTATCTTGAATGGCCTGCCAATGTGGTGGTGGTCCTAAAGAAGGGCGGGACACTTTCTCCGGCTACCACTAGATTCCTATGCACCCGCTTGATGCGGAGAAAACGACTTCTATTACACCACATGGGCTATGCTACAATGTGATGCCTTTTGGCTTGAAGAATGTTGGAGCGACCTATTAGAGATTGGCGACAAAGATATTTCGACCACTGATGGGCAAGACCATGGAAGTCTATATCAATGATATGGTTGTCAAATCCCAAGAATGCCTTGATCTTACGAAGCACCTACAAGAAACTTTTGAGCTGCTGCGTACGTAGGGTATGAAACTCAACCCCCTAAAATATGCGTTTAGAGTTAGTTCAGGCAAGTTTTTGGGCTTTATGGTGACGTAGAGGGAGATTTAAGCCAATCCTATTCAACTTAGAGCTATTATGGAGTCTTAGACTCCTACCTCCAGAAAATGAGTGTAACAACTAACTAGCCAACTAATGGCTCTAGGATGATTCATCTCTCGTTTTACAAATCGATTAAAGCAATTTTTTTACCACTCTAAAGGGGGCCAAACAGATAAGCTAGAATAAGGAATGCGACCAAGATTTCATGGAAATCAAGCAATATCTCATCGAACCACCAATTCTGGCTAGCCGCAAAGCAGGTGATACGCTCTATCTTTACCTAGCAGCTTCTAATGCCTCAGTGAGTACGGCTTTGTTCAAAGAAGATGAAAACTAAAAATATAGACCAGTGTTCTTTGTAAGAAAATCTCTATATGAGGCGGAAACTCGATATACACGTCTCGAGCAGGCAATGTTAGCTCTCCATGTGGCGGCTAAAAAGCTCCATCCTTACTTCCAAGCACACCCTATTGTTGTGCTGACCAATTTTCCCCTGTGAATCATTATACATAAACCTGACTTGTCGGGAAGGATGGCCTGAGGGGCTATTGAGCTAAGTGAGTTTGGTATCCAGTACAAACCCTACTTGGCAATAAAGGGATAGATATTGGCAGACTTTTTAGCTGAGATCCCTCAACAGGACGCGGACCCAGGTAACGCCAACTGGTGGATCCTTAGTGTGGATGGTGCTTCCCTACATATGGGAGCTTGTGTTGGCTTGCAACTTAAAGCCCCAACCGGGGAGAGGATGGAATAGGCTATATGGTTAGACTTCCCCGCATCCAACAATAAGGTTGAATATGAAGCAATCCTGGCCAGTATAGACCTCGCAATCTCCATATCCTCAAAAAAGATCATCATACAAAGTGACTCCCAGCTGGTTGTCGGACAGGTAAACGAGGAGTATGAAACATGGGACCAGCGCATGGCGAAGTAAGTATTCTTGGTTAAGTTCCGAATGGAAAGCTTTGCTGCTTGGAAGCATGAGCATATCCCAAGGGGTTCAAACAAAAAGGCGGATGCCTTAGTGGCAATGGCCGCATCCTTACCAACCAAAGAAACAGTTCTCCTCCTTGTCTATTACCAGCCGGAGTTGTCAATTACTGCCAACCAAGTGAACGAAATAGAAGAAGCATGTCCCTCTTGGATGACTCTGATAGTCCACTACCTGAGCTCCGAGGAACTCCCGAATAGCAAGGTTGAAGCCCACAAGATTCAAGTTTAGGAGGCTCGATTTTCCATGGTGAACAGGTAGTTGTATAAACGGTACCCTAAAAGACCCATATCTTAAATGCCTCACCACCCAACAAGGGCAGTATGCATTAGTGGAACTCCTTGAAAGAATATGCGGAAACCATCTGAGTGGTAGAACTCTGGTGAACAGGGCCCATACCTAGGGCTATTACTAGTCAACCATGAAGGCGGATGCAGCCGCCTACGTCAGGAAGTGTGATCGCTGCCAACGACAAGCCCTCATTTCGAGGATGTCGGCTTAGAACCTGACAACCATAACAAGCCCCTGGCCCTTCGCCAATGGGGAATTAATATAGTTAGACCACTACCTACCGCCCCAGCTCAAAAGAAGCTATTTCTGGTAGCGACAAACTATTTCAGAAAATGGGTGGAAGCTGAAGCCTTTGCTTTGATCAAAGACAAAGATATCGTCCAATTTGTATGGAGGAACATCGTTTGCCTGTTCGGGATACCACAGTCGATAATAACTGACAATGGGCCACGATTTGATAGCAGGGTTTACATGAACTTTTACAACGAGCTGAAAATCAAGAACTTGTATTCAACCCCCACGGTACCCACAAAGCAACGGCCATGCATAATCATCCAACAAGACTCTCCTAACAGCTTTGAAAAATCATTTGCATTCGGTCAAAGGAAAATGGGTAGATGAACTACTAGAAGTTCTATTAGCCTACAGAACCATTTGCCGGAAACCAACTAGGATGTCGTCACTCGCCCTTACTTATAGGGTGGAGGTTATAATCCTTACAGAAATTGGGATGCCCTTCGCCCGGTGGAATTCCTAAAGTAATCTTGCGAAAAATTGTTACTAAAGACTGGATATGGAAGGCGAGCTCCGCGAAGCTCAATTTGTCGCGTATAGCGTCCATACCCGGCAAAACGGCAAACTTATCTGACAAAGCGGTAAAAAGCGCGAACATTCAAAGACAGAGACCTTGTCTTGAGAAGGGTCTTTGAAAACAAAGCCCAGAAGACATGAAGTTCCAACTAAACTGGGAAGGGCCATATGCAGTAGTCTGAGTGGGAGCAGCTGGATCATACGTGTTGAATAAGCTAGACGGGACTCCCGTACCCAGAATGTGGAATGTCGCACATCTGAAGAGGTATTACAAATAAAAAAATTTCCTATAAAAATATTACTATCAATAAAGACCGCCTTTGAAGTATTATGAAATTTTGCAACTACCTCTTCGCAAAAGTCTAGATATGGCTGATATCCTGCTTACACTTTCCAAAGACCAGACTGTGGCTCTTAGCCTGCTGGAACTCGGAAAAGTCCAAATAAGGCTTATATCCTATTGGTACTTTCCAAAGACGGTTGTAGCTCTTAGCTGTAATTTTCGCAAAGTCGAATATGGGTGATATCCTGTTAAACTTTCCAAATACGAACTATGGCTCTTTAGCTCTTTGGAACTCTAAAAATTAATAGGCTTATATCATTGGTACTTTCCAAAAGACAGCTTGTGGCTCTGCTTTGCGCTCGCAAAAGTCGGATATGGCTGATATCCTAATTAGAACACTTACCAAATACCGGACTATGGCTCTTAACTTCTTGTTGCGAAGAAGTCAGATCTGATTTGATATCTGGTAGCACTTTCCAAAAGACCAAGCGTGGCTCTTAGCTGTTGCGCTCATAAAGTCTAGATACCATTGATATTCTGCTGGCACTTTCTAAAGACTAGACTGTGGCTCTCAGCCTGTTGGCACTCTCAAAAGACCAGACTATGGCTCCATGCTTGCTGGCACTTTTGCAATACCAGGCATGATCCTTAGCCATAGCACTAAACATTCCCCGGCGGGTATACTGAGGCACGCCAAGGCACTTGGCTCACCCTCCGAGGTTGGAGCCTAATGAGGGCACTTAGCTGGATAAAATTTAACCTTGGTATCTTTAAATCACCAGTCCTAGCCGGGAGACGTTCACTCAAAGAATTACAAAAAGTCATATCTCATAAATATGCTAATGGCTTAATCAGTTACATTGTGATATATTTCTAAGCGGCCATAGTGGGCCCGTTGCAAAATATTACATCTTGTAAACATGCTTAGGACGTCATTAGTTACACTATGATATATGTCCGAGCGACCATATTGGGGCAACTACAAAAAAAGAGGAAGAAGAAGAGCAGCCATATAGAGGCCACTACAGAAAAATGAGGAAGAAGAAGTGTGGCTACACTATGGATGTTCATTTAAATCCTTAAGAGGGGCACCTCTACCGGACTCCTTTTCCACCTCTCTACGATGCTCCCCGGCAGTTGAGTCTCTAGAGGATACCCAGATAGTAGGGCACCAAAGGCCCACAACGCACTCTGAAGAAAGAAAATTCGGAGGGTCAAGCGTATAATCTCGAACCTCTAATTGGTCTCCATAGATATTATGTTTGAACACATAGCACCCACAGCCAGAGGTGAAAGATGGCTCCAAAGCCATCTGACAATCTTCCTCCATGGCTCCCTTATCCTTGACAATTCATAAGAACAGAGAGGAAAAGAAATCACAACAAGCGAAAGACTTTGTGGATAGGCGACACTAGAAGTCAGACCCCTATATATAGGGGTGAAATGCCAACGTATGTATTAAATGCTCCCATAAAAAATCATGCACCGTAGACAACGATGGGACACGCATGTTACTCACACGCTTTGTGACCAATCATCCTTCACCTTCCGGCACGCTTTATGTGCACATTGATTTTCCAGCCTTTCTAGCTTTCTATGCAAAAGGTTTGGAAGATAGTACCACATTGCGAGTTCCGTGGTTTTTAAACTTGCTACCTCATTGGCTCGGGGCCCATTTGGCATAAGGCATGCCTGACATGTCCTACTCTAAGCATGTTGGCACCTCCCAGAAGACCAGACGGTGGATTTAATCTTGTTGGCACTCCTAAAAAAGAAGCCAGACAAGACCTCCACCCTGTTGGCACATGACCAGAATGGTCCCTGGCCTGTTTACTATCACCAAGGCTCGAAGATGGAGCCTTGACTACTAGCACGAGGGAAAATCCTGCCAAGCTCCCAACTTAGCATTGATGTCCTAGCACGACCATCCCAACCCATAATTTCAAAAAAAGGGTTGCGTAATGAAGAATCAATAAACCTAACAAACTAGAAGTATAAGAAGCGCAACTGACGTTGAGGTGAAAATAAATAAGTAATAGTTGAAGCAGACAAAAAAGGATGTATTTCATTGAAGCACCAATGGTGTCGGAAAGTACACTTAAAAAAATGACAACGGCGAATAGGCCTTTACAAAAAAAATTGTAATTAAAGTAAGGCCCAGGAAAAAGGAGTGGGTCTGTCATGGTCCTCGCGTACTTGATCTCAGATTTGAACCATGGTAACCTGCTCCCACGAGACCGGTCGTGAGTAGCCTCGCAGCCCCGCCTGAACAAAGGGGGCTGGGTTCTAAAGAACTTAGGAGCGGCGAGTCGAGTGGAGTATACCCTGGGGACCTTTGGACGGTCTCCACAGATGTTGTGTTTGAAAACACAACACCCATACTCATAGGCAAAAATCACCTCCAAAGCCTTTTGGTATTCCTCCTCCATGGCCTTCTTGTCCTTACTGGCTTGAGACTGAAGGGAAGTCACCTTGTCCTTAACCGTCCCAAGCTCTAGCAGGAGAGACGTCCGATCAACCTCTAGTCAGGCGGCCTTAGACTTGACCTTACGCCTAGCTTCTTTTGCTACCGCCTTAGCTTCCTCTGCAGCAGTCAAAGCATCTTTGACCCTAGCCAAGTCACCCTCTAGTTTTGCCCTTACGTCACCTTCTGGGACGGTTGCTAACCGGTTAACCTGAGCTTCCTCCTTAGCCTCGTCTCTCTCTTTTTCCGTACCCGCCGTCTTCTCGGAGCCCTCTTTGGCCTTCCATTCCCAATGTTTGGACCAGGACTAGGCCTTGCCTAGGGACTCTTCGAGGGTGTGGTGTTCGAAGGCGACTGCCTTGGCATAGAGCCTCAACCTCTCGGCATCCTCCAGCCTATATGAAGTTCCTTGTGCCGGCACCCCATGTTCTTGAGAGCTGTCACAGCTTGCAAAGAGAAAACATGAGGAGGAAATCATAACATTAAAACAAGTAGTTAAACATTAGAGGTTCAGCCATACCAGCTCGGTAGTCTCATCGAAGTCATGGTTGTGCATATACATCCGGTCCTCGGCCACGTGCTGGTAGGATCTCTTATCCAGGTTAACGGGGAAGGGGATGGAGTATTCCTCCCCACGAGCCACCGTCGGTACGCGAAAGCTGTGAGCGTAAAGATTACGCATGTGCACGATAGAAGGATCCCTCTAGTCGAAGGGCCTTCAATAGTTAATGAGTGCTTGGGTAGTTTCTTGATCAGGAGTCAACGCATCCTTCGTAGGCCTGACCCACTCCATCGGCCTGACGTACGAACTAAGCGCCAGCCTATCAGGGGGCCTTCGGGCACCATCAACCGTGAAACAGGCCCGTCTGGCCCGCGGTGGCGGTGCATCGGTCGCTTTGATAAGTGAAGCCTTGAGACGCGCTCGTCAGCGGAGAAATTCGCGGTTGAATCTCATCCTCTGGCGCGGCCACGGGGAGGCATCTGAGCAATACCGAAGCGGCTATCACGGGCCTCAAGGACTCATTCCAGCGAGTCCACAGTAATCATCGCCTGGTCAGCTTGGACCTCCTCTTTATATCTAGATGGTTTATGACGTTTGTTGCTTGAAACCTTGAGGCCGAGTGTAGTCCCCTCCTAAGCGTTGGCAACTCGCTTGCACATCAGTATAGCGAGCCCAACGACGAGGCCAGACATTTCAACCTCTCTCTCTTTAGCTAGATTGGCTAGCTGTGGATTGTCGAGTCCACAAACCCCTTCGGTCCTTGGCCGTGCTTCCACATCGGACTTCTTCTTTGTATCCTGCCCAGCTTGGGGGGCAAGCTTGAGATCTGGTTAAGGTAGGCAATCTACCGGTCGGTGAGGGCCGGCAGGTGAGCCTCAGGCGAGCGACTTGAGAGGTCAGGTGAGAATACTAGCCCTTGACGACCTCGTTGAGCAAAGGACGAGGAAGAACAAACACTGTGTATGGGAAAGGACTGGCGCCCAAATCCTGTAGGTTCTTTGTAGATAGAAGGAGCTTATGATGGGGCTCCCTTTCTGTGATCTCTAGTAGCCGACGGATGCGATCCATCCTCACTTTCTCCACCTAGTGGACCAGTTGGCCTCGTTTGCTCCTATCTACAAATCATCAAGAAAATAGGTATGTCAATACACCCATAACTTAGGGAAGTGAAAGATGTACCAAAACAGGAATGTAAGGGACTGGTTTAGATTGAAAGGAAGCCTTGGGGAGCTAAGGGTCTCATGCCATGGGCCCTTAACCAAGACGACCCCTTTCGCTTCCGTCTTAGGGAAGTCAGGGAGCCGGTCTAGAGTGCGGCCCGGGGGTAGGCGACATGAATGACGACCCCGGTCTGAAAGCTTCAAAGTGTAAATGAAGCATATCTCCACGAGCGAAATGTCCAGCTAGTAGAAAGAGTTCAACACACTACAACCCATCAAAATCCGAATAGCGTTCGGATGTACGAGTGTAGGAGGTGTTCGGGTAAAATGAAGCTGTTTCACAGCGATGGAACGGGGTAACCCATTAGCAAAAGCGCTCACATTAGTAAAATAAGGCAATGTATACGCCTCCCAAAAAGTTGAGGTAGTCGTGCGTCGATGTCACCGAGGCCGATTTCGACGAGAATTTGGTAGAAAACCTCGGTTATCTACAAATGTAAGACAACTAAATTTGCTTGCAGTGGCGTTTCCCCGGGGTACCCTCACGCCTAACCTGATTGTTCAAAACCTCTTCGTGACCTCTTGCCATTCTACAGGCAGATAAAGAAAGGAGAAGTAGAAGAAGAGGTCAACTTGGTCCGTACAGTAAAAATAAAAAAGAAAGAAAGGAAAGAACCCTCGAAAGGAAAAATAAATATCTCTTGGGGATTTGATGACGCACCAAGGATAAAACCTAAATAAAGTAAACCAAAAACCTTCGCGAAAACTAATAGAACACCTCAAACCATGGAGACACTCAAGCAAACCAGCGATGCAGAAAGGTTTGAGTTGCAAACACTCACTGGAAAATCAAAAGTCGCGAAGCGTCAAGAGTCTCCGACGGCTCCTTTGGAAGGGAAATTTGTAGAAGCGCAGAAGAGGATGAAGTATAGGAATCCAAAGAAAGAAAACAAAAAACCTTTTGAGAAAATGTAAAAGAAACCATTGTTAAGACCACTATCCTTATTTATAGGGGAAGGGGATCGACAGACGCATTTAATGCATCATCAGAACGAGATGCATAGGATGCACATTGGGAGGCGTGCGTCTCCCATGTGCCTTAAACACACGTAAGCGTTGCCTCTAAGCGCATTTAACACACTAATCATTTTTCACAAACCTTTCAAGTCTCAACATTCAACATTTAAAATCACAATATTTTCCCCCGACTGGAATACCATAAAAACTCTTGCCGGAGGAAAAGGGGGCCATTGTGAGTACCATGATCTCTGGGATCCTTTACTTGATGGGCCCGGGGCCTGCCGAGCCTGTGTGGTGAAACGACCTGACTCCACTCATCTCACCAAGACCAGGCGGACACTACTTATACGGAAGAATCTATGGAGGCTGCTCGGGAAAGCAAGGATAAACTATTCCATGGCTTGTTGTTCGGCCGTCACAAGGACTTGAGAAGTGCGCCGGTCGACCATTACACCCCCCGTATGGGAAGTATGTTTTGAATAAGCTTTATAGGAGCGAAAAATCTATGACGATATTATCGGAGATTTACCAACTTCAGTCATGCTCCTTGTAGAGATAATCTTGGAAAATGGAAAAATAATCCCCGATAAGGAAGAACTAGTCGTCGATAAGGAAAAGAAGATTTCCTCCCTTAAACTAGGAGGAGATAAAATCCTACCCTGAGAAGGAAGGATGAGATTTGGTGAACCGAACCCTATAAGTCAGAAAGATCCCCAATTCGGGAAGGTAAGTAATTTTAATTGTTCCTATTCTCTTCTCCCTCGCCGCACTTTTTGGTAACTTAATCATCGGAGAGGCGACTGGCCCACCGCTGTCGGAACACCTTTTTTGCAGGTTCACATTGCGCTGCTGATGCTCAGGAAATCTGACGATCAAGCCCCCTATAATTTGACTTTCTGGGGATTCGACGACTAAAGTCCCAATAGTAACTACATTAGAATCTAAATGGTATGTGTTAGATCTATCGTGAAATCCCCTAAGACTGAGTAACTATAAAGTTTGAGGAATAATTAAGAAGTTATGAGTTGAATTAAGGGTGTAGATGCTCGTGAATAAGTGATTAAGTTTTAGGAATCAAATTTGTTTGTTTTTTTAAGGTAGTGTGTAAGCTTTGTTTCTATACCTTGTGCTCATTTGATTAGGTATGGGGTTTCATGTCAAATTCATTCTTTGTTTTTTTGACATTTTTTCACTTTGCATTGCATGATCGTGGTACTATGTTTTTATAAGAAATCAAGTATGGAATCTCCCATACACCTATTCCCCCCTCTTGCCATTTGAGTTCGACCTTGAGAGTATGTCAATTTCATTTTTAGTTGGTCAAAGACATGCCAAATGACATACATGTAACATGTTTTCGAAGATATAAGTTGTTAATAAGACATGTCATTGATCGAAACATTTAGTTAGTTCCACATGTGGTGATGCTTAATGCCTTCAAAAACTCTCTCAGTTATGACCTATCGGAACTAGTAGTATCAAGTGAGCTTCATTATAATACATTCGGTTGATGTAGGCTAATTGTTTTAATCTCTGTTTAACTTATATATGCAACCAAATGCCATATTGAACAAAATATCATTTCTTTCTTTTTATGAACTTTCTTAGACAGACATAACATAACTCAATTAATAAAAAATCGTAAACTAATAATTTCTTAAAATACAATATTATTTCTTTTATTCAAAAAAGTTATATGTTTTTTTTTCTAGAGTAATTTAAAAGATGGCTTAGCCAACACACTATTTCCAAAAATATTTTTTCTTAAAACAAGGATTTTGTTTGTTTATATAATTTTAATTACAAGTTTAAAAAAACATGACATAAAACATCATTCTTTTGTTTAAATGAATTCCATTTAAAAAAAAATAGCTTACCGATCACACCATGTTAAAAAATAATTAAAAATAGGATTTTGTTTTTTATAAACAATTTTCAGTTACAAGTATATATATATATATATATATATATATTTTTTTGAGATCTATTCAATGGAACAAGTTTTAGAAAACATGATAACCAGGCCCTTTTGGGTAAATAACTTAATTAAACACTTATTTTATAAGAACTAAATAGATAAAAGTTTGTCATAAGTTATTAATTCAATAAATTATTTGTGTTTGAATGCATATTTTAAAAAACGCTTATTATTTATTTTAAGGTATTTGGATGTATTACTATACAAACACTTACAACTACTGAAATTATTGAAAATGCCATCATAAACACATAAAATTGAAGTATTTGGATAAATAAGCACTTATCATAATTTTTTTAAAAACTGAAAAAACTAAAGAACTAAAAATTATTGTTATATATATCATGAAACCATTACAAAAAATTCAAAATAAAGTAAAGATTCATTATATACTGAAAATATTTAGTATTCACATGTAATCTCTAATATAAAAAATAACTAATGAACCATACTCTCCTATTCACTTTTGTTTCATATACATCAAATAGATTATAAAAACTAAAATATTATAGGTTTTTTTCTTCATTAAAATCTTTGAGATGTTTTCTATAAATTGAAACATAATGTACAATAAATTCATAGTTATTTAAGGCATAAGGCACACTGAGGCGCAATAGCTTCTCGGGGTCTTGAGGCGTAAAAGCCTCTTGGGGCTTGAGGCACAAGATGACACTTGAGGTGTATGCTTTTTTAAATGATGTGCACTATGCCTAATATAAATAAAAATTATATATCTCCCTAAATATTGTCTATAATTTTTATTTAATAATAAAATACAATAAAGCAAAGGACATCAAACATAAAAATCAAACAACATTGATGCTTCCCAACATCACAAACATTTCCAAAATACAATAACAAACATCATTAGTATTTCCATCATTAAAAAAATTATAAGTTCCAAAATAAAATAAACATTCATGAATCTCCATCATATTTTAAATTAAGAAAATCATTCTCAATATCATTTTTCCCATCATTAATAGAATTTTTTTTCTATTTTTTAATTATATGACATAATTTTTTTCCTATCTTTTACATATTTTTTTCAAAAATTTCACCTATTTTTTACATAATTTTCATAATTTTTACTATTTTTTACATAAAAATTCAAATAATGTACATATTTTTTCACATAATTTTTCTTTTTTTTTTTCTATTTTTTACATAATTTTTCAAAAAAATTGCCAATTTTTTCAGAATTTGTTTTCCTATTTTTTACATAAATTTTCGAAAGTTATTTTATATTTTTTTTATTGTTTTTCAGAAGAACAATTTTGTCATTAAGATGATCGGTTTTTAAGTTTCCGTATAAGCTTTTGTAAGCTTTTTTTTGATAAGTTTCTCCATGAAAATGGGCTTATAGAAGGTTATAAGTTATTTTCATAAGCTCCTCCAAACACTTATAATTTTATCAAAAGTACTCATGTAGCCTTGAACCCGAGGTCGGGTTGACTACCCGTCGGCCGCGGAATCTTCCGTGATGTCGAGATGTAGACATTTTTACTTGGCATCGGGCGATCGCTTTGTACGGGGAGCTATATACGAATCTGAAAACACATATAACTGTTACAAACATCAATATCGTAGTACGAACAATGAACTGACTGATACAACACTACTCATCAATATATATATCGGCTATATCGATAGTTTCAGGAGTTCAATTGTTTTATTCTTATACAACATATATTAAAATTAAAACAATTCTAATACATAGAACCATCAAAGCCACATTCCTACTTCTCTTCTAAAACTCGCCTAAAGATCTGAGCCGTTTCCTCGCACGCCTCCCGTACCGGTGAAAATAGCATCCCCATTGTGGTGAGCTAATGCCCAAGAGTGGAACTCACCCTAAGCTGGCTACTCTCCACCTATGCATATGCACGTGCCTCCAAAGCAAACACACATTTAAGCAAATGCATGATCCTACTTCAATGCCCAATCCTACCATCTCATACCCCGATTCCTCACCGACTTCACACTCGCCCTCAAGCCTCAGATGAGAATTATTATGTTTGATTCAGGACAACCCTCCGAATGTATATCAATCGGGCTGCCTCCGACGCATTGATATTATGTGCATGGACTACTCCGATGTATAATAACTGGCCGCTCCGACGACGATATTTTTATTCGACTACTCCGATATTCATTATTATTTAGACAACCAAACCATTTCTTATCATCTCATGCACTCACCTTATCACCAGAAAATCCCTAGTTGCATATGGAATGCATGATGCCAATTCCACATCGTTTATAACACATGCAAACATATAAACATGATATATTCACATAAAAATTAAATCACACAATCATGTTATGTAACTCGCATTTCATCACATCAAAATTAGCCTTCACATGGCTAATGATCAAACACAAGCAAATTCTACTTGAATTACTCGACCAACACATTAATTCACAAAATTTATTTTAGAACACTATTCCTGAATAGTGAAACCTCGATTACTATTCCTAAAAATTTACCAATCATCTAGTCTCACTTAGTGAACTCGTTTCATGGCTATCGCCTCATTCCAATCAAGACACGATTTATCACATAATTGCACAACAAATGACCCAATCCGTACCCTCACGACCATTTGACCGCACAAATTGGTTTTTAACAAATCTCAAACAATCTCACCTGCTCGGGATCCCATCAAACTACCATTCAAGGCCTCAAACCAACTCAAACATTGTAAAGCATTTAAACGGGCGGTAAAACCCAAGAGGTGTAAAACCCCACGTCAAGGAGCTCACAAAACTCCTCAAAACCAGAGCTCCACGCGCAGGGCCTCGGGTCGCTGCAGCAACTTTCCTTCTTGTCTCGACGAATTCCGACGATCGAATTTCCTACAATCCTAGAGAGAAGGTGGACATTCTCTCACTAAAACTCACAAATTTCGCTACCGGGTCCTCGCACGCTCCTCCTTTCGAGACATTTGGAAGAAGATGAGAAATATTCTCATTTTGTCATTTTCTAACTTATCAAACTCAAAAATGATCATTTTGTCCATCTCTTTTCTCCCAAAGGTCATCTCTATGACTATCCTACCATCCATTTTCATCATTTTCTACTCATGCCACTTATGGTGGCACATGAGTATCGTGTTATATGTGACTTTCACGTGATCGAAAATCAGGCCTTTACTAAGACCCAAACGCGATGCCTAAAAATCCTGCCAACTCCGACCGGCTCTCGAATTTTACAATTATGTTAGCCAGATTTGGCGAGACGATTCCAACTAAGGAAACTGCTTTCACATCCGACATTCAGGAGAATAAATTTAGATTTTTGACCGAATACGATTGCCATTTTTCCAAAATTGGAATTTCTGCCCATAACTCATATGAGAAGATGGCCAGATCAAATGTCGTAGATAAGCTCTCCCGAACACACCCTAAATCAATGTTTTTTTTTTAAATAATGAATAAATGAATGTAATAAATGCATTTAATATGATAATGGATTTCTCTTTCTACATTCTCTTTGCTTATCCCAATTCTCTATTTTTTACCAATTCCCCTTTCCTTAGTATATTTATAAGTGTATCTATATATTTATTTATATTCTTTTCCACAAGTTGTCATTAAAAAGACATACATGAAAGTTATGAGATTTTATTAAGTTACGTGCATTTGATAGAAAAACAAGATAGAAATAACGTTGTTTTTAATAGTATTTTTACTTTTGAATGGCTTTGATGTCATAAGAACTGTTGAAGATTCCTCAATAATATATGAGAAAAAATAGTAACACAAAAATGATTAACCAAAATAACCAAATGTTGTGGTGATTTTTTAATTTCACATTAAATATACAAAATACAAATGTATAGGAGTACTAGGAAATTAAAATGTTTTCAAACTGGAATGGTTCGTAAGATCAAACTTTTAATCGAGCTATGTAAACTCTCTGGTTCACTTAATAATTCCCCAGAATCAAAGTAAAACTGTCGTATGAATGGAAATATTGAAAGAATCAAACGCTAAAGAAAAATATTAGACTTCCCTAGGAAGAAATGAAATAATACAATGCTGGAAAATTGACAGGCTTGAATAAAGCTTGGAAATAGAATGCTGGAATTGTTGAAGTAAATATTGAATTTCACTAATGAATGAATGAAATAACACTGTGTTAGAAGATTGACCAATGTCCGATTTTTTGTTAAAGTATGGATCCCGATAAATGGGACATGATGGTGTGGCGTCGGGTTACCTGACACCCAACGGTTTCCGCAGGTTGACAGGTTGTCAATGGGACCCCCAGGATAGGGGTGTCACAACTAAACTAGGAAATATAATATTGAAACTGATGAAAGCTTATTGAAAAGATAGGATTTGTTGAAGTAGATTGACATTGAGTCGATTGATTTATTGATTTGTTGATTGATTGATTGATTCTTTGTTGATTGCTTCTCTTCTCCTTTTATAGACGTCTTAACTTACTACCCAAGTCTTCATTTTCTCCACTCTCTCCACTTCTTGAAGATAATGCCCATGTCTTCCATTAAGGCAGTTTGCTGCTTAAGAATTCATCCACGTCTCCATTAGGAAGTTTGATCCTCAAGAATTTCTTCTACATCTCCATTAGGGAGTTTGCTCCTCAAGAATTCATCCAAGTCTCTACTCCCAAGGAAATTCCACGTCTGCAAATAACTGCCCCACGTCTGATATTTGAGAAAAAGCTTCATCTGACTTCCAAAATTTAAAAAAAAAAATCATAAATACCCCTAGACTTTTTCTATGTGCTTGTTCAAATGGATATGGGTCTCTTTTATCTGGACTTTTATTCATGGGTTTGGGGTTAGGCCTAACTCAATACTGAATCAACCCATATTTTAATTTAGGAGCAAACAATTGCCCCCCGCATACATTGTAGCATGAAGGCCATCAGAGGCTAGCCCAAAAATATTTTTCATTGTTTTTAACCACATGACCTAAAATTCGCTACCCCATGATGGAGTTCCAACTATAAGAACAAGCTGGGTCGATCAAATGAGAAAGAAAAAGTTCTCGTCATTCTTAAGTTCAAACCTCCAACCTTCATTCTTCCTCCATCGAAAAATATTTCCATAGAAAAAATTTATTCTTCTCATTTTTCCAACACCTAAAAGTTACCATATTTCTCCTTGTTTCCAAGAAAAATATATTTTCCTTTTCCAAAACAACTCCTTCTGGTTTGGAAAAAGGAAATATTTTTTCCCCATTTTCTTCTTCTCTACCTCCGACAACCGCCATCATCGTCGTCGGCGAGACCACCTGTAAGAACTCGATCACCCCTCGTACCCGACTCGACCCGATTGGCGGATCCGAACTACATCGGGGGGAACACGATCCTCACTTTCATTTCCAATCCAAATACAAAAAAAAAAAAAAAAAAAAAAATTCAATACAAATGTGAATACATTTTTGAAAAGGAAAAGAGAATTGGCTGAATTACTTTTCATTGATGTTAAGGAAGGATTTATACGTATGTGTAATTTAGGTTACACATTGGGCCTCCTATAATTGCTTTCAGTTACATATTAGTCTCTCCTATAATTAAGCTTAGGTTACACATTAGTCTCTCCTATAATTAAGCAATCACCAATCAATATAACTATCTAGGAATACAAAAGGAAAATCGTTATACAAGGAAACCGCTATAATGCACACGCCTTCTATAAATGCGGAAGATTTTCTATGTTAATTTCTAAAGATCTCTCAAGTCGAGAGTGGATGTCCTGCATCCCAACTTGCAAATCATGGAAGTAAAGACATCTTTTCCCAAAGATTTAGTCAGACATCCGCCAATTGATGCGCAGTTCACTTACTCAGAGCAACGATCCATCTTGAATCTTATCTCGATGTAATGACAATCCATTTCAATGTCCGTCCGCTCATGAAAGATCGGGTTTGTCGCGAATATGCAATGCGTACTTTGTTGTCGCAAAGATAACAAATGCACAGCCTGATGCAATAATCTCAAATCTTCGAGAAGGTATCTGGGCCAAGTTAACTCATAACAAGCACCCGTCATAGCACTCCATATTCTCGCTTCAAACAAGAAAGTCATTAATCGTTTTATGATGTTTCGATCTCCATGAGAGTCAATGAGGCCAAGGAAGACACAAGAACGTGGTCGATCTTTCAGTTGATCGACATCCTACCCAATCCGAATCACAATAGGCTCGCAACTCAAATCACTATTCGAGGAGAAGCAACAATCCGCAGGTGCATTCTTAAGATAAATGCGACACGAAGTATCAATCTACCAACCAACCTTCTATAATGACCTTGTGATTCGAAAGTAAATCACCTTTATTAGACAATTTCAAACCTCGCTCCATAGGAGAATCAATAGGTGCCGCGCCTAACAATCCCGCAGATCCCACGATTTCTAAAGCATACTTAATACTGGGAAATGAAAATCCCATTCTTAGAAGATACTTCAATGCCAAGGAAATACTTCAAATCACCAAGATCTTTAAGATGAAATTGACTATGCATGAATTTCGATCAAGCAGCTAATACCACAGTGGATCATTTCCAAGAATCAAAATATCATCAACATAATAAGAGGGCGTGAAGGACTCAGGTACTCGTGAATAAAGAGAAGCAGCCTAGATTGAACATACCCGCAGAGCCTAATACTCTTCCTGAGAATTTGAGAACCACCGCCGAGATGCTTCAAGCTCAAGCCATACAAAGGACTTATGTAATCGGCACACCAAGTCAGTTCTCCCCGTCTTATGCCCTGGCGGCGGTGACATGTAAAGCTCTTCATGAAGATCACCGTGAAGGAAGGCGTTGTTAACATCCAATTGGTGAAGAGACCACCTTCAAGCAGCAACCAAGGCAAGGAGACATCGAACGATGATGATTTTGGCAGTGGGAGAGAAAGTATCCTGATAATCGACACCCTCTAATTATGTGAACCCTCGCAACTAATCGCTTGTATCGCCTAATCGATCCATCGGAACGGTGTTTAATCTTATAGACCCATCGACATCCTAATTCTTCCACGCCTTCCTCGGCCAAGAGACACGGCGTAAGAGCCCGGCACCATTACCGGTGCTCCGCAATTAATCGCGATTGCCTCCTACCATTCGTGACGGAGGACGACTTCGGGCTGGGTCGCGACTAATCGATCCGGGGCAATAAAAGAGCCGATGTGCAGCTGGTAGCTGATATGAAACATAATTAGCCAAGGGTACCGGTACCAATGACCGCCATGAAGGAGATCGGGTCGAAAGCAAGCGCAAGGCAGGGTGAGAGTGCATACATAATCCCGTAGTTTTATTATGGGATTAAGGAGCGACCGGAGAGACGAAGGTCTCATTGCTGGTCAGGGCGAGCCAGGTAGAGCCAGGGATGGGCCCAGGAGTGGACAGCTATGAAGCAAGGATTCGGATGAAGGAAGGGATGATGTAGCACTGAATGCCAGTTAAGAAAGGAAGGCATCCTGGGTGGCGAGAGCGTGTGCTTTCGAGGGGAGCACGTGGGATGCTCAATGGGCTGCTCATCATGGAGGAGTGGAGATTAAAAATCAAGGGGAAAGAGACTCAAAAGCATAAGTGGGTGTGTCTGAATTGGGTGCGATAAAAGAAGAGTGAAGCTGTGTCGTGAATCGGAGTAGGAATGGGCCCAAAGAATAGCCTAAATTGTATGGAGGGAGGACAACCTGAGGAAGCATAAGGGAAAGTGATTTTCATGAAAATGTACATCCCGCCGTGAATATTTTTCGTGATAGATCAAATTTATGCTTTTCGTCCAACTGGATAACCAATGAAGATAGCGTTAATGGCACTGGATCGAACTTTATGGAAACATGGACATCGCAGCATGTTTTAGACAACCAAACACATGGGAGGTGAGAGTAAGAGGTCGGTTTCGAGTAAAGGTCGAATGGTGTTTTGAAAGAGAGAACCCGTGAAGGTAAGCTTGATTATACGACGCTATGAGGGCGCATTCTCCCAAAATTGATTAGAGTCGAGCTTGAATTTCATGCTCGCAACTTGTAAACGTGGCAGAAGTCATGCCCACCACCCCATTTTGTTGTATGCAAACACAAGAGAGTGCCGAAAAGAACACCATTATCTTTGAAAAGGATCGAGTGAAAGTGAATTTCAAATTATCATCACTTCGAAAATTTTTGATATGAGATTCAAATTTGAATGGAAACATAACCAAGAAATGTTTTATAAGAGGTTGTTATTCATCTTTATGTTTCACGAAAATCCAAGTGAAGCGGAAAATCATCAATAGTAAGGAAATAATGTGCACCAGAAAGTGAAGAATATTTATAACGACCCCAAATGTCGCAATGAATAAGATCAAATGGTTTTTTTGATGAGATTTCACTAATACCAAAAGGTAAACGATGTTGCTTTGCCAAAGGACAAATAGTAAGTGTTATTGGGACCGAATTGAAATTTTAAAAGTTCAGCAATGTAAACCCGTGACGAATGGGAAATACGCCTAAACGACTATGCCATGTGATCGTTAGACGAGGTGGTGAGGTTGCAAGGTCGGGTCGTGTTTAGCGATGAAACGAAGCGGTCCCAATTCTTCTCGTTGTTAACGCCGCTACAATACAATCCATCACGCCATACCCAAACTAATCATCCTCTTTGTAGCCGTATCCTCGCGAAAAACACACCTCAATGAGGGAAAATGTCATCAACAATTTAGTCTCTTGTCAATACCGAGGCAATGAAATATTTTTATCTTTCATGCAAGAACAACTTTGGAGATGAAGAGATATGATCTGTTGCACCGCTATCAATGATCCAAGAGGAAATTTGCATGTAACCTAGTTTTGCTACACCAGATTTCGGTCGAGAACTTATACCTTCATCTTTTGTCATTTAGGAAGGGATGCGAGTTGTTTGTTGTGTTAAATTTCAATACTCACGATTTCCTATCATCTTTGCTTTGCACCATCAAACTTGATTAGCCATGTATGGCTCGCGGGCGTTAAAAATGGAACTCCGTTTCGCCTCGTGTCCCGGCGATATCCGCGCTTGATAACATTTTTCAACAAAGTGTCCCATGTCCTCAAAATAAAAGTAATTAAGGTCGCCTTCCGAAAGATCTCGAATCGCGCTATTTCGATCAAACCTTCGTGGAATTCGCAACCATCAGAGAAGCGCTTGAACGATCCGACCTTGCATTCCCTTAGGAATTGTTTTTCATCTGATTGCTCCTTACGACAATGGCAGCACCGACTAGAATATGCAAACCAAAGTCTACTTAGAAGCCTGTTTTTCTCGCACAGAGGAATATGCTTTGACTGACACAAGAGGGATTCACGAGAAGTATTCGCCTACGACCACAAGGAAAAAAAAACATCTTATTCAACCCCATTAGAAATCAGATCAATTCTTGTCGATCCTCGCTTATACACCGCTTGACGACGTCAGACGGGTTCAGTTCATCCTCACAAGCCTTGAGTTTTGTGTAATAAATTGAGATAGAAAGTCGCTTCTGGTCGATGGTAAAGTAATTTCATCGATCCCAACATGCGGTGCGGTCATTTTTGAGAGAAACGCCCCGGAAAGATCTCCCAAACCTCATGAGCAAATTTGTATAATAGATTGCGTAGTCTGAAATTTCAAGATTGACCGGCACGATCCAGAATGCACCATATCATCAAGAACGCGACCAAGTTGATGTCATCAAGATGAGTTTTTCCGGCTGGGCGCCTTTGATAAAGCACGACAAAACCCACTATTCTCGCATTCAAAGCCGCTGGTCATTGCTCGCGCTGCCGGTAGTTATTCCATCTGGGGTTTGAAATCAAAACCAACCCGATGATTCCGAGTGGTGAGGAATAAGGGTTTGAGAGATCGACTTCTGATGCGCCCGATTTTGATGTTCCAATCATTCATGCGGCCGCAGGATGAGAGATCACGCACGAGAAGGTAGAGTGTCGCTGCCAATGCCGGAGCCGTGGATTTTAGTTCCCCGCCCGATACCATGAAAAGGAAAAGAGAATCAAGCTGAATTAATTTTCATTAATGTCAAGGAAGGATTTATACAAAAGGTAGATTTAGGTTACACATTAGTCTCTCCTATAATTAAGCTTAGGTTACACATTAGTCTCTCCTATAATTAAGCAATCACCAATCAATATAACTACAATCTAGGAATACAAAAGGAAAACTCGTTATATTAAGTGGAAACCAAGAGCATGTAATACGCCTTTCTATAAATGGAAGATTTTCTATGTTAATTTCCTAAAAATTTTCAATACCAAACGCATTTCAAATACTCATTGGGCATACGTTTTTATACATTAAACATTTTTGCGAAAACTAAACATTTTGCGGAAGGCCCATCATTTTGGGATAACTCCCACATTTGTACCATCATTTACAAAATTTATCAGAGTTTTTTAATATCAAAAACATTTACAAAATAGAATAAGAGTTTAACTTTCACAAGATACTTTATACAAAAAGAATCAATTCAATTTCATGCATGCGTGTCGAGGAGTTTTATTTCTCCTCCGAATGGCTTTGACGTTGGCTCTGTGCTGCGCGGTCTTCACCTTGCAATCTATTCACTCCGACACTGTATATCGATAAAAACAACACGCTAAACATTTTCATGCTTAAAGGGTTCCATACATTTCTATTCTCTCTTCATTTCATTTTAAATAAACATGCAATATTTATAAACAATGCTTTGTACAATTCTCAATGAACAATGCAAGATGATACGTATATATATATATATATATATATATATATATATATATTTATTCATTAAATAAATTACAATTCATTATCATCTCAAGCTTTCATGCATTTTCATAGGTAGAAAGAAAGAAAAATAATTCAAAAAGCACAAATCGTGAACTTTTCAATCTCATTATCATTTCGGCTCTTTATCGAATTTAACCTATGCTGCACAGATAACGACCATCGGCACTACCCCGCGCTGGCCGTGTGCCGTTATATATATAAAACAATATGTACTCTGGCCGTGTACACTACCGACATCGGTCCTGACCGACTACTTGATCAGATGCCAATAAGACGCTTGTTCGACTCATTAGTATACCAATTCTCTATCCTTAACTTTAATTTAATCTAAGTAACATTCTTTTTTATATTAAAAATCCATTCAACATAATTTACAATAGTATATATATATACATTTGTATGCAACAGAACATTTTCACATTCATGCAATTTTTCTTATGCAAATTGCTTCACAAGCAATATTCCAAATCACTTAAAACAAATCATTTCAAACACAAATCAATATGCACTTTCTTGTCAATCATTTCTAAAACTCAAATCATTTCGTAATTATTCAAATATTTTAGAAATAGCGAGAGAGTTTGAGAACAAACCAAAAATAGTCGCTTGATTCCACCTTCTAATCTCGACTTCAATGCTGCTTTCCTCATCAAGCCAGCCCCCTTATTCAAACATAAATAGACAATCACATATTAGTTGGTTATTCTAGGAGTTCTATTTACAGTAGGAATTGGAATCATCTCATTTGGATCACCCAAGCTCAAGTTACGACATTTTAATGCCAAACTAGTTGATATGCCTAGCTCATTGGATCACCCACTATTTTTTTTTGATTTATGGGGTCTTAACTCCATAAATTTGGTACGGTTCCTACCTCATTCAAGCTATGGTTCTAAGGTTCTTCTCCATGGAATCATCCAATTTGACCACCAAACTCAAGTTACTGCATTTTTACCACAAACTAGTCGCATATGCTCTAGCTCACTAGATCACCCATTGTTTTTTCACTTCTGGGGTCTTAATCACAAATTGGTAATGTCTTTCCACTATTTGAATTCATGGTTCTAAGGTTTCTTCTAATTGAATCATCCACCTCGATCACCCAAATTCAGTTATTACTACATCTAGACTACTCTATTTTGCAAAATGTAATCTGCATATAGCTCCACTGACAGATTTCTGGGCACTAGGTTACAATCTGCACTATACTTTCAGAAATATTCCCCAGAAGTCTAGCTTACCCAGAATTTTGAATCACTAATTTGATGAGTGAAACTCATTTTATGGCCAAACATCACAATTTCACATTCCAAAATAGGGGCATACCCGTGAGCTACCCGAATCTCACCCTTTAAGCCTATGGCCTGGGAGCCTTAGTGCAATTCTTTCCTGGTCCCTTCTCTATACATTTGTAGCCCTATTCTGTTCTTACCAATTAGAATCACTTCATTTGAATGATTATAACTTAACCTATAGCCAAACAAGAACAGGTTTTGACAAATTTTGACAACATTCCTTTTAAACTAACTTTTCCTCTACAAACATTCCTCAAACCAATCCAAACCAACACCAACTAACAATGCTCTTTCAAAACCTCAACCCAAAAACAAACCCTAACTCAACTACAACCAATACAAATACCTTTAACCTAAAGGTTGGGGAGCCATCAACCTCAAACTCAAGCAGGTGCAAGGTTGGGGTTTAGTTTTTACCTTCAACTCGATTTCTCCACCACCAAGCTTTCTTCTTATCTTTGATCCTTAATCTCCAGCTATGGAGCGTAATCACAAATCTCTCCTCCCTTTCACACCCAATCTGACGGGAGCCCTAGCCTTTCTCCTCGCGAAAAACGTGAATGCCCAAATGATTCCATAGACCATATTTTGTCTTTAATTCCCATTAAAAGATCAAGGCCTTGCTCATTCTTCTCATTAAATCCACTTTTCTCATTTTTTCCATTTTAACACTTCATTTCACTTTCATTTTCATTTCATTTCACTTCATTTACATTTTGGCAATTAAATTCTTCATTTATGACCCTTAGGTCTCCATTTGACATTTTTACCAAATTTATTTGGCTCATGTAAAAATTTTTAGGTTATATATTTTTTTCGTTCTTAGGATTTAAATTCTGGAAAAATTTTATTTACTTTATTTTATACCCTAAACATGTTCTGAAACTGTTATGATATTTTTAGGGCGTTACACAACCACCAAAGGAGCCAACTTGCTCCTTCGCTGCCGCTGTTGCTTCTTCTTCAAACTATCGATTTTTCGTCAGACTATCCTTCGATGCGATTTAAAGAGACGGAATAAGCATTCGTGGCTTTAAGGATCGCCGCGCCATTATCGGCCGGGACGGCCGGCCGCTTCCTCATCGAGGCCACGACGAGCCAAAGCCGTCATTGAGAAGTTGTTATTGCCATCATCTGCTAAATTTTGTCACCGCTCATGGAGAAGAAGAGGTCGACATCACCATTCATGGCACCGTCGCTGTCGACAGCTGCTTGTCATGCATCACTGATGGTAAGTGCTTCCATTACCAAAAAGATTGAATCTTTTTCTTCCTTGATGCAAAAAATCGAAACTTTCTTTGATGCCATCGAAACCTTTTCTAAGTGCAAATATTTTCGAAAAATAATCTTGAACGCACTCTCGAATAAATTCTTTGATGTTGTTTGGTTGTTTTCAAAAATTTTCTTGGATTCACAACTCGAACATATTCATGAATGTACTATTGAAAAAAATTCTTTTGAAATAGTTTAGCTATTTTCAAATTTTTTTTAGGTGCAATTTACGAAAATAATCAAGAATACAGCTTCGAAAAAAATTCTTTTGAAGCCGTTTGGCTATTTTGAACATTTTCTCAAGTGCAAAATTTGAAAATAATCATGAATGTACTTTCAAAAAAATTATTCTAAAGTCGTTCGACTATTTTGAACATTTTATGAGGTGCAAATTTTGAAAATAATCATGAATGCACTCTCGAAATAGATCTTCTAAAGTCGTTTGACTATTTTGAAAGTTTTCCTAAGTGCAAACCTTAAAAATAACATTGAATACACTCTTGAAAAAAATTCTTCTAAAGCCATTTTGTTGTTTCAAAATATTTCTTTAAGTGCGGAAATTGAAATACATCTTGTATGCACTCTTAAAAAAAATTATTTTGAAGTCGTTCGGCTATTTCGAAAACTTTCTTAAGTGCTTATACTGAAAGTCATCCTGAATGCATTTTTGAAAAAAATCTTTGAAGTCGTTTGTCTATTTCGAAATTTTTTTTTAAGTGCATATTTTGACAAATATCTTAATTGTACTCTTAAAAAAAAATTCTTTTGAAGTCATTTGGTTGTTTCGGAAATTTTCGTAAGTGCAGTTTACAAAAACAATCATGAATACACCCTCGAAAAAAATTCTTTTGAAACCTTCTGACCCTTTTGAACATTTTCTAAAGTGCAGATTTTGAAAATAATCATGAAGACACTCAAAAAAAATATTTTGAAGTTGTAAAGTTATTTTGAAAATTTTCTTAGGTGCAAAAATTGAAAAAAAAATAAAATCTTGTATGCACTCTTAAAAAAAAATTATTTTGAAGTCGTTTGGCTATTTAAAAAACTTTCTTAAGTGCAAATACGGAAAGTCATCCTGAAATAATCCTTTGAAGCCATTTGGCTAATTCAAATTTTTTCTTAAGTGCATATTTTGACAAATATCTTGGTTGCACTCTCGAAAAAATTATTCTGAAGTCATTTGGCTGTGTCGAAAAATTTCTTAAGTGCAGATGTAAAAAATAAACCTCAATACATTTTCGAAAAAATTCTTTTGAAGTCTTTCGACTATTTTCAAATTTTTCTTGAGTGCATATACTACAAATAGTCCTGAATGCACTTTTGAAAAAATTATTTTGAAGTCGTTCAACTATTCTGAAAATTTTCTTGAGTGCATATTGAATTATTTTCAACAACCTTAGGTTGAGTGACCTTTCACCTAAACTTGAGCTTTTTCTTTAGCAAATTGTAGTTTGTACATTGCCAAAGAGTTTTGATTTGTGTATTGACGGAAACGACTTAAAGGTAGCTCTATGCTAAATAGACTTTTGCCTTGTTGAACATTTCTCGGCTTTGTAGCTTGAGATTTAAACCTTTGTCATGACTGTAACTTTATTGGATTTGTTTTCTTAGGAGCTTCTTGTGCTGGTTCAATGGCTTTCAACCCAGTCTCATCTTTATCTAATCCAATCTTGTGTTCATTCTTCCTTGATCCATGTTGGTTCTAACATAATTTTTTGCTTTGCAGTATTATTCTCCCTCCTTTGTTGGGCCAAAACTTGCACATTCCCTTGGAGAAGTATTTTCTTTTGTGTTTTTATACTCCACAGCCTATGATGACAAATGATTATCTTAGGGCTATTTATGCTCCCTTTCCAACCCTTGCTAGGTGGCCATCGGCCTACCATTTTTGCTTGGGGGAAGGAGAAGAATTGGAATGTATTCCCGAGATGTACTTGACTTGTTGTTGGAGACCTACTGAACACTACACTACATAGGTGCACTTACGACCATGACATTGCATTAGTGGATTAAGGTGTCACTAGGCCTACCTTTTGATGTGTGTTGATATTTGTGGAATGAATTGTGGAGAACTCATTGAACACTAGCACACGTACACCTACAACCATGACATTGCATTAGTGAATCAAGGTGGCACTGAGCCTACCTTTTGATGTGTGTTGATGATATTTGTGGAATAATGTTGTAACTTTGTTGTTGATGATAAGTGGTCCTTGGACCTACTTTTTTTACTCGAGAATATATATTGTATATAAGGTACAACATTGGAGATATATGAAAAACAGTGACTACAAAGCCTATTGATATATTGAACATATACCTTGTTGGAAAAATTTATATATGAGAAACAATGGCTTAAAAGCCTACTTCTTGACTCAAAAAATAGATTGAATAGGTAGCATGCTGGTAAAAACGGAATGGTTGAGAAAACAGTGACTAAAAAGCCTACTTCTTGACTCAAAACATAGATTGAATAGGTATTATACTAGGAAAAACTGAATGATTGAGAAAATAGTGGCCAAAAAGCCAAGTTCTTGTCTCAAAGCATAGAATATAGCCATTTCCCCAACATTAAAGACCATAGAGTTGACCTAATTCTTTTAGGTGATGCCCAACATCTCCCACATGGTAGAGAAATATTGCTTAAGGTATTTCCTATTGATGAACCTCTGGTGTGACTTCCCTTGTAGATTTGACATTAAATGTGTTTTTATCATTTCCATTATAGGTTTTTCAAGTATCGCATTCTAGGGTCTGCTTCCTTTAGAGGGTTAAATGGTGACCCCCTTGTACATGTGACCTTCATCTACTATAGGTTGTTTCTCCTTCACTTCTTTAAGGCTTTTCTCCATCTCCTTTGACTTGAAAAAAGATGACAAATTTAGAGAACTAGTAGAACAATTCAAGGAAATAGGAATTGTACCTATGAGAATAATTCCTAAATTTGTTTCTTTGTCTGAATTGCAAATAGATTCTAGTATCCTTCTCAGAGCCTTCCAAATTATTTTCTAGACTAGACATTGCTTCTTCTTTCAATTTCTCTGATTTCTTAGTCTTCTTCTCTGGCGCTTCTTTAGGTACTTCATTAAGTTGCCTTTTCTCCATAGTTCTTTGTCTATGCATTCTTCTTTTTTGAGTTCTTGTGAGCTTTTGGGGAAATTTCTTATGCTGCACCACATGCCATTCTTGTCCAAGTGAGATTGTATGAGGAATTATAAACCTTGTATGCATCTTCATCCTTAAGAGATTGTTCATGCCCTTTTTCCTCGGAGAAGCATGTCTCTTTTTTGGAGAAACATTCTTTTCCTTTAAGAATCTCACGTTCTTTTCTTCTTGCCCGAGTCCCATTGAATTTTTCCTAGATGAATGGTTTGGATGCCTTATTTTTTTCTTTTCTCTGACTACAAACACTTTTCTTTATGCATCCAAATCCTTTTTATAAGTCAAGTATTGCTTAGGAATCCATACCTTTCTTATCCTAGGGTTTGGTGGAATTTCTCTCGCCTTTGAATTCATTACTACTTTCAAGTCAAAAGCAACCGTGTTGATTGAAGCTACTGGTGGGAATGTGTCTTCACTAATCACCATGACTTCTTTTTCCCCATGGCACTTCAGTATTTCCTTGTTGATCCTATCTTGGGAAATTTTCTTGAAACTCGAGCAAAAAATTAGTACTATTATTCCAGGAGTTGTGATACTTACAATAAACGTTTTCTTTAAGCTCCTCTTTGCCGGGAAAAGTGATGAACTTCTCCTTCACAAGGATTTCTTCAGTCATTAGCACATCAAATGTATACTGGACTTTTGCATTGGAGGCTTGTGACTTCTTCCCTAGCTCATGTGTCTTCTTCACTAGTAAAGGGCTAATGGATGACCTTGTACTTAGAAGATCTATTACTACAGACGATGGGTGCACAATGCGCAACCCCCCCCCCCCCGAGCCTCTAGTAGAATGAAGTGGTTCATTATTGACTCTAGGTTGTGTAGTTGAGTCGGTGTGAGAAAAGTCATTTTGAGGAGTCACTGTTCTAAGAGGATTAGGACGTCCACCTATTACACTCACTAGATTGTCAACCTACACACGTGGGCGGTGAAACTCACAAGCTTCACGAGAATTCTTAGAGTACTGTCCCCCGAGTTCATCAGATGGTTGCTTTGCAAGTCCATAAGCAACTTTCTATTTATGTTGTCTCCCTTCTCCTATTGCTCTTGAGATTTCCTCAAAGAGTTTCACTTGGGAGTGAGTTTGTTGTTTTCGCTCTTCCACAATGGCCTTGGTCTGCTTAGCCATGGCCTTAGCATGCTTTTCCATAATAGTCTTAGCCTGCTATACCTTGGCCTTAGCCTGATCGACCTTGACCTTGGCTTGCTCGGCCCTAACCTTGGCCTACTTGGCCATTTGTGCTTCAAGCCATCAAAACGTTGTATGACCATCAAGCTCTTGTTCTTCAATTCCTCTATCAATGCCTGAAAATCATCAAATTTATTAGAAAAATGATTTCTTTGCTCCACCATTGTTGGAACAATCCCTTCCCGTGATGTTTCTACAACATCAGATCTTGAGTCCTAAGACTCTACAAATATCTTACTCCCAAATTTTGGCAGCATCTTCAGCAAAGATAAGTCCCATCGGGCATGCCAAAAATATTATTTTGTGATTTTTGAATTTCACACGAAACATACAAAATACAAGCGTGTGCCAAGAAATTAAAATGTTTCTAAATTGGAATGGCTCATAAGATCAAACTTCTAATCGAGTTATGTAGGTTCCCTGGTTCCCTTAACAGTTCCCCATAATCAAAATAGAAAATTTCATATGAATGGAAATATTGCAGGAATCAAATGTTGAAGAAAAATACTAGATTTTCCTTTGAAGGAATGAAATAATATGGTGCTTGAAAATTGACAAACTTGAATGAAACTTGGAAATAGAATGCTGGAATTGTTGAAGTAAACATTGAATTTTACTAATGAAAGAATGAAAAAACATCGTGCTGGAAAATTAACAAAAATTTGGCTAAACTAGGAAATAGAATTCTAAAACTGATGAAAGCTTATTAAAAAACTAGGATTTGTTGAAGTAGATTGACATTGAGTTTATTGATTTGTTGATTAATTGATTGATTATTTGTTGATTGTTTCTCTACTCATTTTATAGACGTCTTGGCTTGCTGCCCAAGTCTCTAGTTTCTCCACTCTCTCCACTTCCTGAATATATTGTCCATGTCTTCCATTAAGGAAGTTTGTTGCTCAAGAATTCATCCACGTCTCCATTAAGAAATTTGCTCAAGAATTTCTTCCACGTCTCTATTAGGGAGTTTTGTTCCTTAAGGAAATTCCACGTTTGCAAATAACTACCCAACTTCTAATATTTGAGAAAAAACTTTGTTTCACTTCCAAAATTTTAAAAAAATTCAAAAATATCCTTGAACTTTTTCTAATGGATTTAGGTCCCTTTTATCTGAACTTTTATTTATGAACTTGAGCTTAGGCTTAACTCAATACTAGATTTGACCAAATTTTAATTCTGGTGCAAACATCTACACAGTTAAAGATGTAAGGCTTATTGGGTGAAAATAAGTATTTGTATGAAAGCGTAATAAGAATAATGAATTTATAAAATATAAAATGTAATTAATAACACAAGATTTCTCATAACGAACTAGTATGACTACGTTAGAATTGTTGAAATTGGGCCCTAAAAAGCGTGAAGTGATGTAATATAGGTAACTGAATATGTAACAGGATGAGAAGTTTAAACACTTAGAAAATATAAAGTTTTTTGCATACAAATAGGTACTTAGTAGAAAGTGCAACAAGAATAATAAAATCATAAAAAAAAATAGAGTGCGTAGTACAAGATTTCTCACAACGTCCTAGAATTAATGGCTACGATAAAATTATTGTGATTGGATCTTATAAAGTATAACATTATAATAATAGATTAAGATTCATTTATAAAACTATAGTCTATATTTTTTTGTTTCACTTTTATCAATTTAATTGATTACCTAAGCATACATATTCACATCATTTGTATAGTACATGACTTAGATGCATTAGAAGTTTGTACAAAAAATCTTACAAAGTGATAAGTTGTCCATAATTAGTTCATGAATTTGGGTGTTTCATCTAAAAGTGTAATGAATGCTTAATTGAAGAGAATTTTTATCATAGTAATTGGAATGACTTTCCTATGGTGAATGCATTAATTTATGTAATGCATATGACCTATAGTGAAGAGCTTATTGATCGTAGTCATTGGAATGACTTTCTATGGCGAATGTATTAATTTATGTGATGCATATTGAATATGACCAATAGTAAATCATGATATTGAGCTATTAGTTGTCATGATTCACTTATTTACTATACTGCATAGATTATCAACCTTCAGGAGATATTGAGCCTAGCTATATTATTAACTTGAGACTTTGGTCAACCTTGAGGAGATATTGAGGCTAGCTATATTATTAAATGAGACTTTGGTGGTGTTTGTGTTTTGGCTTTTTGCTGAAAGCAATTTTGCTTTCAGCATTTAATCTATTTGTTTTTTGATTTTTCATTATTAATTGTTAAAGTTTTGAAATTTTTGGCTAAATAGAAAAAGCCAAAATATTTGGCATTTTGACTTTTTCTTAATGTGTTTTCCATCAAGAACAACTAAATATTCAAATAAGAGAAAATCATATACTTTATGATCCAATTGAGACTCTCATGATTAATTTCATGCTAATTAAATAAAATCGTATGTATTTGTAAATTTTATCGTTTCAAAATTTAGATAAAAATTAAAAAAATTATTTTTTTAGAAAAGCAAACAACTAAATACTTAATCCTATTAAGCACTATTTAGAACAAAAGCAAAAATTCTATTTAACATTAAGTAAAAAAACCAAACGCGGTCATAGAATTGTGGATGAGACATTAATGTGTTCAGATACTTGTTCAGATTAAATTACTATTTTGATGAGGCTTGATGACAATAGATATTCTCAATAAAGGCACCATTTTCTTCTGGTGTTCGCACATTATCCCTTCGGTGATCCAAGAAATATGCGATCTAGAAAAATATGTGTATAACGATTCCTTTCATGCAATTCTTTACATATGCTATTGGAGCTAAAGTATGTAAATTGGTCATATAATATGTAAGATATGTGATTAAACTTGGTAAACTTGCAACCAAATTTTGGTTAAGGAAACACATAATACCCGTAATCATAAAGTCACAACACTGTCATAAATAGAGGAAGGGAAAAGGAAAACGAAGAACAAAGAAATCAAGAAGACAAGAAGATTGTCCATGATCGAAACCTGAGTCTTGTGGGGAGTCACAATCTCCTAAAACATATTTGTCGTATCCTCTAGTGCTTGGAGACCATTAGATCAGTATTTGTCCCCCAAGATAAAATGGCATACAAGCAGTACCACAACACCTTGATAATACTCCGACAAACTAAAACTATGTTCGAACATATCACTGTGCCAACAACACTTAGACACATAACTCACTTGATCAAACCTTGACACACACAAAGATTGGGAATGAGAAAATAGAATTCAATATTGAACAGGAGAAGGCCTCTCATATTATAGAGGAATAAAGACCCTTGGTCTTCAAAACATTTGGGAGCCTCTTAGACTTCTATGACAATTGTTGAGGCCTCTCAAACTTCCACTAGAATGAATGACATACATTAGCTTTGAAATGAATGTCATTAAATCAACATATTTTCCATCAAATCCCAACATGAATGACATTCGTGACCAAATACTTCAAAACTCCAAAAGAATAGGTGATAGATTCAATAGTTGAAACCTACATAGGAGAGGTAGGTGTTACCCTTTGAACCTTCCCTTGTAGAAATGTGTTTACTCTACTAACTAAAAAAGGGACATGATGCCCTTGAACTGTTCTACCATTTATGTAGACGATGACATATCTCACATAAGAATCTTCCTAACACATTTCAGTTCTCACTTTTATGTCCATTTTGGCCATGGATATGTGTCTAGTTCTGTAAGAGTTTAATAGGAATCGTGCCCAATTCAATTCCCTTTGAAGCAGCCACACTTCACTTTTACATAGGTGATCTCCTAAATCAAGAGCAACTCATATTACTCTCATTCCACTTTCCATTGCAAGGATTATTAAAAGCATAGCTTAACCTTTCTTTTACTAGCATCACCGTTTCATCATAGGAATGGACAAGGAAGGATCCCCATAGTGATATCACCAAGTCTTTATAGTTTAGTTTTCCCTTTTGAACCTAGATATTGAGATCTCCAATCAACTAGGTTGGTTGTCCATTGAATTGACTTATTCTTTTTTAGGCTTTAGTCTCATTCCCTTCGATGACTTTTCAATTAACTCCCTATTTAACCCTTTGGTTAGTGGATTCGAAATGTTATCTCTGGACTTTACTTAATCTAAAGAGATAACCCTAGTTGAAAGTAGTTGTCTTATGGTATTATGTCTATGACAAATATGATTAAACTTACCATTATACATACTGCTTTGTGCAATACCAGATTAACTATCGCAATGTATGCAAATTGGAGGCACAGGCTTTGGCCATATCAGAATATCCTTTAAGAAGTAGCATAACCATGCTGCTTCTTCCTAACATTTGTTCAACGCTATAAACTCAAATTTCATTGTGGATCTGACAATAACTGTTTGTTTTGAGGATTTCCATGAGATTGCTCCTCCCATAATGTAAACACATAACCACTATGGGATTTTGAGTCTTTAAAATTTGATATCCAATTTGCATTAATGTAACCTTCAAGTACAACAGGATCTTTCGTATAGTATAGCCCATTAAATTGTAAGTACTTAAGTACTCTTATAATTCCTTGCTAATGCTTGGCTCCATGATTATTCATATAACTACTCAGTTTACTCATTGAATAGGTTATGTCTGGTCTTGTACAACTTATTAGGTACATTAGACTACCTATTACTCTAGAGTATTCTACTTGAGAATCACTCTCTTCTTTATTCTTGGATAGATGTAGAGTTACATCAGTTGGTATTCTGGAAATTCTAAAATTGTATTTATCAAACTTTCCAAGAATATTATCAACATAATGTGACTGACTTAGAATGCGTCCTTATGTTGTTCTTATGATTTTTATTCCCAATATAACATCAGCAAGTCCCTTGTATTTCGTGTCAAACCTTGAATTCAACATATTCTTGTAGATATGATCATCTTATCATCACCATCGATGATAAGCATGTCATTTATGTATAGACATACAATGACATATCCATGTTTTGTATGCTTGACATATACACACTTGTCACATTCATTGATTTTAAATCCTTATGACATTATAACGTTGTCAAATTTCTCATATCATTGTTTCGGTGCTTGTTTTGGCCCATATATTGATTTCACCAATTTATAGACCTTCCTTTCTTATTATGGAGTAGAAAAATCCTTAGGCTACTCCATGTAGATTTCTTCATCTAATTCTCCATTTAGAAAGAATGTTTTAGATCCATTTGATGTACTTAAAGATTTCTCAATGCAGCAATTCCAAGCACCATCCTTATGAAATTTATTCTTGTCACAGGAGAATATGTGTCAAAATAATCAAGACCTTCAGATTGTTTACGACCTTTGATCACAAGTCTTGCTTTTTACTTGTCAATTGATCCATCTACTTTCCTTTTCCTCTTGAAAACCCATTTGGAACTTAAAGGTTTACAATTTAGTGGAAGATCCATTAGTTCCTAATTGTGGTTTTGTAGTATGAAATCAATTTAAGTCTTAATGGCCTCTTTCTACATGAGACCCTCTATAGAGTTCATTGCTTCTTTATAAGTTTAAGGTTCCCCTTTGAGCATATAAGTTAGAAGCCTGGACAAAAAGATTTTTCCATGCTTTCTCTTTTACTACATCTGGCCCCAATCCCACTATCTTTATTTTGATCTTGACTATTTTCATTAATAGTCTCCAACTTACGTTTTAATGAACCTGACTTCTCCTTGGATTTACATGGAAATAAATCTTCAAAGGATGATACATTTCTTGATTTCATTATCATGTTCGTATAATATCTAGGAAATTCTACTCATTAACAAGAAACCGATAAGCACTACTACTATGTGCATAACCAATGAAAATGCAATCAACAACCTTAGGTCCTATTTTCACTTTTTTAAGGGGAGGAACTGCAACTTTAGCAAGACATCCCCACACTCGTAAGTATTTGTAGGACGACTTTCTTCCTTTCCATAACTCAAATAGAGTATTTTCTGCTTTCTTTTTAGGGACCCTATTCAAAAGGTAATTAGCAGTCAAAACTGCTTCTGCCCACATGTTTTGTGGTAGACCAAAAATTATTAGCGTTGCATTCATCATCTCTTTTAAAGTGAGATTCTTTTGCTCAGCTACTCCATTGGATTTAGGCGAATAAAGTGTTGTGGTTTCACACATAATCCCATTCTAAGCACAAAGGTCAACAAATGACGATTCATATTCACCACCTCAATCACTTCTGAACACTTTGATTTTCTTGTTGAGTTGATTCTCAACTTCGGTTTTATAGAGAACAAATTTCTCAATTACCTCATCCTTACTTTTGAGTAGGTACACATAATAGTACTTGGTGCTATCCTCAAAAAAGGCAATTAAGTATTCATTACCATTTCTTGTTTGTACAAAATTCAAATCACATATATCACTATAGATTAAGTCAAGAGGTTCAATGTGTCTTTCAATGCTTTGAAAGGATGACCTGGTTAGTTTTGTCTCAACACAAGTCTCATACTTATAATTTGATTCAATTTGGAATGTCGGTATATGATATAAGTTAATTAATCTATGTAACATATCATAAGTAACATGTCCTAATCTACCATGCCATAGATGAGACGACTCAAACATGTAAGCAGAAGAACTAACTTTATTCATATTTGACTTGATAACAGTCATTACATTGAGTTTCCACAAACTACTACTCATATACCTTTTCCCAACATACATTCCACTTTTGGACAAAACAAATTTGTTTGACTCAAACACCATCCGAAATCTATGACTGTTTAGTAGTGGACTAGACACAAAGTTCTTGTGAATTTCGGGTACATACATGACGTTTGTCAAAGTCAATTCCGTCCCATAAGTCATCTTCAAGACCACTTTTTCTTGGTCCTTGATTTCAGAGGTGACCAAGTTCCCCATGAACACCTTTTCCTCAGCCTCAATTGGTTCAAAAGTGGAGAACATCTTCTTGTTAAAGCATACATGACGGGTAACACCAATATCAATCCATCACTCCTTGGAATTTGATCCCATTAGGTTCACTTCAGAGATAACTACTGTGAGGTCAATGTCAGACACATCTTTAGTGATATTATTGATCACATTAGCCTCCTTAGGCTTGTTTCTTTTTGGTGCTGTATAGTCCACCGACTTGTGACCTTGCTTCCCATAGTTGAAGCATTTTCCTTGAAATTTTTTCTTCTTTGAGATCCCTCCTTTAGGTCCCAACTTAGTGTCTTTCCCTTTGTTGTTGGCTTTCTTGAACTTGGAACTTTGACCATGTTCCATTAGTTAGCCTTGGCCACCGACCACTAGGTTCACTCGATTTGTGTGCCACTTTCTTTTTTGATGCTCTGTTATCTTCTTTAATGCGAAGTCTGGCAATGAGATATTTGATACTCATTTCCTTACTTTTATGCTTAAGGTAATTCTTGAAATCTTTCTAAGCAAGGGGTAGTTTCTCAATGATGGCTGCCACTTGGAAGGTTTCACTTAACACCATTCCCTCAGCATGTATCTCATGTAAGATTACTTAAAGTTCTTGGACTTGACTTGCCATAAACTTGGAATCTACTATTTTGTCCTCAAGGAATCGGCCCACAATGAATTTCTTGGATCCAACATCCTTGGTTTTATATTTCTGATCTAGAGATTCTCATAGCTCCTTTGATGTCTTCTTGTTACTCATACATTGTACAATGAATCAACTAACTTATTCATGACGTAATTCCTCCACAAGAAGTCATAATGTTTCGTACATCTATAAAGACAATGACTCGATATCATGCCTGCCTTATAGCTTAAAAGCATCTTTCGCTTAAGAATCACACAAGATTCAAAGTGGTCAGGTAGAATGACATCTTTTGCTGCCACCATTTGAAACTGAGTCCATTTGAATCTCTCGCTTTTCTATCTTTTGTAGAGATAGAAACGTAAAGTAAAGGCATCATTGGAGCATTGAGCCACAAAGGCTTTCGTTTCCTGCATATTCAGGCATAGTCATGTTGTTGGAATCATATGCCATTTTTTCCTACAAGAATTATGAAGGTGTGTAAATGTGTGTGTATATATATATATATATATATATATATATATATATATATATATATATATATATTTTTTTTTTTTTTCTTTTTCAAGAACACTAAAAACACAACTTCAACAAAATATTCGTGGGGAAGCCTAATAGTGTATGGTAGCGCAAATCAGGACCAACCTCCTTAGACTGAATATCTATGTATTATAATTTCCAACTTCCAAAGGAAAGTGACACAAGTTATAAGGAATTGTTCCAACAACTTGAAAACATCATTGATTGTAGCCTAGTTGTTCAAGCCTTGCCTTGTAAATCCAAGCTCATGGGTTTAATACCCTTATATTTTTATTACAAGGGTTTTCCAACAAACCAATTACTTTGGTTGGTTTCAAACCTTATTCATAAATTTTTTTCCCTTATCTCTCTGTTTAAAAAAAAAAAAAGGAAAATCCTTTTTTTTCAATTCTATTTTGTTACATGAGGAAAACTAATTTTTTTTAAACGGATAAATAGAAAACAAAACCTTTTTTTCCTAGTACATAGAAAAACAACCTTTTTTTTGGATCAACCCAAAAAAGATTTTGTTTTTTGTTTTTTGTTTTTTTTTAACTTTTGGAACACTAACAAATTTTCCTAACGATTTCTTTATTTTCCTCCTTCCTTCAACTAGAACTTTGGTTATGATTTTCCTTACCCTTTTTTTTATGTACACTGATAAACAAGCCTTTTAAGGAAAAACCGAATTTGTGTTTTTTTCCTTACACTAAATCCTTTTCCCGAACCTAGAAAGGTTTTTTTTTTTCCCTTTTTGGTTTTCTTATTCTCCCTCGTCTTCTTCTTGTCCGATCAATACCAATCCTACATTTATTTTTCCTCTTTTTTTCCAAAACTTTTCGATGGAGTTTGTTTTAAGATTGTAATCAAACTTGGTAAACCTGCAACAAAATTTTGGTTAAGAAAACAACTAATACCTACAATCACAAAGTCATAGTCTTGTCAAGAACAAAGGAAGGGAAAAGGAAAATGAAAAACAAAGAAATCAAGAAGACAAGAAGATTGTGTATGATCGAAAGTTGAGTCTTGTTTGGAGTCACAATCTCCTTAGAACATATTTGTCTTCTCCTCTGGTGCTTGGAGACTATTGGATCGGTGTCTGTTGATGAGTCTAAAACTCCTCTATTTTTAAGCCCATTTTTCATGTATATATATATGGCTTAAAAGTTCAATTTAATGCAAAATTATGGAGTCTTCACCCATATTTGTGTTTTGCAGGAATTTGAAGAAAAGAAGCAAAAATCAATAGAAAAGCAGAAAAATGAGAGCAAAAATCCAATGTCGCGGCATCAGTTGAAGAATGTCGCAACATTACACTCAAAGTCATTAAGCAGCTAAAGCGATGTCGCAACATCGGTTGGAGAATTTCGCGACATCAGATGAAAGAAGTGGAATATCAATTTCAATGTCACGACATCGGTTGAGCAATGTCGCGACATTAGCAAAGTAGTTAGTTATAACATAAGTGGAACAATGTCGCGACATCGGGTGACCAGAAGCACGACATTATGTGAGGAATGTTGTAATATCAAATCAATGTCGCGACATCGGGATCCAATGTCGCGACATTGGCTGAGGTGAGCAGAACGGAAAAGATCAATGTCGCGACATTGAAAAGCAATGTGACGACATCAAATTCCAGAGTCGCAACATCAGAATTTTGTTGCAACATTGAAGACCCAATTTCATGTCGCGACATTAGCGGTGGCATTGGAGCAATATCGTGACATTGACTCCAGAGTCCCAACATTACACAAATAGGCAAAAATCCAAAGTTGCAACACTGAAAACAATGTCGCGACATCACAATAGCAATGTCACGACATTAAATTCTAGAGTCGCCACATCAGAATTTAGCTACAACATTGAAGACCCAATTTCATGTTGCGGCATCAACAGAGGCATTAGAGCAATATCTGACATTGACAACCAGAGTCGCGACATTACGTAGATATGCAAAAATCCAAAGTTGCAACACTGGAAGCAATGTCACGACATCTCAACAGCAATGTCGCGACATCAGTTGTGACATCAACCATGACACCAGCACGGCTAGGGCATAAATTTTCAGCTTTTCGAAGATTGTGTTTTTTGCCTCGTTTTCAAGACCTGATGATTAAGGCCTATAAATAGAAGTCTTGTAGGGAGGCAGAGCCTTTCACCAAATTTTGAGCCGGAGGAGTTGGAAGTCTCTTTTGTATATATATATATATATATATATATATATATATATATATATATATATATATATATATTATATATATATTATTTTCTTTTCTAGATTTATTTTAGGATTAGAGTAATCATTCGAGCTGAAATGTGGAGCTGAGATCATTGTATTTCGAGTTTCATTTATGTCCGAATGCAAGTAGAATTTTGGAATTTTTTTGGAATCCAGTTTATTTAGTTTGATTACAATTTCAATGAATTTGTTTGATTAACTAGTCATTGTCATTTGTGATCTAGTTATGGAAATATGAGCTCCTCCCCGTGGGAAGAGATTTTGGTGCTTTTGCTGATCAAGCCAGAATATTAAATGATGTTTCAGGTATGAAAACCGGATTGATTTAATTGTATTGTTCTTAATGAGTTGTTTTGAATATAAGTGGTTTGTACCCAAAAAGAATTGTATTTGTTCTTCGATTTCCGTGATCCTCGAAAGGACACTGTGGATGGACGACTCCGAGCAAAGAGCAAATGACTTCAGGGGTACATCAGATTGATATCCATCGAACTAATGCACTTAAGGATCACTCCGTACATCACAGTGAAGTTTAACCCTGACTTCACAAGGTTCCCTTTCAGGCTACAAGTAGGCGTGTTCTCGAGGAATAAGGACCACTTGATGAGGTATCAGTTTAATCCTTTGAGTCTTCATCTAAATCTAGTAGAATGATCTTGATCTCGTTTTACCAAAGATTCTAATCAAGGAGAAAGAGAATTTTATTGAATTGATGGGGTACCAATTGCATTAGAAAAGGCTTGTGTTACCTTGTTTATGGGGCTAAGCAGTTTCAATCCTAAGAAATGGCTTTGAAGTACTGGTTAGGAAAAACAGCTAAATCTTAAAGAAGATCAAATCCTAAAAGTAGCTATTTAGACTCATTGACCTAGTTTAGGAATATGGTATGCTAAATAGTGAAATGTGTAGTGTTAAGAGGTATTCCAAGGCTACACTACCCTGCTCTTAGACAAATCCGTGGATTCATGACTGGCGCATTCTTGTTCTCGAACCCACGCAAACCGATAATCAAAAGACTGATTTTATTCTCAGTGTTATTTATACTCATTGAAATCTCTGATTCTTTTGTTTAGACCTTCTTCAATTAAAGAAAAGTTTATAAAAAAAAGCACTTTCATTACAGTTTTATTAGTTATTTTACAAATCATAGAAAACAATAGTTAAAATAGTGATTTTCTTGAGTAATAAGGGTAGTTGATCTTTAGATTTTCTCATCAATCCCTGTGGGAATGATATTTGGACTTATAATCCACTTTATTACTTGTATGACCTGTGCACTTATTGGTCTCAACAAGTTTATATACAATAGCAGAAAATAGTTTTTACATCACAATTGGTCTCAATAAGTTTTTGGCATTATTGTTGGGGATTGAATTTAGTCCTTGGTAGCAGTGACATAAATTTGAAGTCTGGACTCATAAGTTGTTTTGGTCTATGTAAAAAAAAAAAATCAGCCAATCAAGTTTTTGGTGTCATTGCCGGGGAATTGAAATAAAATGAAAAAACATAAATTGAACATCAGAGAAGGCTGAATCATGTTATGAAAGAAGTTGTTAGAAAAGAAGTACTTAAATGGCTAAATGCAGGATTTGTTTATGCAATCTTAAACAGCCCTTGGGTGAGCCCAGTTCATGTGGTTCCCAAGAAGGGTGGATTCACAGTCATTAGAAATAATAGGAATGAAATAATTCCAACAAGAACTGTGATAGGATGTTGATTACAGAATATCACAATTACAACATCACTATCCTTTGCCTTTTATTAATCAAATGCTGGATAGGTTGGCAGGACACCCTCATTTATGTTTTCTTGATGGATATTCTAGATATAATCAGATTGCCATAACCCTTAAGGACTAGAAGAAAACTACCTTTACATGTCCTCATGGCACCTTTGCTTTTAGAAGGATGCCATTTGGACCGTGTAATGCTCCTTCCACCTTTCAAAGGTGTATGATGTCCCTTTTCTCATATTAGGTGGAGGAGGCTATGGAAATCTTCATGGATGACTTCTCAGTTTATGGATCCAGTTTTGAAAATTGCTTAGAAAATTTAGAAACTATCCTTTAGAGGTTCCAAGACAAAAACTTAGCTCTGAACTGGGAAAAATGCCATTTTATGGTAACTTTGTTGTGACGGTTTTGGGGCATAAAATTTATGCAACCGGGATTCTAAGGTCGATCAAGCAAAGGTTTCGCATTAAACTCATGCCACCACAAGCAATAAAAAGGGATTAGAAGTCTCGGGGATTACGCCGGATTTTATAAGATGTATAAAAGGACTTCCAAACATCGTGGCCATTATGCGTAATGCTTGAAAAGGAAGAAAAATCAATTACGAAGAGGAATGTGCATTTGAAGAGATCGCGCTAGGTCGACAGTTCTATCATGGCAACATCAAAATAGAGCAAGGATTTTGAAATCATGTGTGATGCAAGTGATTATGCAATGGGAGCAGTGTTGGGATAAAGAAATAACAGGACTTTCAGAGCTATATATTATGTTAGCAAGACTTTTAATGAAGCACAAAAGAATTACCCAACTACTGAAAGAGAAATGCTAGCAATAGTTTTTTCTTGTGAGACGTTAGGCTATACATACTGGGATCTCATGTCATCATAGACACTGATCATGCAGCAATCAAATATCTCATGGCAAAGAAAGATGAAAAACCAAGACTGATCAGATGAGTGCTATTGTTGCAAGAATTTGACTTGGAGATCAAAGATGAAAAAGGCAGTGATAATGTGATAGTTGATCACTTATATAGAATAGAGAAGCCCACTAAAGAGAAAGAAGAGATTGAAATTGAAGAAAAGTTCCTTGATGAGTAACTATTTCAGATGAGAGTTCAAGTACCTTGGTATGCTGATATAGTGAACTACCTAGCATGTGGTATTATGCCACCATAATTGAAGTATCCACGTAAAGAAAGTTTCAGAAAACGATGCCGATTTATATATGGAATGACCTAATTACCATTTAGAAGAGGGCGCATCAGTCATCGAAGATGTGTACCAAAAGTCGAAGGTGGAATTTTTAGATAAATGTCATGTATCACCATACGGAGGACACAGAGAAAAGCAGCCCGTAAAATTCATTCAAGTTTTTATCGCTAACTCTATTCAAAGACTATTTCAACGTTACATTATGCAAATGTCATGTATCGGGCAATGATAAACAAAATAAATGAAATGCTCTGCTGGCCAATCCCGGTGGTGCGATTTTTACGTGATGGGATAGACTTCATGGGACCTTTCCCACTCTCATTTGGAAATCTATACATTCTCCTTGCTATGGAAGCCATAGCTTGTCCCAGAAATGATGCCAAAATAGTAGTGGGGTTTATTCAAAGAAACATCTTGAGTAGATATGGAACCCCAAGGACAATTATTAGTGATGAGGGAAGCCATTTTGCAAACAAGTTGTTTGAAAAACTCTTGAGCAAATATGGAGTAAGACATGTTATGGGATTGGCTTATCACCCTTAGTCAAATAGGCAATCAGAAATATTTAATTGGGAGATAAAGAATATATTGGAGAAGACAGTAAACACAAGAAGGAAATACTGGTCATTAAAGTTAAATGATGCACTATGGGCTTACAAAATTGCTTATAAGTCTCATATTGGAATGTCCCCATACAGGATTGTATTTGGAAAGCCTTGTCATCTCCCTCTTGAGCTTGAATATAAGGCTATGTGGGTAATCAAGAAGCTAAACTGTGATTTCCAAGCTGCCAAGGAAAAGAGACTACTTCAAATGAATGAACTGGAAGAGCTAAGAAATGAAGCTTATGACAATGCCTGATTCACAAAGACAAGAACATGTTAACAGGTCAGAATAGAGTCAAAAAGATATTTCTTATCCTTTACCAGACACCAAGGCTTAGACTCTTCCTAGGAAAACTTAAATCAAGATGGATTGGTTCTTACACAGTAACTACAGTTACACCTTTTGGGGAATGACACTGAGAACAAATTCAGGGAATGAATTCAAAGTGAATGGTCAGAGGTTGAAACATTACCTTTGAGGAATTATGAATGAACAACATTCCTAGATTAGAAGAGATTGAAAGAACTGCTTAAAAGAATGCAAAAGGCAGCAATGTCTAGCTAAAGACATAAAATTGAGCAGCTACTTAGGAGGCAACCCAAGCAAAATTTTTTATTGACAACTTGATTTTGTTTGATTTAAGTGTGTTTTGAATAGTTTAACTAATTGAGTGTTTTTGTCTTAGATTATTTGAAACTTATGTTAGTTAAGTTTTTGCTTAATTTTAGGACAATGAAGCTGCAAATATATATGAAATTGAATTGGAAGCATTTCGACCCAAACTCAATTAGCAGAATTGACCACACAGGGTAGTTTATTTCCCTAACTTGTTATGTAAGGATAATGCACATGTTAAGTTTTGGGGAGTTATTTATTTTTTATTCAGAAATTGCATAGTAGCTTCAATGTTCCTAATTTTTTATGATTTTTTTAAATTTAATGATAATTGTCATAGCATCAAGAATGTTTGTCAATCGTATAAGTTGAGAATTGCTTCTATTTGGCCATGCTTGAATCGAGATGCTTGGGCTTCTCATAAATTTGTATTCACAACCATGATTCGAGTGTGTAGAAATGTGAATAAATCAGGAAAATAAGCAGAATCGCAAAGAAAATTAATCTCGATGTCATGATTAATATTCATTTCAATGTCGCGACATCAGTTCCAAAAGTTTTCCAATGACGCAACATCAAAACAATATCACAACATCGGCTCTAAAAGTTTCCCATAGTCGTGACATCAATTTTTCAATGTCGCGACATTCTACACCATGTCGCGACATCTAATCTACAATGTCGTGACATCAAGGCAATGTCGTGACATTACAACCCTAATGTCGCGACATTGAGCCAAGTCACTTAAAATTTTATCAATGCCACAACATCGACACTCAATGTCACGACATTTCTTCAATGTCGCGACATCGCACTTAGGGTAGCCTCCTTATTTAAAGGAGCTCTTAGTGAAAAATTTCAAATCCAAACTAAATCCTTAAATCTTCTGAGCCCTAACCTTTTTTTACCTACATTTTCATAACCAAGAAAATGTCTAGCCCTAACTTTCCCACCTTAGATGAGGTTATTGAGAATATTATGGAAGATGTGCTACACGAGAGAGCCGAGCAACTAGAGAACTAGGAGATTGCTCTTGAGGAAGTAAGAGAAGAGACTGAGGAGGTGAAATTTGAGGTAAGGGAAGCACTAGTATTCTTTACAGAAAAGAAGGCTAAGGTGTTCTGAAAGAATCTTGCAAAGAAAAGATTCGTGGAAGAAAGAGGATTCAAAGAAATAGTGTCGTCCTTTAAGGAGGAAATAAAAAAAAGAGGCTGGAAAGCTGTGTGCAAGCATTTAGAGTCGAGGAGAAGAGCCCTGGTGAAGAAGTTCTACTCCAATCTAGGTGAGAAAAGAAACCTGACGTGCTATGTCAGGGGGAGATGGGTCCCTTTTGGGGATAGGGCTATCTTCCAACTATTTGGACTTAGACAAACAGGAGATTACATAGAGTATGAGCAGTTCCAGAAAAGCCCTAACTTCGAAGAGATCGCCAGAGAGCTCACCGATGGCTAAGGGGAATGTCAAAGAATAAAGACCATCTCCAATGCCTTTTTTAATAAAGGGGACCTCATAGAAATCAACAAGGTTTGGTTTTACTTTGTAAACTCTGTTCTCAAGCCCTTTAGGCATGTCTCTATTATGAGACAGGACCACACACTACTTTTGTATGCGTTGGTCAAGGGCTACAAGTTGAATGTGGGGAAAATAGTCGAAGAGTCCATCTTGGAATATGAACAAGAGAAATTCTCAAGAAATATCCCCTATCCCCTTGCTCACTCATGTGTATCAAAGGGTGTGAAGTCTAAGTCCAAGGCACAGAGGTGCCCTAAGGCCTCCTCTCACTACTGGAGTCCACAAGGCCTCAGTGGAAAGTGAGGAGGCGGAGAGAAGACCGTAAAATGGTTAGGCAGAACAAAGAAAGAGCCTAGGAGCCAGCTCCCCACACTATGCCCAAGAGGAAGCCAATAGTAAAAAAAAGGGGGGATTTTGAAGCATATGTAGAGCAGCCAGTGGTCTCCCCTACTATAGACCAAAGGGAATTAGCTCAACTTAAAGCTGAAGAAATGGGAAAATAAAGAGTTGAAACTGAAGAGAGCAACAATTCTAAACTGTTAGCACTACTAAAGGAGATGAAAGAAGAAATGAGAGAGAGGGATAAGAAAATTAGGGAAGAGCTTAGGTGGAGGGATAACCACCTTGAAGATCAAATCAAGAAGAGAGAGAACAATCTAGCAATAACCCTCAAATAAAGGGATGAAGAATGAAGAGAGGAGTTGGTTGAAAGAGATAGAATTTTAAGGGTTGAATTCAGGGAGATGGAGAAGGCCTTTGTGAGTGAGCAGCTAAAGAGGGACCAAGAACTACTGAAGGCCTTGGAGGTAAGGGAGGAAGAGATGGAGTAGAACATGCTACAGAAGGCTAATGCCTTTGGCTACTTATATAAGGAGCATCAGAAAGAGACAAGGGCCACCATCCAGAAGAGGGATAAGTAGATGGAAGCCTCCCTGAACTATAGGGAGAAGCTGTGGATTAACAACTTAGATATGTGCAACTCCAACATGATCAAAATGTACAATGCCCAAGGAGAATTTGAGGTTGCAATTAACTCCATTAGAGGAAGGTAGAATGAGTTGATTAGGTATAAGGCCAAGATGATAGAATGGCTGACTAACAAGATGGTAGGAGATAAGAAAACCTCACAACCTCAAGCTTCCATCTCTGACTTCACTCCATCTTAGGCTAGTTACCAATATGAACCAGTTAACCTCAAACACTTCAAGTCCCAACAAAAGAGAGAGAAATGAACTTCATTGTGTCTCTCTCCTTGTAAATTCAGTACCTTGTATTTATAATTCAAAGGATAAATGAAAATCAGTTTCTAAAATTTGTGTGCCAATGTGTCTATCTTTCTTTTCTTCTTATTTTCTTCAATTGTGCACTTTAAATTTTGCAATGTGTGAAACATACTCAACTTTGAACTTGTTGACTCAGATTACAATCAAGTATTCATTGAGATTTAAATGCACTAAATTGTTGAGATTGAGTGATCAAAAGTTGAAATCTGAGTGTTTAAGTTGTTAAGGCAAAAAATATGGAACCTCAGAATGAGAAAATTGAATGATGGAAGTTACAGAATCGTTTCGTTTAATATTTTGCATTTTTATACTTCTTAATGATAAAAGTCAGAATCGCTTGTTCGCTGAATCAGAGAATGAAGCCGAGTCATTGTGTCATTGGTCATGGATAAAATGAATCGACTTGTCAAGCAAATGAATTGATGAATTGTATAAGAGCATAGTAATTTTTTTTTGAACCAAACCAATAAATCTATAGATGAAATTGGGTAGAGTAAGTGGAATAAAAATTGAAAGTTGTGATGTCAATGACAAGTATGCTGATATTTTAGGTTCTAAAAGACTAAAATTGGTGTCAATGAAATTAAGTTGATAATTTTAGTTTGATTGAACAGTATAGTTCAGATAATGACTGAAAACTGACACATTCATCATAAGTACCTTGAAAATTAATTTTGTTTGGGTTAGGAACACCTTATTGGATTCAACATAAGTTTAGTCTCAAAAGGTCCTAGAACTTGTTGTATTATTATTCAGATAAATCCAGAACGCAACCTGTCGTAAAATGATTTATGCACTATCAGACAAATGAGCTTCTTATACGATCCCCTGATATTTCTGCACTTTATAAAATTATTCGAGTCTAACACACTCATCAACATACAGAAACCTTGATCTTTGTTTAATTTTATCTCGAACTTTATCGTCACAACAAAGAGATAAGTGTAGAAGTGATTAGAGGATTAAGTTTGGGATAAAACTGAATGAGGCATGAGAGACTGGTACATGAATGAAGTAATCGAGAAGATTACAAAGAGGTGTTACAACAAACAAACTAAGAAGTTGAAAAATATACAGTTTCAAGGAAGAGTGAGTTTTACCTTGTAGCCTTTCTCCTTGTAGCAATTAAGTCCTTAGGAGTGTTCTACACCTAGCACCCTAATGCCAATTAGTATGGAAGTTGCTGACCCAAAGCTTGCTAGGGTGGTAGATAACTTAAAAAGGCAAAACATTGCACCATTCCTAACTTTAAACAAAATAACAGGAAAAGAGCTTCTGAATTGGAAAAGCTGAATTTAAAACAGAAAGTGGAGAAAGACAAAGCTACGCTGAAAACATAAAAAGATGCAATTAAAACAAGTTTGGGGTACTTTTGAAAAAGTTTTGAATAGAAAAGAATGGATGAGCAATAGAAGGAATAATGTTGAGAAAGTATGTGCAGTCTGGGTCAACTTGAACCTTAAATGTCCATTTATCTACCCAAGTACCCAAGTCATACATTATAAGCCTAAAAGACCTATTTGATTCCGATGATTGTGTTATGCCTACATTAGTGGAGAATGATATGATCAATGCTTCCATGCAGACCTAAGTCACTTTTAAATGTGACTTTCATCCTTTTGTAGAAATCTCAAGTAAGGTTAATCTAACTCGCAAATTCATAAAAAAAGGAAGACAAACACACACTCATTGAGTGAAGAACTGTAGATATTTACTAGCTATGAATTATCTAATATATTGAATGATTTGAATTGAAAATTTTTAGAATTCAGAAATTGAAGCTTAATTAGAATTGATATCGCAACTGACATTTCACTGAGTCCAAATTGCTGATATGACTGAGAAGATGATTAAAATGAAAAATGCCCTTAAAAAATAATTTTAATTGTTCGAGGACAACAAATGCTTTTCGTCGAGACAAAATGTAAAACTTTAAGTTTTGGGGGAGTTCTGATGAGTATAAAACCTTACATATTTTTAAGCTCATTTTTCATATATATATATATATGGCTTAAAAGTTCAATTTAATGCAAAATTATGGAGTCTTCACCCAGATTTGTGTTTTGTAAGAATTTGAAGAAAAGAAGCAAAAATCAGCAAAAAAGCAAAAAAAGGAGAGCAAAAATCCAATGTCACAACATCAGCTAAAGAATGTCGTGACATCACACTCATAGTCACAAAGCAGCTGAAGCAATGTCGCGACATTGGCTGGAGAATGTTGCGACATCAGATGAAAGAAGTGGAATACCAATTTCAATGTCGTGACATCGGTTGAGCAATGTCGCGACATTAGCAAACCAATCAAGTTATAACATAAGTGGAACAATGCCGCGACATCGGGTGACCAGAAGTGTAACATTGTGTGAGGAATGTTGTAATATCAAATCAATGTCACGACATCGGGTGACCAAAAGCATGACAATGTGTGAGGAATGTTGTAATATCAAATTAATGTCACAACATCGGGATCCAATGTCGTGACATCGGCTAAGGTGAGTAGAACAAAAAAGACCAATGTTGCGACATCGACTGAGGTGAGCAAAATAGAAAATATCAATGTTGCGACATCAAAAACGATAATAAGTGACATCATAATTTGTACAACGTGAAGACCCGAATTTCGTATTACAGCGACATCAAGCGGCGACTTATCGAATTAATGTGACATTGACAATCGAGTCGCGACATTACGGATGAAACGCAAAAATCCAAAGTTCGCGACATCCAGCAATGTATAACATCCGCCAGCAACCTGTGTCGTGACATCGATCCACGACATCCCGGCCGACAGGGCGGAAATTTGGTGCTTTTCAAAGGCAGGTGTTTCGCCTCGTTTTGGGACGATGGTGGGCATCAAGCTCATGAGATTGGAGGCATTGGCCGGTCAATTTAGTTTCGAGCTTTAGAGATTTAAGTCTCTTTTATTATTGTGTGTGTATATATATATATATATATATATATATATATATATATGTAACTATATATATATATATATATATATATATATTTTTTTTTTTCTTGTTTAGATTTGTTTTAGGATTAAGTAATCGATCCAAGCTTAAATGTGTTTGAGATCATTGTATTGGAACATTTATGTAGATACAAGTGGAATTTGGGAATTTTTCTGGAATCCAGTTTATTCAGTTTGATTACAATTTCAATGAATTTTTTTGATCAACTAGTCATTGTCATTTGTGATCCAGTTATGGAAAGACGAGCTTCCTCTAGGAAGGGATTTTGTGTTTTAATGATTGTTTGTAGTATTAAATTATGTTTTATGTATGAAAACTGGATTGATTTAATTGGTATTGCTCTTGTAATGAGTTGTTTTGAATATCAGTGGTCTGTACCCTAAAAGAGCTATATTTGTGCTATGATTTCCAGGATCCCTTGAGTGACACAGGGATAAACAACCTAAGAGCAAAGAGCAATGACTTAGCGGTACATTGCATTGATATCCATCGAACTAATGCACTCAAAGGATCACTTTGGTACATCACAAGTGAAGTTATAACCTTTGATTTCAAGGTTCCCTTCTGGGTGACAATAGAAGTGTGTTCCCAAGGAATAAGGACCACTTGATGAGGTATCAGTTTAATCCTTTGAGGTTTCATCTCAATCCAGGAGAATGATCTTGATCCCGTGTTAGCTAAGATTCTAATCAAGGAGAAAGAGAATTTTATTGAATTGATGGTTGAGGTACCAATTGCATTGGAAAAGGCTTGTGTTACCCTGTATATGGGGCTAAGCATTTTTCAGTCCTAAGAAATGGTTGTGAAGTACTAGTTAGGAAAAACAACTAAATCTTAAAGATGAGCAAATCCTAAAAGTAGCTATTTAGACCCATTGACATGGTTTAGGAATATGGTATGCTAAATAATGAAATGTGTAGTATTAGGAGGTATTCCAAGGCTACACAACCCTGCTCTTGGACAAATCCAGGATTCATGATCTTCACAGTACTTGTTCTTGAACCTGCTGCAAATCGATAATCATAACACTGATTTTATTCCCAATGTTATTTCTACTCATTGAAATCTCTAATTCTTTTGTTTAGACCTTCTTCAATTAAAGAAAATTTTATAAAAAGTGTTGGGTTAAAATGAATATCCAATCTATTGTGGAACAGAAATCTGTAATCAATTTATAATTTTATAATACAAAGTCCACATCTGATTGCAGAACCAGAGTATATGTTTCTCTCCCCCCATGATCAGTCAAATCATAAACCTTCCAAAGTGCGCCTTGGTTTATTTGGATCTTCCAAAGGTCTTTCAAAACGACCACCACTCTACAAGAGTATCCACACTGAACAAATAATGAGCGATCTTTTTGAATGCTAGTTAGGTTGGAGTCTTCTCCAAAACGAAATTGGTTTTCTCTACATTTTTGGTTGGTCCTTCTTTTTTAAAAACTGACTACTCCCAAAAATATATGTCTCACATATATATATATCTATATAAGTCACCTTTAGGGTTTTTAAATCAAAAAACAAATTTCCTTATGAATAAGAGCTGTATTTATTCATTATATATTTAAAAGCGCTTTAAATAGTAACAATTTAAATTCAAATCCTTGGATGGGGAAACAAATTTATTTATATTATATATTTAAAACTCTTTTAAATAACTAACAATTTAAATACGATTTCCTTATTAGATAAGGAAACGAATTATATTATTATTTAAAACCCTTTATAGATTATTTCCTTATCCAAATAAAATATAACAATTAATTATTTGTTATAATTTAAATCACGTTTAAACTTTCAAAATTGGAATTATTGAACTAATAACAACTAATTGTTGTTTGTAATTTAAAATAATCTCATCATTTTAAATTTACTCTGATGAAAAACCATATAGATTATTATGGTTCTTAATGGAATACATAGGTTCTTAAACATTGGCGGTAAGGCTAAATCACATTTTGATCCTCTGAAGTCATAAGTGGCCTCTAGCAAGACATTATGACTACCTAAGTTAAATGAAAGCTCATGAATATGACAATATATATAGCTAATGACATAATCCTTTGTCTCATGATATCTTGATAGAATATAAAGGCACGAACAAAGTCAACCTTATATCGTTCTATCTTTGATTACTCGAAACCCGATTAGATTGACTAAACAAATGACATTGATCTCATTAAGTTCATTTGAGCAGCCAAATCTGTTTCTCAGTCCCCTCTTGTTCTGAGGAGACTAAGATATCTCTCTTATAATAAGAGGACAAATTCCATTTTAATCGCTCATATCTCACTATAATTCTTATTATGTTCAGTATAACACAACTATAGTCATCCGATTAAGACAACGTTTGATTATATCAAAACACAATATTCCTTATGTTGAGAACTATAGCGATCTCGGGTCAAAGGATTTATTATTTTAACTATTAGAGATTAATTTATGACTTTGATCCATGTATTAATCTAAGCGGTCTGTCCAATATTTATTCTCAACAAATAGATATAAATTTGATTTGTATCTCATACATATTCATCCATGAATATCAATCAAACTATACTAATCTTAATTCCATTGTTATTCCCATAACAATAGATTAAGGACATTTAGAATAATTAATAATATTATTCAAGGACATTATATAATAAACATACAAATCATCATAATATAAATTCTCATAAATAGTCAAAATACCATGTCCATACAATAGGCCTAGAGCACTATTACTAACAAAAAGCACTTTCATTATAGTTTTATTTTTTATTTTAAAAATCATAGAAAATAGTAGTTCAAATAGTGATTTTCTTGAGTAGTAAGGGTAGTTGATCTTTAGATTTTCTCATCCAATCCTGTCAGAATATTAGCATTGAATTAATCCCTTTGTGCTTGTATGACTTGTGCACTTGCAGTGATTTAGATCAAAATAAATTTTAATTACATAATATTATTATATACAACAACATAAAACAGTTTTTACATCATAATTGGTCTCAACATTATTTGAAATACTATTCAGGATTGAATTTAATTCATAATATGATGTGAAATTGAAGAAGGAGGGGAGAAAGAGGGCTTATGTGTGTGACTGAAGGGTAGACTCATCAGATGTTTTGGTCTATGTAAAAAAAATCAGTCAATCATTTGTCTCCTAGAATAAAATGCCATACACCTTGATACTACTCCTGTGAACTGAAACTATATTCGAACCTATCACCGTACCAACAACACTTAAATACATAACTCACTTGATCCAACCTTAACACACACAGAGACTGAGAATGAGAAAATAAGATTCACTATTGAATAGGAGAAGGCCTCTCATATTATAGAGGAACAAAGACCCTTGGTTTTCAAAACTATTAGGTTTGAGATTGTCCACATCTTTGTCTCAAGGGTTTTACAAGAAGATAGTTTCTTAATAGATCGAGGTTAATGAAGATTTGATGAAATAGAGGTGAAGTCTCTAGTAGGACCAGGAAGTAATTCGAACTAAGGGTTGTCCTATAGTGTAGGAACTTTAGGAACTTAGAGAGTCCCAGACCAGGTGAGGGTTGTTGCTGGATGCAAGGCGTCACACTAGTTTGGGAGGCTAAGGAACTTGTGGAGCTTAAATGTAGATAGACTTAGGATCTATTGTGAAGGATAAAGATCAAATCTCAAAAGATCTAAATCTCTAAGTTATCAAACCAAAATTAGAAACAATCTAGGATTTTATTCTAAGGAGATATAACAACCAATTTTAAATTACATTGTGATATGGCAGAAAGAACCAAAAGGTAGGGTTGAAGTCATATTAGGATAATGATCCACCCTAATCAAGATCTCCAAGATTGATTAGCAATGCTATAAATTTAGGGCATGGAGTTACTGCGAAGCAGTTTCCAGAGCAAAGCAGAGAAGATAAGCAAAGTCCAAAAGTGCGAAAGGTAGTCTGGTCTTTCGGTTAATCATATTACATTAAAGCACTTTCACCTTTGGTGAAAAATGATGTTCTTTATTTTCTTCATCTTATATTGATGTAATGTGGGTATGGGTATGCGATGCTGTAGAGAGGGGAACAGAGAGAGTTCATTTTGAATTCTGATGAATGTGAAATTCATCTAATTTTAAGCCCATTTTTCTTGAATATTTGAAGCTTAAAAGTTCAATTTATTGCAAAAATATGGAGTCTTCACCAAGATTTATGTTTTGCGGGATTTAGAAAATAATAAAATCAATGAAAAGTATAAAAATGATAAGAAGCGAAATTGTTGAATGTATAACAAATTTCTGCCTGTTCTTTTGATAAACATAGGAATTAGCGACATGAAATGTCACAGCAATCTATAGCTTTATCGTGATAAATACGAAAAAAGGTCTTAAGCGAGTAGAGAAACCATGTAGCAACCACGTGTCTACGATGATCTAAACAAATGTTAGGAGAACATTGTCTACAAAGGAAATATGTGCATAACAAAGATAGACGAAATCTTGAAGAAACAACGAAGAGGATTCTTGAAATAAAAATCATTGTCATGACAAAACAAAGGGCAAACTGAAGAAGGAATGTTGCTACATAGCAAAGATTGTCACGATAAAAGTAGGCTAGAGTTCAAAAGAGTTTGTCGCGACAAAAGTTTTTATGTACGAAAAAACCCTTAGAGATCAGCAGTGCAAGGCAAGAAAATCAAGTTGCTACATTTGAAACTTTGTCACAACAATTGTTAAGTGGAATCAGTTGGACTTTGTCGCGACATCCGCCAACTTTGTCACGACAATTACTACGAAGAATTCTTTAGAAGGCAAAGAAAGTTTGTCGCAACAACAAATAGTTTGTCGCGACAATCATCAAAGAAGAATGTCAAGCCATAGTGTCGCGACAAGATTGCAACAAAGTGAAACAACATAGGCGCATCTATGTGACTTGTTTCACAACTTTGTATATACACACATAGCTAAAGAGTAACATCAACAATTGTCATGAAAAAGCAACGATAGAACTTTGTGGCAGAGAAAAGCTAAGCTTCTTGTCAAAATAATAAGTATGTTGCAACTAATAAACATAACTGGGCACACTTGCGAGAAACCCATGGAAATCAGCACGGAATTCCGGACGCTTCATTTTATGGGGCACATAAATGAAAAGCTCCTAGGGGTGGGGTAATTTTTCGACAAGCTTTAGAAAGAATAGGCTTTTGAAGAGGAGTTGGAATCTCATTTTGTATATATTTTTCTTTTATTATTTTCTTTTCATTTTTCTTTCTTTCTAGAATCAGAGTAGTTGATCCGAGCTAAAATGTGGAGTTGAGATCGTTGCATATCGAGTTTCATTTATGTTTGAATTCAAGTGGAATTCGGAAATTTTTCTAGAATTCATTTTTATTCAATTTTGATTACATTTTCAATGAATTTGTTTGATCAACTAGTCATTGATATTTGTGATTCAATTATGGAAGGATGAGCTCCATCTGGGAAGGAAATTTGTGTTTTGATTATTGTTTGTTGTATTAAATGATGTTGTGGGTATGAAAACTGGATTGATTTAATTGTTATTGCTCTTGTAATGAGTTGTTCTGAATATCAGTGTTCTATACCCAGAAAGAGTTGTATCTGTGCTCTAATATACAAGATCCCCCTAAGTGACACAGGGATGGATGACATGAGAGAAATGAGAAGTGACTTAGGGGTACATTGCACTGATATCCATTAAACTAATGCACTCTAAGTGTCACTTCGATGCATCATAGGTGATGTTCTAACCTCTGACTTCAAGGTTCCCTTCTAGGTGACAACATAAGTGTGTTCCTGAGGAATAAGAACCATTTGACGATATATTAATTTAATCCTTAGAGGTTTCATGTCAATTTGGCAAAATAATCTTGATCTCGTGTTAGCATAGATTCTAATCAAAGAGAAAGAGAATTCTAATAAATTGTAGACTGAGGTACTAATTGTATTGGAGAAGGCTTGTGTTACCTTGTCTATAGGGGCAAGTAGTTTTTAGTCATAAGAGATGGTTGTGAAGTACTGGTTTAGGAAAAACAACCAAATCTTAAAGAGTATCAAATCCTAAAAGTAGCTATTTAGACCCATTGACATGGTTTAAGAATATGGTATGCTAAACAGTGAAATGTGTAGTGTCATGAGGTACTCCAAGGCTATACTACCCTGCTCTTGGACAAATCCAGGATTCATGTCCTTCATAGTACTTTTTCTTGATCTTGTTGCAAACATATAATCATAACACTGATTTTATTCCCAGTGTTATTTCTACTCATTGAAATATCTAATTCTTCTTATTTGGACTTTCTTTCATTAAAGAAAATTTTATAAAAAGCATTTTCATTACAGTTTTTGTTAACTATTTTACAAATCATAGAAAACAGTAGTTCAAATAGTGATTTTCTTTGGAAGTAGTAAGGGTAAATTCTAATCTTACTAGATTTTCTGTCAATCCCTATGAGAATAATATCTAGAGTTATAATCCACTATATTAATTAACATGACACTGTACACTTAGGTGATTATTAGACTAGCGGATGCATATTATCTAATATTATATGCAAATAGCGAGAAACTTGAGTCTTTGTATTTTGGTCTTAAAATGTTTTTGGCCTTTGCAAAGGGATGAAACTAGTCATGAGTAGCAGTCTTCAGAAAATGAGTTGAACACATTGTCTGGTCTAACAATCAACAAGTTTTTGGCGTCATTTTCGGGGATTGAAGTAGAGTTTAAAGATCAATATTCTAACTAAAAAGAGAATTGCTAATTTTGACATTTTTATCTTTTATTAAAAAAAAATTTAGAAGAACACAAAAATATATAGTTTTAAATGAAGAAGTGGATTCAATGCATGTCTTTCTTCGGTGTTAAACAGGTTATAGAAAATTCTTTCTAGTAAACATACTTTTGATTTTAATTATTACTATAATTTAGAGTTTTTACATGCATGAAAATTTGGAGGTGATTTATTACCCTTTGGACCTAAGCTAGTGAAGACAATAAGAATTCTAAAGAAAGAAAGAGCAGCAGCAGAAGCATTAAGCATGGCAGAATAAGAAGATGCTAATCAAAACATACCAGGTGTGGCTCTTGACAGACCTCAGTAGAACGAAACGATGGTGGATTTTGGAGACTGATGATGAGAGAATATTTGTTGTGGTGGCCACCGGTGATGTAAACAAGTGAATTGAAGCTGCTACGATTACCATGGTGCAACGGAATTGGTTACTAGGCACCCAGTGAGGCTGAATGAGGCACTGGGTAGATTCTTGAGGATGACCAACATTGTCAATCTAAATGGAGTCAATCCAGATGTTATCAAGCTGCAACTGTTCCCATTTTCACTATGGGACATTACAGCCAGTTGGTTTGAGTCTCTGCCCTATGAATCAATTAGTAATTGGGAGGAATTGGTGGAAGCATATTTGAGCAGATTCTTCCCTCCTGCTCCCACTTCAAAGAGAAGAGGAGAAATTATAGCCTTTAAGCGGAAAGAAGATGAGTCTTTTTACAATGCCTGGGAGAGACTCAAGCAGCTGCTAAGAAGATGTCCAATGCATGGAATAGAGAAGATGACTCAGATGGATATCTTCTACCATGCCATGAACTACACCTCAAAAGGGACAATTAATGGAGCCTTTGGAGGTGCATTTAGAAGGAAAAGTGCTGAGGAAGCCACTTAGTTGATTGAGGAATTAGCCAAGAGCAATTACAAAGCTCCATTTGAAGCTTCAGGGAGCAGCATCAGGCTTAGATAAGGAGGTGTGATTGAGCTGAACAAGATGTCATCAATAAAAGCAAAGCTGGATGCAATCATGAGCAAGATGAGTATTCAAGAAAGAAGAAGTTATTCAGCAAATGAAGTGGGAACTGTGGAAGGAGCTGAGCAGAAATGTGTAGCTGATGAGGGACTTACTCATGAAGGTACCTATCAGGTTGAGGAAGTTCAGTACTTAAATGGTAATAGGAGTTACAAATTCAAGCCAAGCCAAGAACCTTCCAGCCTACACCAGCCTTAAGGAACCATGAATTTTCTTATAGTGCATTACGTGAGTCTGAATCGATGTAAATTCCAGCAAAACTATATACTGGTTTCCAAGGACAGTAACAAGGTAGTCGGAAATCTGCAGACAAGGAGATCCTAATCCTTTAAAGATTAGATGTTGACTTACATGTCTGAGAATAAGTGAATTTTGAACCTGTATGAGTAGAAATTTGCTGAACTTACAGTATTCCAGGTAAAAACGACTGTGTTTCAAGCCAACACAAATGCTACTCTGAAGAATCTGGAGACTCAAATAGGGCAGCTGGCCCTTGATATGCAAAACCAATCTAGGGACTCTTTCCCTAGTGACACAAATAAGAATCCTAAGGATTGCATGGTAGTCACAATGAGAAGTGGGAAGGAATTGAAGAGCATAAATGAAGCTGAGATGAAGCAGACTAAAACTGAAACAGAGAAAATAGATCATAATTCAACAATCGAGGAGAAAAAAGCTAAATAGAAATGGGTTATCTGATGAGACTGAGCAAATGAAAGGGAAAATTGAAGTGGCTAAAGATGAGGCAGTATAAAAGGAGGAAGTGAGAGTCTATCAACCTCCAGCCCCATCCCCTCAGAGATTGCAATAGTTCAAGATGGACAGTCAATATGCAAGATTCTTGAATATATTCAAAAAGCTTGAAATCAACATCCTATTTGCTGAAGCATTGGCTTAGATGCCACACTATGCTAAGTTTATGAAGGATATTATCATAAAAAAGAGAATGTTGGATGCCAGAGGAGTGGTGAGCTTATTTTCCAACTGTAGTGCTATAGTTCATAAAAAAATCTACCTCAAAAGATGCAAGATCCAGGGAGCTTCACAATACCATGTACCATTAGGAACTTTGAGTTTGGTAAAGTTCTATGTGATTCTGGTGCAAGCATTAACTTAATGCCTCTATTAGTGGTGAAAATGCTAAGTTTGGGGGAGTTAACTCCCACTGCAATGTCCCTACATATGGTAGATAGGTCAATGGCTCAACCTGAAGGCATCTTGGAAAATGTGCTGGTCAAGGTGGGAAGTTTGTTTTTCTAGTTCACTTTGTTATGATTAACATGGAGGAGGACAAGAAGATTCCACTTATGCTTGGAAGACCCTTCCTAGACACAAGAGCAACCTTGATTTATGTGAAAAAGAGGGAGCTTACCTTGAGATTTGAAACTGAAGAAGTCCACTTCAACCTTAACCAAAGTTTGAAGCAACATGATGTTGAACAAGCCTAATGTATAAAAATTGACAGTGTTAATTCTGTATGTAAGAAGTTGAATGATGATTTAATGAATGAGAGTTCAATTGATGACTATATCTCTTCTTCCCTTTATGATGATGATTTTGAGAAGGAAAAGATAATGGTAGAAAGCAGTTTGAGTTCAATCAGAAAGAAATACGAATATCTGCGATGAAAAGCAGTCTCGGTGGAAGAAAAAGAATACAGAAGGATCTAGTCTTGAAAGAATTACCAGAGCATTTGAAGTATGTATTTATGGAAGAAGAGAAATTCAAGCACATTATAATCTTACGACAAAGCTGACTTCCGCAAGGGCGAGAAAAGTGGTGAAACTCTCGAAAAACACCGGGGAAGGCTATTGCAAAGTCGGTTGAAGACCTAAAGGGGATCAACCCCATCCAATTCTTATGCATAAAATCCTCATGGAGAGGAATGCAAAGACTTAGATGGAACAACGAGAAAGTGAGCAATAATGAAAGAGTGGTAAAGAAGGTTTCTCAAATATGTTTGAATCACGAGTTGCCATGCCCATGTCGGATAGCCCTTGAAGCGAGTCCGATTACATGTAGTTTTAAAGAAAGGTGGGATGATAGTGATAAGAAATAAGAAATATGAGCTGATACCTACCAGAACAGTGACTGGATGGAGAGTGTGCATAGACTACAGAAAACTCAATATTGCAACCAGAAAGGTTCACTTCCCCCTGTCATTCATTGATCGGATGTTAGATAGGCTGGTAGGTCGTTCACACTCTTGTTTCCTTAATGGATATTCTAGTTACAACCAAATAGCTATAGCACTTGAAGATCAAGAAAAGACTACATTCACATGTCCCTATGGTACCTATGCTTTTAGGAGAATGCCATCTGGACTGTGTAATGCACCAACTACCTTTCTGAGATGTATGATTTCCATCTTCTTTGATTGATAGGAGATAATGATTTTATGGATATTCTACGTGTATGGGTTAAGCACGAGAGCTCTTGAAATTTTGAAACTATACTTCAAAGTGTAGGAAAGAACTTGGCCTTAAAGGCGGGAGAAGTGCCATTTATGGTATTTAGTAAGCGTTGGGGCATAAAATTTCTATAGCAGGCTTGCAAGTAGATCAAGCTAAAATTTCTCTGATCAAAACTCTAATGCCACCAACCACAGTGAAAGGAATTAAGAGTTTCCTGGGGCATGAAAGATTTTACACAAGATTCATCAAAGATTTCTCAAAAATTTCAAGACCATTATGATTTGCTAGAGAAAGGATCACCAAAAAATTTGGTGATAAACATGCGATGCTGCATTTGAGAAATCAAATCAAATTGGTTATAGCTCCCATCATGGAAACACGAATTTGGGCCGAGAACTTTGAGATTATGTGTGATACGATGATTATGCAAGCGGAACAATTCTTGAGAAGAGAAACGAGAATCTTCAAAGCCGCTATACTATGCCCGACAAAGGTTTAATGAAGCCTGAGAACTTCTCCAGCTATAGAAGGAGATGGTGACAATGGTTTTTGCTTGTGAAAATTTTAGGCCACACATATTAGGATCCCATGTCATCATACACACTAATCATGCAGCAATAAAGTATCTGACGAAAGAAGATGCAAAACGAAGACTGTCCCGGATGGAGTCTTTATTCTTTGCGAGAATTTGAATGGAGATCAAAACAAAAGAAGCTGATGATATTGCTTGATAGCTAATCCACTTATCCAAAATAGAGAAGCCTGCGAAGAGGAGAGAAGATTGAAATTGAAGAAAATTCCTAATGAGCTGAATTATTTCATGCAGCGGTTAATTTCTACCAGTATCTTTGATATAGTGAATTACCATAGCATGGTATTATCTGCACTCGAACTAATTATCGAAGGGAGGAAGTTGAGGACAGATGGGGTTTTACATATGGGATGACCCACTACGATTTAGAAAAGGAGCATATTAGATTACCAGAAGATGTGTACCAGAAGCTGAGCAGGCTAAAATTATAGATAAATGTAATCATCACCATATAGAAGACTGATGAGTCTAAAACTCATATATTTTTATGGTCATTTTTAATGAATATTTAAGGCCTAAAAATGCAATTTAATGCAAAATCATGGAGTTTTCACCCAGATTTGTGTTTTGTAGGAATTTAGAGAAAATAAGAAAAAATAAGCAAAAATCAGCAAGAAAACAACAATAGGTGATCAGAAACTCAATGTCATGACATCAGATGAAGCAATGTCGCGACATCGACCAAGGAATGTTGTGAGATCAAACCAATGTTGCGACATCGGTTGAAGGGAGCAAAACAGAAAAGTTTAATGTTGTGACATCAGTAAAAGCAGTAAAGGCAGTCAAGTTGTATCATAGATTGAATAATGTCGTGACATTAGCTTCATGGCGAGTGAAGTCAATGCCATAACATAAATTACTCGATGTGACGTGACATGAACTCATTATCGACTAAATGTTGAACGTTGAACTGGTGTCGCGACATACGTGAAAGGCATTAGAGCGAGAAGAAGATGATGGCGACATCAAGATTGATAACTTATCAGAAAGCATTATTCTGACCTTCAAAATCTGGGAGTCGACATCGAATGAAACTAGAAGAGCTACGACACCAACAACAATGTCATGACATCAGCCACGACATTGACTGAGGGCACCAAGACAGAAGAAGCGATGTTGCGACATCAACTTCCTAAGTCACAACATCAAAGCCAAGATGAAACATTGAAAATACTAAGTCCAATGTCGCAACATTAAAACTTAAAGTCGCGACATCATATCAATGTCGTGACATCAAAATTCCAAAGTTGCGACATCATAACAAAGTTGTAATTATGACGACGTCAAATTTTGATGTCGCGACATCGACAATGATATCAGCGACAACATTGAACATATAGGAAAATTCATCAGCAATGTCAAGACATCACAATAGCAATGTCAGCAATGTCGCGATATCAGCCACGACATCAAAAGGCGACTAAGGCAGACTTTTTGGATTTTTGAAGTCAATGTTTTATTCATCGTTTTTAAGGCCCAATGATTGGGGCCTATAAATAGAAGCTCCTAGGGTGGAGTGCGCAATTTTTTTAGCCACTCTTAGTAGTTTTTTAGCTTTTGGGAGGAACTGAAATCTCCTTTGTATATATATTTTTTTCTTTTCTTTTTCTTTTTTGTTTTGTTTTGTTTTCTAGATTTATTTTTCTTTTTGGATTAGAGTAGTGGATCTGAGAAGATATTTCGAGTTGAATTCATTGTCTATCGAGTTTCATTTATGTCTGAATTCAAGTGGAGTTTGGATATTTTTCTGGAGTTTAGTTATTTCAGTTTGATTTCAATTTCAATGAATTTGTTTGTTCAACTAGTTATTGTTATTTCCAATTCAGTTGTGAAAGGATAAGCTCCCTTTGGGAATGAATATGTTGTTTTGATCTTCGTTTTTAGATTTAAATGTTGTTGTGGGTATAGCGGATTGATTTAATTATTATTCCTATTAATGAAGCTATTACGAATATCGGTGTTATGTACCAGAAGAGCTGTATTTTGTGCTCGTTTTGGATCCCCTTTGAGTGACATGGGATGGAACTCTCACGAGAACAGATCACTTTGATAAACCATTTGTGATGTTCTAACCTCTGACTTCAAGGTTCCCTCCTGGGTGACAGTAGGAGTGTGTTCCCGAGGCATAAGGGCGGCCTATTGATTTATCAGTTTAATCCTTAGAAGTTTCACCTCAGTTTTGTAGAATAATCTCAATCCCGTGTTAGCTAAGATTCTAATCAAGGAGATAGGGCATTTTAGTTGAATTGATGGTTGAGGTACCAATTGCATTGGAGAAGGCTTGCGTATCCACGTCTACTAGATTATAAAGCAGTTCTAGTCTCTAAAAATAGTTTGTGAAGTATTGGTTTAGGAAAAACAACCAAATCTTAAAAGATGATAAAATCCTAAAAGTAGCTAATTAAACCCATTGACCTGGTTTAGGAATATGGTAAGTTAATTAGTGAAATGTAGTCATGAGGTATTCAAGGTATTCCAAGGTCACACCTTCGCTGGGCAAATCCACTCCTTGCCCTTGTATCAAAGCATTTGCCTTCAAAAACCCTACAAAATGATCATCATAACACTGATTTTAATCCTAGTGTAATTTCTACTCAAAGAAATATCTAATCCTAGTAGATTTTCTTTTTCTTTTTCTTTAAAGAACAATTGTCAAATAGTTCAAACTTCCATTTAGAGGTTCAAATAGTGATTTACTTTAGTAGTAGGGGTAGTTGATCTTTAGATTTCCTTCACCAATCCTCAGGGAATGATATCTCGTAATTTATAATCCACTTTATTACTAGAGACCAGGCACTTGCGCTGTTTATACCAAAATGAGCTTTTTTGAGTATTCTTACAACAATGAAACAATCTTACATGTTTATATACCAAGAAGTTTTCACACGCGGATTCTAATTAATATCCAGAGTGTTAGAAATTAGTGAATTCCGTCTATAAAATCACAATGTTTTATAAAATATTACTTGGGATTGAAGTAAATTTGAAGATCAATATTCTACCAAAAGAAAGTCATTTGCTTCGATATTTCTTCTTTTTATCTTTTATCAAAATTTTCATAAAAATTTAAAAAAAAAAAGTTCTAACTGTAGTAGCTGATTCAACTACTTATCTTTTATTAAGCAAATCATAAAATATTCCAGAAGCATACTGCTGCCACTGAACACTGAATTAAAGAGAACACCGAGAAATCTAAAGAAAATGAGAATAGCAGAAGCATTAGCAATGCCAGAGCAGAGATAGACAAATCATAATGTACTAGTTAAGTACTCCCGACACTCTCGTAGGGAAAAAGTAAAGGACTATGGAAGACTTCTAGAGACCAACTACTCAGGAGTATTCAACAGAGGTAGCTGTTATCGAGGGCCAAACAACTTCTGAAGGCCTAGCCAGTTGACACTATAGCAAACAATGCGCTTGGTTTGAGTCCCCGCTATATGGATTAGTCACATAAGAATCTAGTGAGGCATATCTCGAAGTTGGTTATTCTTCCCTCCGCCACTTCAGACAGGAGAAATCTCACGCCTTCATAGTAAAGAAGATGAGTCTTTATTCAATACTTGGGAAAGATTCAAACAATTGCTAAGGAGATGTCCCATGCACAGGATAGAGAAGATGACTCAAATGGATATATTTTATCATGCAATGAATTACACCCCTAAGGAATTATAGATGCAAATTTCTCGTGAGGTGCATTCAAAAAAGAAAATGTTGATAAGTTAATTGCATTGATAGAGGAGTTAGCCAAGAGCAATTACAAAGCTCCTTCTGAAGCTTTAGGGAGCAACAACAGGCTGAAAAGAGGGAAGTACTGAGCTTTAATAAGATGTCAAATAGAAGGTGCCTACATGCACCGATGAGCAAGATGAAATAATCAAGAGTACAGTTAAAACCATTACAAATGAAGAGGAGTCAGGAAGGAGTCGAGCGTAAGCAAACCACCAAGGACTAGTTCATGAAAATCCTTATCAAGTGGAAGAAGCTTAGTATATTCAAAGTAATAGGAGCTATAACTTCAAGCCAAATAATAACCTTCCAACCCATCACACACCAGACCTTAGAAACCATGAGAATCTGTCTTATGGAGGAGTGTAGTAGGGTCCAAGACCATTGCAGAGCTTTCAGCGCACTATGTTCGTATAGGTTTCCCAAGGATGTACATCAAAGCAAATATAGTGCATAACTGTGCCAAAGAAGGTCCTGCACTTTTTGAGGACTTTGATGTTGAACTTATCAGAAACAAAAGATTGTTGAACATACATGAGCAAAGTTTGCCGAATGGGAAAGATTTCAGTAAACACAACTGTGTTTCGTGCCAACACTAATGCTTTCTAAAGAACTGAGACTCAAGTGAAGTGCTTGGTCCGCGTGTATGAAGAATCAGCGTGGATTCTTTCCTCAGCAAGATACACAAAAGAATCCTAAGGACTACATGGCTATAACACTTAGGAGTGGCAAAAATTTGCAAAAAAGAGAAAGAGATGAGATAAAACTGACTGAGAAGGAAGAGCAAGCTGGAACTAGCAAGGAAAACAAGCAAAACATAACAGAATTTATAGATGAAAGAGAGAAATCAGAGGTGTAGCAAAAGTAGCAAACTGAAGAAGAAGAAGGAAGTGAGAGCCTATGTATCTCCTATTCCATTCCTGAGACCCATAAGTTTGCAAAACTGATGATTTGGCTTTGTTAAACTCGAATACGTTCAAGAAATTAGAGATCAATATTCCTTTTGTTTGAGGTTTTGGTCTTAGATGCTCATTATGCCAAATTTATGTATGACATCCTCAATAAAGAAAAGGAAGTCGGATGAAAATGAATGGTAAAAGCTTGTCGCAATCTCAGACCGTAATCATCTTAAAACCTACCACTAAAAATGCAAGATCCAAACAGCTTTACTGCCCCCTACACCAGGGAACTAGTGAGTTTTGGCAAAGTTTCGCATTTTGAAAGTGTGCCATCAATCCTGAAGTCATTGTTCAGAAAAGATCAAGACTGAGGGTTAACCCTTACAATTATACACGTTATAATAGATGTGTCCATGCTTAATCAAAAGGAATCTTGGAAGATTTATTTCAATCATGTGTACTTTATTCAGTGATTTCGTTGTGATAGACATTATAAAGGCAAACAGCCCCACCACATCAAGTTATTACACCGAGCACAACTCGATTGATGTGAAGAAAGCAGACCACTGTGTGAAATGGAAGAAGACTTCACCTGAATCACGCCAAGTAGCCTGATTAAAAAAAAGTTGAGTGTAAGATTGTAGAAAGTAGTTCTTATCGCTATGAACTCACTAATATATCAAGGAATCAAGATTCAATAGAATGCAAATATAAACTGGCCCCAAGATATTGAGTTCTCGATCACAATGATTCTGAATGCCAGGTCAATTAAGAACAATATTTAGTTTGAAATGAAGACAATGCGTAAAAATCATGTAGCAATGAAGAAAAGGCATGAGGGTGGTGCCTATAAGAATTTTGGAAGAATTGCCGAAACACTCGAAATATGCCTTCTGTATTAAAATGATCAAAACCAGATTACAAGATATGTGTGTTTGACTTTAATAGAAGAAAGAGAGAAACTAGTTTTGAAATTCTTAGAAAATACAACAAGCAATATCCCGGCCTGTGAAAAGACCTGGAAGTGGGATTGTAGTCCATCAATTTTCATGCATAAAACTCTCTTAGAGAAAAATGAAAAACAACAATTGAACATCAGAAGTGTCAATCCAATTATGAAAAGAACTTAAAAGAAGTATTTAAATAATAAATGCAAGATTTTATTTAAGCATCCTTGATGTACTTTAGGTGCTCCCAATTCATGTGGTTCCTAAGAATGCTGATTCCACTACCATCGAAATGAGAAGAACGGTTAATTCCAACAAGAACTGAGCGTGATGGAGGCTACTGATTATGGAAACACATGTAACCAGGCGCGATCACTATCCTTTGCCTTTATTTAATCAAATGTTGACAAAGCCGGGCGGTGGCACCCTCATTTCTTTCGATGGATATTTTGGTTATAATCGCATTGCCAGCCCTTGACCCGAAAAGACTACCCTTACATGTCCTTATGGCACCTTGCTTTTAAAACAGATAAATATTCAGGTTATAATGGATGCTCTTACCACCTTCAAAGGTGAAGGATGTCCATTTGATTTGGTAGAGGAAGCTATGGAAATCTTCATGGATGACTTCTTAGTTTATGGATCCAATTTTGAGAATTGCTTAGAAAATTTAGAAACTGTACTTTAGAGGTGCCAAGACAAAAACTTAGCTCTGAATTAGGAAAAATGCCATTTTATGGTAAATTTGTACAGTATTGTCTTAGGGCATAGTTTATGCAAATGGGACTTGAGGTCAATTCAAGTAGTGTTTATATTGAAACTTGATGCACCCACTACAAGAAAAGTAATTAGGAAGTTTTTCAGATATGCCGGATTTAATAGGTGTTATTTATAAAGGAGTTCTCCAAAATATCAAGGCCATTATAGACCACAAAAAGAAGCAAAAAATTGAATTGAATATAGAAGTGTAAATGTGCATTTGAAGAGATCACAAGGCCAGTTGATCGTAGCTCATATCACTCACAGCGTAATTTTGAGTAAGATCTTTGAAATCATGTGTGATGTCAGTGACTATGCAATGGGAGTAATCCTTAGGCAAAGAACTGAGAAAATCTTCAGAGTTATATACTAGCCAGCAAAACTTTTAATGAAGCATAATAGAACTACTCAACTATAGAAAAAGAGATTATGATAATGGTTTTTTTAGCTCGTAAGTACTAGGACCATATATATTAATATCCAGCTGGTCATGCACATACACCGATCATGCAAAGAATCGTGCTATCTCATGGAAAGAAAGATGCAAAGCTAAGATTGATCTTATGGGTACATGCTGCAAGAATTTTACTTAGAGATCAAGGATAAGAAGGGAAGGAAATGATGATGTGGATAAAGATACTTATCCGCATTAGAAAAGCCTATATCAAGATGGAAAGAGGGATCAAATCAGAAGAAAATTTCCCCATTAGTGTAGCTTTTTTCAAGCATCGTCTCAAGTACTCATGGTATGTTTGACATTGTGAACTATTTAGCCAGGAATTAGCCACCATTCAAATACCAAGAAAAGAAGTTGAGAACTGCCATATTCTATGAGAAGGTATTTACCCATCAAGTATTAGAAAATGCGTATCAGACATTTGCAGAGATGTGTACCAGAGGCGTAACATGCCAGCAAATTAGATAAAATGCCATGCATCACCATATGAGTAATAATGTAGGAGATAAAACAACCTAGACAAAATTCTCTAGCTGTGTTTACCGTCACTATAAGCCATAAGACTGCTCGAATAAGGGCATCAGATAGATGTTAGAGAACTGAGCAACATAAATAAAGGTTCATGATGCTCCCTACAAGGAACTTAGTGGTGCATATTTTATGTGGGATAGACCCATAGATCTTTCCCAATCCCTCACTGTGGAATCCCGACATTCTCTCCATCAGATCGTGATCCTCAAATAAGTGAAGATGGTTTGTCCCATAAATGATACAACACAACTGGGTTTATTCAAATGTTCATTCTGTTTTAATTTGGAGCCCTTAAGACACCCATTAAGTATAGGAAGCTATTTTCGTAAACAAATAACAAAAACCTCGAGTAGATATGGGTTTTATCGGCTGGATTAGCTTATCACCCTTAGTCAAATGGGCAAGTAAAAATTTACAATAGGGAGATAAAGAATATATTGGAGAAGATAGTAAACACAAGCACGAAAGATTCAGCAAGAGTTTGAAATGCATTACGGGTCATACAGATCTGCTTGCAAGCTCTCCTATTGGAATGTCCTAATGGGCGGCAGGATTGTATTTGAAAAGCCTTGTTACTCCCTTCTCAGCTTGAATAGGCGCCCCACGTGGCAATCAAGAAGTCAACTATGATTTCAAGTCGCTAAAGAAGAGAGATTACTTGGGAGAATGAACTGGAAAACAGGGATGAAGTTTATGACAATGCCGTGATCTACAAAAGATAAGATTCAAGAAGTGGCATGATCAAAGGATTTCAGGGAGAGAATTCATAGTAAAGAGCTAGTCCCATCGTATTAATCGGCGTCAAAACTCTTTTTCCAAGAAACTCAAGTCAAGGTGGGCGGTCCTTACACAGTAGTTGCAAAGCACCTCTTAGAGCGAAGGACACCAAAGCCGCTAATTCGTAAGAAATGAGTTCAAAGCGACGGTCAAAGGTCAAACATTACCTTGAAAGAAGTTCAGATGAAGAACTGTCCCAGATTAGAAGAAATTAAAAGAATTGTCGAAAAGAGAATTATATTGTTGAATGCACCAAATAAGATATAAAACGGAAAATTTCACTTAAGAGGTGGTGCAAATCAAGCATTTTTATTTTATACTTTGATAGCTTGATTTTGCTTAATTCAAGCAGGTTAATATTAATGTGATTTTTTTTTTTTTGAAATGATTTGAAACCATAAGTTAAATTTGCTTTCACTTCAAGATAAAGGAGCTAAAATAATATGGAATTTTGTGAAGAATTTCAACCCAAAACTCAATGATGCAAGATCATGTCGCTATATGAGTCTACTTCTTAGCAATTTGTTCTTTGATATAATTTACATGCTAAGTTCGGGAGTCTAAATTTTTTTTCCATTTAGAATTGCATAGCGTCATTGTCTTTTCATATCTATTTTCTGGGTTGAATGATAATTATTTGCAAAGCACAAAGACATTTTAAATACTAACAGTTGAGAAAGTAGCTTTCGTCCAGTGCTTGAATTGAGATACTTAATTTTGTTGGGATTTGACATTCATGCTAAGGAACGGTGCATGCCAAATGAATAAGATGAAGGAAACAAGTAAACAGGTGAGAAAATCCTTCCTGTTCTATTACTTAGTCTGTAAATTTCTCCAATGTCACGACATACTTGTCAATGTTGTGACATCGATTCATTAATGTTGCAACATCAAAGATCTAAAGAGAGAGGTATATCAGATTCAATGTCAGAACATCGTACATTCGCGAGTCACGACGTCAAGGCAATCGCCAACATCGGTAATCCCAAAGCGTTTACATTAAATCAACCAGTCACACGGTGGGCCCATCAATGTCGAAGACGCAGATCCCACGAGGCTATAAGCATCGGTCACATACGATGGCAAAGAGATCGAATGTCACTACCCGAACGCTCTCGACACTTACTCGATATCATCTGATATATCTCGAATATCAGTAAGAATGATAACATATATATCTTCATCATCAATGTCCTTCTATTTATCTGGTCTCGATCTTCAAGACTTGAGAAATGTCGAACCTTAGGCTCTCCCACCATAGACGAGGCGGATCGGAATTATAGCGTAAAGGGCGACAGATAAAGATCGAAAACCAGAGACAACCGGCACTACTCCCAGTTAGGGAAGAAAATAAGTATGAGGTTGAGGTTGAAGGTGAGAAGCGAGCATTCTAACCAATGATGTGGGCAAAGACGCTTTGAAAGTATCTCTGTTAGAATGTCAGAGAAGAAAAGGATTAAGAGGAATCATGCCACCCTTCAAGGAGGAAATCAAAAGAAAAGGTCGGGAAGCCAAAACAATTTAGATGGGCGTGAGCAGCGGTTGAATTCACGCCAATCCGGGCGATAGAAAGAACTCCGACCATGTTTGGGAGGTCTTGAGAGTGGCCATCTCCTGTCTTTATTCGGGCTACCAGAATGAGGGGAATGCACTCAGACCAGAATAGAAGAGCCCCACTTTGGTGAGGTCAAGAACCACTCGAGAGCAAGTGGAATGAAGATGGAAAACCCATGGTCACAATGCCTTCTAAACTAAGAGATCTCATAGGTTGGGTCAAGGTTTAAGCTCTTTATTTTGGCTACTACATCATATGCCTTGAAGCCCCGGGCATGTCCTCAACTCCAGATACATCATGATTACTCTTGCATGCACTCGGTCAAGGGCAGCCAGAACCCAACGGGGGGGAAAATAATTGAAGAAGAGCCCACCCTAGGACTACGATGAAGGAAAATTTCAAGAACAGGCCTCACCCCTCTTTGATCACACTTTATGTATCAAAGCGGGGGTAAAATTCAAAGAAGAAGAGGAAGAAAATGTTGTCTCACCTCTCAATTTCGCCGAGCCCTCAAAGCCTAAGAGAAAGTGATTTAGGTGGCAGAAAGAGGAAAAGAAATAAAATGAAGAGGTAACAACTAAAAGAGCCCAACAAAAGCCCTATGGTCGAGGTCACTGAAGAGGGAAGCAAGAGTGTGAAGAGAAGTGAGGCCAAGCCTCATTCAGAGCAACCAATGCTCTCCTTTATAAAAGCACGTAGGGGACACCATTCCTAATAGAGAGCTGAAAGAAAGAGACTAAAGCAAACGGTAGAAACCTGATGAAAAAGCAAAGACTCAACTACTAATTCCTACTAAAAAGAGATGAGGGAACAAATAAGAGGAAAAGATTTAGCGTACTGTGGCAGACAACCACCTGAAGATAGATTAAAAAAAAGAAGAGAAGATTCTGATAAAGTGCTCTCCAATGAAGAGATGATTTAATGGAGAGAGGTTTCGGCCAGAGAGAGAGGTAATTCTATGATAAATCACAGAGAGAGAACATGCCCATAAATGAATAACAACTAAAGAGGGACCAGGAGTCAAGAAGATAATGAGAGACGGTGTTGTGTTGCTATGGAGCACCCAGTCGCAGTATACTGGATATTACACAAGGAGTGCTCAAAAGAGATCGTGGCCACCATCTAAAAGTGGATGAGAGATATGGAAGCCCCTCAACTATAGTGGAGAAGCTTTGGACTAGGAGCCCGATATGCGGAGCCAACATGATCAAAATGTGCACACCAAGGTGAGTTCAAGGGTGCCTTGAATTAACGGAAAGACAAATGAACTGATTAGACTAATTTCGTGACTGATGTTCCACTAACAACTCGTGGAGAGACACAAAGGCCAAAAAGACCTAAATCTTATACCCTTTTGATTTCACCATTCGAATGCCAAGATCCATGAATCAAAACCAAACCATCTGTCCTATAAAGAAAAATGGAACCAAATGCATCCATTTCTTTTCTCTTTGTAATTCACCCGTTGAATTATAATTGTAATTTGAAAGATTAATGAAAACCGCTTCAAATCTATGCGCGCATTTTGCTTCTTCTTCTCTTATCATTTTCTTGTTTTTTGTATTTTCTTGTGGATTTGAAAGAATAATCAATTTAGAATTTATGGTTTGCTTTAAATAATGAGAATTCAATGTACTGTAATGCACACCGATGAGATTAAATATAAAAGGGTTGAAAACATCAAGCTTAAGTTTGTGCAGAAAATTCAAACTGGAAAACAAGAAACTTAAGTTTAGAAATGTGGAATTCTAGAAACTTAGTTATTATCAACGCACCCTAGTTATACATTAGGAAGACTAAAGACCCATTGAACCCGAGAATTGTGATATGCCTACATTAGTGGTACCTGATAGATCAAATGTACTGCAGAGCACCCTAATTTACTAATGGGCAAAGCAACATTATGTCATACAAGAAAGTCCCAAGTAAGGATACTATACGCAAATTAATCATAAAAGGTACACTCAACACAAACCCACTGAAATAAGAACCTAATTAATTACTAGCTTATGAATTATCTATTATATTGAAACACACCAAATTTGAAAATTCTTAGAATCTTATAGTCCAAAGCTTGGTTGAATTGATTTTTACAACTGACTTGATCGAGGCCAAATTGCTGATATGATTGAAAAGATGAGTAAGAAGATAAATGTTCTTAAAAATCAATTTTGGTTGTTCAATGACAAACAAATAGTCTTTTCTTTGCTTGAGGACAAGCAAAACTTTAAGTTTTGAGCAGTTTGATGAGTCTAAAACTCATATATTTTTAAGGCTATTTTTAATGAATATTTATGCCTAAAATGATTAATGCAAAATCATGAGTTTTCTGTTCCAGATTTGTGTTTTGTAGGAATATAGAGAAAAGAAGCAAAAATAAGCAAAAACAGTGTGGTCACAATAAAGATCAAACTCAACGACGACATCGAGCGAAGAATGTCACGATTTTGACCAAACGAATGGCAGGGAGATCAACCAACGTCGAAGATCGCAACTTAAATGAGCAAACAAAAAAGTTCACATCAATAAAAGCACGAGGCAAACGTTAGATCATGGAATAATGTCGCACATCGCAGATCCAATGTCGCTTACATCTAAGAAGTAAGAAGGGTGAAGAGATCCAAATGTCGAAGATCATCACTCATTATCGGACAAAGCTGACATTTACCCGGGAACACTCACAACTGAACGTCAGAACACCAATCAAAGCATTAGAATAGAAGAAACCGTCGCGACATCAAACTTAATACAATGTTGGCAAATAATTTTAATCGCGAACATCAAAGCATTGTCGCGACATCAAAGTCTAGAATTGCAACATCAGAGCAAAGCTAGAAGAGCTTGACTAACAACAATGTCGTACGATCAATCACGACATTTGATCGAGGGCACTGTGATTAAGAAGCGTATGTCGCCAAGCAGTCAACCCTCTCAGTCACTATTATCAAAACGAGTCACAATGAGCACTGATCACACTGTGGTAACATCAAAATTCCAAAGCCTTTCACATCATAAATGTGGTTTCGTAAGAGTGACGACGTCAAATTTCAATGTCGGAACATCAACAACAACATCAGTTGAGACATTGGATAACACCAAAAGCAATGTCGCGACATCACATTAGCAATGTCACGACATCAGCCACGACATTAGAGGGCGACTAGGGCAGACTTTTGGGCTTTTGGAAGTCCATGTTTTTTGCCTCATTTTCGAGGCCCAATGATTTTGGGGCCTATAAATAGAAGCTCCTAGGGTGGAGTGCGTAGTTTTTTTAGTCGCTCTCAGTAGTTTTTGAGCTTTTTAGAGGAGTTGAAATCTCCTTTGTATATTTTCTTTTTCTTTTTCTTTTTTGTTTTCTTTTCATTTTGTTTTCTTTTCTATATTTATTTTTCTTTTAGGATTAGAGTAGTGGATTTGAGAAGAGATTTCTAGCTGAATTCATTGTCTATTGAGTTTCATTTCTGTTTGAATTCAAGTGGAGCCTGGATATTTTTCTAGAGTTCAGTTATTTCAGTTTGATTTCAATCTCAATGATTTTTTTTGATCAATTAGTCATTGTTATTTGCAATCCAGTTGTGAAAAGATAAGCTCCCTCTGGGAATGAATATGTTGTTTTGATTTTCGTTGTAGATTTAAATGTTATTGTGGGTATGGAAACTGGATTGATTTTATTGGTATTGTTCTATTAATGAGTTGTTCTGAATATCAATGTTTCATACTCAGAAAGAGTTGTATCTATGCTCTAATTTCTAGGATTCGCCTTAATGACACAAGGATGGATGACCTGAGAACAAAGAGCAGTCACTTGGGGGTACATTAGACTAATATTCATTGAACTAATGCACTCTAAATATCACTTTGATAAACCATTGGTGATGTTCTAACCTCTGACTTCAAGGTTCCCTTCTGGGTAGTAGCAAGAGTGTGTTCCTGAGGCGTAAGGGTGGCCTATTGATTTATCAGTTTAATCCTTAGAGGTTTTGTCACGCCCCGTTTTCCGGGACGCGAGACTCAGGACTGGAACTCTTTACCTGAATTTTTTTTTTTTTCAAAACCGAACTGGTACCTGTGGGTATGGCCCACATCATATAACAGAATTACAATATCATTTACCGAGTCCCATTTACAAATACAAAACTTTAACTTTTACATTACAAATCGAGCATGGAACCTCGTATAGTGAACCCTTACAAGTGTGTTGGCCCGAATTTGTATAAGGATGTTTCTTTGATGTCTTCTCACACCTACACGGATTAAAAACCAGTGCTAAACTGCGCTTAGTGGGAAACATTTCTTATGCATATACATTAGCATAGCAATACGAGATAATATAAATTTCATGCATTTATATTATGAACTTATGCAATCTTTCTTCACTTTATAGCAGACTGCGGCTTATTCGGATCTCGAAGTAGGAGTGCAGATCTTATTCTTATGCAGAACTTATATCCTTATAACGAGACTTATGTGCATTCGGGACTCCGTAGGAATTCTGAACTTATACTTATACGGACTTATGTTTATTCGGGACTCAGCGGGATTACAAAACTTATTCTTATCACGGGACTTACTAGTTGGAGGTACGTAGGTATCACAGATTACGAACGTGTGCGATATTGCGGAACTTATTCTTATACGAAGTACTTGTAGAGTACTACAAAACTTATCTTATTGCCGTATCTTACTTAATAACTAAAAGTATATTAAGTATTTCGGATCTTATCCTGTTATTACGGAGCATATACATGTATTTTGGATTTTATACATGTATTACAGAACTTATACATGCATTTCAGATCTTATACATGACTTACAGAGTATATACTTGTCTTACGGAACTTGTACTGGTCTTACGGAACTTATACTGGTATTACGGAACTTATATTGGTCTTATGGAGCATATACTTATCTTACAGATCTTATCCTTGTGCGAAGAGTACACAGCCGTCTGATAGTCGGAACTCATCATAATCTATCACATACGAGGTCGGTCAGACGAATGCGAGATACTGTCGGTATGGACATTAGTTAAATGGCAGTGCAGTCATAATATAGATACATATACTTATTTTACGGATGCGAGGTACCCTTAAATTGCCTGGACTTATCTTGTTTAAGATGCGGGGGTACGAAGTGGAGTGCTACGAGTTTGTCGGATCACGGGTACCCCTTTAGGTCGCGCAAAGCTTGATGAAATCTGAGAGTGCCGTAGGTACCTCACAGGAGACTTAATCGGCGACCAGAACTTAATCCAATACGGGGTACCATTGGAGTCTTCTGGGACTTGTCGGATCTGGACGGAACTATCGAGATACGAGGAGTTATCGGATGCGGGACTTATCGGATCTGAGAGTTATCGGATCTGAGGACTTATCGAATGCGGGGTTATCGGATCGGGACTTATCGGATACGGGGTACCGTGGAATACGGAGACTTATTCGGATGCGGGAGTACCGTGGAGTGCTACGGAACTTACAAGTCGGATGCGGGAGTGCAGTAGGTACTACGGGACTTGTCGGATCTTTGGACTTGTCGGATACGGGAGTTATCGGATCTGAGGACTTATCGGGATACGGTGGTTATCGGATCTGGGACTTGCGGATCTAGTACCGTAGGTACCTACGAGGCTTGTTGGATGTAGGGTACCGTGGGTACTACAGGAACTTGATCGGATGCGGGAGTACGTGGAGTGCTACGGAGACTATTCGAGATCTTGTGCAGTAGGTACTCTGGACTTATTGAGATCTTGGACTTGTGAGATGCAGGAGTACCGTAGGTACTCTGAGAGCCGGATCCGGATCTCTGAGGTGGAACTTAATCCAAGCTGGAGTGCAGTAGGTGCTACGAGCAGATCGAATCTGGGACCAGGGAACTTAATGTCGAATCTTTGGAGTACCGCGTAGGTACTCTGAGCAGTCAGATCTGACAGAACTTAATCAAATCTTGGAGTACGTGGAGTGCTATAGAGCCGGATCAAATACATGAATGAGAACTTAATCAAATGCTGGAGTACGTAGGTACCAGGCAGATCAGTCTGAGATGAGAACTTATTCGAATACGGGACTTATGTCGGATACGAGGTACCGCAGTAGGTACTCTGAGGACTTATTGATCTGGACTTGTCGAGATGCGAGGAGTATATGATGCTACGAGAACATATCAGGATCACGGGACGAACTTATTCGAGATACGGGACTTATCGAATCTGAGGAGTACCGTAGGTACTACGGACTATTCGGATACGGGACTTGTCGGATCTGAGGTACCAGTAGGTACTACGTTTATGAATGAATCTGAGGGATGGGAACTTGTTCGGATCACGAGACTTATCGAGATACGAGGTACCGTGGAGGTACTCGGGAGAAACTTATTGAATGCGAGGACTTGTCGGATACGGGAGTACCGTAGGTGCTACGGAACATATCGGATCTGAGACGGGAGCTATTCAGATCTGGGACTTATCGAATCACAGGGAGTACAGTAGGTACTCTGGGACTATCTGGAGGCCAGGCTTATCGAGATACGGGAGTACGTAGGTCATACCGGGGACTTATCTAAATCTGAAGTGCCGTTGCTCTGAACATTTTCGGATGCGGGAGTACGGGTAGGTACTGAGCTTAATCGAGACGGGTACCGTAGGTACTACGGATCTTGTCGAGGAGACGAGTACCGAAGTAGGTACTCTGAGGAATCTGGTACATTCGGATCTTTACTCTTGATACGTATTCGAGTCTTATCATATAATTGTTTGACTTCCTAGACCGATGTCTGAGTCGTGGGACCTAACATCTGATAAGTAGAAGATGCTATCTGATGGGAAGTGTCGTAGCACTAGTCGAAACGAGTCTTGGTAGCACTAATCGAGCAGTGCCATCGCATAACGGAGATGCAAGTGCTTGTCGGGAGTCTTAGGAGCACTAATCGGGATGCAGAAATTGCTAATCGGGAGTCTTAGAACTAATCAGAATCTTAGAGTACTAATCGAGTCAAGACACTAATCAGAATACCAGTACTATTGAATGATGTCTTTGTGTCATTTAATAACTTGTCTTAAAATTGGTTTCTGATTATACTGAGGTCGAGTAAATAGGGCATTCTTAGCCCTTAGGTGTTCATAACGAGTCGTCCTTCATTCTTGGTGAGTATGATGCGTATGTAATCACACCTTATTCATGGATTCTGCTACTTCTATGAATCCTACTTTACCCGGGGAATTGGAATCAATCGTCGGATCATCGAACTAAAGTTATGGCATTTTTTCATGCCAAATAGTCGGTTCTGAGATTTTCCGAGGTGGAATATTTATTTTCCAGTGCCTTGTCTCGATATTTGGCACTGGATATTTGTACTATTTTAAAGTTAAGGTGCTAAGGGTTCTATTCCAACTGGAATCACCTCATTCGGAGCACCGAAACTCAAGTTACGTCCGAAACAACTCGGACTATACTATGATCAACTGATGCAGGAAATGGGCTTGCACATAGCCCCACTTTGAGTGAATTTTTGAGCTATCTAGAGTAATAATTTGGAGATACTTATTAAATATGGTTTGTTCTCCTTGAAGTCTATTTTAAGTGGCCACTTGAATCACTCAAATCGGATAAGAAATGAGGAAGTTATGGCTAAAATCTGGCGGGTCGAAACGGAAAACTAGAGCAGGTTAATAGGTACAAGCTCAAGTTGTACCAGTACAACTTGGCCAAAAATGACCAGAACCAAAATTGTACCGGTACAAGCTCAAATTGTACCGGTACAAGTCACTGAATACTTGGGAATGTGTGTTTCTCACATTTTCCTTGCACTGATCCCAATCGCCTGCGCTTCAAGCCCACATCAAAAGCAATTCCAAATTCACCTTGGAATCTCTTTTCTACTCAATTCCTCTTTCATTTCATATATTTCTTCCAAAAAATCCATCATGGATTTCTTCCAAAAAACCCTTCTAATATGGGTTATAACCCATACACAAACAAAACATGAGGATTAGTTAGGGTTTGTTCTAAACCTAACTTCCCGATTACTCTCAATTAACCATGGATTCATCTCGAAAGAGAGGATTTCATGAGCTTAATTTGTGCCATAGCAGGGTTTACCCACCTTACTTGCTATCATTTTGGGTTTAAGATGGAAACCCCAGCAAAACCCCATGTTTGGGGACAACTACTAACCAACCAAGCATGGAAATTCATATAATCACATAAAAATTCTTAACTATTGCTTCTTCCCTTCCACGTTTGTTCCTCTCCCCAAATGAGACCAATTTGGTCTTTTAAATCCAGATTTTATTAGGCCTTGTTTGGCCATCAAAACCATTTTGAGTTCTTATCATAATTGCATTTTGTCCCCCAACTGAGCTGGCCATTTGTATTTTAATTCCTTTTATTGTATTTTGGCCTCTAAATGCTAGGAATTATACAACCATTCCTATTATTTCTTCTTTGGCCTCAAATCTTTTCACATTAGGACTTTTAAGCCCCTTTTTGGACCCATTACAAAATTGTCCTTAAGTTTTGTAACTTTCCGGGTCTCTCGTTTCCCGGTTTCGCATTTGACTCATGAAACAGTCAAATTAGGCTTACAAAATACCCTAAACATGTCGAAAACGACTAGGGTGTATTTTGGGGTGTTACAGGTTTCACCTCAGTTTGGTAGAATAATCTCAATCCCGTATTAGCTAAGATTCTAATAAAGGAGATAGGGCATTTTAGTTGAATTGATGGTTGAGGTACCAATTGCATTGGAAAAGGCTTGCATTATATTGTTTATGGGTAGCTTGTTCCAGTCCTAGAAATGGTTATGAAATCTTGGTTTAAAGATAACTAAATCTTAAAAGAGGATAAAATCCTAAAAGTAGCTAATTAAACCCATTGACCTAGTTTAGGGATATGGTAAGCTAATTAGTGAAATGTGTAGTATCAAGAGGTATTCCAGGGCTATACTACCTTTCTCTTGGGCAAATCCAGAGTTCTTGTCCTTAACAATACTTGTTCTCGAAACCCCTACAAACTGGTCATCATAACACTGATTTTAATCCTAGTGTTATTTCTACTTAGAGAAATCTCTGATCCTACTAGATTTTCTTTTTCTTTTTCTTTAAAGAACAATTATCAAACATTCTTTCATTCTGATTATTTTAAACAATTCAAACTTCCATTTAGAGGTTCAAATAGTGTTTTACTTTAGTAGTATGGGTAATTGATCTTTAGATTTTCTTATCAATCCCTGTGGGAATGATATCTGGACTTATAATCCCCTTTATTACTTATATGACTTGTGCACTTGCAGTGATTTAGACCAAAATGAGCTTTATATACATATTCTTACATACAAAAGTAGAAAACAATCTTTACATATTTATATAGTTAAAAAATTTTTGGCACCATTGCCGAGGACTAAATAGTCTCTGGTGGCTGTGTTGAAAATTTGGTGATCACACATTTTTGGTCTCAACAAGTTTTTGGGGCCGTTGTTGGGGATTCTAAGTAATCTCTGGTAAAAGTGTTAGAAATTTTGTATGAATTTGGTCTATGTATGAAATCAGTCAACAAGGACACTTTGTAGGAGACAGAACGACCTACAAAAATTCTCCATTCAGGTTTTTATTGACCAACTCTATTCAAAGATTGTTCTGAATGGGTGAAGCATTGTGACAAATGTAAGAGAATGGGTAACAAAATATAAGAAATAAGACGCCTCTACAAGGAATCTTGGTGGTGTAGATTTTTTATGTATGGGGGATTGACTTCATTAGACCTTTCCCACATTCATTTGGAAATCTATACATTCTCCTTGTTGTGGATTATGTATCCAAATGGGTTGAAGCCATAACTTGTCACATGAATGATGCTAATACAGTTATGGGGTTTATTCAAAGAAACATCTTGATCGGATATGGAGCCCTAAGGACTATCATCAGTGATGAGGGAAGCCATTTTGCAAACAAGCTTTTTGTAAAAACTCTTGAGCAAATATGGAGTAAGACATGTTATGGGATTAGCCTATCACCCTTAATCAAATGGGCAAGCTAAGATATCCAATAGAGAAATCAAGAACATATTGGAGAAGACAGTGAATACTAGCAAAAAAGACTGGCCAATAAAGCTAGATGATGCATTATGGGCTTACAGGACTGCTTATAAGACCCTTATTAGAATGTCCCCATACATGATTATATTTGGAAAGCCTTGTCATCTCCCTCTTGAGCTTGAAAATAAGGCTATGTGGGCAATAAAGAAGCTGAATTGTGATTTCTAAGGTTCTAAAGAGAAAAGATTATTCCAGATGAATGAATTGGAGGAGCTAAGAAATGAAGCTTATGATAATGCTAGGATCTACAAAGACAAGACCAAGAAGTGATATGATCAGAGAATTCTAAGGAAAGAGTTCAAAGTAGGAAAGCTAGTTTTACGTTACAACTCAAGGATCAAACTCTTTCGAGGAAAACTCAAGTCAAGATGGAGTGGTCCTTACACAATAATTGCAGTTACATTTTTTGGGGCGGTGACATTGAAAACAAATTCAAGGAATGAGTTCAAAGTGAATGGTTAGAGATTAAAACATTACCTTGGAGGAATTCTGAATGAAGAACAATCCCATATTAGAAGAGATTGAAAGAATTGAAAAAGATATTTGCGACAGTAATACAGCTAAAGACATAAGCGGCGGCTTCTTGGAGGCAATAGAAGCATTTGTTCATTATTAGTAGATAGTTTGATTTTACTTGAATAGATTAATCTTAAATTTTGTCTTCTAGTTTGATTTTTATATTTGTTGATTTTATTGTTTCAAGACAGGAAGGTATTATTAGTGAAGATGATGACAAGAGCAATTTTGATGCAATGAATGAACTTATACTATTTGAAGAGAAAGATCATGCTCTACAATTGTGAGAAGTTTCCAATTAGCTTCCTTAGTTGATTCTTATATTTTCTATATAATTCCATACAATGCTTGATGAAAGAATTTGAATTTAATTGTTCATGTTTGAATTGAGTGCTTAGTTAATGTTAAATTTGTTTTCACAAGCATGATTTGAGCGATTGAAATGTATTGCATGCTATCTGGTATATTAACATGGTTAAAATGGCTCAAATCTATAATTAAATGAAAATGGGGATGAAATTGTATATTTTGTCACGACACAATTTTCTATTGTTGTGACAAATACCAGTCTGGCCTTTATCAGTTTAAGGCCAGTTTGTCATGACAATGTGTTTTATTGTTGCAACATTTGTATGTTGTGACATTTTAAATCTTTGTCGCAACAAACATTCACTAAGGTGGCTTAAAGTTTTGTCGCAACATAGAAAATGTTGTCGCGACAACTCTGTCTTGTGACTCATAATTTGGTGTTACGACATAAATATCAAGTGTCGCAACCTAATTTTTAGATCTCTACACTATTGTTTTGTCATAGAGAAATTTGTTGTTGCGACAATTAGAATGTCGCAACATATTCTTGAGCCAACATCAACCGTTTTGGATTAAAAGACAAATTTAAAATATCTCTTTCAACGATCAAGCCTTTGGAGCCTAAGAGCCATATACTCATCCTCTTTAAAACCTAAACTGATCCGGCCTACCGTAATCGAACAACGAGTTTAATTCCCAATTTGAATGAAATTATGGAAAAATATGATGGAAGTGAGGAAGAAGCTACTCGGGAGCTTGGACTATAATTTTCAGAGGAGGCTGAAGTAAGAGCAGAGAGACGGAAGAAGCCACTTGAAGAAAGAAGAAAGGAAGGAGCATAGAAAGCAGAGAGCAAGGAAGAAAACGAAAATTTGGTGAGTTTGTTTGGGAACAGAGTTCGTCATCATGGAACAAACTATACTATAGAAAAATTTCATAGGCGAAAGAGGTTTTAATCAGCTGATATCACCATTTATAGAGGATTGAAAAGAGATGTTGGAGCTTACTGTGCGAACATAAACCAACTGGGTTTGCAATAGTAGTTAGAGAGTTCTATGCGAAAATGGTGGGGAAGAAGGAAAATATGTGCTATGTTAGAGGAAAGTGGATCTCCTTCTACAGGGAGGAGATAAACAAGACATTCAATCTGAAGGAGCTAAAGGATGGATCTAAGTTCAAAAAGTTGCAAAAAGATCCAGACCACCAGAAAATAGTTGAGTGGCTCACAGATGGGAAAGGGGAGTGGAATTCAACCAAGAAGAACCCCTATGACTCTATTGGAGGATGGCTGGCGAGAAGTAAAGGTATGGCATTAATTCCCTCGAGTTCGGTCTCTACCTTCCCGATCACACCTAGAGTACGAATCTCACGAGGAAGGCGCTACTTTGTGTGTGGAATTTTAAGAAGTTCAAAACAAGTTTGCGTGAAGATTTTTGGTCGATGGGAATTTTGAAATTAATAAACTCTTTTCTGAATCTATGGTACATGCATCTGCATGTATATAAGAAAACCCCTAATCATAGATCATACCATCCACATTCAAGTGTTCTTTCTCAGATCCTTTTATTTTATTTTATTTTTTGTTTTCGGATCTTCCCAGTAGTTCCTGCGCTCACGAGAATGCGTATGCGCGTGCAGTTAACAAAGGTTTGTTTTAGAACTCTTGATATTATCAACACATGAGATCGAAGGGTTAGATGGAGGAAAAAGTGAAACTCTTTCTCTTTTTTTTTCTCTAATTTTTATCACACCTTGGCCTTTAGGATTTTGCCTCTTATTTATAATATGCCTTGAATTGATCTCGACCATTGGATCAAGTGGCATATTTAAATATTGAATTAAATCTAATTCAAATTAAGTGACCAAAAATAAATAGGATTAATTTCTCAAATTAACTTAGTTTCATCGCGTATAGTAATTACTATTAATTAATTCAATAATTAATTAATGTTATTATTTCTCAAATTAACCGTTTCATCCATTAGTAATTACTATTAATTAATTAATTCAATAATTATTAATTAACATTAATCTCGATAATTACTACATAGTTGCTATGAAACAATTTCTTTACAACTATACCCTCTAAGGGATTTCACATTAATTTAATCATGCACAGTGTTTCTGAGGCGGACACCAGGACTGTGGACTGTAATTTCCAAGCTCAGTAAATTTGATATTGGAATTCTTGGAAGAACTTTTTACTGCACACCACCTGTTAGTTATGACCATTATACTCTTTAATCAGTGTCCCAATTTATTAGTTCGATATTATTCAATAAAAATGTCGAAAGCGGGAACTCTTGTAATTATAGAATAATTTCGTATTGATACTCAATAGTCCATTGATATGATCATTACATGCAATTGATCCTCGAATTGGTCCATCATTAGAAATTTAGGTGAATTACCGTTTTACCTCTAGTGATATCTTTGTATAAGTTCCATTAATTCACTAGTGAATGGATTAATTTATAAACTTATTTATAAATTCGAGCACTGTATTTAGTTCGAATTAACACTTAAAGGGAACCAGTGTCCAGAGCTTCCCTCGAGAAGGGTTTTAGATTCCATATCTGCCAGGACATGTTCCCGACCACCATCTCGATGGGCCTCAGGCATAGTATTGGGCCTATCTTAGGACAAACCGTAACCTATGAAAGATCCAAGGCCTATTGAAATGAAGCGAGGAGGTCCATGGCTGCACCAGATTAAGATAAATCTGCATATGATCATCTAGTGACACGGTTTAAACTCTTAATTGTAACGGTATATTATTTAGGAGTTTAATCCATGTCTAGTCATGTCCTATATAATCAGATTACATAAAGCACCTCCATTTTAATGTCACTACATCAGTAATCCAGATCAAGATTACTACATTCTTAAATATTCCGATGGTATTACTAGTAGTATTATAGATCAAAGATCCCTACTTTGATTTACTACGGACAGTTTAGTTTATTATCTATAATCTTGATAATCTCATATATAACTTTTATATACTAAGATTATAGTTACATTAACAAACTTGGGATTTTCTGATATTTACTAAATTATACAACACATGTATAAAGAGATAATAGAAATTGTTTTCATGGGCGGTACAAATTACATGCTTTTAGGGCACCATGTGACAATCTCCCCGATTTCCTAAAGCGGGTGAGACATGTCTCTTAAACCTAGTCCCTACAAGTGACGTGAACACCCTTTCGAGTAAAGTCTTGGTAAATGGATCAGCGAGGTTATGTTACGATGCTATCTTCATAGTAGCTCGTCCCTCTATGTACGATCGTATCGTGATACTTCCTTTCTATATGCTTCCACTACTCTTGTGACTCCTTGGTTCTTTGGGTTGTCACTCCCACTTGTTGTCACAGTATAAAACAAGTGGTTTCCATGTTTTGGAACTACTTCGGTCGGTGTAGAACTTTTTGAGCCAAATGGGATTCTTTGGTTGCTTCCATGACATGTGTATTTGGCTTCCATGGTTGAATCGCAATACTAGATTGTTTGATACTTCTCGGACTACGACCTGCGAGTGAATATTGACCCGGATGTAGACTTTGGGTGCTCTACGTGCGATTTGAAAGTAGAATCGGTACTCTCCAATAAGGTTCAGGTCTCCACCTGAGTACACAAGCATATAATCTCTCGTTCTCTAAGATGCCCGAATATGCTTTCTTTGCTATCCGGTGACCCGTCGAGTTGGATTGGTAACGACTGACTATCCTTACTGCATAACAGATATTAGGCCTCGTACACAACATGGCATACATGAGGCTGCCTATAGTTAAGGCATAAGGAATCCGTCTCATATTCTCTTCCTCTTGAGGTGTCTTAAGACACTGCTCCTTGGAAAGGATAATTCCATGTCGGGTCGGTAATAGACCTTTCTTGGAATCTTGCATCGAAAATCGAGCTAGCACCTTATCAATATAAGATGCTTGAGACAATGCCAAAAGCTTGTTCTTACGATCTCTTATAATTTGGATCCCAAGAATATAGCTTGCTTCTCCCAAATCTTTCATTTGAAATTTCTCGGCTAGCCATTTCTTTACATTCGATAATGTTTCTACATCATTCCCAATGAGTAGAATATCATCTATGTAAAGAACCAAGAAGACCACCTTCTTTTCTTTGATGTACTTGTATACACGAGGTTTCATGACATTTGCTTTCAAGCAAATACGTTTGATAGTTTCATCAGCTTGATTCAGACCTTGAGCTTGCTTGAGTCAATAAATGGACCTAAGCAACTTCTTGAGACTTTCTATTGTTGACCTTTAGCCCGACCTTATGGATTGCATGTAGATGCTTTCCTTGAATATCATTCAGAAGAATCGTCTTGTCTCCATTTTCCATATCTCATAATCGAGACAAGCGGTATGGATAAAGAATGCGAATAGACTTAAGCATAGCTCTTGGCGGAAAGTTTCTTCATAGTCCACTCCCTCTTTTGGAATTCCTTTGCCACTAGCCTAGCTTTGAAGACTCCACTTTCCCATCTATGCCTCTTTTTTCTTTTGAATCCCATTTACATCTATGGGCACGACATCCTCGGAGTGAGTTATAATTTCCGAACAGGATTAGAGTACATGGACTGCATTTCTTGGTTCATAGCATCTTGCCATTTATCCTTGTCAAAATCATCTATGGCCTCCATGATATGTCGATGGATCATCACAGTTGATGGTGACAGAAATTATACTTCTTAACTTCGTAATAAAGTAACGGGATGTTAGTCTCGATCTCTCCCACTAAGTCGAGGTGCGGGATGTGAGATAGGAATAGTGGTCTCTTGACTTTGTCGTTCGTCAATGGTTGATGGTGATTTTCTGATCTGATCAGAACGTAGTTCCTCCAGTACAACCTTACTACGAGGTTTGAAGTTTGTCATATAGTCATCTTCGAGAAAAGTCGCATTTGTCGATACAAATACTTTCTTTTACAGACAAACTATAAACGAACCTCCTTATGCCTTTTGGATAGCCTACAAACATACACATACGTGCGAGGTTCCCGACTTCTCGGTCTTTCGCTTTCGACCAAATGTCTTGGGACACCCCCACATATGCGAAAGTGCGGAAACTAGAGTTTATGTCCATTCCACGACTAAAGATTGTCTTTTGGATTGACTTAGATGGAACTACATTCAAAATGTAGACCGCAGTTTGTAGTGAATATCCCCAAAATGAGATTGGTAACGAGGAGTAGCTCATCATTGATCTAACCATATCTAGTAACGTCATGTTTTTCCTTTCTGTGTAACACCCTGAAATATACCCTAGTCGTTTTCGACATGTTTAGGGTATTTTGTAAGCATAATTTGAATTTTTCGTAATTTAAATGCAAAACATGAAAATTCGAAAACTCGGAATTTGTACAAGATACAAGGGCAAATATGTAATTTGCCAAAAGAGGAATAAGAAGTCATAAGATAGAAAAGGCTGTAGGTTAAAATAGAATTATACCTAATTTGATTTGCAAGAGAGGAATTTAAGTTAAAATGAAATAAAATGAAGCAACCCAAAATGGGTTTTGGGAGCCAAACATGGCCCTAGGAAAGATATTTTTATTTAAGACCAAAATTTGGTCTCATGTGGGAAGAACAAAAAGGGTGGAGAAACGAGAAGGAAGAAAGGAAGGAGAGAGGAAGAGAAGAAGAAATGAAGAAGCCAAGTTTAAGGTATGGAACCATGAATATTAGTATGGAACTATGACTATTAGTATGGAATTCTAAAGTTTGTATGAATTTCCATGCTATTGGATGGTTATTAGTTTGTTCCCAAACCTAGGGTTTTGTTAGGATTTCATCCTAACCCTAAAATTATTGAAGGTAAGGTTGGTAAAACCACTATGTAGTCTGAGAAAATGTGGAATCCTCCGTACTAAGGTTGGATTCATGGTTTAATTAATAAAATAATAATGGGTTGGGTTAGAACAAACCTAATCCTTGTGTTTGGTTTTGTGTATGGGTTATGACCCATATTAGAATTTTTTTGGGAGTAATTCATGAAAGGTTTTGAAGAAAGATATGTAATGAAAGATGATTCGAGTAGAATAGAGGTTACAAGATGAATTTGGAGTGGTTTTGATGTGTATATAGAATATTGAGTTGATTTGGATAGAAAAATATGGAAAAATGGGAGAAAAACCACCTTTTCTGGAAATTTTTGAGGGGGTGTACCGATCAGAGCGAGTGGTCTTAGGTACCGTAGTGTTACGTCACCGAATCTGGAGTGCCGGAATGCCAGATTTACCCAATATCTCTATTTTGACCCCGTGTTTGTATTTTTGTATCACTTTGCTCATTTCTTTTTATCAGATTTAAATTGATTAGTGACTAATTAAATCAGACTTCAAGGAGAACAAAAACACCCTGAAATAGGCACCTTCAAATTCGGACTCTATGTATTTGAAATTCCTGAAAGTGAAGTATGTTCAAGCCAATATCACAGTTGTTTTGAACATAGAGTAGTCCCGGTTGTTTAGGACATAACTTGAGTTTCGGTGCTCCGATTTGGGTGATTCCAGTTGGAGAAGAACCCTTAGCACCTTAGCTTCAAGGGAGTACAAAGAACCAGTGTCAATAAGAAGTAAGACCCCTGAAAAATGAGTATTACAAACTGTCCCTAGTGTAATATCGGTAAACTGACTAGTTTGGCATGAAAAGGCCATAACTTTAGTTTGGATGATTCAATTGGAACGATTCCAATTTCTATGTAAAGTAGATTCATAGAGGAACAAGAATACATGAATGATGTGTGAATACATAGGCATCATACTGTACAAGTATATGAAATGCCATATGTAATAGGCATGACCTGTAAAGAAAAATATAGGAATGCAATAATATGTATATATGTGTTCATGAAACATGAATATCATGAAACATGAGAAAGCGGCAGAAACATGAACATGAACATGAAGGTATTATGTCATGAACCGCAGTGTGATTAATATAGGTATGAGTTACGAAAGACATGTGATGAGTATGACTACCTGGGGCCAGAAGAATGAATGAGTGGACGTTACGTTCGGTGCCCGGCACTCTCTGGCTGGTCTTCACGACACTTATGTTGCGTGGGCAGGCACGTTCTGATCGGTGCTTCGGCACTCCCACTGGTGCTACGACACTTCTGTTGTGTGGGCAGGCACGTTACGATGCGATGCCGGCGCCGCTGGTGCTACGGCGCCACATTTGCGTGGGTAGGCCGCGTTCTAATCGGTTAGCCGGCCTCCTGGCGGTGCTACGACACTTCTGTGCGTGGGCGGGCGCGTTACGATCGGTGCTTGAACTCCTGGCGGTGCCCCAAGGCATACGTGCGATGGGCGGGGCGCGTATCGGTTCGATTTGTATTGTACCTTTGGTACTTATTGTCTTCGCGTCTACTCACATTTCTTATGATTGGTTTGGGTAGTCAAATAGTTATATGATAAGACTACGAATAAAATAAGAGTAAAGGAAATGAATATGGTAAAGATACGATGTACCTACGGGTGCCTGCAATGTCTAGTGCAGTAGTACCTATGGTACTTTTGTACAGTAAATCTCTGTGGTACCTACGGGTGCTTAGGTATGTTAAAGCAAGTATAGGATTACGTAATACAAGTATAAAATCAGGGGATCTGATGTAATATACGTAATATAGAGTATAAGTCCAGAATCGAGGAATCGTTAAGTAATCTAAGTATAAGATCAGGATACCAAATTATGCTGCACGTATTAGTAAATTATGAGATCGAAACACAAGAATAGAGTTAAAGTAATACAGAGTATGGTCAGGATACAGAAGTATATGCTCTGTAATATAAGTATAAGATCCGAAATACAAGAATAAGTTTCTTTTCATTTTTCTTTCTTTCTAGAATTAGAGTAGTTGATCCGAGCTGAAATGTGGAGCTGAGATCATTGCATATTGAGTTTCATTTATGTTTGAATTCAAGTGGAATTTGGAAATTTTTCTAGAATTCATTTTTATTCAGTTTTGATTACAGTTTCAATGACTTTGTTTGATAAACTATTCATTGATATTTGTGATTCAGTTATAGAAGGATGAGATCCATCTAGGAAGGAATTTTGTGTTTTGATTATTGTTTATTGCATTAAATGATGTTGTGGGTATGAAAACTGGATTGATTTAATTGGTATTGCTCTTGTAATGAGTTATTCTGAATATCAGTATTTTGTACCCAGAAAGAGCAGTATCTGTGCTCTAATTTCCAGGATCCCCTTGAGTGACACAAGGATGGATGACCTAAGAGCAAAGAGTAGTGACTTGGGGGTACATTGCACTGATATACATTGAACTAATGTAATCTAAGTGTCACTCTGGTGCATCACAGGTGATGTTCTAACCTCTGACTTCAAGGTTCCCTTCTAGGTGACAGCAGAAGTGTGTTCCCGAGGAATAAGAACCATTTGATGATATATCAATTTAATTCTTAGAGGTTTCATCTCAATTTGGCATAATAATCTTGATCCCCTGTTAGCATAGATTCTAATCAAGGAAAAAGAGCATTCTAATAAATTACAAACTGAGGTACTAATTGTATTGGAGAAGGCTTGTGTTACCATCTATGGGGAGCGGCGATTTCCCCGGTCCTAAGAGATGGTTGTGAAGTCTTGGTTTTAGGAAGCGATCGAATCTTCAAGAGGATCAAATCCTAAAAGTAGCTATTTAGACCTATTAACCTGGTTTAGGAATATGATATGCTAAACAATGAAATGTGTAGTGTTAGGAGGTATTCCAAGGCTATAAACCCTACTCTTGGACAAATCCAGGATTCATGTCCTTCACAGTACTTTTTCTTGATCATGTTGCAAACATATAATCATAACACTGATTTTATTCCCAGTGTTATTTCTACTCATTGAAATCTCTAATTCTTCTTGTTTAGACTTTCTTTAATTTAAAGAAAATTTTATAAAAAGCATTTTCATTACAGTTTTTGTTAACTATTTTACAAATCATAGAAAACAGTAGTTCAAATAGAAATTTTCTTGAGTAGTAAGGGTAGTTGATCTTTAGATTTTCTCATCAATCCCTATGGGAATGATATCTGGACTTATAATCTACTTTATTACTTGTATGACCTGTGCACTTGCAGTGATTTAGACCAAAGCAAATTTTAATTATATAATATTATATACAACAGCAGAAAACAATCTTTACATATTTGGTCTTAACAAGTTTTTGGCATTGCTGCCAGGGACTGAAACTAGTCCTTGGTAGCAGTGTTAGAAATGAGTTGAATACATTGTCTGGTCTAGCAATCAAAAAATTCCACTATGAGTGATTAGGTTTAAAGAAGGATCGTGGGTAGAGAAGAAGTCTCTTACCACATAAGACTAATTGTAAACCTTGAATCATATCAGTGGAAATCCTTACATCTAAGCACAGCCCTGTGGACATAGGTAGGTTGCCAAACCACATAAAAGATTATGTGTGCTTTTACTTTATTACAAGTATATCACATCTACTCTACACACACTAAGACTCACAAGAGGAGTTCATACTCACTACGCTAAAGTCCGTACGAGATCACAGTCTGAACATCAAGTACTGTGACTTGGAACACACACTTATATCTATCAATTGGTATCAAAGCAGGTCACTCTAAGTTATTGAGTTAGATCCATGTTTACTCTAACTAATTGTGTGTATCAAATGGATTTGATGAAAGAAGGTAGTTCTACTAGCCGTCCGCCTCTTCTTGATTGGATGAACTATGGTTACTAGAAAGAGAGGATGCATGCCTTCATAAAAATCAATTGATGAAAGGCATGGAGATTAGTTCTACAATGATGGAAGCCTCCTACCAAAATTGATGTTGAAGGGAAGCTATTCCCAAGGATGAAGTAGACTAGACACCTAAAGAAGATGCCATTTTTCACCAAAAACTCACGAGCCATGAATGCAATCTTTAATGGTGTTGATCCCTTGCAATTCAAGATGATCTCCATCGTCGAAGTAGCCAAGGAAGCGTGGGACATTCTTTGTGTCCATTTTGAAGGAACCGATGTAGTTCGTGGATCTAGGTTAGAACTTCTTACAACAAAGTTCGAAAACTTCTTGAGTGGTGAGGAGACTATCGGAGCTTCAATGAAAATTGTGAGCATCTTGATGAATCGTAATACACGAGGCGAAAGGTAACCCTCGAAACTTGAAAAGAATTTGCATCGTCACATTTAATCTACAATTTTGTAGGATATAAGGAACTTTTAGGACCAAATGTAAAAGTTAGTCAATCAATGAGAGAATGTGGAGGCTATGGTCACATTCAAGTAGAATGTACCAATACGAAAAAGAATTGGCCCTTCCTTTCTACTTGAAGTGATGATGAATAAGAAGACTACAAAGGAGATGAGGAACCAGATAGTCAACCCATTGCTCTGTATAGGAACTACCTCTAAGGCTTTGGAAGGTGATGAGTCCAAAAACTCATTAGATTTTAATCCATTTTTCTGAGTATATTAAGAGATAAATGTTGATTTGTTTGCAGAAATGTGGATATTTTACTCAAATTTCATTTTGCAGGAAAATACAGCAGAAGCTCAAATCTTAGCAAAAATCAGAAGAAATCAGCCTGCAGCAGAATTGAGGTCACAAATAAAAATTTAAGTCGCGACAGAAATGTAAAGTTACCCAGTAATTCAAGTCACGTCAACTGATTCGGCTCACAGAAGAAATAGAGAAACTTGAACAATTGAAGTCATTGACTTGAAGGAGGTTAGAGTAAAGAGCGTGAATTAGAGACTAAAGGAAAAAATCAAAGGAAGAAATTCAAGTCTCGACATCACTTTAATGTCGCCACACCAAAAAGATATAAATGATGTCGCGACACCACTCTGAAGTCGCGACAAGCATCGCGTCTATGAAGCCCTGAGGGTCTTTGCAAAGAAAGAGGTTGCAATTAGTTTTTAAATGCAAGGCTCCATTTCATGTCGCGACACCACTATGATGTCATGACATAAAGCGGGAAGGTCGAGAAGTCGCGACTGTAGCCAAATAGAAGCACTTGCCCTGGCGGGGATCATAAATGATATTGCGAGCCTCATTAAGGTCGCGACACAGCAGAAACGGTGAGGCGAGAGAATTATTGGTTTGCGACGTCACCTTGATGTTGCGACACGGAAAATGGAGTGGGAAGAAGGAAGTGCTTTGCAACGTGGGAAGCGAATTCGCAACTTTGAAGAAAGAAATGGGAAGCGAAAAGTGTGACATCACCATGAGGTCGCGACATAAAATTGAGATATGAAGCGAAGACCACAAACACAATTGCGACTAAGAAATCAAAGTCATGACATGGAAGTCATCATACAAATGAAAAGTGAGTGCCCAACCTAAAGCGTGTCGTAACTCTGAAGCTGGAAGAATAGGAAGGCGATGATGTCGACATTGAACTAAGTCGCGACATCAACGCGGAAAGGCCCAGGCAAATGAGGTTGCGACCCGCAGCGATGTCGCGACCAGCGATCCAAAGAGACAAACTAGTTGCAACAGTTGCAACTTAAAGAAAGAGGTCGCGATTGATCATGAGCAACCAAGAGAAGTCCATGTCGCGACATCAACTTGAGGTCGCGACATAGGAAAGTGAGCTGGCCTTTTTCTTTGGATTTCCACCTGGAGCATTTTGGGGATTCGGCCTAGATTTTTTTTACAGTATAAATAAACAGCTTTAGAATAGTAAAGTAGTTTTTCTCCTTCTTCACTACCCAAAAGTAAGTAAAGAGGAGGAACTCAAGTATATTTAGAGTAGATTTGAATTTTTACCACTGTTTTGAATCGCGAACTCAAGTAGTAGACGAGTGTGGTTTTATCTTAGTTCTATTATTTTCCATATCGCTTCGAAAATTTATGGAAATCTAGACGAATTTTAATTCATTATTTCGCCTTATTGCAATTACAAGGGTCAAGGTGGATCTGCTCCATTTCTTAATTCCGCAATGCGCAATCGAACGCACTACGGATTTGATTTAATACATTTAGTTACAGCTCTTCCGCACAATAATGGAGAATTAATTGGGCCTGATGATGACCAGTCGCTTGAATGGATAAGTTCCCAATAAGAGTACCTAATACCGCTTGAGGGATCATCAGATCTACTCGACATTCAGGATGCCCTCTCAAGGACAATGCAGACCTGAGATTCCGAGAGTCGAGAGCATTCTTTTCCGGGTATGTTCGACTACCATTGACGAACCGGCCGAGCTCGAGAGTTCATTTTGATAAACTCTCATTCAATTACACCTGAAGTCGACTGCGTATTTAACAATATAATCAATCAGAGAGTTCACCTTAATCTATAGATAGTTCCAATCCCCGTGTTAACTTATATCTAATCAAGGGAAAGGGATAAACCCATAGATCTGGAGGTTGAGTCACCAATTAAGTAGTAGAAACTTTGCGAAAATCCTGAGAAGGTAAAGCAAAAGTTCTGTTGTCAACGTGAAACGTGTGAAGTATTGAGAAAGAAAATAATTCGTATCTTTAAGTGAATTCCTATCATTGTAGTCGGTTTCTGATTCGCTCTTCTGTGAGAAGCAAGGATATCCAATCGCGAATATGGAGAAACTCAATTCCAATATTCTAGGAAATCTTCGACAATAAACTGCATCCATACATGTAACGTAGCAATGGGATTTATGTTGAATCAATCGCTCCATTGTATTTCATTGATACAAGCTTCTACAGAAACCGATTCAACCATTCATTTGTATACAATTTATTTTCATTCATTTACTTTTGTTTTAGCTTAGTTTGAACATATTCAATAGTATAGATTTTAATTTGTGTCGTAGATAAAACCTTCACTATGAGTTTTGAGTCCAAATAGTGTGGAATTTTTAGTAGCTGAGGTAGTTGGATCCACCGCTATCAATCTCGTGGGAATGATACCGACTTACATTCGTATTTACTACTATGACCTCGTGCACTGCAAGTGTCATAGACTTAACCCTTATTTTTAAATCATGAACATTAATAGAAAATTATTTTATCAAGAAAACTTATCCAAAGTGACATGGATACAAGAGAAGTGTAAGGCTCTTGTAGCTATGTTAATTTGAAGGGTTTTAGTCTATATAGAAAAGGCAAACAAGTTTTTGCGTATGCCGTTAAGCTGGGATTGAAAGAATTAAATAAATCATTCTGGACAAAGAAAGAAATACTAATTTGGACCTTTTAAGAAAAGAACAAAAATAGTTTTGCAAGCAGTGGCTACATCAGCCACTAATCTTTAACAAGCCATGTTGAAAATATTTTGTTTAGTTTAACTAATCCTATTAATCTGAGTGTGTTTTAATTTCAGGAAGACCTTTAATGCATAGGAAACTGGATTCTGACCTGATTCCAGCAGATACTGAATTAGAGAGAACACTCAGGAGCTTAAGAAAGACAAAAAGAGCAGAAAACGCAGCTATGGCAGATGAGAGACATGACCAGACAGAGGAACAGAGGACAGCAACCAGAAGGCCTCCCATTACTGACACAATGGAGGATTTCTGGAGGCCTATTATTCAGGAAGAGTATTCTGCAATCAGACAGCCTACTATGATGCAAATAATTTCGAATTAAAGCCAGCCTTGATTACAATGGTTCAAGAACATCGCTTATTCGTCATCCCAATCAAGACCCGAAATGAGCACTGAAGATTTCAGATGGGAAATACGGTGAAGCTGAATGGTGTGAGAGATAAAGTTGCATCTCTTTCCATTTTCTTTGAGAGATATAGCAGCCACATGGTATGAATCATTACCATGGTTCTGGCTTGATACTGGGAAGAGTCAGTAGCTCACTGGGCGCATTCTTTCCATCTCTCACTTCGTAGAGAAGAAGAGAGATAATAGTATTCCAACAAGGGAAGATGAGAGCCATATGTAGCTTCGGGAAAGATTCAAGAGGTTGTCAAGAGATTCGATGCATGGCATAGATTGAAGACCCGATGGACATAAGGTATCATGCTTAAATGATACATCTAAGGGTATTATCGATGCTTCATGCTGTGGAGCATTCAAACGTAAAAGTGCTGAAGAGGCGAGAGATCTGATAGAAGACCTGGCAAAATGCAATATGAAAGCTCCATCTGAGTTTTCAAGAGGAAATAGCAGAGGAAAAGGGGTCATGGAGCTGAGCAAGATGACGCTCATGAGGCAAGTTTCGATGCTAAGTAATGCATAGGATGGACAAACAAGAGAGAAGATGCACACCAAGCCATGAAATAGAGCAAAGGAAAGAGAACTTATGAGAAGAAGTGCCGATGTGCCAACAAGAAGATTCTATGGTGCCGAGGAGTGTTAAGCACAGAACCAGCCAAGAAGTTATCATTTCAAGCCAAATCCTAATCTGCCCACACACTACTGGCAACCCAAAGACTGAGGAACCATGAGAATTTCTCATATACTGGAGGGGCATTACAAGGCCTGGGCGCATGACGTAATCCTCGCAGAAGGATATCAAGAAACACCAAGGTTCCAGCTGTTGCCAGTTAGCGAGGTGAAAGCATAAATGAATATCGTGGTAAGAGGAGGACTCAACCATCTTCAAGAATTCAAATGCCGCAGCTCACGGGGACAACAAGCAGGCTATTACAATTCCATGAAACGTAAAACTATCCACTCGAAGCTTCGTCCGACACCAAATGTTTCGTGAAGAATGCTAAAGGCCTCACCGAAAAATTTGAGACACAAGTAGGCAACCGTCCCGACATGCCAAATCAGAGCAAGGGTACATTCCCTAGTAATACTCAGAAGAACCCAAAAGACTGCATGGCAATTCAATTAAGAAGTGGGAAGGATTACAAAAGAACAAAATGTAATGTAAAGGAAAGAAGAGGACTGAGGCGTAAAAGAAGAGACCAAAAAAGAAGTGAGAGAAGAATGCCCGACAACAACAAAGGAAGTAATGACCAAAAGAAGGAAGGAGTACTCGCTATACACCTTCAAATAGCCATTTACTGTGAGACTTCGTGGTCAAGAACAAGAACGCTTTCTAAATTCGACATTCAAGAAAATAGAAATAAATATCCCATTTGCGCAGGTGATTACCAAACGCCCTTATGCAAAATTCGAAGGAGACATCGAGCAAGAAAATAAGATACCGAGGAGGTGATGGTTAACTTGACTGCACGCGCGTTATTATCCGTAAAAAGCTCCCAGCAAAGATGAAAGATCCTGTCAGTTTCACCATTCCCTGCTCCATAGGGAAATATGAATTCAAGAAAGCTTTATGTGATTCGGGCGCTAGTATAAATTTGATGCCTCTATCGCTTATGCGTGACTCTAATTTAGTGTGGGAACTTACTCCCACCAAAGAATCATATCATAGATGGTCGATGGGATCAATGACACAACCGTAAGGCATTCAAGATGTACTTGTCAAGGTCGGGAAATTCATCTTCCGGATTTTGTTATCATGCAGATGGAGGAAGACACCCAAGTTCCTTTCATGCCGGAAGACCGCTCTTAGCAACCGGAGTCGCCGATAGAAGTACGTAAAGGTGAATTGACTGTGGTTGGAATGAAGAAGGCATTTTAATATTAATGGGGAGCCTGAACATCCTAATGTAGATGCAGCATAGCTATATGGTTGTAGGAAACAATGTTTCAATGTTGAATTGAATTTCATTGTATCCTTCAACACTCTATCAATGAAATTGAGATGAATTTTAGTATCTGGTGAGTCTTGACGCCAGAAGTACGCTCTTCAAATTTGCTCACAAACAATACAGCATAAATGAAACAATCAGTATGAAGTAAGTTAAATGTAAACAAAGAAACTCATGATCAAGAAACTAGCGTTGTATACTAACATTGAAAGAATTGCCTAGCCATTTGAAATACGAAGCTTTAGAACCGTAAAAGAGAAACCAGCTATCATATCGCCGCATTGATCGAAGCTCGAAGAACGTGCTGCCGGTAATTCCGAAAATACAAGGAAAGCAATTGCTTGGTCAATCGAGGATCTCTGGCGTACGCCTCTCCATTTGCATGCACAAAATATTGCCGGATGATAATGCAAAAACTTCTATCGAAAGCATCAAAGAGGTCAATCCAATGATGAAAGAAGTCACGAAAAGAAGTTCTCAAATGGTTAAATGCAGGTTTTATATATGCTATATCGATAGTTCTCGGGTAAGCCCATGTGGTTCCCAAGAAAGGTGGATTCACCGTGGATCGTAAATGAAAGAATGAACCGATTCCTACAAGAACTGTGACAGATGGAGGGTGCTGGGACACTACGTAAAATCAATACGCAACCGTAGTGATCATTTTCCCTTGCCTTTATAGATCGATGTCGATAGGTCAGCGTGACACCCTCATTTTTGTTTTCTCGATGGATACTGATATAACCAAATTGCTATTGCACCCGAAGATCAGAGAAACCACTTTTACATGCCCATTTAGTACTTTTTGCTTTTAGAGAATGCCATTTGGTTTGTGTAATGCCCCGGTACCTTCCAAATATGCATGATGTCTATATTTTCCGATCTAGCGTATTAAAGGCGGGAGATCTTCATGGATGATTTTACGTTGTATGGATCCGCCAACACGCCCGCATAACCTGTATCGCACTTCAAAGGTGCAAAGACAAGAATCTAGCTCAATTTGGGAGAAATGCCATTTTATGGTTACGTATGAATTGTCTGGGGCACATGATTCGCAGCCAGGCTTCGAGGCAGACTGTGCAAGTTTCACTATAAGAAATCTAATGCCACCCACTACAGTCAAGTGGAATTAAGTTCTTAGGACATACCGATTTTATAGAAGATTTATCAGATTTCAAAATTGCTAGACCACTATGTAGATCAGCCGAAAGATACTAAGTTCTATTTCGATGAATCCCGCCTATAAAGCTTTTGAGGAAATCAAATCCTGCACTAGTCAGTCCTCCCCATCATGGCAAAACCGTGATTGAACGTAGAATTAAATCATGTGTGATGCCAGTGATTTTGCAATGGGATCTGTATTGGGACAGAAAGATGAGAAAGTGTTCAAGGCCATTTAATGGGAAATATCAGCAAAAGGCATGAGATGCCCCTGCAAGGTATCCTGGTGGTGCAATTGTTCGATGTATTGGGAATGGATTTTATGGGGCCTTTTCTAGTTTCATTTGGAAATATATACATACTCCTAGCTATGGATTATGAATCAAAATGGGTTGAAAAAGGTGCAGCCTTGTCCAAAGAATGTGCAATACAGCCAGGATTTTTACAAAGAAATATTCTCTCGCCAGATTTTGGGGACAATCTTAACTATAATGGCAGCTGATGGAGGGGAGCCATTTTGCAACAAGGTGTCTGACAAACTCATGGGCGATATGGTATCAAACATATTATGAGCTTGACTTATCATATCCTCAAATTAAAGGCAAGCTGAAATTTCCAACAGTGGGAAATAAAGAAAATTTTTTGAAAAGACCGTAAGTTCCGTAAAGATAAGAGATCGGGTCTGAAGCTTGACGATGCACTCGGGCATACATAATCGCTTCTCAAACTCCCATCGAATGTCCCCACGACTGCCTTTGAAAACCTTGTCACCTACCTCTGAGTTAGAATATAAAGCTATGTGGGCCATCAAGAAGCTTAATTTTGATTTGTGAATGCTAAGGAAGATAGACTACCTGGCTAAATGAATTGAAGAGCTGAGAATGAAGCCTATGATAAGGCTGTAATCTACAATGATAAAATAAAAATGGCATGATCATTTAATTTTGAGGAGGGGATTCACTGCAGAGACCGTCTTGTTATTCAACCCAAACTAAGACTTTTCCAGAAAGCCGAAATCCAAACGGAGTGGACCATTTACAGTGGTATCAAGCAATACGCTTTGGGGCGCTGGACACTTAGAACCAACAATCATGAAGAGTTCGCTGTCGGTCGAGATTGGGGCACTAAATCTGGTAGAAAGCAATTGAAGAGTAACCCTCGTTTCAACAAGGGAAATTAGAAACAACAATGGCAAAGAAAAGTCCACTTAAAGACTAAAATTTGAAAGGTTTTCAGGGAAGGCAATCCACACCAGTTTGTTTTTAATTTTTCTCGCTATAGTTTACAATTTTTGTGTTTAAATTTCTAATAGCTTATTGTGATTTTACTCATTATTGATTGAAGAGTAGGTAAATATTTTTTCAGTTTTAATAGGACAATGAAGATTATGAAAAAGAAGGTTATCCAAATCAAACTTCAATCAAGATAAGAGCACCAAAAAGTAAGGATCTTCTTCTTCTTGATTTGATTTTTAAAATTTGTCTTCGACATAGCATGATCAAAGTTCGGGGAATTTTTATCTGCTGGGTGCTTAAATTTTGAAATGTGATGCATAGTAGAAGTTGTTGAATTTTGCATGATGAAGATGAATTGAAGCTTCAGGACGCCCCAAATGGGTGTCCGTTGACTAAATTGGCCAACCCTGAAATCTATATGTCTCGTATCGCGAGACTCATACCCGAAAGTAAAAAATGTCTCTTTGCCCATAAACCAATACTATAAAACAATAAAGACAACTATATTCCACTATCTCCCAATAATTCAATAGTTGATTACATCTTATACAAACATATATTAAAATCTACAATTTAATACATGTTATATCCAAAAACCATCAGCCACAACTCGCTTTCTTCAAAATCACCCTAACTGAAGCCTGTCTTCAAGAATGCTCCTGCACCGAAATGATATTCCTCGATGTGGTGAGCTATCGCCCAAGAGGAATCACCATAAATGGGTTACTCCACCTAAGTCACATAAGCACGCCCAGCAAACACACACTCAAGCACACGCGATCCTCTACTCTGAATGTTCACATGATCACCCCATGTCACGAGTCCTCACCGACTCACTCACACTTGCCTAAGTCCTGTGATGAGAAAATAATCATTTTCAAAACAAACCTCGTTGTTCTTGAAAAATATACTACCAACGGTCGGTAAAATAAATATGGACCACCGAGGTGAATTGGTCAGAGCTTCCGAACAATCATGGTCCTCATCCGAAGTGATCCGCTGGGCCCATCTCCCAACCCACCTCCGTAATATCATCCCGTGAAATTCCTCTTCGCAACCATGTCCGTTTTTACAAAAACCATGTCATGCACTCAATAATCAACTCCTAGTTACTCCAAAGGCATATGAAAATGCATTGTTATTTTCAAAATCATTTATACAATATGTCAATATGCATATTTTCAATCAACTACAATTACAATACAGAATTCAACACATCAATCATCACCCAATTCTAAATTTCACTGAGCAAATCATAATCTCATCTCCAATGGCTTAAAAATACACTTAATTTCCATATACCAGGCCATGTTGTTAACACATTAAATCATGTCTTAACCTATCTATTTCCACACTTACCAAGCCATTCACATCAACAATTCCAATGCCAAAACACACGGAGATTGGTACCATTTCATACAAATCGACTTTTTTTTTACAGCCCCAAAATAACATGGGCCGTCCACGCAGCCCACTCCTCCTACATCGTCTTCGTGGAACCGACCCACCCATTCCTGCCTCCTACTCACCAAAACATAATTTATTATATAACTATATAAATAGCCGATCGCCTCCTAAACCGATCCTGACCGACCAAAATATCCCAAAATTTTCACACCCTGCTCCAATATTCAACCGATCAAACGGTCCCTCACTACCAATCAACTCAAACATCACAAAAACATCTTAAATAAAGTGTAAAACAAGTAGGATGAAACCCCTACCTTTATGGAGTTTGTCAAAACTCCCGAAAACCTATGCTCACGCTGTCAGTCTCCTCCGAGTGTAAATAACTCTCCTTCGTCGCGAAGGAACCGACGGGCCGGATCTCCCACGATCTCGAGAGAAGGAAGGTACTCTCTCTCTGTAAAATGCATCCAAGCACTCCCGCATCTTCTTTCTTCCTCCCTACGTTTTCCTTGGCTTTTGTTTTATTCCTTCCTTTTGTTTTTCTTTCTTTTTCTCATTCCTCTTCTCATTTCATTTTCTCTCTCCATTCCCCATTTTCCTCTCTCTCGCTCTCTCTTCTCCTTTTGGAGCATTATACGATGGTGGACAAAATGAGAAAATTTCCTCTCCTTCCTCAAACCAAATGAGCGTTTTCCTTTTTCATCTTTTTCTTTTATTTCATAACTCCCCTTTACGACATCACGCACTGTCAGCTCATCATGTGGTTACGGGATTCTTTCCATACATGCACTAATTGCGAACCATTCCTTTATGCCATGTCATTCTCTTGAGGTGCCATGTGGCATCTCCTCAACCCACATGTGTCACCCGACACCCCACGCCCGAAAACGAAACCCGACCACCTCTAATCCAACTTAAATTCGACGTATTAAGCAATTTTGCGAGACGCATTTCAACTAGAGAAGTCCGTTTCGTCATACTAGATCTAGAAAATTTCCTGATTTTTACCAAATTACGATTTTAAGTTCTTTTGAGAAAATCGATCTTTCTCTGTGGTTTCACATTCTCCTTTCCTTAAAAGAATTTCTCGTCCGGGAATTCCACGCACATACACATCCAACCATGTGCATGTAACCTACCTAACTCCAAGACGCAAGATGACCCTAGCTTAAGGTACCACTACACGACAACCCGATGGCTGTCAACTCATACATGTCAAGAATGACATTAACAACCAATATATCTACCACCCTAAGGTCCACCACGCTTCCGCTGCGCAACTCTGATCTCTAGAAAAATTTAAATTCCTCCCTACATCCTAGGGAAGAATTTTCTTATTTTCCTCGGGCTTTTAAAGGCCTCAACCTCTATGCCCAAACTTATCACACAAGATGCATTTATGAATGAACATGATGCATCCAATTCAAACGCTACTCCAATCAACAAGTGTGAGAGTAGAAACGTACCCTACATATCCGGCCGCTTCAGATGCTCAAATCAGAAAACATGAGACCTCGCTCCTAGGACACCCGCCTCATATGCCCGCGCCGGGCGGCAATGGGTAACACGTCATTTGCCTAGCCGACCCGAACTCACCAGAAACTCGTGGTCGACCGACCCACGCCCGACCCTCGGCCTATGGCCCACCCGAAGTACTAGTGCTGGCGTGTCACCTCATAATTGGGCCGTGATAATTTCTGCAGACTGAGACGATCCTCTCTGACTTTACTAGTGGTATGGAGAAACCAACCGAAGCCGCTCCCGCTTCATCATCAACTGACCGAGACCGCCCCAAACCCGGGATCCCGTCTCGAGGGCAATCCTCCTCATGTGTCCCAAGCCGCCGGCAATAGTAAAGACACCATTCCGCCCGATCCCGACATGCAACCTAACTCGTCTCACTGATGATTGGGACTGAGGTGTCCCATAACCGTGGGATTCTTGCCTCCGTGGGCAATCCCTCTTCATATGCCCAGGCTGATGGCAATAAAACATGTCACCCGCCCCGACCGCCCTAACTCGAAACACGTGTGAAGCGTAAGTCCTCGCTCTTTCCCGCATTAGAAGAAGTGGATCTTTCCTTCCTCTTAGCACCAACATATATCCCATGTGCTCGTAGATGTCATCCACTCCTCCTCTCGCCTAATGGAGAAATGATGAGCTTATACGCTGGAGGTCGTTTTGACCCATTCTAGTTCACTACTCCGCACAAGCTTGCGGCAATAGCAAATGACTACAATACTCTGGCAGCCTCAGCAAAGGCCTGCCGAAATACCGCGCTAGTCAAATGCTCCGTGGTGCCCACTACGCCCCGTGACTAATTCGCCCCGCTCTCTACTCGCTACTCCACACATGTTCAATGGCAACATTTAATTTTTTATTTCCGGGCCTAACTAGCAATGCACATGCCAATTATTAATGTGACTTGACAACCATGAATTCAACCCGTTCACTTCCTGCTGCCACTGCCAACCACTCATAAATTTAAAACATTCATGTTCGTTTCCTTATCCAAATCAAGGTTATAGTTCCAACCTAGCATTCACATTCTTTCCTATACGCATTAAAAACCATGCATATAAATTCTTGCGCACCAACCGCGCAACTCATACTCCCATAGACATCACCGTGTATATGACCTTTCACACAATTTGGAAACACAATTCACGCAAAGAAAAACATAGAACACACGACGATCTCAAAGGGTGTAATTATAGCCCCGAGACACTAATCATAATCATACACATAAATCAGTGTATATGCAGTGTCCTTGCATGCATTTACAAGTAATGCAAGGCAATATATTTCCAAAAGAAGAGTCAACCGAGAGTCTCACAGCGCTCTACTGGGAAGATTAATTTTTCTGTACCATCTAGAACATAAAATGGTTCAAATTCCCTCATGGATGCATTCTACATTCAAAGATCTTTCCAACGAGTACTCACACGCCCAAACCGAGTTAAAATGAAGAAGTTATGGCCCCGGCGTCGGGAGAAAAACGTGTTGTCGTCAGAAGTATGTCGCGACCAGAGTGGCGTCGCGACAGAAGTATGTCGCGATCAGAAGTATGTCGCCAGACTGTAAAGTATGTCGCGATCAGAAGTATGTCGCGACCGTCGACCAGGCAAGTCGTCGCGACTGTCGCAATTAGTGCAAAGATGTCGCGACTGTCGCGACCGTAGCTTTGTCGTGACCGTAAACGCCGAGAAACCTAAAAAGCCGAAAATCGATATTTTGACCTAATTTCAAGCCCATTTCACCCTGTGGACCATATATATACTCCTTTTTAGGTAAAGAGGCAAGCTGAAGACTGGAGAGTCTCTCGCTTCTTCAGACGCCCATTTTTCCAGTTTTTCACTGAAAATTTTCTCCACTCCAATAAATTTATAAAAATTTATTTTTCTTCATTTCCTATTCCAGTTTTGTACACTGTACCACTCAAAATATTTTCTAAAATATTTTCTAACACTTCCATGTGCTAATCACCAAGCACACATACAATTTCAATACATGAAACAGATCACACCAAACAGACACACATTCACAAATCAATAAAACACACAAACACACGCAGATGCAAGGTCCTGCTATTCCGTGATTTCCTAGATAATCTCATACCTAAACTTAACATTAAACCACACCAAGTGGTGATGTTCTCACTTAAAGACCAAGGCCTAAGCCCAAACTCTCGCGCTTCCGTGTAACCGTAGATACCCACTTTATCGACACTAAGCTCTAGGTTTTAGTAAAATCCAATCTCCGATACCGCCGCGCTTGTATCGTATTTCCTGGCGTAATCCTACCTAGGCACTACACTACAACAGAGATCTCAGGTCATGTCACGCTACAGTAATCGATACCTAAATACTTCGATACTGCTGTGACGCCCCAAACCCGGGGTGTCCGTTGACTACCCGTCAACCCGCGAAAATCTATATGTCTCGTATCGCGAGACTCATACCTGAGTAAAAATGCCTCTTGGGCTCATAAACCAATACTCATAAAAACACAGCACAAACTATATTCCAATTATCTCCCAATAATTCAATAGTTGATTACATCTTTTATACAAACATATATTAAAAATTACAATCTAATACATGTTATATCCAAAAACCATCAAAGCCACAACCCAGCTTTCTTCAAAAATAAGCCTCTAACTGAGTTGTCTTCAAGAATGCTCCCTATACCTGAAATGATATTCCCTCGACAGGGTGAGCTATCACCCAGTAGTGGAATCACCCTAAATGGGTTACTCTTCACCTAAGTGCATATGCAATGCTCCAAAGTAAACACACACTCAAGTAAATACGTGATCCTACTTGAATGTCTACATGATCACCCCATGTCACGAGTCCTCACCGACTCACTCACACTTGCCTAAGCCCTGTATGAGAAAATAATCATTTTCAAAACAAACCCGTTGTTCTTGAAAATATACTATCGAACGTGCTCGTAAAATACAGACTCACCTTCCGAGGTGACCGGGTTTACGAATTTTCCAAACAGCCACGGCCCTCATCCGGGCGATCTGCTGCCCATCTCCCAACCCAATTCCTCCCAATATCATCCTCGTGAAATTCCTTTCGCAACCATGTCCGTTTACAAAAATACCATGTCATGACTCACACCTAACTTGCGTTACTCCAAAGGCATATGAAATGCATTACATTTTCTAAAATCATTTATACAATATGTCAATATGCATATTTTCAATCAACTACAATTACACACACGTAATTCAACACATCAACCATCACCCAATTTAGCTCACTTGAGCAAATCATAATCTCATCTCCAATGGCTAAGCACAATTTAATTCCATATATCATCATGTTGTTAACACATTAAATCATGTCTTAACCATCTATTTCCACATCTCACTGCCATTCACATCAACAATTCCAATGCCAAACACATGGATGATGAGTAGTCCATTATACAAACCTGGACTGCTTAAGGCATCCCAACAACATGGGTCGGTCCACCTGGCACCCCACTCCTTCTACATCTGCCTCTTGGTGGAACCGACCCATACCCATTTCCGGGTCTTCTACTCACCAAAACATAATTTATATAACTTATCATACAGCCAAATCGGGCCCCAACCGATCCTGATCGACCAAAAATATCCCAAAATTTCCCACACACTTCGTTCCAATATTTGAACCGATCAAGCGGCCCCTCACAGCCTTAATCAACTCAAACATCACAAAACACTTAAATAAAGTGTAAACAAGTAGATGAAACCCCTACCTTTATGGAGTTTGTCAAAACCCCGAAACCTAAGGCCTACGCTGCCGTCCCTCTCCGAGTGTAACAACTCTCCTTCCCGTCGGGCGAACCACTCATCGGATCTCCCACTTCCATTCTAGAGAGTAGCGAAGAGACTCTTCGTAAAATGAGATCCAAGACCTCCTTACATCTTCTCTTCCTAATGCTTCCTTTCATTGCTTCTATTCCTTCCTTGTTTTTCTTCTTTTTCTCATTCCTCTTCTCATTTCTCTTTCATTTCTTTCTCCATTTCTCTCATTTTCTCCTCTCTCTTTTGCCTTTCTCCTCCTTGAAAGATTATACGAGAGATAAAATGTATAAATTTCCTCCTCTCCTTCCTCAAACCAAATGAGTGGCTCCTTTTTCCATCTTTTTTCTTTTTATTTCATAACTCCCTTATGAGACTACGCACTCAAAGCCGCGCCTATCATGGTACTATGGGATTCCTTTCCATACACGGGCTAATTGTGAACTCATTCCTTTACGCCAAGCTGTCATTCTTCGGCGCGCTACGCAAGATCTCCTCAACCTCGCTTGGCGTGTCACCCAACACCCCACGCCTCGAAAACTCGAAATCCCGACCACCCTAATCAAACGAAATTGACGTATAAGCAATTCTTGCAAGACGATTTCAACGGAGAAGTCCGTTTCGTCATACTAGATCTAGAAAATTTCCGGATTTTTACCGAAATTACGATTTTGCCCTTTTTGAGAAAATTGGATTTTCTCAGGGTTTCACAGAGTTGTAGTTGTTTTGAATGGAATTGAATAAATTGAAATTGCTGTGAATTTGAGTGTTTATATTTTGGTAGCAACATTAATCAAAAAGTTGCAACCAAGAATGCTGGATGTGAAAAATAAAAAGTGGAAAAGAAAGTCAAAATAATGAAAATGAGGTCACGACTGAAATAAAGGAGGGAAAGAACATTTTTATGTTGCAACACCAAAGTCCCGTCGTGACCATTATTTCATCACAACCAAAATTTGAAGTTCGACCAAAATAGTCCTGAGTCAAATAAAGTAGGTTAAAACCTTCACTGGGGCATTCCAAAGAAGCAAAAAATAAAATTCATTGAAAATCATTAATTTGGGAGGCCCAATATTTAATGTCACGAATTTTACAAGGCAATCATGACATTGAACCCAGCGTCTGTTCCACTTCAAATTCCATTAAACTGCAATTCAACCCAACCTTTCCACTTCCACATTCATCTTTGTGAATCTTGAAACCCTAGAACCAGAGAGCTCAGCAAGACCCTCGCAACCCTTCAATCATGGCAGCAAACCAAGATGAAGTCAACAATCTCAACAAACTGATTGACGAAATCATGCGCGAAAATGTCGAAGTAGTAGAAGAAGCTCAGTCGGAAACTCAACCTGAAGAAGAAGTAAATGCTGAAAAAGGAAACCAACCGGAGGAGGATGAGCTACCCGAGAGAGAGGTCATAGAAGAAGAAAAGACTCTATTTCGTAAGAAGCTAAAGAATTGTGGAACAAGGTGATGTGTGACAAGGGAATTTATCTCACAGCAGGTTTTCGCAAATTAATTTCTCATTTTCCAAGTAATGTAAAAAAAGAGGTCAAGCATTCTCATGAGTTAATAAAGCACCAAGATTTTCACTTCTTCCAAGGGAATTCTATGCAAACATGGTAGGAATTAAGGATGATTCTGCTTACGTGAGAGGCTTAGTGCCCCTTCGATGATAGAAGCATAAATGAAGTGTTTAAAGTGAGAGATTTCAAGCATGGGTCTAAGTAGTCATGAAATTGTTGAAAACCCAAATTATGAAAAATAAGAACCGGCTGACCGGAGGAGAAGGAAAGTGGGAAGACGAAGAAGAATCCCCACCATGCCATAAAAGGGGAGCCTCACTGCAGCGCAAAGGTTTGGTTTTATTTTATATGTTCTGCACAAGCACTCACCGTGACACTCGCACGCCGCATAGCAGAAGCCATCCTATTGTATGCCTTTTGAAAGGATAAAATAAACATGGGAATGCTAATCGAAGAATCAATCAGAGGATACCATCATAGCAATAAAAGAGGATTGATTCCTCACCCTGCCACTATTACTAGACTTTGTTTCCGGGTAGGGGTGAAAGGAAATTGGGAGGAAGAAGAAAGATGTCCTCGGGTCTCCCCTCTAACCCTTACAGGAGTGACAAGGGGGCCTAAAGGAAAGAAGCAGAAGGAAGGATGGTATTAGGATTTAAACAAGGTGAGATAGAGGTAAACTGATATAAGAGAAATGGAGGAGGTGCCACAAGATCCTTCCGTATGTAAGAAGAACCTTCAGACAAGATCAACATATCCTTATATCCAAGTACAGAACAGTACCAGCTCGCGTACATCCGTATGCAGAAGGAAATGTCAAATAATGGAAATGTCAAAACAATGAAAAATGAAATGGAGGAAAGAGAACTTAAATGGGAAAGGCAACAAAGGATCAAAGAAAAATTCATGGAGGCTACAGCCAGAAGAAAGGAGCAAATATGGGAAGAAAACTGGAGAATCAAAGAAGAAGAGCACAAGGAGGAGCTAAAGAAACAAGAAGAGAAGATGATGGGAAGAATACAGATGGGGCATGGAGGGCTTTTGATAATAATCTGGGCTCTAAAAGAGATTTAATTGTCAACACTTTAGCGAGAAGGAGAGAGAAATGGAAATAACATGCTAAGAAAGATTGATGGGTTCAAGCATATATATATGAACTGCTCAAAGAGTTTGAGAAGATAATGAAAGAAAGAGATCAAGAAATTGAAAATGATGACAGTATGTATGAAAACCTCGGTTGGAAAGTATGGACTTAATCAATCGTAACTTATCCAAGTCGCCAATGTATCTCGAGGTGGAAGGAACAAGCCAATCGTGGGGAGAGGCAAGATACACTCATTCACGTGTGCAACTCAATGAAATATCTCGCAAAGGCAAAGGAATCGCCCTCGCCTTGTATAACAAAAGTTCGAAATTAAAATTCTAGGTTTGATCCCGCCGAGTTAGCTTTGATGTAGACCCTCCCAATATAATACCTAAAAGGGCCTACAAAAGAAGAAAGGGAAACTGAAAGTTTTAGCATGTTATATATATATACATTCCCAAAAATTTTAATGGAAATCCATCCCACTTGTCCCTTTGTTTCGTTGGAATTTTCATTTTATAAATACTCTTTTTTGCTTGTTGGATTATTTTCACTTGTTGAATGAAAATTTGCTTATGGATAAGATAATGCACCGATTGCTGAGTAAGGCATCAAATTTTGTTTTTGTGTCATTTTCTGCTTAGCATGATAAATGTAAATAAATGCCTGCGGTACGACCAAATAAATAATTATGTTCTTTCCTAAGAACAAAGAACTTCGTGAAGAATCGGTGTGAATGAGTAAACTGAAATTAGGAATATCATTTCGCATTGTTTAAATTCATTTTTAGTTTGCAAAATTGGAAAATCGTTATTGCCGATGGAACAAATACTGATGAAATAAAGGTGGCAGACAAAGAAATAAATACAAGTCTTGAAGAAATAATACACTCTGGGGTCAACAAACTATGAAACTTTGACAGAATAAGAACATCTTCTCCTGAGATTCAGGATTGAGAGTCCATAGTCCTGTAACTTGCTCGATTATCGAATGAGGCTTAAATCTAAAGGAAAACAGCCAACAAGAAATGATATGGCCATCTGGCGCTTTGAGCTTTTATAAGCCTGGGCCTCAAATATATGCTTAAGCATATTCTCTAGTTCCTTGATTGGAGCCAAATAGCCTTATTTCTTCAATAAACAACAATCGAAAACCGAAATCCCCTTCCTTGCAATAAACCTGCAACAAAGAGCCCAAATTATCCAGTTTCCAGTTCATAAAAAGTTTACTATAAAGGAAGAAACAAGTTTGGGGGAAAAATATTTCCAAATTTTTACAATGAAGGAGGTGAAGAACTAAAGAAGGTATTAGTAAAGGAATAAGTTTTGTCTTGTGGCCTATTTCCTTGAACAATAAGTCAGAAGGGTGTTTTAACACCTAGCACCTCGATGCCAACCGGTATTGAGTTAAGCAATTTTTAAAGTTCTAAGAGTAATAGAAAGCTTAAGAAGACAAAACATTGCACTATTCCCAATCCTAGAAAAACAAAAGCAAAAGAGTTCAAGAAACAAAGGAACTGGCCTGAATAAAGAGTATATGGAAATTGAAATTCCCTAAAAAGAATTCAACATGAAGATGAATCAGTTAAGAGCGAGGAGAATCATTAGTACAAAGTTAAGAAAAAAGAGTGAAAGTTGAAGGCAACAAGTATAGAGAAAAGATGGAAACTGGATGATTTACAACTTAAATTTTTCCATTATCTACCCAAATACCTAAGCCCAACATTACAAGCCTGAAAGACCTCATTATTGATTTTGAAGGTTGAATTCTACTCTACATTAGTGGAGATCAATATGAAAATTAAGCTCATAGGACTTGACAAATAGTCCAAGAAAACCCCATAAGTTTAACTAAATTCAACATGAAGATGAAAAGGATTGAAGACCGCACACAATACGAACAAGACTTTTTGAATAACCTGCTTAATACATTAATTCATCAAGAAATTTGTGATATAAGTATACTCATGTCTTATTCTGAATCAAAACCGAAATTTAAATGATGTTATATCTTAAGTTCCGCATCGAAGGTGGAATGAGAGAAAGACTGGTGGTATGAATCGAAAATGTCCTTAAAATTTTAAGCTTATTTGTTCGAGGACAAACAATTCTTTTCTTTTCTTGCTTGGGAGAAGCAAAATTTTAAGTTTTGGGGAGTTGGATGAGTCCAAAACTCATTAGATTTAATCCATTTTTTTCGAGTATATTAAGAGATAAATGTTGATTTAGAGCCATAGAAATGTGGATATTTTACTCAAATTTCATTTTGCAGAAAATACAGAAGCTCAAATCTTAGCAAAAAATCGTATGAAATCACCGTATGCACTTGGAGAACAAATAAAAATTTAAGTCGCGATTGTAAATGCTCGCTTGCCAAGAATTCCAAGTCACGACATCAACGTATTCAGCCCGTTAAGAAATAGAAAACTTGAACAAGTGAAGTCGTGACTTGAAGAAGGAGGTTGCGACAAAGAAAACGTGGTCGAGACTAAAGGAAAAAATCAAAGGAAGAAATTCAAGTCACGACATCACTTTGATGTCGCGACACCAAAAAGATATGAATGATGTCGCGACACCACTCTGAAGTCGCGACAAGCATCCGTCTATGAAGCCACAAGAGAGGTCTTTGCAAAAGAAAGAGGTTGCAATTAGTTTTTAAATGCAAGGCTCCATTTCATGTCGCGACACCACTGATGTCGTGGACATAAAAACAGGAAGATTTGAAGTGCAACCTATAGCCAACAGTAAGAATTTCGCCACGAACCGAGGATCGGGAATGATGTCGCAACCACTCATTAAGGTCGCAACCTGAAGAAGAGACGAGCAGAAGCGTTTGAGGCTGCGACATCACCTCGGCGTCGCGACCGAAAATGTGTGGGAAGAAGGAAATCTTGCAACGTGAGGAACTCGGTAATCGAACCCGAAGAAAAGAATTGGAAGTAAAAGAGGTCGCGACATCACCAAGGAGGTCGCCGACATAAAATCGAGATATACGGAGGCAAGAAGACCACCAACACAATTGCGACTAAGAAATCAAAGTCACAACATGAAGTCATCATACAAACAGAAAAGTGGTCGCAACCTAAACCGATGTCGCAACTCGTGAACCGGAAGAATAGGGGAAGACAATGATGTCGCGATTATCAACCGAGTTCGCGACATCAACACCGGTGAAAACCGAGTGTCGAGGTCGCGCGACCACAAATGATGTCACAGGACCACTCGATCAAAGAAGTTGCAAGACAAACTGGTTGCAACTTAAAGAAAGAGGTCACATTGACTCATGAGCAATCAGAAATCATGTCGCGGACATCAACTTGCGTCGCGACATAGAAAGTGAGTCGAGCTTTTTCTTTCGATTTCCACCGAGCATTTTTGATTCTACTGTGATTCTTTTTACAAGATAAATAGACGCCTTTTAGAATAGTAAAGTAGTTTTCTCCTTCTTCATTACCCAGGAAAGGGCAAAGAGGAGGAACTCGGTGTATTTTTTAGAGTAGATTTTTATTTTTTTAGTTTAATTTTCTTGTTTTGAATCGAACTGTGCGTGACCTAGTGAGTCGATCTTTAGTTCTATTATTTTAAGTATTACGCTCGAAATTTATGAAATCTGCATCTAATTCCCTCTAGAATTCATTCTTTCTTAGTTTTATTGTAATTACAAGGGTTGTGTGACGCTGCTCCATTTACTCGCAATGCAGAATCAAAACGCAGCTCTACGGGATTTGATTTACATTTAGTTACAAACTCTTCCTCGCACAATACTAGAATTAATTGGGGCTCGATTTTTACTTAATCTAAGGTCGTTTGGAATGGATAAGTTCCCAATAGTAGTACCTAATACCCGCCTGAGGGATTGTATCTACTGATGATCTAGGATGCCCTCGTGACACAACCCGAGATTCCTAGAGTTTACATTCTTTTCTGTGCATGTTCGACTCACCATCGACCTAACCGCGAGCCTGAGTTCATTTGGATAAACTCCCCTATTCGCCTCATAATCAGTTAGAGGGGTGTATTTAACAATATAAACAATTAGAGATTCACCTTAATCTATGTAAGTTCAATCCCCCGTGGTTAGCTAGATCTAATCAAGGGAAAGGGACAAACCCATAGATCTGGAGGTTGAGTCACCACTCAAGTAGTAGAAACTTCTATAAAACTCGAGAAGGTAAAGCAAAGTTCTGTTGTCAAAAGGAATGGGGTGAAGCATTGAGAAAGAAAATACTGTATCTTGCAAGAGAATTTAAATACGTAGTCGGTTTGACTGCCTTTCAGAGAAGCAAGGATATCCACTAGTGAATACGGAGAAATCCAATTCCAATACTAGGAAATCTCGACAATAACCGCATCCACACATAGAATCAGAAAGCAATGGATTTGCCGAATTGCATCACCTATCAGATTATTGATAGTTTTCGTTACAGAAACCGATTCAATCCATTCATTTGTATACAATTTGTATTTTCATTCATTTACTTTTGTTTTAGCTTAGTTTGAACATATCCAATAGTAGGATTTTTAATTTAAGCTGTAGATAAAACCTTCACTATGAGTTTTGAGTCCAAATAGTGTGGAATTTTTAGTAGTCGAGGTAGTTGATCCGTACCGCCATCAACTGTGGAATGATGACCGGATTTACATTCATTTTACCATCAGAGGACTGCACTTGCAAAGGTCATAGACTAACTCCGGTTTAAATCATGAACATTAAGAGAAAATTATTTTATCAAGAAAACTTATCCAAAGTGACATGGATACAAGAGAAGTGTAAGGCTCTTGTAGCTATGTTAATTTGAAGGGTTTTAGTCTATATAGAAAAAGGCAAACATAAGGCATAGGCTACCAGTTGGATCTTTCAAGCTCAGCCGCAGCTCTAAGGAGATCCCTCGTAGGACCCTCAATCTTGCCCCAATGACTTCAGAGCTTATCCTACGGCGCCACATCACCCATAGTTCTCATAACACCATTGGGGCCCTTTAGGTTTACCGTCTCTCAGCCTCTGGGTGGGCTTGTATGTGGTCCGTTGAGGCGTATAGTCTCACTTTAGAGGTCATCATGGCTTATTTTTTTTAGTTGTTGTATCGTGCTATAGGAAGCAAGTGGGCCCCTCGAGGTTTTAGCTCAATCAAAGTTTATTAGAGTATGTCAAATTCTGAGCACTTGAGCTTGTTTCGAATATAGTCTCCCTTGTCCGAACTCGGAATTGTTCACTATTTGTTTTGTTGATTCCTGGCTCGCTAAGGAGGCTTTTTTTTTTTTTTATTAAAATTCATAATTTTGTCAACCGTTGACTAATTGGTTTTCGACTGTCTATCAGTGGCAATACGTATACAACATTGTTTTTTTTGGTGATTTTTGGTGAGCACTCCTCCTGTTTCGATCATTCCCTCATCCGACTCGAATGGTTCACCGTTTTTGTTGGCCCTTGGTTCTTCAGGGAACATTCTATCAAAATTTCATAATTTTCCTCAACCTGATGGACCGGCCGACATCCGGGTTCAACCTAAGCACCTGTGACAATTTTGTGTGAGCGCTATTTTCGTGATTTGCAGCCCAAATCCTATACGTGTTCGGGCCCATAAGCCCCAGCTCAATCATGGGCAGTATTGTGTTCACTTGGGCCTTTGCTTAAGTTACATGCAGCCCACCATGAATCCATGTGGATACTTGAGGTGAAGCAAGTCGGGAATCTTAAGATATTCAGCCAGAAGGAAAATGAGGAGAGGAGTTAATGGGGAAGCCAAGCTCGAGACCGATTGGACTCTTTCAAAGCTTGAAGGTGGAAAACACAGGTATCCCAGAAGCCGAGGTGGGTAATCGCACAAAAGGAGAGAAAGATCAAAGTGGAAGGACCCGAGATGACTTTTCCGGCTCAAACGCACGTTTACCGATTCCTGATGCTTAGCTTCAGTTTTTCATGGCTTTGTGGAAGAGGTAAGAAATAGACCCCGGCTCCACTCTCATTCTTTAAGAGACATTCCGACTGAGGTTTCTCCTCAACCATTTGGAGTCGCCATCACATACGTGAGAGAGCCTGGGCTCAACAAGCCATGCGCCTAGGCTTTAGGAGAACAACGGTTTGTTTTGTTGGTTCTCACCATCCGAAGCCGAGAATCTATCACCTTTTGTTTTTTAGACTCCCCGAATCTTTATGGGCGTTCTCGAAAACTTCTGGCAGCCTCTCTCAACGATGGACTGTCAGAAACCGCATCGCCTGCTCATTTAGTTAGGTTTGCAGAACTAGCAGCTTTGAGTAGCTTGGTTTGTTTTAGTTGCTCACTCATCCGAAATGAGAAATCGATCACCATTTGTTTTTTTTAGATTCTGAATATTTAGAAAATTTTGAAAATTCTTATATTTCAACCGAGGCGGGACCGGCTAAAACCAGGTCACGGTTCTATTTAGGTTAGGCTTGCAGAAAGGCAATTGGGTAGTTTGGTTTGTTTTGTTGGCTCTCACTCATCCGAGCCGAGGAATCGATCAACGTTTTGTTTTGTTAGATTCCTTGAATTCCTTTTAGGAAGGGTTTTTGAAAAAATTTTTGAGTGAGCCTCTTCAACGTGAGATGGACTGGTTGGGAAACCAGACGTTTGGGTTTCATTTAGGAAGAAGCTTATAGAACGGCAACGGTAGTTTAGTTTGTTTTGTCAAGTTCTCACTCATCCAAGCTGAGAATCGATCACCGTTGTTTTGTTAGTTTCCGAATCTTTTAGGAAGTGTCTAAAATTTTAGAGCTCAATGATTGACTTGTTGGGAAACCCAACCACTCTCGATTCTATTAGGTTCGGTTTGAAAGAACTAGTTGGGTAGTTATGTTTATGTTGGTTCTTGGTCATTCATTTTGAATTGCACTGCTTATCTTGAATTCCTGACTTTGTAAGGAAGGTTCTGAATTTTTTGAAATCTTTCAATCATCTGACCGGGCTGTGGAAACCAACCACCTTCTGCTCATTGCTAGGGGTCGCACATAGTTTGGGTACTTTTCTTTGTCAGTTAGTTCTGGTCATTCAAGTCGGAATCGCATTCCTTTTACTCTTTGTTGGATTCCTGACTCGTGAGGAATTTTCAACAGCACCAGGGAATTCTTTCTCAACACTGTTGAGGACGATTCAAACCTAAGCCAGGCAAGACGAAAACACGGTGCTCATTTAGTGGCTGCTCGCTCGACCATCATGGCGCACTCTTAGTTACCCCAAGGAACCTGAGGCTGTTCAGGTCCAGTTCGCTGGTTTGAACAAAGTGGGTAATGGGCAATGGGATTATACAAGGTTTGGTTTGTGGGATTTAAAGGATTGTGTGTTAAAGCAAGCAAATCACTTACCTCCTTAGCCTGCTTCCTTTCTTTTTGTAAGGATCCAATATTTGATTTAAATGCATGATGTATGATGTATTATTTAGCCTACCTATTCAAATACAGGGACCCTGCACATGCTAGGCGTTGGTATTTGTATTCATGCTATTACGGTGTTTCGGATTGACATTTCGTGATGCATTCAGCCTTTGATCACCCTATGCAACGCTGGCTGTAGACCACAGCATATACTTTAATGTTGGGTAATGAATTTCACATGGATGCTTTGTGTTTGGGTGTCATGCATGCTCGCTTATACTATATTAACCTTTGATGTAGCATATGGCTGTATTCACGCGCACTATTTCGTCCTTTCGTCGGGTGTTTTAAGCACTAGATACCACCAGGGCCGGGTCTGATCTAAGTTGTATGTTTAGCCCAAGAGACTGCTCGATCTCTGTGACCCATATGCTCTTACATACCCAATTCACTAGTAGAGACCGAGTTCCTACTTCCTGGGAGGGGTGCTACCATACGAGGTACCTTCCATAGGAAAATCCGATCCCCACCCGTAAATCTAGTTTTCGCATCGCTTTTTTCCATACCGAGTCATTGGGGTTTTTTTTGTTCTTACTTGGTTTTCCCTTATAAAATAACAACAAAAAGTAAGTGGCGCATCTAAAGAAAAAATCGCCCTCTCGAGGATCTGATTAAAATTCGAAAATCAACCCACATTTTCCTTCCATTTAAAAGCGAGTCGCGCCGGCCCGTGGATCGGGTAGGGTCCACAGCCTCATCTCAAGACTTTAAAAGTAGAAGAACCAGTCTAAACTCTCCTAAGAACAACAGCAACATGTTCGAACAAGAAAGATAAGTTCATAAAAAGGGAGGGCAAGGAAGTCATAATCTACTACTGCAAAAAAAATGAGTCACATCAAATGTCACCGTAGGTACTACAAATCTAACCAGAAGAAGAGACTAAGGGAGAACAAATCAGTCGAGAAGCCCACTTGGGTAGAAAAATGAAAAACTAAGAGCCTTGTTTTTCTTACCTCTCTCAAGGTCAAATGTATAAATGTGGGTATTTTGAAGCGGAAGCTCATGGTCAATACGACTGTAAATGAAGGCTACTTATCCTAATTCTATCATCTATGCTGGACTAAGTAACCTTTGGAGACGGTGCAAAAGGAAGTATTCTAAGGTTGTCGAATGCCTTATTTTACCAAACTATATGGTGTCAATAATGATTAGAAATACAGATCAAGATAATGACCAGAGGACCAAGATATATTCATAAAATTAAGAAGTACAAAGGGCTGTCATATACCAAGATCAGAAGCACATCATGGAAGGAAATAGGTCATCGAATAACTGCTATCTACTGGCAAGTCCAAACACAAGCCTAAACACAGTTTAGAATGATACTAGCTTTGGCACGCACGATGATATGTCATGACAACAAAGAACCATCGATGTCGGCTAAATCAAAGTTGAGTCCCTAACCTCAAATGAGAACCTCAAAGAATGTGCAAACCATGCCAACTAGGCAAACAAGTCCAAACATATCACCAAGAATCCTAACTAAGCTCTATATTTAGAGTATTAGAATTGGCTCACATGAATCTAATGGGACCCATGTAAGTAGAAAGCACTATTGGACGAAGGTATGTATATGTATGTGTAGATAACTTCTCTAGGTTCACTTGGGTAAATTTCGTCAGGTCCAAATTTGAAGCCTTTGAAGCATTTCAAGAACTATGACCAAGATTGTCTAAGGAGGACAACAACATACTCCTAAAGATGAATAGAATAAGGAGTGACTATGGTAAGAAATTCGAAAACTCCTTGTTTGAAAGTTTCTATAAGAAGAATGGTATAGAACACGAGTTCTTAGCGCCTTAAATTCCATAACAAAATGGAGTAGTCGAAAGAAAGAACAGGACTCTACAAGAGATGGCCTGAGTCATGCTAAAAGCCAAGAACGCTCCAACTAAATTTTAGGCAGAAGCAGTAAATACAACATGCTACATCTCAAATCGTGTCTCTCTGACACAACGTGTAGCACGATTAATCAACACACAATTGATCAACAAGAATAAAACGTCTCAATCTAGAGACCAATTTTCAATCCAGAGACTAAAGCAAAGCAAATACTTTGAATTTATTGATAAATTGATAAAAGTCCCTAAAACAAACTTAAACATCTATTTATATCCAGATTATTAATTTGGGGGAATAAAAGGAAATAAAAATAATATCTCTCAAAACAATAATGGAAAGAAAATACTACCTCTTACAACAATAAAAGGGAAAAGAAATAATATCCCAAAACAATAATAGAAAAAGAAGATAATAATCAGTCATACAAAGGTGCTATTATCCAATAAAGATATATCAAAAACAAACAAAGGTGATTGTTATTTGACCCAACACCCACTATCACTGATTTGTAGGAAAAACTCTGCCCTCAATTTACTTTCGATATCCAAGATTCATATCCGTCAGAATAAAGGTAAGATCGCAACATTAGCGTCTTTGAAATTTCCATCCGTTGGCAAGTCAACCACATAAGCATTATTGTTGATCTTCTAAATTTTAATGGTCTATACTTTCTTGTTTAAGTCTGTATGGCCACCTTGCTTTGTTTCACAAGAAAACCACATCTCCTCATTACTAACATCAAACGACTTGAACCATCTATGCTTGTATGCCTCCATCTTGTACTTTGCATTAGCTTTCTCTAACTTATACTAGACATCTGCTTACACCTCTTGAACTTGCTTTGCCAAATCACTAGTTGCTACACTAAGACCAAGGACCCTGGAAGCCACCAAATCAAAGCATGGACAGACACTCAGTGCTGGCTACTGGAAAATGTATCCAATTGCTACACTATGAACGGTGTCAAGAGTAGGCAAACCCGCATGTGCTATGGCAAAATCCCTTTTTTTTTGCCTATCCAAGCAAATACTCCGAATGAAATTACCCAAAGTCCTATTAACAATCTCTGTCTGTTGATGTGTTGTACTACTAAAGTTCAATGACAAGTTAAATAGCCTCCAAAGAGTCAATCAAAGCACTAAGGAACTGAAGTCACAAAATCGATGGCTAGTATTCGGCACTCACAACCTCACAACATCCTCAAGAATAGTTTCGTCGTAGAGATGTATCAAGCACTTCTTACAAGGAAGACATGCGCCATCTAGAAAACCCACAACCAACAAACTATTGTAATCCATACCTTGTCGAAGCTCGCAAGAAACCCAACACGAAGTCCAAAGAAAGATCCTCCCATATAGCATCAGGAACGGATAATGACATGTATAACCCCGTGCTTTGAGTCTAACCACCTAGCATGCATATCACTTCTAATTTGCTTCTGTGTACTTAAGTACTACAAAGCCTAATAATTAGAATAGAGAATGAAATCCTTGGCTATGAGATAATGCTCCTAAGTTTTCAAAGCCCTTGATCCAGCATAAAATTCTTTGTCATAGGTAGCCCACTTACGCCTTGCTTCGCACAAATTTTCACTAAAGAAAGCTATCAACCTCTTTTCTTAGGATAAAACAACCCCTATACCAATTCCACTAGCATCACACTCTACCTCAAATAACTTCTCAAAATCTGGTGATGCCAAGACAAGTGTTGTGCTCAACTTCTCTTTAATCAAAGAAAAACTATTCTCGTCCTCAGCCCCTGAATGATCGCCCGTTCAAACACTTAAGAATAAAGCATGATGCTATCGAAATGTTTAATGAACCTCCTATAAGGTTGCTAACCCATGGAAGCTCCTTACACTCGACATTTTTAGGGTAGGCCATTCCCTAATAGCCTTCACTTTCTCCTCATCTACTTTAATTCCCTCACTATTCACCATATAACCAAGAAATAGCAAACTATTTGTCATAAAACACATTTTTTTTTCAAATTTTCATATAATTTATTTTCCCTCAACACCTTAAACACTTCCCTAAGGTGTCTAACAAGCTCATCCTTCGACTTACTATGAATCAAAATATTATCAAAATAAACAACTACGCATTTGAAGTTCAAGAAAGGCCAGGCACTGATTCATAATCCGCATCAAAGTGGTCTCAAAGATACTTGTGCCAGCCCAAAGGCATAATCTAACCATTCGTACAAAATTTCATCCATTATCTTGAATGTTGTCTTACACTCATCACCTAGACAAATTCAGATCTAATGATACCCACTCCTCAAGTCAATCTTACTAAACACAATTGCTCCACTCAACTGATCGAGCATATCATCCAACCTTGGAATAGGAAATCTATATCCAATGGTAATTTTGTTGATCACCCTATATCACCCTACTGCTAACACTCATCCGCCAACTCCCATCTTTCTTAGGCGTCAACAAAGCTGGAACTGCACTTAGGTTGATGCTAGCCTAAATATGCCCCTTGTTTAGCAACTCTTCTACCTTCTCCCTTAAGATTTCATTCTCCTTGGAACTCATCCTATAATGAGGCCAATTAGGAAGAGAAGCACCTAGAATCAAATCTATATGGTGTTGCATGTTACGCATGGGAGGTAATCCTTTATGTAAATCTCCAGGAATCACATCATCAAACTTCTTTAACAAAGTCTGCACCTCCATTGGAATTTGAGCCCCAACTAAATCTCTACTTTCTACCTCTCCCTTCACAACATCAAATGCACTTCCCGGGTCTCCTTATACTCGCCCATAAGTGAAGATGGGTCATGCACAAAAGTTAAAAAGTTCCTTCCCTCCACTTGTAAAGCCTTGGGTTGGTTCTTCCTAGTGAAAGGAACTAGTGTGTATTTTATTCCCCCCTTCTCTAATTGATACAAGTTACTCCTGCCTGAGTGCTTAGCATCCACATCATACTGCCAAATAGAGAAGGACACCTTACAACATTCATGCGCCCAAATACCACCAACTTCTTTAATCCACCTAATAGCATATGGGCTAGGGTGAGTTTCCATCTCTAACTGAAGCCTCTCCACAACATCTTTACTTATTATGTTCTCATGACTCCCACCATCAATAATAAGATCACACAAACTCCCTTACATAGTACACCTAGTGTGAAATAGCTTATGACGTTGAGTCTCATCACAGCACTTCAGAGATAACATGAGCTTCCTCACCACACTAGTTTACTCTTCCTGCTCATAGTCCTCATAATCATCATCCCCATTAGGTTTTCACACCTCATTCTCTACAACATCATCGTCCTTATCCACTACATTCATTGCCTTTCGTTTAGGACATTCATTGGAACGGTGGCCAACCTCTCCACATCTATAGCACTTAACATAGAAAGGCCTTACATAAGGGTTACTGGTTTTGGCAGGCACAAAAGCATCACTCTTACCTCCGTTCACTGCTACACTTTTCCCTTTTCCTACACCAACATTGACAATCTCCACAGTTTTCGACACGACTAGAGGTGTTTTTCCCTTGTCACTTGGAGCCTTATTGTCTACCCCTCCGTATCTTTTATAATTAGTACTACGAGTTTGCTCCATAATGAGTAACTCAAATTTTCTAGCACCAAATTTGTAGCTCTCGCACACTAAAAACCATTCACTTCAAATTTATCTCATTAGTCTGTCAACCCACTCAAATACTTCACACCTGCTGGGTTCTCTCACTTTCTAATAACTGATTCTTCTACCAATCTCAAAAATTCAATAATATAATCATTCACACTCTTGATACCCTATGTACGTCTCTAATAAGCATAAAAAATATATTGTTCATAGTTCGGAGGCAAAAATCTACCTCGTAATTTCATCCTACGCCATGTTTAAACTGGACCACACCCCTTTCTCATCCTCATCTCCCTCGATCTGTCCCACCATACTAATGCTCCACCTTTTAACCTATAAGCAACAAATTTAACCTTCCTATCATTAGCAACTTCAGAGGTCAAAGAACCTATCTACCCAAATAACCAACTAAAAAACCCCTAAATATTAAGATCACCATCAGTTAGGGATTTCACCTTGGTCAGATCGCCATCTCCTCCGTAGCTCTGGGTGCCATTGTCTTCACCTCTGCCTACCACGCGGATTTATTCCACCCAAGTCGGCCTCCTCATCCGCGTCATCAAACTCGCGGACTAGCCTTCTTGATTCTCGCATATCGGTAATGGAATTGCGTGAGTCAAGCCGCCAATTCCCTCCGCCATGTTCTTCATCATCATTCCTACGCTCTTGTCCATTAATACTCAATACTGTGCTTATATTGTTTCAAACTGTTGAGTTAAATTTTAGAATGATTGTTGTCGCCCATTCCACCTCCAACACCCGTAAATCCCTTATCACCCATCTTGGGATCGGGCTGGTCAACCATTGAAGCACTTAGTAGTGAAATTTACTGATTGAGAAACCTCGCTCTCGACACCACCTGACGAGCATGTAGCACAATTGATCAACAAGAATAAAATGTCTTAATCCAGAGACCAATTCTTAATCCAGAGAATAAAGTAAAGCAAAAACTTTGAATTTATTGATAAATTGATAAAAGTGATAAAAGTCCCTAAAACAAACTCTAAAACATCTACTTATATCAAATACATGATTTAGGAATAAAAGGAAATAAAATAATATCCCAAAATAATAATAGGAAAGAAAATAATACCCAAAACAATAATAGGAAAGAAGATAATACTCCTAGGACAATAATGGGAAATAAAAATAATATCCCAACGAATAAAGATAATATCTCAAAACAACCAAAATAAGGATTTTGGTTGATTTGATCCAATGGCCTATGTCACTATCTTAGGCTAAGAACTCACAAAACGCCATATGAGATCTAGAAAGGTAAGAAACCAAATCTAAAACATCTTCATGAATTTGGTAGTCCATATTACATCTTAAATGACAGGGAACCAAGAGGGAAGTTTGATGCCAAGAGTTATGAAGGTGTCTTTCTAAGGTACTACAAAAATGGTTGTGCTTATAGGGTGTACAACAAAAGAACTAAGGCAATGATAGAATCAATTAATGTAAGAGTTAATGACTATCTTCCCCCAAATGATAAATCAAGACCAAAGATCCTCCCATGGTTTCAATTCCTAAAGAAGAGAAAACTCTCAACAGTCCCAAAAACGCTCCACCATTCAATGATAAGGAAAAGAACCAAGCCTCCACAAACATTCTGACTATCTCAGAAGTTGAGCACCTAGTCACAACGGATGTTCGAACAACAAAGGACGGAATACAACAACAGGACAACCAAGATAGTGTTGGCCACATAGACATTCAGGCTCGAGAATCCTCTAGGAAGATTCGCAAGAACCATTTTGCCTTTGATATCATAGGAGATTTAGAAGTGAGTGTCCGGGCATGGGGAGTTCCTAAGGTGATGGGTCTTAGCCTTGGTTGTTACACCTCCACAATTGAGCCAAAAAATTATAAAGAGGCACTGAATGATGAGTTATGGATCCATGATATGAAGGAAGAACTATCACAATTCGGATGTAATGAAATTTGGGACTTAGTTCCAAAGCACCCACGTGCAAATATAATTGCACCAAATGGATCTTCGAGAACAAGACAGATGAAGAAGGAATCATCACTAGAAACAAAGCTCGTTCGATTGGTCATGGCTACAATCAAGTGGAAATAGCCAATTTTGATGAGACATTTACTCTAGTAGCTCAGCTACAGTCAACCCACTTGCTAATGGAATTTGTGTGCACACTCAAGTTCAAATTATATCAAATGGACGTCAAAAGTGCCTTCTGGAATGGATATCTACAAGAAGAAGTATTTGTTGCTTAACCTAAAGGGTTTGAAGATCCACTTCACCCTAATCATATTTACATGTTGAAAAAGGCTCTCTATGGGCTAAAACAAGCCCCAAGATCTTGGAATGAGAGACTTACGAAATACCTCCTCAAAGGAGGATACATGTGAGGGGGAGCAGATCATCCTCTCTTCATTTGAAGAAGTAAGAGTCAAAGGGAGGTCATTGTCGTCCAAATCTATGTGGATGACATAGTATTCGGCTCCACATCCCAACACTTGGTGGAATAGTTTGTAAAACACATGAGCATATAATTTGAAATGGGCTTGGTCGGAGAACTTACATACTTTCTAGGTCTTCAGGTACGGCAAACCAACTCAGGGATCTTTATCTCACAAGCTAAATATGCTAAGAACCTGGTCAATAAGTGCGGACTTGGTACAACTAAACATCGAAGGACCCCAATAGGGACCCATGACAAGATTACTAAAGATGAAGTTGGGTCAATGTTGATCTAAATCTCTACAGAAGCATGATTGGAGGCTTGTTGTACCTAATTGCAAGCTATCCAGACTTATGTTATGGTGTGGGTTATGCGTAGTACCAAGCAAGTCCCAATGATAGTCATCTTCTAGTAGTCAAAAAGATCATCAAATATGTTGGCGAAATAGTAGACTATGGTATCCGGTACACCCGAAACACTATGTTTGGACTAGTAGGATACTATGACGTTGGTTGGGCCGAAAACTCAAAAGACAGAAAGAGTACTTCTGGTGGGTGTTTCATCCTTGCATTGGCAACAACCATATGTCTTGGTTCAGAAGAAAACAGAACTGCATATCACTTTCCACGGCCGAGGTCGAATACATTGCAGTTGGTAGTAGATGCACATAACTCATTTGGATGAGGATTATGCTTAAAGACTATGGCGTCTTTGGAGAAGTCCTAACACTCTATTGTGACAACCTCAATGCTATCAATATCTCGAAGATTCCAGTTCAACATTCAAGAACCAAACACATTGACATAAGGAACCACTACATTCGAAGCCTAGTTAAAGAAAAAATCATTGATCTTAGGCACATATCCAAGATCAACTAGCTGACATTTTCACCATAGGGTTGGATGCTTCCAAGTATAACCCTGCTTCCGCCATCCTCGGGGTTATGCATCGTGTAAGATAGGTCCCCATCGTCGCTAGTAAGCCCCATTACGAACCGCCTTCAAGGTGATTTATCCTACCTTTCACAAAAATTGGGTGGGGAGAATAGGGAGCAAGAGTGTGTATTCTTCTTGTTACGAAGACATAGACAAAGGAGAATGTTTGGGCTCAGGATCGCCCATCTTTGTCTCAAGGGCTTCACAAGAAGATAGCTTCTTCAGAGATCCAGGTTGATGTATATTTGATGAAATAGAGGTGAAGTCCTTGGTAGGACTAGGAAGTAGTTTGGACTAAGGTCATCCCACATTGCAAGGACGTGTGAGATTCCTAGAGTCCGAACTAAGAGTAGAGCTGATGTGGAATGTAAGGCAGTCTGCTAGCTTGGAGGCCTAAGAACTTGTGGAGCAAGTAACCATAAAGATCAAATCTCAGAAGTTCCGAACGTCTAATTTATCAAACCAAAATTAGAAACAATCTAGAATTCTATTCTAAAGAGGATACTTAAGTAGCAAGTTTCCTAATTTAGATGTAATAGCTTAAAGGAAATAACATAAGAAAAGAAAGTAGGGTTGGAGTCATATTAGGTTAATGATCCACCCTTATTAATATCTCTAAGACTGATTAGCAATGATATAAATTTAGGGGCGTTTGGAAGCTCTGTTGCATTTCAAGAGCGCAGCTTAAAGAAGATAAGCGGTTCCTACTGCAAGCAGCTGGAGCGGAGTGCAAATACTGGTTGATGTATTACAGCAAAGCTCACCTTGGTGAAAGATGATGTTCTTTATTTTCTTCATCTTATATTGATGTGATATCGGTATGGGTGTGAGATGCTGTAGAGAGGGGAATGGAGGGAGTTCATCTTGAATTCCACGAGTGATTAGGTTTCAAGAATGGTCATGGGTGAAATCTCTGCACTACACATAAGACTAATCAAACTCCAATCATATAAGTGGGAGATTCGTGATCTAGTACACTGCGGACGTAGAGAAGTTGCTGCACACATAAAAATTTTGTATGTTTTTACTTTATTCCAAATATATCACATCTACTCTACACACACTAAGACCTATAGGGGGAGTTCGGACACACTGCACTAAAGTCCAAACGAGATCTCAGTTCGAACATCAAGGACTGTAACTTAGAACACACACTTACATCTGTCAAAAACATTTGGGAGTCTCTCATACTTCTAAGACAACCGTTGAGACCTCTCACACTTAAACTAAAATGAATGAAATGAATATCATTCAATGAACATATTTTCCAACAAGATATATACCTCAAAGATTAGAGAATCAATCTTGGTAGGGGGATAGTTTTACCTTGTTTGATTTTGTAAATGCATCTTCATACAATATCAAGTTATGCTCATTATAATTTTACAAGACAATTAGACTGCATTTCATTCTTTTTTAATGGAATGATGAATCGACTTCAGAATTGGATTTTTAGAGAGCTAGTAGTTTTTTGAGTCCCATTGATCTCGACTTAAACCCTCAATACAAGGAAGCACACTTATTTTGAGGATGTTGGTATTTGGTTCATAAGTGTGCATAAGGATGCTTTGATAAAATTAAGGTTGCACTGGATCTTATGAATTATCTTTCTAGAAATGAAACTCATAAGGCTAATTTACTTTTATATATATATATGGCTCTCTTTCTCTATAGGGTAGAAGATAACTCCATGAAAAAACTATGAAAACCCTAATCCCTAAAAGGGTAGTCATGGGATTCTCCGGTGAGCTAAAGTGTCTTGAGTTCACTAAGAGGTTGAGTCGTCTTTTTTTCTTTTTCTTTTTTATTAATTTTTTTTTCCGTTTCTTTTGTTTTTCATAGTTGACTCCTTCACAATTTGTTTCCTACTACATTCAACGTTTCATCAAATAGACAATATATACATATATTTTATTTTCTAAAACCATCATAATATTTATTCAAGAAACAACAAGACCATATAATTTGACAAATATAATTTTTCTATAACATTCACATGCTCATAAAAAATTTAATCATAACAACATAATGTAAAACCCAAGAAAAATTCAATTTTTCTGAAAAATGGCAAAACGGTAATTGCCGCAATAGTATAGGTTGAAAACCTGGAATTTTTTTAAATCTCGGATGACAAAATAGACTTCAACGTTTGAATCATTTCGCGAAATCTAGTTACTCAATCGAATTCCGAGACAGTCGGGATTTCACGTCTTTCGAGGTATCGGGTGTCAGGTGCCACGAGGAGTGGTGCCACATAGCATGACCACGTAACAGCCACATGGCATCTTGTGAGGGGTGCATATGGCATTAGAGCCATGTGGTGTGGAAATTTCCACTTAATGCATGTGTCCATGTGACACATACACATGAATAAGAAAAGCGAAAAAGAATCCACGCTTCATATTAAGTTATTACGCGGTTGTGTGGAGAGATAAGTCAAAACAAGAGGGGAAGTCTAAGGGGTGACCCATGGAGGCCATCTGTCATACTCTAAGAGGAAGGAAATCCAAGTCTTTGGATAAGATTAAGAAAGAAAGCAAATGAGAAAGTGACATATGGCAAGGAGAATGTGGAAAGAAATTTCCACTGAATCAAGAACACCTCGGCGTAAGGGAAAAAGAAGTAAAGAAAAAAGAAAGAAAAAGAAAAGAAAAAAGAAGAAAAGAGGAGTGAGAAGCCCCACCTTCTCTCTAGGATTTACGGAGATCGAGCCATCGGTTTTCATCGAAGCTAGAGGCAAAGTTCATCTACGCGACGAGAGTTTCGCGTAGGTACAAGAATCTGGGGTTTTTTCCAAACTCCAAGAGGTAGGGGTTTCTCTCATACTTTGTTTATTCTTGATCTAAAAGCCATTTAATGACATGGCTTTGGCTCGTGGAGTGGCCATACCTGCTCAATCCCCAAATTTGGACCGAATGCCGAAATTTTCTGATTGCTTTCGCGCCCAGACCGATTTTCTGACCGTTATCGACTTCAGGATGTTTTTATGTGTTGTTGCTAAAGAATGAATAACATGCTGGTTGTGTGAAAAAAGAAACATGTTGATATATGCTTATTTGATGTATATATGCTTATTTGATGTATTAACATGGATTACTTGATGAATGTGAATTATATGTAGAAAATATAATTCTCCATGATTTATTAATGTTACATGTAGTACTCATCATGCATGTAACATGAATTGGCATGAAATGGCATTCCGCATTTAATATGCACGGGACATCATATGGAAACTGCAGAAGAGTGCATGACAATGGGTTTTGAATTGATTTGATATCTGAGGGTCGGTCCTAACAAATAAATTATCTGAGTATGTCCAACAAATACTGGTCTTGAAGTATGTCTAATAAATTATATCGAGGTTGTCCACACAAATTTTAGCCTGAGTATGTCCAATAAATTATATCAGAAGGCTGTCCAACAAAATTATATTTTAGATTTGACCAATGAGTTTTCAAAAACAAAAATCTTTTGGTTTGAAAACAATTTTTCATACATGGAAAATGAATGTGTGAGGGAGTTGGCGAGGACTGAGACATAGAGGAATACGCTTTCTTATTATCTTGAATTTGACAAGACATCGACATACAAGGTCGCATTAAAGATTCTCTCACGCGACAGAGAATTCTATCACGACATACTGGGATTGGGTTCGAGGTTCCCATGTCGCGACCGACATCCTAGGTCACACTGAAGCCTGGTCGAGACATGTGGTCATATATGTATTACGCAACACGCCTGGGCTAAGTGCACAGAGTTGGCACGATTGTAGCCGGGCGCACGGCGACAGAGCTCGAGCGCACGACTATCGCCGCCCCAGCGCCGCACTGACAAGGCCTAGCACGGCGCATACGCTTATGTGAAGCACACGACAAGGCTAGGGCGAGCACACAACAAGGACGTGCACGCGACAAAGGAATTCTATCGTGACCAAGATTCTCTGTCGCGACATACTTGTCCAGTAGCCAAAAAAAAAAAAAATGATCCCTGGGATTTGGAGCGTCACACATAAGGTAACTCGAACTTGAAGACTAAATCATAGTGAAAAAAAAGTGAAAGAAAAAAAGATTTAGCTTTACAAAGTTTTCTTCTAATTTTTCGAAGAGATTTGAGAAGTAAAATGTAAATTGAAGAAGAAAATTTTGAAATCTTATTCTTTTAGACCCTTTCCATCGTTTATACATATAGTTAATATTTCATTTACATTTTGTAAAAAAAAATATTGAAAGATTGAAAAAAAAAAAAACTATATCAAAATCTCATATTTGGGTTATGATAAAAATTATGAGATTTTGATATAGTTTCTTTTCTCTTTTTCTTCGTTTTCTTATTTTCCAATATGTAAATGAAATATTAATTACACGCGTAAATGATGAGCAACAAGTATGTCAAATTTTCTTCTTCAATTTATGATTAAATTATATGAACAAATCAAATAAAAAAGTTTGAATTTTATAGATTGTGAGTTCATCATGTAAACAAATAAAAAAAATTAAAATTTTAAAATTAAATAAAAAATAAAAAATAAATTTAAAATTTATTGAGATCAAGTCAACCAACTTTTGTTTCTTATATTATTCTATTTTTTATTTGTTTATTTATTTTGATTTTCGTTCAAAATCTAGAAAACCCAAACGAAGGCCTTAGAAATTTTGAGAGGAAGTTTGGAGAAAGGAAACAGAGGAGAACTGTCTCTATATTTATCATTAATTTTTGGAAAAATATCAATTTAAATCCTGAACTTCCGCGACTCGGCAAGATTTTTGCTTGACTTAACGTTAAAAGATTAGCTAACATTGCTTTTATTTTTTAAAATTTCGTAACTTATTGAAATTTTAAAAAGCTCGAATAAAAAGTGAAAATATTTAGCCTTTTCTATTCAAAAATCATTTCCACTAAAACAGCAAAACCAATCGTTACTCAACAAGAAGAACGACCAAGAATACACACCACTACGACGACACTAGAGGCTGTGACTCCGCATAACCCCATCCCGACCCTACGCTATTGCTTTCAATTCAATAAACTTGTCTCATTTAAAAAAATTAACTTATGGCTTACGGAAAATTCCCAAACCCGCCTGCTTATATTTTTATTTTTTTTTGTTTTTGTTTTTTTTTTTTATATTTTCTTTTTTATTATATTAAAATTATTATATTTCATAAAAATAAAATATTATAGAATTTTTATAAATTATTTATTAAAAACATTCTAATTATTATTATTATTTATATTAAAGTATAACATAAAAAATAATAAAAAATTATTTTGCATATAATTGGGACAGATCGAGTAACAATACTGAACCCATAACCCTTCGTATTTGAGAAATAAACTAAACCTCGTTAAAAAACCTTAATTAAAATTAAACTAAACTGCCCTTATTAAGAGTGAGGCGGACTGAGAACTCAAAATAACTTTTCTGGTTGCCGTCTCCTACTGCTACCTAATATTAAAAAACAAACAACTTAATACTTAATGATATTAAGTACTATTCAGCATTAAGCTCAAAAAAATTTCTATTCAACATTAAGTAAAAAAAAACACCACCTTTGTCATTTATATCTTGAACTAAAAAAGTTTTTTTTTTAAATATATGTACTTTCATTTAATGACACTTTTATCCTAAGATATCCCTAACCATAATACCAACCTTAAGAATTGATAAAATAAATTCATGTTATGAATAGAAAATAAATTTGAATTTTTAGGTTTTTCAAAAATAAATTTAATTTTAAAATTAAAATTAATAATTATCAAAAGTTTTTTTATACAAAAAATTAATTAAAACTATAAAATCAATTTAGTAAACTTAAAATTAATTATTTAATTAAATAAAAAAGTAAATTTTAAGTTCATCAAATTATTAGTTTTGAAAGACAAATTTGATTTTATGAATTAAAAAATAAATTTTAAATTTAAATATCAATAATCTTAAAATCCATAATTTAAACACTTTAATAAAATTTGTAATATAAAATTAAAGACTATTTTTTTAATATTCAAATTTTCTAAAAATTGTCAAAGTTAATAACTCACATTTTCTAAAAACCCAAATTTAATTATTTTAAATCAAAATTAAATTTTAATTAAATAATTGATTTGATTTTTTGAATTAAAAATTAAATTTTAATTGTAATTTGAAAGAATTGAATTTGGATTTTTAGAAAATTCCGGTTATTAACTTTAAATGTGTTTAGTACCTTGTAACTAAAAGTGTATTAAAAAAAATTTTAAATGAAAATATTGAATCAAGAATTTTGGGGGAAAAAATCAATTTTGAATATTTAAAAAAAGATTATTTAGTTTTTTTATTATAAATTTTAGAAATGTGTTTAAATTATGAATTTTAAGATTACTGATTTTAACTAAATTTTATTTTTAATTCATAAAATCAAATTTGTTTTTCAAAAACTAATAATTCCATGCAATTTGCTATACTTAAAATTCATATTTTTTATTTAATTACATAATTAATTTTTTAATTTAGAATATAAATTCAGATTTTATAAAAATTTTTAATTCAATTTAAAAAAACTTGACAATCATTATTTTTAATTAAAATTAAAATTTATTTTTCTAAAACCTAAAAAAATCAAATTTATTTTATATTCATAACACGAATTTATTTTCTCAATTCTTAAGATTCTTATTATGGTTAGAGATATCCTAGGGTATAAATATCATTAAAATGAAAGTACATATATTTAAAAGAAACCTTTTTTAGTTCATGATATAAATGACCAAGTCCTAAAAATTCAGGATTTAAATTGTTATTTTCCCTTAATTTTTTTATATTTTCTTTGGAATTTTCATGATACAAATAAAGAATAAAAATAAGCATACTAAAAATAATTATAAAGTCAAAATGGATTTGATAAAAGATTTGAATATGGGTAAAGTGTGCAATCCCCTAATTGCTCAAAGTGGATCTCATAGCCCCAAATCAAATCCAAGTTCATACATGAAAATGGAAGTGAACCCACCCAACTAATGGTTGACCCATCAACTACCATGCCTCAAAGAGACCAATACCAATACCAAAATCAAAATCAACTTGTGTTTTATTTATTTATTTATTTATTTATTTTAAAAATGTAGAATATAGTAGAAAGGCTTCATAGTTTAAACCATGTCCTTGCCACTAAAAGGGTCCACTCGACCATGACATGCCTTATGCTTTTATAGTACCTTTGACCAAGAAACAACCCAAATAAAATAAAAATAAAAATAATAATAAAAATAAATAAATAATAAAAAAAAATTTAAAAAGAAGAAGAAAAAGAGGAAAAGAAAGGGGAAACTTCCTATTGCTTGCTTCACATCTCTCTTTGGCATAGCTTTACTTATTTTAATGGTATGCTTGATGTGTCATTTAGCCCTTTTAGGGTTTACTTTTATCTCATGTGTATTAAAGTGTGTGGACTACAAAAGCTATCTATTTTATTAAAGGTGAATACTTTTCTAACAAGCCTTAGATTTATTCATTGATTAATTAAGTCATGGTCTTCCCTAAATCAATTTCTTTTTTATATTATATAAGAAAGTTTTAGCATAAAGTATTGAATGATTATAATACCGATATGATATTATATCTGAAATTTATTAAGGTATCAAACAAAATATGCACTATTAACAAAATCAAGACTAAAAAAATACTTAAAATATAAAATTTGGGTACAATAAGGAGACCTAATCAAGTCATCGATTAATGGATTTTTTTTTTTTTTTGTGACATGGTCTTTTTTTACTTAACAATTGTATGATACCAAATTGATATCATAAAAAAACCCTAATAAGTTATTCATTTATTGATCTTAGGATCAAATTTGTGAACTTGTAATCCTCGTATTCATAACCTCGTTTAAATCAAGATTTTGATATTATATTTAATTATCAATCAAACTAAAGATTTTAATTTAGTGAACAATATTATTATATATTAGCTCAAATTCTCAGAAATAGAGTCCTAAAAATAGTTTTTAACTATTCCTAGAAATAAAATTTTATTAGGAACTCAATCCAAACAAATGTTTTCTCACTATTTCTTTATAAAAATAAGGTATATCTATATACAATGCTAACATTCTTGATTTATTTCATATTTTCAATTATTATTTAAAACATTCTAAAATAAACAATTGAGGACAGTGACCCCGATTCTAAGCAACTACTTTTCCTTAATAAAAAGTTGCCAATTTAAGAAAGTCCTTTATAAAGTTAATATTATGACAGCAAAGAATCCGAGCTTTCTAGAATAAGGTATTCACATTGAAGATCAACATATTATATAATAAACAGATATATTTAAAATGAAAACAATATTTTTATAATTAATTATATTATATAGTTACAAAAATGGATAGTACAAGATTGATTTTGAATCATCAAATAGCTATCATCATACTAATGGGAATTATTATATTTATCAACTTTTGGGACGCACACCCAACAATCCTCCTCTCGTACAAAGTTCTACCGAGTTTTTCCTTAAATTAAGATTTATTTGTCTTTCATTGCGTTCGGACACATATCTTATGTAAAGCACCACCTGTCAGGGGCTTACCACACCATTTTGTTCGACATCCACCCACATGGTTAAGCCTGAACTTAGCTCTAATACCACTTATTAGGAAACCTTATGAATCCTTCCCTCCACATTTGTATGATATTATTCGCCGAGCCCTCATGGTTTTGTTTTTACGCTTCTTCTCCGAAAGAATTATACAAATTAGATGTTATCCATAATTATCAACTCATAATCTTTAACTGATGTGGGACTTTGGGCACACTCCCAATAAGTAGTATGCCCCCTTGAAATCTAGTTTGTAACGATCCGACTCAATCATGTAAATATTGTTCGCTTCGGGCCCAAGAAACCTCACGCCGTTATGAGCTCATACTATATGGCCAAGAAGCTTCTCCCCATCGATGGAGGATGTGACAAACACCTCTACGTGCAGTGCACAACGCCCTCGTTGTGTCCAGGATTACGGCCCAACAAACAAATACTTCCTACGGCCAAACGAAATGTACCCCCATGAGCCTATACGGCGACGGCTTCAACACCATTGTAACGATCCGAATTCAACCACGTAGCTATTTGGCCCACTTCAGGCTTAAAGGACCCTCATGACTTTAAAATACGTCTACTAAGTTGAGAGGAGCCCAAGGATGAGACATAATCAATACGATAGCATTGAGCCGATGCTTCCAATTGTTAAATTTGACAAATATCCCTTACATAAAATGCCTCCCTGATGCTGATTTCTAGTTCCACCGCTGACATAGAAGATATATTATATGTCCAACAATCATAAACTCTTAAACTAGCAAAATGGAGTAAAGTTGACAAGTATTGAGAAACATCAAGTGACAAGAAATTAAGTATCAGCCACTTGTAGTAGAGCCAAGAACCCTCTGCTTTATAAAGAGATCCAAAAAAGCAAAAAAAAAGTTCAAGGGAGAACAATGTGTGCAAAGCCTTCAAAGCAAACTCCTTAGAATGGAATCCTTTTGTTTCCTCCCAATTTTTGTGATTCTCCCTTAGTCCCCCCCTTCCAACTTCACCATCAGCACTTTTTCTTTTCTTTTTTCCCCCTCACTAATCCCCTTTTTTCATTGCATTTTCTTTTTCATTTCTCCGTAATATTAATTTCAATGAGTTAGGACTTATTTGATAAGAACATTTTTTATTATTTGGAAAACAAGAATTAGGAAAACACGTTTTATAGTTAAAATTTCTTTGTATATATTTAGTTCATATAACATCTTTTGGCTATTTTATGTTATTTTCACTTATTTTCTAAAAATTAATTTAAAAAAATAATTATACAAACATGTAAAATAATTAAAACTAAAAACACTAAAAAAGAATTGTGATAAATGTGGGTAGTTGGACCAGCCTGGATGCACATTGATTAATCTCATGAGATCCTAAAGTTAACAATCGAAAAAATGATTATTATTACTATTATTATTATTATTGTTATTATATAATATATTCAAAACATATTAAAAACATTTTAAGTTTTTAAATAGACTTTATTTTATAAAATATCATAAAACAATATTCAAAAAACAATCATCAAACAAACCCTTTATTTTTTTTCTTTTGATTTTATGTAAAAGTGAAATCGAATTAAAACCTGTATTTTTTTTCTTTCAAAAATGAATGTTTATACTTTAAAAGTGCAATTGAGCTATATAGTAGTTGCTCTATAAGTAAAAAAAAATATCAAAGTTTCTGTCGTTGGTTTTTTTTTTCTTTTTTTCTTTTTTTCTTTTCTTTTTTTTTCTCTGCTTGTAAAAGAGCTTAGAATTTGTCATAAGTGATGCAAATAAAGCTAAGCTCAATGATTTATTTGGTAGTTTAATACAAGTCATTAGCTGATTGATTAAAGTAGAGGTAAGTAGTTGAATGTGGAGCAATTAATACAACCTCTTGTTTCTTTATTTAAAATCACCTTTTTAGTCATCATGGAATGTAACTATCAATAACTTATTTAGCTTAAATTGAATTTTGTCTATTAGTTCATTAATTAAGAAAATTGAAATAAAAAAATTCAACTAAATTTTCAAAGTTTTGACATTGAAGTGAAAAAAAAAAAAAGGAAAAAGATTGTGTGAACAAGAAAGCAAAACGTCTCAAATCAATTGTTTTTTAAACTACTAATCTTATCTTGTTGAATCATAGAATAAAAGTAATGATCCGGTCAAACCATGTAGATATTATCTACAGCCCAAGGCCCCACGCTTTAAAACGCGCTTCACAAAGTAATAAAAATTGCTACTTATATAGCTGGGGCTTCTCCCTAATCCGACGCGACACAAACACCCCATCACGCAAAACACAACGCTCTTCGCCAGATCCCACGACACATAGTACTAAACAGACAAACATCTCCTACGGCCTACCCAATGCACTCGGGACGTACTCATCGCTTTCGACGCCATTTCAGAACGACCTACCAACCATCACCGTCAGCCCAAGAGCCTCACGCAAACGCTTTACCAGTTCATGGTTTCATACTATATATTGGGCTGGGCAATTTCTCTCATATCCCGCTTAGCACTTGCATAAACACCCCCCTTTCAAACACAACGTCTCTATCACAAGGTCCCATGACACAGCAGCCAAACTAACACCCCACATCAAGGGTCTGAGATCTGGCTCTAATACCATTTTTAACGACTCACTTCAACCATAGATATCGTCTCGTCACGCTATAATCTTCTACGACTTTAAAACGCTGCTATCAGCTGGTATGAATTCGATACTTATATAGTCGCCGCAAGCTTTCCCTATCCGAGCACGTGATGATAATACGATCTACGCAGTATTAATAACGCCTCACGGCCCCACGTGACATAAGTGGCCAAAACAAACAAACACCTCCTGGCTGTATCAAATGAAACAAACCCGCACATCACAGACGTGACGGCCTCGATACCACTAGAACAACCCTGGCCCACGCATGTAAATATCGGCCCGCGACTGTGCCTCATACAAGATCTATACTTCGTGCTGAGAGGAATCTATATTTATATAAATATTAAAAAATTTTCCGTTTATCCGATATGCAGAGGCATGATAATAAAAGTTTTTACACTTCGAAGGTCCCATTTGAATGTGTCATGCTAAAAAGGCAAAAGACTATATGATTCTAAACTATTTTGAAACGACAGTGACCAAAGTAGGCCTCCTCCCTCCTCCCTCCTCCCTCACTTTTTGTAGTGCTTGCATACCTTTTTGGAAATGCCTTTACAAAGATATCTATGTGGATAAAGGAAATTTCACATGCCCCAACAATTTTGAGGTTTTCTTTTCTCTATATACTTAGAAAATGAGACCTGTTTTTTTTTTTTAGCTTTTTATTGTATATTTTTTATATAATTAAAAACACAAACTCGAATCTTAAAAATGTGTTTGACATATGAGAATAAGAATAAAAATTGAGATAAATCACGATACCAAAAAAGAAAGTGTTTATTTTCATAAAAATTAATGTTATATTTGGTATGTAAAAAGTATTAAAAAAAAATTGGCATTTTGCTATCTTAGGAAAATATCAAAGAAAATAAAATATAATAAATTGAGTTTGAAGTAGTAAATAAAATTAATTTACTAATTTTAAATATAATTTTCTTATATCTTTTCTCAAAATTTCTAGGAAGTCAATGTGATTTCTAAATAGCCTAAAAAGGACTTTTTGATAAATGATATTTAAGTTAAAATTAGTTTTATTAAAATAACTCAAGTCAAATGATTTCTTAAGATGTCAATATATATATCAAATTGAGTTAATTATTTGTTATTGTCTTTCATTTTCACCAAAAGTGAAAATGAGGAAATATTGCATAAACCGAAAAAGGAAAGAAAAGAAAAAAAAGAGGTAGCATCAAAAAGTACAATTTCATTCCTTATAATTATTAGGATTAATTACATGTCTCAACTTTTCAATTTTTTCTATTTTGGTGTCTCAACTTTTATTTTGTTTAATCAAGTATCTCAATTTTTTGGTTTATTCTATTTTGGTGTCTCAACTTTTATTTTGTGCAATTAAATGTCTCAACTTTTTAATTTTTTCTATTTTTGTGTCTCAACTTTTATTTTGTTTAGTCCAATATCTTAACTTTTAGTTTTTGTTCCATCAAGTGCATCCCAATCGGTAAAATCTTATTAGGATGTTAAATCAACAAAAAATGAATTATATAAAATAACAAAATTACTTAAATAATTTTTTATTAGGTGCAATAACAATATTATCATTTTCTCATTATATTTTTAATATTTATTTGATAGAGTGAAAAAGAAATTAATAAAATTCATTACTATTAAATTAAGATAAAAATAAATTCTTCAAAAAGAAGATAAAAATAAATTTAAAATAAGTAATATATCTATTTTTATCTCAATTTCATGGTGATTGATTCAGTATCGTGGTAAGTTTTAATCATTCTGAAGCACTTAATTGAATAAAAATTAAGAGTTGAAACACTTAAATCAACAAAATAAAAGTTGAGGTACCAAAATAGAAAAAATGCAAGAGTTCAAATACTTAATTGAACAAAATAAAAATTGAGACACCAAAATAGAAAAAAACCAAAAGTTGAAATACTTGATTAAACAAAATGAAAATTGGGACAATAAAATAGAAAAAATAAAAAAGTTGAGACACCATTTATGTAATTAATCCTAATAATTATAAGTGGAGGGAGCCATGGCAACTTTAATTTTTTCCTAAAGAATAAAGCTATGTACTTAACATCTCAGCCAAATGAATATTATAAAGAAGACTTACCAGTGAATTCTAATGAAATTTAGGAACATTCTATGGAATTTTAATTCATGCATTCGTTAGTAAATTAAATTTTAGGCTATCTTAGATTCATTTTACTTCCTAGGTTTTAGGAATTTCATGAGTACTTATTTAATTCTTTGGTTTATATTTTCATAATAACACCATTTTAAAACACATTTATATACGTGAATACTAAAATTTTGAAATTTTAAATTGTGTTTAGCTCCCAACAAATACGAAGGTTATATTTTGTTGTTGAAAATTTTGATTGAAAATGTGAAGGAAAGAAAATAAAGAAGAAAAATAAAATGAAAGAAAATATATTTAAATTCAATAAATTTTTGTATATTTTTCAAAATCAATTTTTCTCTAGTATATAAATATTAAATAATTTTAAATTTTTAACAAAATGTAATTATATTTTATTTCTGTTGTATTTTTGTGATGAAATCAAATATCGAATAACTATTTTCCTTTAAAGTTATGTTTGACACCTTGATAACATTAAGGAAAAATGATAATAAAAAATTTTTTTTTTTCATGTTTGCCTTCATTATCCGAAATACGAAAGAAAAAATAATTATAAGTTGTTTATTTTTTGTTGGGTACACTCCCAAAGTTCACATAGATTTGAAATTGAGAGGATTATGAGTTAATAAGAATGAATAATACCGGTCAATGAAGCCCGGTCCAATGATTAAAGGGTTGGGTGGGGTATGGGAAAGAATCAGGTTCGAGTCTTCATGAGAACAAACTACTATAACATTGTAATTCCAAGTGAATAGATGTCAAAAAAAAAAATGAAAAATATCCAATTAGTAAGAAACCTTTTAGGAGAAGCTCAAAAAAATAATAATAAAAATTAAAAAAAAGAAGAAGAAAAAACTACAAAAGCCTCAAGCCCAAAGTATGCAATATCATACAAATGTGAAATGATTGATCCATAAGTTTCCTAACAAATGGTATCATGTTGTGCCAGCATAAGCTTTTATACTGATAGTATTAATTCAAAAACATAAAGATAAAATAACCCACATAAAGACACAATTTTTTAACATGGATCGGCCAACCTTGCCCACATTCATAGATGAGAGAGAATGTCTCCACTATACTATAGAGAGAATATCATAGAGAATAAAACAACTTACTATTGGGTTCCTTAAACATCCCATGTTTTTCCATTCCTTGTATCCATACCCTCAATCGTGAAATCTCTCAACCCATCAGGTATCCTCACATCTCTACACACCTCATATGGTCTTTATAAACTCATCTCTCTCATAACTTTTTCTCCTCATGACCTAGAATTTTCCTCATTATATAAGGAAGTCTTTCCTTATGCAACAAGAAAAATCTAATATTGCAATAATATAAAGACCAAGAATTATCATATACACTATTCTTTACGAATAAGAATTAATATTAATGATGAATTTGAGCCACATTCTAGCAATCTCCAACTTGAATCAAATTTCATCAAGTCAATCATCTATCACATCTTAATGAGAAGCAATTGACTCTATATTGAACTGAAATTTCTTTCATCTTCATCTTGTGTCTCTATAATCTTTTGTTTTTCAAAGAATCTTTAACTTGAAGCTCTAATAATCCTCTAATTGAACAAAGTATATCCAATTGAAACACTTTTCCTTGCCTTCTATTGTGTTAGCACATGCCTTACATGAAACACCACTTGCCTTACATGAAGTAGTACTTGTCTCAAGGGCTTTCTCTTACCAAGGACAACTCCTTTTCGTTGTGGAGCAGCGGCACATATATGAAGATCCAAAGCACACCACCTATCTTATATAACATAACCATTGATATGTTGCCAACAAATTGAGGCTCACTATCTTTGTTCAACAGCAAGGCCACCTACACATCCAAGCTTGAACCTTGCTTTGATGCCAATTATCGTGCCAACGGAAGCTTTGATGCATGATAATATGAAGAACATAAAGATAAAATAAAAGATGCATGAGGTTTTAATGTGGTTCGGCCAAGCTTGCCTACATCCACGAATGATAGATAATATTTCCACCATACTATATATAAAGAGTATCACAAAGGATAAACCGATGACACAACAGTCTCCTTAAGCATGGACATACAATTGATTCCCAAACATCCATGCCTCCCATTCCTTTATCCATACCTAAACTCGTGAAATCTCTCAATCCACTGCTACAGATTTCAGAATTAGCCAATTAGGGGAAATCAGGAGAGCTTAGAAACCCTTCACTCAAGGGGTACAACATGATTATAAATGGCTAAATAAGCTGACTTAGAGTAACTCGTGTTTAATTTTTCTTTATCTCGCAGCATTGTACTCTATTTTGAAATGAACAAGAGAAAAAAAAAGGTATGTTTGAAATGGTATCGTAGCAAGATCCTGGGCTCCCGTTACTAATCAGCAGAGGTCAATTTTTTCCTCGGGTTCCACGGCCGACTCCAATACGTAAAACATTCGTGATAATTAACATCAAAATGACTTATATCTTGTCAAAGGTCCAGGCCTCTCCTTCTCCCATCAACATTCCCCATGGTTCCACTCAAGATCAAGTCAATGGCTCAACTACGGATTATGGTCCAGTCGCTGAGATGTTTATCTCAAGAAAAGACAAACTGGGATACATTAATGGAGACTACCCCCAACCGCTAGAAACCAACCCTTCCTTTCGCAGATGGCGCACTGAGAATGCTATGGTGAAACGCTGGTTGATCAACTCGATGGACCATTCCTTGGTTGTGAACTTTATTCATACCCAACTGGGCCAAGGTGTACGGATCCTCGCTTGCCACAACATACTTACTGAACCGATACCGCAGCCTATACGAAAGCTCAGCGCCGCATCTCAATGAAACAAGCAGGCTGGATTCATAGAAAAATATTATAACAATCTACTGTGGCTCATATGAGATCGACACGATCAATCCAATGGAAATGCGGAAATTGACATACAAAGCTACAACCCATGTTACAAGAGGAGCGAAAGATATATTTTTCTGACTAATTAGACGACTGACTGACCCTGTTCTAGCGATGTTCTCTGCTCAAACCTTTCCCTTCAATCGAAAGGTGCATATGCTCACGTCAGCGGAAGATCCGGCCAACTGCGGATGATATTCTGGAGCAAGGGCGAGTAAACGAGAGCGGTGTTGTTATGGCCACCAGCGTGAGATCCGCGTCACACTACAAACTTTACTAAAGTCCGGGTCTTCCTCACGATCCGTAGGTCATTTTGATGGGAATAAGTGCACCTTAATATGGAGTACAAACATACCCTGGAGACTTGTTTCAAAGTACAGCGCCACCGTGACCGGCAGGCATGACCATGTCCGAAAGAAACAAGATGCTTCGCAACTAAAGACGCCGGGAGAGGTCGCAGTATAGCAATACCAATAATCTCAATCCATCCCTTATTCTATATGTAACCTTCATCTCAACCCCAGATCAAGGTAATTGTGGTCAAGTTTTTTGCAGCTCCACTACTCAATGATGGTGTCAATATCGACCGAGTAATCTAATTCATATGATATCAATTCAAATGACTTCTCCAACACTACTCCATGGAGGACTTGCATTGCCAATGCCACCGGGCAACCTACCTAGTCACAGTGGGCTGGAACCGCGCTATCGTTTCCTCTCTTTCTTTAGCTCACACTTCTTAATTCATCTCTCTCCAACAAGTTGATGTATGAGTCAAGTCACTAAAGATTTAATTGTGTTGTCACCACTACTTTGTCTCTTAGATATTCCTAAGAGATTATCGCACTAAGAGTGGGGACTGTAATTACTTAGATGATTTCAGCCCAGGCAAAGCACATCACTCACCATCAGACCAGTAGCCAAGAAACGGCAGATTTGGCTATGGCATAGGTGCTTGGGGCACCCATCATTTAGCTATCTCCGACATCTATTCCCATCTTTATTTTCCCGTCTGCAAAATGGGGACTTTAAATGTGATACATGTATCAAGGCTGTGCCAACGAAATCTCTTATCCTGCAGAATAAGGTTGACTGATTAACTCCTTGGCACTGACACTCCCATGTGTGGGGACCATTCCCATAACTACTTCTCCGGGTCACCAACAAGGCTGTAATTTTGTCAACGATTTTACTCGAATGACATGGCTCTATCAGCTAAAAACCAAAGATGAAGTTTTCACCATTTTTCAAGCATTTCATGCCATGGTTCAGACTCAATTCTCTTCCAAGATAAGAGTTCTTCGATCTGATAATGGTGGGGAATTCACCAACCGAAGATTTCAGGCCTATTTCCAACATGGCCTCCTCCATGAGACCTCATGCTCTCAAACACCACAACAAACAGTGTCGCGAAGAGGAAAATCTAAGATATTCTGGAAACATCCCGTTCTCCCAAGCACATGTGCCGAGCGCAACAGATGCTAAGATATTACCGCTGCGGTACCTAATCAACCGTATGCCGCCTAAAATTTTGCACTTTAAAACCCCTTACAAATCCTCTCTACCCATATATCCCTTCCTTCACTTATTGATGCTTTCTCCCGGTAATTTTCTGCAAGGTTGCTTTATTCATCTCACAGTTAATCAACGTACCAAACTGCACTCCATGCCGCTCTATGCTTGTTTTCACTACGGATTACATAAAAAGGCTTCAAAGGCGGACCCCACTTACTCCACCGAACCTATATCACCATGGATGTTACATTTCTCGAGTCCGAGAATTTACCTTCACATGTACCCAATTCTCCTCTGTGGCGACTGCTGTATGTCAAATTGGTCGACGCCTGTAACGGAACCTGAAATAGAGGTCGAAAGCAAAGATGAGGCACCACCAGAGAGTGAACCTATCGAATTGAGAAATGAAGCCGCAAATGAAGAACCGAAAATACAGAGTATCCCCTACCCCTCACTCCGCACTCAAGGCCCACCTCCTCGAGAATGTCCCCGAGGCACGACCTATACACGTTAATATCTTGATTCTTCTAACGGTTGTGTGTTCCTTTAGACACAATCGTGAAAAACCACCTGAATGTATTACAAATTCCTGCATTTAAGAAGAAAGAAAACTGGTACCCACTGTACTATGTATCTACTAAGGTCTGTCCAAGCCAGCCAAGACTTTCACTCAAGCACTATTCTCCTACCATATTCTAAATACTGTTGAGGAAGCTATATCTGATCCAGCGGCGCAAGCAATACAAGAACTAGGTTTTAAAGAAAAACAATACTCGAGGTCAGTCCCACTACCGCAGGAAAAATAAGGATGCAGATGGGTGTCTCTCTATAAAATACAAGGCTGATGTGGATCAATCGAATCGACATACATGCAGGCTTGTGGCTAAGGGGTTTACCCAAACGCACGGGCATGTAATTTCACTCATAAACCTTCTCACCAAAGAGCTAAACCGAATACCTGTGGTCTTACTATCTCGCAAGAAATTCGATCGCCATTACATCAACTTGACGAAGAATGCTTTCTTCCTTCACTAAGAATCCTTGACTAAGAGGTACTACATGGAGGTTCACAGATATACAAGATCGATTGAGGACCAAAATTGCTCAGAATGGAGAGATAAATAGAGGACTAAATGGGGCCACCACGAAACATGGTTCGGACGATTTAGTTCAAATATGAGAAAGTATATTATCGCCAAAGTAACTCTGATCATACTCTTTTCTTGAAACATCGATAAAGCAAGGTGACAAAGATTAATAGTCTAGCGTGGGATGATAAGTGATAATTACTCGAGATGATACCGAGGGAGATCTCGAGTTACAAGAACAATGGTCTACTAATTTGAAATGAAGCATTTAGGAGGGCTCAAGTATTTCTAGGAATAGGTGGCGAGGTCAAAAGCGCATACCTCTCTCAATCCGAATATGTATCGGACTTATCAGACAGTGGATTACTAGAGTGTAAACTGCGGATACGCCCACCAGCAGAACTCATAGGCTGGGGAATATTCACTGTGTGCCAGCCGATAAGGTGAGGTATCAAAGGCTAGTGGGAAGCTTCATTTACTTATCTCACACTCGCCCGCATATCGTGATACGTAAGTGTGGTAAGCCAATTTACGCATAATCCGAGTGAAGACCATACGGGTAAGGTCGTAATTCGAATTTCTCCGCTATCTAAAGTCATCCCTGTGGAAAGGACTAATGTTCTAAGAACAATCGACCAACATTTAAGGTACATGATTTGGATCGGGCTGAACATTCGATGTAGTCTACCAAAGCACTTACATTCGTGGAGGAAACTTTAGTTACATGGAGGAGTAAAAAGGTGGTAAGGGCATCAGTTCCAACATGAAGCCGAAGTTTCGAGGCATGGCGAAGTATTTATGTGAGCTTTTGGCTTAGAAATTTCTAACAGAGGCCTGCTTTTCCCCTTTGTTCTGCAGAATGAATTTATTCTTGTGATGTCGCCATCAATATGATTCAAACCAATCCACATCATTCAACACATGGAATAATCAATATTTCACCATCCAACCCCAAGAGAATAGATTGACGGAATCTTTGTTGTAACTAATATCGGGCCATCGATATATCACGCTAAGGCGATTTCAAGAGAAACTTCAACGACTCATCGACAAGTTAGGTGTTATAGATATCTACACACCAACTCGAGGGGGAGTGTCATGTTGATTTCGCAATTAGCCAATTAGGAAATTGTATATTTGGGGGAAACTTTCACTCAAGGGTACAACATGATTATAGCCATAAATATTTTGACTTTGAGTAACTTCCTAAAATAATTCTTTTCTTTATCTCTATATATCAGACTACTATGGAATGAACAAGAGAGAAAAAAGGTATGTTTGACATCCACTAGGTATCCTCATTCTTCCTCTCATCTCTACACATCTCATATAGTCTTTACATATTCATCTCTCTCATAACTTTTTCTACTCATGATCCATAATATTTATAGTGACATCCCTAATAATTTTTCTTATTGTATAAGGAAATCTTTACTTATTCAACAAAGAAATCTAATACTGCAATAGTATAAAGACATAAATTATCTTATACAATATTTTATACAAATAATAATAATTACTAATTAGGAATTTGAGACACATTTTAACATATCAAAGTCATGTTCAAGTTTAACCGTATAGATGGATGTCGAGTAAAAGGATATGGCGAGCCCCTAACATGTGGTGTTTCATGTAAGGCATTTGCTCGAACTCCAGTGAAATAAAAATAAATCCTAATTTGAGGAAAGACTCGATAGTTCTTTGTTCGATGAGAGTATTGTTGGATGTACGCCCAAAGTCCTATATTAAGTTAATAAGAATTTACAATATACAATTTGTATAAAGGCTTTTAGAAGAAGACCACAACAAAATAACGAAGACCTCATGCCCAAAATGGACAATGTCATGCCAACGTGAAAGGGTTGTTGGTCCATAGGTTTCCCAGAAAAATCATTCAATTTTTATATAACAGAGCAAATAAGTAAATGAATTTATAAAATATTTGAAAATAATTTACTTGTTTTAAATCTATTTTTTCCTTTACCCTTCTTTTCTAATTTTTCTCTTTATTTTTGCCACGAATTGTCTGAGAATTGAATATGATGATGCCTCTTTTTCAACTGAACTGGCCGGAGCGTGTGGGCTGGCCGAATCTGATCGTTCATACTGATGCAAAGGCCTGATCGTTCTGGCCGAGGCAGGATCGCGTGACCGCCGATCTTACTGTGCTCCTAGACGAGCACTCCTCTCGCTGCAAGAACAAAGAAGAAGGGTGGCTTCGCGAGGGCTATGCCTCGTGGTCGTCCGATGCCTAAGCCGCTTTCTTCGAGAGAAAGAGAGACTTTGGGAGGGCGACCACAAAAATATGTGTGATATGAGTATGCATGTGTGGGCATCGTCAAGAAGATCTTCACCAATGATGGCCTGTATTTATAATGAGACTAACCAGCTTGGATGGTAACTAGAGTCCTCCATTGGATGGAATATTTATTTCGTCCACATCGATCCGTAATCGATATAGAAAAAGCTAACTTGAGATGTAATTTCTTCTTTATAGGAAGATGTCCAACTAGCGAAGGATTTATCATTATCCTTTCTCTTATGGTGGGATGCGAAAGATAAATAAAATATATCTTTTCACATTTTTATTCCAAATGAGATGTGCGGGCTTATTGGGCCCGGTTATGGATTTTCAACGTCTCTCTCTGATTCGGCTTTGGGCTCGATGTGAATAGGACCTCGCGGGTTAACATAAGGGCACGGGACGTGTGGAGCACACGCCACCCCAGGCCTGGGGCCCCGGATGTGTGGGCTGTATTTTAAGCGATATCGATTTGCCCCCGATACAACATATGGGCCGGCGTGTGCAAGGGTTGTGGCGCTCTTCCCTTGTTAGATGCGCTATTCCCACGCGTCCGTTCGAAAAGAGTGCCTAAGAATGATTAATGGTGACTCTTCGGGTTTGGCGCTTGTTTCCATAGCCTGCCCGACACCAGTCTTTATTCGACCCACTGTATCACCGAGGTTTCGATCTTGTTCGCTAAGCATTCCTAGTGCAGATGCACTTCTTTTCGGTGTGGGGGTCCTTTTTCCGGTTGATGATGATGAGTGAGGCTCTAGGTTTACATTTGTTGGCTCTAGATCTTATTGCTGTTGCTTGCGTCATGGGTCCAAATCTGGCTCATACTGCCGCCATCGCGATGACTCTTCGATGATAATCTGGTCGAGGCGAAATTTGGGGAGTGTTCACGCTTGTTTGTGATCGTTTGGCCTCGGCACATCCACAGCGAGGGGCACCTCCCCATCCGTTAGATAAAGTAAAGGAAGTGGGCACGATCAAATATCAAGGGTCGGATTTCACTCGTGCCACTCAGGCATCTTTGTGAGCCGTGGGACTACCTTGAGGAGTTGGACCTTTATGGCAGGACCATTTTGCTGTCCTTCTCGACCTCCTCCGGTGTCAAGACCATGGGTCCCGAGATGTTCGACTCTTTATCTGACCTCGGAGTGGGATGGTCACTTCTTTGAAGTCGCCTTTGACAGCGTAGCCTGACTCCAGCTGCACCCTTCGCGAAGGGTTGCTGTATTAACATTGTCCTTCCCAGCTGACCATTCGTGGGGTATTTTGGTGAGCCTTTTGAGAATTAACTTTAGGGATAGAGGTTGAGGCGTCCTAGCATAAGCTCTGCTCCTTCATCTTTCATTTCCAATAGCTACTCAGGGCTTCATTTTCTTCTCAACGCTCTGGAGCTCCTGCAGGTATCTGGGCCTGCAGCCTTCTTCCACATAGGTCATGGAGGCGATGTTCTTCGTTAGCGGTCGTTCACGGGGAATTTTAATCTTTTCGACGAGGCTGATACCCTAGGTGTCCCTAATTTGACATACACGATAATCTTCGTGAGTATTTGCTGTTTTCAGCGTCAAGCAATGAAGATGGTTGGGCGTTTCTGGTTTTGCTTTCCTCTCTGTGTTTCTCGGGTGCTTTCGATTTGATGCGAGAGACAGCGTCGTAGCTCTTGCGTTGACGAGGAATGCAGCTGCCTTGTCGCGAGTGATAAGTCACGGCATTCCTAGTCCATCTAGGTCGATGTCCGTACGATCCTCTGCCTTTCTGAGGCCCTCGCCTCCTTCCACCTTGGGGGGGTCTTTCCTTTGGACTGCTGGCTGCCGTGGCTCCGGGAAATTTACAGACTGTTGGGCGCTATCCGAAGCCCGTGAAAGGAAAAAATCACAAATCTCTGAGAGGGATGAGCTGGGTTTGGCCAAAGTTCGAAATTGGACGCCTCAGGCTTCCTGTCCAAGGGGGTGGAGGCGGGCGTTGTCACCATTAGGCGATGCTTTGGGTGCCCTGCTGGCTTGTTTCGGATGGAGAATCCTGCAGGTGAGGCCGTCGAGCAGCCCGGCCCGGCGGCTATGCTGTAACATTGATCCCGCCACGAAGGCGTTGGGTTGCCTCCTCGAGAGGTGTCGAGCCGAAAGAAAGAAGTCGAAATAAGGGCTATGTGCCCCGGGATTCTTTGCTCTCAATGCGAACTTGCGGTATTGTTTCTTCTATTGTCAAGGATTCTGACCTTGGGAGGTCAAAAGGGCTTCCAGTTGATGAAGCTTTGGCTTTATCCTTTCAGGGGGTCGCCTTGGTAAGTCTCTAATCACGTTTATCACCATTCTGTTTCTGCGTCCAGTACTGACTTTGTGTTTGATATGCAGGTTGCTACTCATTTGAAGGGTCTGGCCGAAAAGGCCAAATTAAATGAGAAGCACGTAAAGATCGCTTCGCGTATAAAGCGTGAGGCTGCCAGCTCACGGCCGGCGGCGGAAGGCTGCGAGGCGCGTCGTTTAAGCGAAGATGCGGAGCGACTTAAGTCTGACTTGAAGCACACTTCGTCGGCTCGTGCTCGGGCTGAGAGTAGAGAAGATGAGGTTCGTAGCAGCTTGACGGTGGCCGTGGGCGAGCTTCAAGAGGTTCGGGACAATCTCCGAGTCGCCCAGAGTAACTTGGTTGAGGCTCAGGAGGGACTGGCATTTGCCCAATGCGAGCTTCAACTGGTTAGGGATGAGCTCATCACCTCCGGTATTGCGAGATCTTCAAATGGAGCTACGTCGCGACGATGCTTGCTTGACTGATAGGAAACACAGCGAAGTGGCGATCGAAACTCGATGGTGAGTCTTTGTTAGAATTGCTCGTCGCGAGTCTTTGGCTCGCGGGTGGTGGGCTTGACTAATCGAGAATCTGCCAGTTGCGTCTTGCGTCTTTATCGCGGGACGGTATGGTTGCACGAGGAGGGATGAGGGTTGTTAGGCGGCTGGGATCGAGGCCGGTGCTCGGTGGAGCCACGGGTGGCTCGCTTTTCAAAGGAAGCGGTTCTCGCGTAATCCCAGCCTAGATCTCGACTTGATCTTCTTTGTGGCGGGGCGGAGGGAATCTCACCTGCAAATTATTCCCAAGGGTTCGGCACTCCTGTTTAAATTCATTCCCATTCCTCGTCATCCCTTCCTCCTGGCTCATGACTTTAGGGACGATCTTGACCCTTTATCTCCCTTAACTCTTCTTCTCCTCTTTTTTTTTTTTTTTTTTTGTATATATTTACTCATTTTGCGAGCACAGGCTGGAAGTTCATGTAGCTCTCTTTTCGATAAATACATATTTTGTTATAATTTGCATTCTTGTTGGGATACATATGTATTTTTTCCTAAACCGATGATTCGGTTAAGGGATTTGAGCAATTGGGCTTACTTCCCTCTTAGGGTTTCGTATGCCATTTCGGCACGAATAAAGCGAGGAAGCTCGTCAAGCGTTAACAAGAACTTCGTTCACGATGGTGCGGGATAGCTTGTCGATATAGTGAGAGGCGGAACGCAGAGTGAAATGAATGGCGAGGCTTGTCAATATAGAGTGGTTGAACGGGGCTTCTCATGTGAGATTCGGCGGGGCGGTAGGTAAGCATAGTTGAATAGAGCTCGTCCGCGTTAATTTGATGAGAGGAAGAGCTTGTCGATGTAGAATTAATGAAGTAGAAGACTCGTCCACGGCGATGATAGGAACCAGTCAACAATGAATAATGATTGAGCTGTTATCTTGTGATAGGAAGAGCCGTCGAAAATGTAAATTGTGAAAGTAAAGACTCGTCCATCTTGTGATGGAAGAGCTCGTCGATATAAATTAATGAAGTAGGAGCTCGTCCATGTAACTGATAGGAAGAGCTCGTCAGAATGAATAGTAGATTAGAGCTCGTCTATGTTGGTGATAGGAGGCTTCGTCGATGTAGATTATTAGTAGGAGCTCGTCCGTGAGTGATGGGAGGCTCGTCGAATGAATAGTAGATTAGGTTAAGTCATCGCGGTGATAGGAAGGCCCGTCAATGTAGATTGTGACCGGGACGTCCGTGCGTGGCCGTCAGGAGGAGCCGAGGATGATTAGTAGATTAGAGCTCGTGCAGTAGGCACGATGGGAGGCTGCATTCGAATGAATGTGGATTAGAGCTCGTCCATGTGGGCGTGGGAAGGCTCGTCTATGTGGAGCCAGTAGAAGACTCGTCCGAGTGCGATGGAAGGCATTAATGTAAATTGTGAAGTGGAGCTCGTCCCATCTTGGTGTGGAAGAGCTTCATTGATCATAATTGTAGTAGGAGCTCGTCCATGCTGATTGATAGGAAGAGCTCGTCAGAATGAATAGTAGATTAGAGCTCGTCCATGCTGACTTATAGGAAGAGCTCGTCAATGTGAGCAACTGGGCTCTTGGCGCGGGGGCCTTGGTGGCGTTCTAGCCGAAATGGGTTGGTCTGACTCATTTAGGCGGCGTGGCCTGTGTTGAGTAGACGACCTCGTCAGAGTGAGCAACGGGGCTCATGGCGCAGTGGCCTTGGTGGCGTTCCAGCCGAAATGGGTTGGTCTGACTCATTTAGGCGGCGTGGCCTGTGTTGAGTAGACGACCTCGTCAGAGTGAGCAACGGGGCTCGTGGCGCAGTGGCCTTGGTGGCGTTCCAGCCGAAATGGGTTGATCGACTCGTTTAGGTGGCGTGGCTGTGTTGATGAAGCGACCTGCGTCAGTGAGCGGCGAATCATCGTGCGGTGGCGCTGAGCAGTTGGCGAAATGAGGTTGGTCACGACTCATTTAAGTACGCATGGCTGTGTTGAGTAAGGCGACCTCGTCAGTGAACGGGGCTGCGTGTGCGGTGGCCTTAGTGGCGTTCCAGCCGAAATGGGTTGGTCTGACTCATTTAGGCGGCGTGGCCTGTGTTGAAGTAGGCGGTATGTCAAGTGGCTTGGCAATTTCGTGGCGCGGTGACCGCCAGTGGCGATTCAGTAGAAATGGGTTGATCGACTCGTTTGATGCGCGTGCGGCCCGACCGTTCCGTGTGATGGCATATGTGGGCGCTGTGACTTTCTTTGTTCGAAACCACGTAGGCTTGCCGTGAAGGAAAGCGCCGTGTAGATTTGAGTTTTTGAAAAGGTCTGACGCCATTATCTTTGGAGAATTTGGAGCGGTTGCGTGAGCTTCGGGCGCAGCTCTGCGATATATCAGTTGTTTCCGTTGTCACGCATCATGCCCTTTGAGATTCTTCTTTATAATAACGTGGATGGAGTTATACGGGATGGATGTTCGAAGTTTGGAAATTTGTCTTTCTTTGGGGTTCTCAGCTTTGGGTAAACTTTTCGGATCTTCGTTTGTGGGAGTTGTTTCCTAGTCTCCCCTTTGTGAGTCATGTTCATTCCTAGCTTTTGGCTAGGGAGTGCGCTTTGAAGGCGTGCAACTTTATTCAACTCTTTCAGTTCTGCTATCTTCATTCTCCCTCGCTCTCCTCTCCTCTTTTCTTTTCTTTTCTTTTCGGCTTTCTCATGCTTCTTTTTCTTTCTTTCTCCTTTGTTCCCTCTCTTTTCCTCTTTTCTTTCTCCTTCTTCTTCATCTTGCCTCCCATTTCCTTCTTTGCTTTCTTTTTTGGCGCTATAAGTCTTTGTATGCTGTTAAGATGTAAGGGATGATCGCATTTGGCTGTAATCAATTATTACTCAGTTGTAATATAATTTATGTCGATTATAATTTATTTGTAATAAAGAAACCTTTTCTTTATAATTTTTCCTATCATGCTCCTTTACGATTTCCATATATTTGAGCGTATGAAATGTTAGACATCGTGATTAAAAATATTCAACTTGCTATGCACTAATTAACATGGCCCCAACGCTTATTGGTAAAGCTTGTTTGAGATATTCGCATTCCACGTATGCTTCAAAGATTTTTCCCTCTTACATTTGGAGTTCGTAATTGCACGGTCGACTATTTCCGGGTTATGATGTAAGGACCTTCAGTTGGGGCCCGGCTTTCCATGGCTAGTTTTCCGCGCCGTGGGGAGTTTCTTTAAGACTAAGTCGCACAGGATGTAGCCGGGGCTGACCCTTTGATTGCCAATACGCTAACATTTTCCTTTGATATTCCTCTGGCGTCTTTGAACACCACTCGGCGTTTCTGCGTGCAGGAGTTCTAAGTTCGAGGCGAAGGGCCTCGTCGTTGTGCTCCTGCAGTGCTAACTCAATCCTGGGGATTTTATTCGGAGCTTCCTACGGGCGACCGCCTCGGTGCAAAAGCTAAGGCAAGGGGTTTCCACGGTATTTGTCTTTTGTGTGTTGTTGCCAGGCCCATAGTACCTCAGGAAGGTATTCTACCCAATTCCCTTTATGGTCTTCAAAGCGGCTTTAAGGGTCCTGATGGTGACCTCGGCCTGTCCGTTCGACTGCGGGTGTGCTGGGGATGAGTAATAATTTTTAATTCCAAGCTCGGCACAAAAGTCTCTAAATTTGTCGTTAATGGTATTTCCATTGTATGCGATACAGGGCTCGGGATACCAAACTGCCAATGATAGCTGCCACAAAAATTACGTATCTTTTGCTCAGTGGTTAGCTAGCTAAAGGCTCGACACGCCTTTGGTGAAGTAATCTACTCGCGATGATTATGAATTTACACTTTGTCATCCTTTTCCGATGGGCGGGGGTCCCAGTATGTCGAGCCCCATTGTGGGGTAGCGAGGGCTTGTGATCGGCGTCAGTGGTTGATGGGAGCGTGAGATCTTGGCGTGCTCTGGCGAGATCTTGCATTTTGACCTTCGTCGATTGTCCTTGAGTATAGTTGGCGATGGTATCCACGTGTCTCAAGACCTTCTCGATAATGCAGAGCTCCTGCCATGATTCCGCGCATGCCCTCGTGGCGCTGCCTCTTGCTTACGTACCCAGTGTCTTCTCCTGCGATACATTTCAGGAAAGGTGTGAAGAATCCTCGCTTGTAAAGGCTTCCTTTGTGGTTGGTAAATCTGGAAGATCTCACTCTTATCTTGGCCGCTTCTTTCGAGTCATCTGGTAGGGTTCCGTCATTAATATAATCCCAAATTGGGTCCATCCAATTCGGCTTGGATCCTATTGGGCGAATCATCATCTTCTCTAAGGGTCGATAGAGGTTACGCTGTTACGACGAGGTGTTGACATCTTTGGGGATGCTATGAGAAAATTTGTGGCTAGCTTTGACAAGGCGTCAGCTCGGGAATTCTTGCACAGGGACATGTGTTACATGGACCGAGGCGGAATTTGCTGATAAGTCTGAACCTTGGAGATCTGGGGATCATTCTCGCTTTTGGCCTCCTTATGTGTCATATCTGTCTAACCACGGTTGAGTCACTTGCAGACCTCTAAGCGATCAACCTCAGATAGGCAAGGTTGAGGCCTGCTATGATAGCCTCATATTCGGCTTCATTGTTGGATCATTAGAATCCAAACACGAGTGCATATTCAATGTCCACATTCATACGGAGAGGTTGGATGAGACTGCTCACTCCCATGCCAGGCGTTTGAGGCTCCATCTACAAAGAGCTTCCAAGTGGAAAGGTCGGTTGATTGGGTACCCGCGTCGGATTCTGTTGATGCAAATTCCATGACAAAGTCTGCCAAGACCTGTCCCTTTATGGCGGTTTTCGGCCTATATCTGATGTCAAACTCGCTTAGTTCTATATCCCACTTCATTTAGTACGCAGGGTCTACGGTTTGTGCGATGCCTTCCATTAATTCCCGAGTTGGGACTTATGGCAGTAACAATCAGGACAAAATAAAGGCATTACTAGGCATCTGCGTGTGGTAGAGGCCAAAAGAGTACAACGGTGACGGGAGGATAAGCTACTCTAAGTCGTTTCGTGTCGGGCGAGTGATGGTGCCGATGGCACTCTTCCAGTTACGAAGAGAGCCTTTGATAGGATCGAGTGTGAGGAAGCGTTCTCGGCGGCGAGACATGTTGGAGCTCCCTCTGGATCTAGTAAGTACAATGGGGAACTCCTCACCCTGTACTTAGCCGTGTCGAACTTTTCAACCAGATATTCCTCTGTGATTGACTATGAAGCGAAATCTAGGTGAAACCTGTAGAAGCTGCATTCATTAGGTTCGGCTTCAAATATAGTTTCTTAAAATCACGGAACGCCTGAGAGATGAGCGATGTGGGTATCGGCAGTAGTGGACTTAACCAGCATGTCGTCTATGTATACTTCCATAGTGGTGCCTATCTGCTTTTGGAACATCCGATTTACTAGTCTCTGGTAAGTCGCTCCCGCATTCTTCAGTCAAACGTTGCACGCGCTCCTGCAGCTCTGCCCGCTCGGCCATGAGCGTGGCAGCCTTCGCCTTATAAATGCGAGCGATCTTTACGTGCTTCTCATTTAATTTGGCCTTTTCGGCCAGACCCTTCAAATGAGTAGCAACCTGCATATCAAACACAAAGTCAGTACTGGACGCAGAAACAGAGTGGTGATAAACGTGATTAGAGACTTACAGCGACCCCACGAAGGATAAAGCTAGCTTCATCAAATTTGGAAGCCACTTTTGACTCGAAAATTCGAGAATCATGGCTGTCAGAAAAACGGCGCTGCCACAAGTTCGATGTGGAGAGCAAAGAATCCTGGGCATTATTAGCCCTTATTTTCGACTTCTTTCTCTTCGGTTCCGCCACCTCTCGAGGAGGCAACCCAGCGTCTTCAGAAGGCGGGATCAATACGGTTACAGGCATAGCCGCCAGCGGCTGCTCGACGGCCTCACCCAGAGGATTCTCCGCCTCCGAAACAGGCTTGGAAGGGAGTATGAGCCAAAGCATCGACCAATGGTGACAACGCCCAGCTCGACCCTTGGGCGGGAAGTCGGAGGCGTCACGATTCCCGAACTGGCCCAGCCCAGGCTCATCCCTCTCGGAGATTTGTGATTTTCCTTTTCATTATGGGCTTAGATGCTTACTAAATGAACTAAAAATTTCCCCAGTGGGAGCGCGGTAGATGAGTCCAAGGGAAGCTGAGGTGGAAGGAGCGAGGGCCTCGGAGCGGAGGATCGTACGGGACATCGACCTGGGTGGACCCCGGGAATGCAGAGGACTTTATCAGCTCCGGCGTAGGGCGGGCGGACATTCCGTCCAGCGCGGGCTATGACGTTGTCTTCGCTAAGGTCCAAAGCGGCACGAGAAACACGGGGAAAGTGTAAACCTGAGAAGCGTTCAGCCATCTTGAGGAATGAGCCACGCTAAAAGCGGAGCAAACCACGAAGATTGCTCAGGGTATGCCAGGTCGTAGGGACACCTAGGGTATCGTCCACATCGAAAGATTAACCTCCCGAGGAACGACCGCTCACGAGAAGAAATATCGTGCCCTTCCATGACCTATGTGAAGAAGGTAGGTAGGAGATTGCAGGAAGGCTCGGGCGTTTGGAGAAGAAAATGAAGCCCTCGGGAGTAGCTGTGGAATGAAAAATGAAGGAACTGGAGCTATCTTTAGGAATGGCAGAACCCTATCCACAAAAAAGACCCGAAAAGGCCTGCCAAAATACCCAGCCATTGGGAGCCAGTTGGGAAGGACAAATGTTGAAGTATTTGCGAACCCCTTTCATGAAGGGGTGCGTGGAACGAAGGCCATTGTCGAAGCGACTTCAAAGCAGACCATCAGGCACGGAGAATTTGTATAAAGTCAGAACATGGGACCCTTATTCGGACACCGGGAGGAGGTCGATAGCGATCAGCAAAAATGGTCCCATATAAAGGCTAACTCTGCTAGGTCCCACGTTCATAGCATGCGAAGGCGGCATTGAGAAATCGACCCCTTAGGGTGTTGATCGGGTTGATTTCCTTTTCGCCATATCTAACGGATGGGAGCGCCTCGAGAAGCGAGGTTGAGTCAAGCATTGTCAAACAGGGGCTTGGCTGCTGGGACAGGCATCAGTGAAGGAGTCATATTGTCTGCAAGAAGGAAGAAGCGGATTTGGACCCATCAGCGTAAACAAATAGCAATAGGCGAGGCAACAAATAAACCCTAGAGCCTAGGCCTATCAATAGAAAGGACCCACCGCGAAGGCAGAGACACAGAGACCTGGGAATAAAGCGGAAAGGAACAAGATCAGAAAAACTCGAGATAGCAGGGGTCGACGAAAGGCGAGGAAGTCGAGGAGAATATGAAAACAAGCGCGAAACCCGAAGAGTCACCATTAATCATCTCTTAGGCAGCCCTTTTTCGAACGGACGCGTGGGAATAGCAGACGAATAGGGGAAGAGCTACAGCCCTTGCACACGCGGCCCATACACAAGGGCTGGGGGGCAACTGATATGGGCGAAAAATAGGCCCAATATCAGTTCCCAGGCAGGGGAAATGCTTGAGCTCCACATCAAACAGGGCCCCCTTATGTCAACACAGGCAGAGGTCAGGTTCATTGAGCCCAAAAGTAGAATCCAGAGGCAATTTGAGAAAAATCCATAGCAATCGATAAGCGTACATCTCATTTGAACAGAAAATAGAAAAGATATATTTTATTTATTTCGAGATCCTGTAAGGGAAAGAAAGGATAATGATAAATCATCGCGGAGTTGGACATGCTTTACATAAAGAAAGAGAAGTATGTCTGGGATTAGCAGCTTTTTCTATATCGATTACCCGGTCGGAATGCGGATGACCAAAAATGTTAATCAATGAGGAGGACTCACCGATTCTGTCCATTGGTGGTCTCAGTATTATCAAATCTGAGACCATCCCAATATCCCCAGGTGAAAGTAATAACGTTTTCTTACACCGCGTATCATATACATGATTAAATACTTCTAGCGATCTATCTTTTCTGCCGAAGCCAGGCAGGCATCGGACGGCAGGCGTAACCCCGCCGTAGACCCTTCCTTCTTCGTGCTGCGAGAGAGTCTTCACGTCAGGCCGCGTAGATCGGCGATCTGTGATCCTGCGCCGGCAAAATGATGGGGCCTTGCATCCATTTAGCGATCAAAATTGAAGCCCAGCGACCCCCCACACGCTCGAAGCCCAGGTTAGGTTGAAAAAGGCATTATCAGAATATAACATACGGAAAATGATCTTTCGAGGAAAAATACCGAAAGCCAAGATGTTATATATTCAGATTAAACAAAAGTTTATAATTTCAATTATTTAGTTTATTATTTTTAAAAATTTTCTTTTCATAAGTTTCTCTCTATTTTATTTTTTGGTAATATTAAAGGTACAGTGTCATTTAGAATCAAAATGACATTGATAATTTATAAAAATTAAATTTAAAAGATGTAAAAGAATTTCAATTGTTTCTCTGAAGTGATTGTCAATTGATTCTAAAATGAAGTTCAAAAAAAATCATTTGCTAATCTTCTCGTTTTTTAATTAAGCGTTTGATCTGATATAATAAATTTGTCTTCATTGATATTGAATATGATTTTCTCATTTTGATGTCTGTTTTGTTTAAAGGATCAGCTAGTGAGTTAGACGTCTAATGACATGTAAAACAAATTAAAAAAATAATAAAAAATAAATAAGTTAAAAGGGAAATTAATTAGTGAGACAATTAAAAAACCGGCAGAAGTATGAACCGGTTCGACTTTCTAATGCCAGTTTGTACCATTAGACACTTTTCCGCAGTACAAACTCATATGCATATGCTATCTTACCGCTCTCTCTGTCACCATTAAAATGGTCTGTCTAATACAGACTCTCTTCCCACTATTTCCTTCCTCACCTTTTTTTTTACTTTTCATCAAAATAAGGAAAAATTGATGGATGTTGTAAATAAAGGATTTGTTCACGTGGACCATATGTTAACCTTTTACATATATGATGACCTCATCTTATATTGATAACCACATGTGGTAAGCCAATTCACAGTTTATTCATCGATATGGACCATATTTATATGGCTGCTGCATAGGGATTAGATAAGTTTATAAAAGGCTCTCCCCTCTTTATATAATGGTATCCCAATGAGAAAGTAGTACTCTCGTCTATCTCCCTCCCTTTCTCACATTTTAATTCTCTCATTAGTTCTCTTCTTCATATGCAAACAAAAAACACATTCATCTTAGTTTGCATTTTGTAATATTTTTATAACACATTATCAGCACAAGCTTGCTTTTAAGGTAATTTCCTAACCCTAGTTTACAATTATTTCGATTTTTCATATCTATAGTTATATTTGGTTTTGATTGTAAACCAAAATCTACACTCTTATTTATTGAAATAGTCTGTATTATTATCAGTTTGTGAATGATGTCAAATCTCGCTAAAACTTGAGTTTGTAATGACGGCGTTTGTTAAGTTGTTGCATATTATATAAATTAGGTAAAAGCGGCGCAAGCCACACTTAAGTCTGCGAAGGTATTTGTGAAAGTAAACTTTCAAATTCAAGCAGAGATGTGTTACATGGAAAAGTTATTTGATTTGGTAGAGTTAGTACCTGCGACTACTTGATATTTTCACTATTTGAGTGGACGAATGATTTGAATTGTTAATTATCTAACATATAACTAAATTAAAGAAAAACAACTAAAGTCTTATGAGAACCTGAACAAGTGACTAAGATACTGAAAAAGAGACTTTGTAAAAATTAGGGGTTGATTATCTTGGGCAGTGTGTGTTCATCAAAATTTGGTGTGGGTTGATTGATTTATACTTGACTCGATCAGGAATTGAAAGTGCAAGATTCCCACTCTCGTGTTCCCCGCATGTTTTAGGTGTTATCGCTATTCACGATTCACGTAGTACGGGTGAAATCTTGTAAATACTTTTCAATGACATTTTCCTGGAACTCTATTGGTCCTTTATTACGTTCTTGCAATAGGAAATTGCTTGAACTAAGCAGTTAATTAATTCGTTATATGATAAAGCGGACGTGTTCCCTCATAGTAGGAAATCCATCTAGTATTAGACTTTTTAATTCCCTAGGTCTCTTTAATTGTGTTGTCAGCATTTAATTAATTAACTCCTACACTCAAGAGAGTCAGACCAAATTCTTGTGGCCTTAATCCAAGCATCACCAAGGATGCATCTTGTAAAAAGATTCAAATTACCTAACTCAACAGCAAACATCAACTAAAAACCTTAATTTTCCAACGTATCTATTTAGTTTTCATCTTTATTTGAATCCCTATTAACTCAGCTTCAGAACAGGTCCTTAAACCATCGGTGTACGAATATGGAGTGTTCTCTAAACAACCAAATTTGTCTACTTGTACGGCAGCTACGCCGCGGCTAGCATTGCCACGCTTAAGGCTTAGGCTCTTCACTGCGGCCAGCATTTGCTACGCTGCAGAGATACTCGAGGGGGTGCGCATTTTACCCTCGGCCTCGTCAAGCAAAGAAGGTGCATTCCACGTCATGGGCGTATCTGTCGCCACTGCATGCGGGTTTCCTATGCCGCGCATAGGGCTCGAATGCCTGTGGTCTCTTTGTTATTTTGCATTTTTTTCAAATCTCAAATCTTCAAAACAAAACATGGAATTCTCCCAATAACATCCTAAAGTTGTCTGCAGAACAACCATTTAAAGAAACCCACGACGTATCGTTTCTAATTCCAAACATCAAACATAACCCTGTGTTTTGCCTACTCTGGGCCCTGAATTTCCACCTAAGATGTCTGATCACTTTAAAAGCAGTCGGAAGAATCACAACAATCTTAATTCTTTCACCTGCCCTAACTCTTCTCTCTTGTCTCCAAAATGCTTTTGAGCATCAAGATCTGAAGGCTCAATATCACTTACCCTTCTCAAGGCCATGTTTGGCACATCAAAAATCCATTTTTGGATTTAAGTTGCCTCAATTTACCTTATAGCACATATATCACCTCTATTTGCACTTAATCACATAAACATATTCTCAATTGACCCTTAGGTCCTTATTTTACAAATTTCCAAATTTGCCCTTTTTCACTTAGGTTTATTTCTCTGTCTAACTAATTTCATTTTAGCATATAATATTTAATCATATGCTCATTATTATTCATTTATTACAATTTAATTTATCAGTTTCCAGAAAACCTAAGTTTGGTTTAATCTCATACCCAAACATTTTATAAAATTATTAAGTAAAAACTAGGGTATTAGAGTGTACCCAGCAATATCCGCAGAATCGTTTTATCAGAAGGTAATTTTATGACGTAAATTCTTTAAGTAGGGGAGAGTTGTAATATCTCAAAATACCTAGAATTTTTATAATAATTTTATTATATTCCGGTATAAATTGACAAACTTAGGTATTTTCAGAACTGTTAAAATAAATATTGATTAAATGATTATATGCTAAAACGGTAACTGGATTAACCCGAAAATAAACCTGAAAAAGGGCAAATTTGAAATTTGTAAAATGAGGACCTATGGGTAAAATGATAAGTTTAAATGCTAATGAAATAAATGATAAGTGAATATGCAACAAGGAGACTAGTGTTTTAAGTGAGAAAAATAGAAAATGGATTTAATGAGGAAGCCAACAATACCATAATAAATAGTGATATTAGACCACATTAGGTCTTAGAAATGCTCATTTGAGCAAAAATGAATTTGAGAGGAGAAAAGGAGGAAAAGTTAGGGCAAGGTGAGGAGATCAAGATTGTTGGTGTGATTTCTTCCCATTCCTTGCTTCTAAGTGATCAAACATCTTGGGTGAAGAAGATTCAAAGGGGTTTAAGGTAAGAACCAAACCCTAGAAAGTTGTATTTGATGTTTGGGTTAGAAAAACTCTAATCCATCCATGGGTTTTGCTCATGGTTGGTTTAGGGATGGTATTAAGATGTTATTGGGAGTGATTCCCATGTTTTGTTTTGGGATTTTGAGGATTTTTGGAGAAAAATCGCAAAAGTGAAAACTGGAAAAATCTGGGCAAAACGAGCTCCTACGCCGCAACGTAGGGAACCCACTTCGCGGCGTAGACGTACGCCATAGCATGGGATGCCTTGCCGGAAGAGAAGGCTAAGCGGGGGCCAAATATAATCTTTGTACGCCACGCACGCAAAGCTACGCCGGCGGAGCGCCCACGCAGTCAGAAAGCAAAGGCAACATCGCGGGCGAGTTATCGTCATAATAATACCCATGATCGACGCGGTTTTCCGAATACCTTCATATTCATACACCGAGATAGCACTTGCTGACCCCTAATAAATGATTAATGGGGTTCCAAATAAGAATAAAACTAAAATGAAAAACGCTAGTTCGTCCTCGCGTACTTTAGTGTTTTCCGCAACCCAAACCGCTAAATAAAGATTAATCGTCATTCAACACATAAAAATGTATAATACTTTGCCATCCATCAAGAGTGGCGAATTGTTATCGACTTCAGTGACGTGAGGATCACCTAACCTAAGATCAGATTCAAGGGAAGAAAACGAGAGCCACAATTTTCCGCATTTGTTCATCGAGCCTCTATCCTTATTTCATGTTTTAGATACCAAATAAATCTGAAATGATTATATGAATTAGTATATCTTTGAATGACATAATAAAGTGCATATGGATTTGAAAATGTGATATTTTGAAATGTCTAATAATTAATCGTATGGAGTGATTAATTGAGTTGTAAACTAATTGGTCAATTTTTAAGATATTCTGACTGAATCGCATATGATCGAATGACCAACATGGCGATGCACCAATCGACATCCGCTATAGCGGCAAACCGAAATTAAAGTAATGTCTCATGGCGGATGCACTAACGTAATCATCATGACGGTATATGGCATTGTTAAAATGTCCCCACTGAGGGAGGCTACGTACCCAATCGGCATCCGTCAAGGATGGCGATGGAATTTTTAAATTATCACGGCGGAGGGACCAATCTGATCCTCACATGATGGAGATTGAAATTGTTAAATGTGTAAGCACATTACTAAATGATAAAAGAGATGTGATATACCGTAACTTAACTACAATAATATAGAATTGTATAGACAAAGGAAATAACAAACTTACGGGTGTAAATGATTCGTATAAATTCAAATACATCCTCGAGGATATGTTTAATCATGGATTTGAGTTAAGTAAATTGAAAGCATGTGAAATGCATATTTTGATATGATCAATGATTTGTAAAGTGAAAGCATATGAAAATGAATAAGCATGAGTATAGTTTGATATAAAAGGCATGGTTTTATGATAAATGCATGTCATGTTAAACTGAAAATTGGCATAGAACTATATAGAACCATTTTGGCATGAAAATGCTTAGCGCGGTAGTTTTTATTTCCATGCCTGTGCTCTTCGAAAAGTAACCAAGAAAGAAGGCAAGATCAAGAAGCGCAGTCATAGATAGAAAGCTGCGCGTATAAGTATATCACCCCCACAGTATGTATATCATTTCTTTTAAACGTGTGATATTTAGGAAAAGAGTTAAACTCTGAACTATTGTTTTGTATATCATTTTGTACAAGCGTGATACGCCATTTTGTAAACGAATTGTATAAGAGTAAATGTTTATGTGCCTACCATTTGAAAATGCTTCCGCGTAATTGAAAACCCTAAAACAAAATGACATAAATAAAATGTTTTGATAAGACAAATGAAAACGGTCGGAGTAAACCGGGCTTTGGTTCGGATCCGCCCTTCGGGTTGGGCCGGGGATTCGGGTCACGACACTTTTCCAAAAAAAACAAAAAACAAAAACAAATAAATGAAAAGTAAACAAAAAGAATTAAACGAGCATCCCGGAACCGGTTTGGATCCGCTAATCGGGTCGGACTGGAAAGGGGTGCTACACGGAAGGCATAAACTCTGTTGTTCACGTAGTTCACTTCTTCCACTTGAAATGAAGGATTAGTCATCATTGCCCCTTGTGCTTGCATATACGCAATTTCACCTAGAGTCAGCTCTTCGAGTTTGTCGATGAAGCCATTATTGTGAGCTTCAAACTTCGCTCCAAAGAAGACATCCAATCAACCTCATACAACTTCTTGTCTTCTTCCCCAAAGACTTTCCGAAGTCATTGATAGTTATTTTTTGCTAACTCATCAAATAACTTATTGGCTTCCCTCACGTCTTTGTTGTTATCAATCCTCCACAAGCCTCGTCCACCAATGCTCTTGTTGAATAGTTCAGTCCATTGTAAAAAGTTTGGACTTGAGCACTATGCTCGTATTCCATGTCAGGCATTTTCTCAAAGAACTCTAAATCATTCATCGATAACGTCTCTCGTCACCTTTGGCTTCTAAATGGTAAGGATTTCCACTCTGTTGTGAAGGAGTCTGGGTGAAAGAATTGTTAAGAATACTCAGAACATCCTCTCATCTATTTATCGAACCCCGACATCAAATTGTGAACTAGCCTCGGCCTCATCCAGGTAGAGAGAATGAAAAAGCTTCAATCTCATTTGATATCATGGTCGACTTGATTCATTTTAATGGTCCCACCCAACTCCAAAAAATTCGGCAAGTGTCCATTGGGACCCTCCAAAGGATTTTCCCTAAACTATTGATGCTAGACCATAGAAATTAAAGGTGTTTCAAATTTCAAAAATCACGGTACCAATGGATTGGTGCCAAATTCCTGAATAATTTTCGTTCATGGTAGGCCTCCAACAATCTTCGATTGTTGGTTCTCACATTCCAGGAATTTTGCTCTAATCTAAATGACCCTCACTATATCTATCACTATGTTGGTCTTCTATTCCGATATTATCTACTTTGACCTTTCTTAACTTAAACAATGTTCTTTCAATTTCTAGATCAAACGACAATAACTCAAATGTGGACCTTCTGGGCATAAAATTGGGTACCTGAAAACACTGAACACGCTAGAAAACAAAGTAAATAGACTAAATACAAAATAAAACTAAAAATGACAATAAAAGAAATAGAATTCACTAGCAAAAAGACATTACGCTCAAATTACAAATGTTTGTTTTGCCAAAATATCAATCCATTCCACTTAAACTGTACTTCCTCGGCAATGACGCCAAAAACTTGTTACTAACCACAAGTGCACAGGTCGCACAAGTAATAGAGTGGCTTTCTTTTAAAACCAAGTATCAATCCCATGGGGAAGGTGTGGTTTTAGTGAGGATTAAGTACCCTGGCTACTAAAGTCATTCACTATTTGAGCAACTCAAGGGTTTGAAGAGAAGTTGTAAAAATTAATAAAAACAAAATTAAACAAAAACATAATACTTTGTGAAAACTAGAGTAATTGACTAAAAATGGGAGAAAACGACTTAAAGAGGAACTAGGGTTGGTTATCTTCATTGAAGTTTAAGGATTCATCTAGATAAGGCCCGAAATGAATGAATCATAACTTGAGTTGGTCTGAGGATACGGTACAAGGATCCTACTGTCGTGTTCCCCTTGTATTTTCTCTCACTATCCACCTATTCACAGTTACGTCCTTCTAGGTCGATTGGGCTATACTTTTCTATGGCATTTTCCCTCGGGAGCTCTATTGGTCACAGTTATGTCCTTAGAATAGAGCTACCCGGACTAAGCTCAGATTGGTCACAGTTACGTTTTTGCAATCCTCACTTAATGCATTTGGTGTCCTCTTCTAGTGAAGACCTCTTAGTACTAGACCTTTCTAATTCTCTAAGCCTCTTTAACTAGGTTAATTCAAATCACGATTAATTGATTCTTGCCTTAAGAGACTCGGAACCATATTTTAGGGCTTAGTCCAAGCATTACCAAGGATACTCTAGTAAAAGGATTGAAGATCCAATTCTTAGCACAAATGAATTAACCAAATCCATAATAATTCAAGGATCCAACATCAAACACAACAAATCAAGTATAAATTAACCAACCAACTAAAGATTAGACAATCCTAACATCAAATCTGATAACCAACCCTGTAGAATGATTAGCCTAACATTTCAGCCATTAAAATCCACAAAATAACGTTGTCGACAAACACAAAACTGTAGAAATTAAAGAAGGAGAAGAGATAGAGTTACAAAACAAGGTTTAAACTGAAATTGATTTCAATCTTCAACTCCAAGCTGAAATCCACACTCTATAAGGTTGTTCTTCCAGCAATATTCGATTACAAACCAGATTATTCACAAAACAAAACCTAAAACTAAGAAATCTACAAAATCTAACCCTAGAAAATGGAACAGCTGGAAGAGGGAAACCCTCTAGAAGAGCCTCCTTCAAGATTTTTACTAAACTAGAAATGTCTTTGAAAACACCCTTATACACTTAGTGTTGCCAAAATGTTTCAAAAATGGAAAGCCTTTCTAGACTAAAGTTTCATGGTCGCGACCGCATCTACAAGGATTAAAAAAAGTAGTCAGAAGTGTAATGGCTGTGGTCGGGACCAAAATGACTGTGAAATACTAAGGTCACGACCCAGTTCTGAAGGCCATAACTTTCATGACCGGACTCCAAATTGGGCGTTCTTGGTACCATTAGAAAGCTCTTGAAGTGTAAAATCCATCCTTATAAAACTTGATATCATTAGAGACCATTAGGTACACTGAAAATGCACAAAACTTTGAAGGGTGATGCATGTGGTGTTTTGGAAAATCCTCCCTTGTCTTCACAAGGCCGTATCTTTTTTGTTCGAACTCCGAATTGGGTGATCTTGGACTTGTTGGAAAGCTTGAGAGGAGTATAATCCATCAATGTCATTCTTGAATCCATGGAATGTCATGGGAGGTCATGGATTGAAGCCATCGGGTGACTATGTTTTGGGCTTTTTGACTAAAGGGTATTCATAGAAGGTTTAAGGGTGTTTATTCTTGGTTTTTCTAGAAAGAAAATGACCAATATGGCTCAAATTCAGTGACTATGAATCAAGGCATACAAAGGTTAGCTAGAAAGGCTCAAACGATCCAAGGATGGCCTATATCATCTCCTAATCTGTCATGGCTGCCCAGATCACTTTATAATCATTAAACAAGTCCTAGAGTCTTTAGAGATCAATTCGAATGATATTCAGCTAATTCTTCTCTAAACCAAGAAAAATTGACCAAAGGGGTAAATGACTTGTGCATCAAAATGATAAAGACTCAGTGAAGGGGCCTAGTCAATTACAAGGTCAAAAATTATTCTTACGCTCAATATCTCTCATTTTCTTCTTATGGAAAGAGTTTATCATTATTCATCATGCATCACCATCAATCCCAAAACAAGCTCAATTCGAAACAAAACAATCTAAAATGAAAAAAATTAACCTAAAATTGAAAAAACATATAAAATTCACCAAAAAACACACAACAAAGAACACACTAAAATAGGATAATTGGAAGTCGCTGGTAATTAAACTAGGACATCTGACAATCTCATCACCTCTAAACTTAAAAAACAAGCATTGTCCTCAATGTATGAAATATGAAGATTAGTCAAAGGACTCTAGTTGATCAAGTGCATCATTGGGCTCAAGAGGTGGCCCATGAAATTCTTCCACTAAGAATAAACTTCAATGTCCTAAAAAACATGAACAAAAACTAATATAAACACTAAAAAAAAAAATCAAAATGTAACACTAACATAAATAAAAACAAACTAAAGTAATGAGTGAATAAAATGCCTTATTTTTGCTTAGGGTGCCTCCCAAGAGATACTCCGATTTTAGAGTCTAGCTAGACTCATTGGAGAAGTTAGAGATCTTTTTTTTAGCTCTTCATCCATCATGGCCAATACTCCCTCTTCATCCTCATCGCTCGTGAGGATGAGCCTCTCCACCTCCATATTTTGCGATGTAAGCTCAAATGTCAACTCTTTGGTGGGAAAAGAGTTGTCCTGTAATTCAAATCCTTCAAGAGTGTCCTCTTGAAGGAAAATGGTGCATTCTCCTTAATTGGAGAAAATCAGCTCTTTATCTTCATGCACGCCCTCCTTTCCTCATTCATTAGCGGTATGCTTTGATGGAAATCAAATTTCATTTTCTCTTCACCAACAACAACTGTCATTTCCCTATGTTCAGCATCAATCCACACTTGACTTGTGGCAATGGAAGGTCTTTCTATAACTGAAACTTGTCAATCATCTTCCATGCCAAAAGTCAACGAATCTATGGGGAAATCGAAGTCTTCAACCTCAACTAAAACATTTTCAACTATTAGCTCGGGATGTTCCTTTTCAACTTGCTTCTCTTGCAATGATGGCTCTTCCTTACTAGCAAGCTCATTATTCTCAACCAATGTTCGGTCATGCAATTCTCCCTCAAGAGTCAAGGACATTTGTCATGTTCCATTGTGTTCTTGTCCTCATCCAATGTCAGGCTCGAAAGTTCATCTTCAAGGCTCAAAGTTTCGTTTTCACTCTCTCGTATGGCATTATTCTTTATGTCACTCAAGAGTTACCTTAGCATTGTCTCCTTGAGGTCTTTGCTTAATCCTCTCAACTTGTGTTGTCATTCTTTCCATGATAGCATACATTTCTCTATTAAGATTTTTCAAATTGGTGTCCATGTCTGCTATCCTTCTGGCATCCATCTTGGTTTCCATGTTTGGCAACCGCATTTCTAGAGCTTTATTATCCCTTTTAGTTTCTTGCTTCAAGGCAAGAAATAGCTCCTCATCTAACGGTTGTGTGATTTTCTCTTGAAAATAGGAACTTGAACTTTCTTGACTTTGCAAAATTAGATTACTATAGGAAAATTTGTCAAATGTCCCCCAACTTTAGCGATAAGAAATGGGATGTTGTCATGGGTTGAGAGAAGTAACCTACATTGTCATGAAATACCTATTCTTTCAAATTATAGTTTGTTGGCTCACAGAGGCTTGTGCTTGCCTTGTGGCGATTTCTTTCCATGTTGGTTCTATTTGGGATGTGTGAGCGGCAAGTCGATTTTGGATGTTGTAGAAGAGTTCATTTATCTCTTCTTTAGACATTATGCTCAGCACTTTGCATAAAAATACAAAAATAATAATAATAATAATAAAGTAAACTACCTAAAAATAAGAAACAAATAAAATTAAGAAAAGAAAAATAAATTTTTTTCCTCAATTAGAAAACTTCTCTTTTGCCAAAATATCAATTCAGACACCAAACCATACCTTCCCCAGCAATGACGCCAAAAACTTGTTAGGTTGTTTGCATGTTATATAAAAATTAGGTACAAAGCAACATAAACCCGCAAGTGAACGTACCACAAGTAATATAGGGATTTCAAATTAAAAACCCAAGATATTGAACACATAGGAAAGATTGATTTGAGTAGGGGATTGAGTACCCCGGCTACTTGATATTTTCACTATTTGAGCGGATGAATGATTTGAATTGTTAATTATCTAACATAAAACTAAATTAAAGCAAAACAACTAAAGTCTCATGAGAACCTGAACAAGTGACTAAGATACTAAAAAAGAGACTTATAGAGAATTGAGGGTTGGTTATCGTCAGTGATGCTGACAATTCATCAAAATATGGTGCGGGTTGATTGATTTATACTTGACTCGATCCTAGGAATTGGTACAAGGATCCCACTTTCATATTCCCCTTTGTATTTTCTCGTATTATCCACCTATTCATAGTTACGTCTTTCTAGGTCAATAATACGATCCTTTTCAATGACATTTTTCCTAGGGAGCTCTATTGGTCACTGTTACGTTCTTGCAATATAGCTACCCAAACTAAGCTTAGATTAGTATCGATTACATAAATGTAATCCGCACTTAATGGGTTTGATGTTCCCTCCTAGTGAAATCCACCTGATACTAAACTTTTCTAATTCCCTAGGTCACTTTAACTAGGTTAATAATATTCTGATTAATTAACTCACACCTTAAGAGAGTCGGGACCATATTTTATGGCATAATCCAAGCGTCACCAAGGATACCCTAGTAAAAGGATTGAAGACCTAACTTTCAACACAAATTAATTAACCAAAATCTTAATTTTCCAAAGATCTAACACCAAACACAACAAATCAAGCATATCCCAATCAACGAAACAAAGATTAGACAAAAATAAACATCACATCTGATAACCAACCCTGTATAAAACTTAGCCTAACATTTCAGCTATCAAGATCCACAAATGCATATCAATAATAAACATGAAGCTGCAAAAGTTGAAGAAATAGAAGGAATAGAGATACAAAACAAAGTTATAAGCTTTGAATAAGCGCAGTCTAATGCAAGGTTGTATTTCTCGACCAATCTTCAATTTACAGAATTAGCCGTCTAATTCGTATCGAGATTTATTCCCAGCGTAGAATTTGGGTCGGTCGAGCATTATCACTACTTTGTGGAAGTCCTGAGTCATCTCCACAGGGAGTGGTTTTCTAGGTGATCCTTAGTGAGTATTCTCCAAAGAATGTGCGGTTATAAGTAAAATCTGGGGGTTGTGATTGATTGATTGAGTAATAGATTAAGTTAACTAGTTTAAAGCAAAAAGGCAAATGATAGGGTTCTTAGGTTTCCACTCACTGCCGATCAAGTAATTCCCACCTCTTATTCACAAGCTCATCTCGGAGCCATTGATGAATGGTCTTCGATGGAAGATTTTACATTAAAAACTCTTTTAAAACGAAGAACAATCAAGCAATGACAAACACTTGTTCAAACGATTTGCTTGGACTCTTAGTTTGCATTTGCAATCAAGAAACGCAGCGATATGAGGTCTCTGTTCTACGTTGTCAAGAAGATGCCAAACTAAAGTTTCTAAGATTTTCTACAGAATGCTTATGTAACAACCCGGTACCGATAATACGAGTTTGACCAAGTTTATTAAGTTGACCAAGTTTATTAAGTTGACCAAGTTATTTAAGTTTGACTTTTGAGGAGGAATAGTTTTAGGTTAACTAAGGCACCATTTCGTACCAGGCCTCGTCGTCACGGCGGAGGTTCATGGCCGGGCGGGCGTCTGTCAGACTTACGAATAAAGTTACGGCCATTAGAGTTCAATAGTATCACTTTATCGAGTGTCAGGTGCATGCAGGATTTTACGTGACCCTAAGACCCTATATAAACATAACATGATACCAAATGAAACCTGGCCCCAAAACAACACTTGAGCTCCCAAAGCCTAAGGAGAAAACTCTCGAGCCGGAGACACCATTTGGTAGGGGTAGCCACCTACGCGTGAGAAATCGAACCCGGACGAGGCACCGCAGACGGAGTTGATTCTTGTACACGCGCCCGGACCACGAGGTGCGCCAGCTCTTGCGAGCCCGTGCGGGCCCATTAAAATTTCTGACTGACCGCCGCCAGACCAAGGGATACAGCGGCGAACCCAGGCGAGGCGCACCGTTTTCTCACCTGAGTTTTGTGATTTCCGGCCATTTTCCAGCCACTTCAAGCCACCCCATAGCTCATTTCCACCATTTTGGACCTTGAACTCATCGTTGTCCCTTTTTGCAGATTTCGCACAGGTTTGGAGATTACTTGAAAACAAAATCGGCGGAAAAGCAGATCGGGTTTCAGGCCTGATTGTTGGACCAAGGTAATGGTACCAATGAGTTCTGATCTGCTTGGGCTTCCCGAATTTGATATGTGGTTTGTAAATTTTGGACATCGTTTGGTTAGGTTCCATTTTAGGTTGTTTCGAATTAGTCACAAGTTGATTTGAAATAGAGTCTGGAATTAGTCAAATTGGCAAAATTGAAGTTGTATTGATGAGAAATTGGATGTTTAGGAATTATTGGACGGTTCAATTTGAAAATTAGCTCCGGGTAGAAAAGCCCCAATTTGAGTATGAACTTTATAGGAGCACTGCTGTGTAATTGGACCTGTCGGAGTCCAATTTGGATGGTATCATAGTTCTAACAGTTATTTGGGCCTTGGGGCATCCTCAGGTTATTGGTTCGGTTATTAGAGCTAGAGGAGTTTTATCTATATTAGAGGGCCTCATGCCGGTGGGAGACGATCCTGGGGAGGCGGGTGACGTCTATGGATGCAGCTGAGTGGTTTATATCTTTTAAATGATTTGGGGGTATTGTGTTGATATATCTATTGTGATTAAATACTTTATATATCTTTTGTTTTTGATCGGATGGTTGGTTGCATTCAAACATGATTTTTGGTTTCATATAAAATAAGTTATTATTTCATGTGAATTTCGTCAACATTTTAACTATTTGGAAGTTTTACTGTGTTCGTGGATGAGTCGGTGGTGTTTGGATATTTTGAGTACATAGATTGAAGTTGTAAACTATCTTGAAAAACTATTGTTTTAAAAAGGTGGATCGTGAGATTTTGTGGACTGACTCTAATACGGTATTGTTGGGAAAAGTACATTTGAGAAAGGGAACGGTTATATTGGTTGCCACGTGATGGCCGGGTTTACCCGGAGGTTTATTAGTTGCCACGTTACCGTGAGGTCGGTTTGATCCCGACGGTTTATTAGTTGTCACGTTACCGTGAGGTCGGTTTGACCCCGACGGTTTAGTAGTTGCCACGGTGACGTGAGGTCGGTTTGATCCCGACTGCCATTAGTTGCCACGGACGTGGGAGGCCTGCTCGACCCAAACGGCTCGTATTCGGGCTTGCCACTGACGTGAGGCCTGCTTTTACCCAACGGCCGAATGGGTACATGCACGTACAACGCTGGTTTATGTGGTATGGACGTTGTTGATTTCTAAATATGGTATAAACTATTTTAATACTCTCATGGTTTTGGTGCATTTCATGGTTATTTTTATCACTTACGACTATACATGTTTCTCAGGCTTGGCTTTATGTTGTAAAAATTATCTCGTATTATGTTTTTCAACACTGGCCTGGGCTTAATTTATTTGAGCAAGATCACATATGTCGACTCCTAGGGTAAAAAGTCGGGTTTTGTGAAATGTTTATAAACGGGAACTCTTTTACAAAAGAGTGATTGGAAGTTTTGAGATTTAGAGAACCATCAGTATAAAATGTTAATTTTGCTTATAACCATGCCACTCACCGAGATTTATTATCTCACATTATTGTTTAAACTGCTCCCCTTAGGTCCACAGCTTCAGTGGCCTATTCGCGTCAGATTTGACGCGCCTCTCCGCCACACCAAGTGTACTCTATCGCATTTATCTATTTTATGTTTGTCAGACGGACTTATTCATTTCCTCTACTTGTACCCCTAAATCCACAATAATTTAGAACGCTTCCGAGTATTCGTATGAAACTTTACGAGACCTCATTTATATTGTTGCGGGTTTTTATATATATATGTATAATTGGGGTATTAAATTAATACATGGTGTTGCTTCCCTTCCTAAGGTGTGGGGTCCCAATCGCATCTTTCCTAGTGGATTATACAGTGGGACTTCACTAGGCGGGACCACCCGGGAAATCCGGGGAGGGTATCCGTGTCAGGTCCTGTCAGCTTGGTATCAGAGCTCTAGGTTTCTAAATCCCTTGGGGTTGTACATTGCTATGCAACTCATCCAGTGTTTTGTATACCTTCCTAACCTTATCCTTGGAATTGAATTTGTTTAATTTATTCTTGGAATATAGTTCTTCTTCCTGATGGCACTTAGAGGTTGTGTATAGACTACAAGACACTTGAATAAGGTCACTATTCGTAACCAATATCCTTTTGCCTCGTTGATGACTCATTTTGATCGCTCCAGGTGAAAGAGCACTCTCCAAGATTGGCTTGAGGTCGGTACCATCAATTAAGGATTAGGGAATCGACATTCCCAAGACCGATTCAAGACGAGATATGGGCGTATGAGTTTCTTATGATGTCTTTCTGACTCACCAATGCCCCAACAAATTTTCATGGATTTAATGAACCCGGGTCTTCCGTCCATACTAGATCGATTGTCATTGTTTCATCGACGATATCTCGTGAACTCGAGAAGCGAGTTGGAACATGAGAGACATTGGGTTTGGTGTCATAATTTTAAGGCACACTCCGCCGTATGCTGTTCAAGAATGAATTGCTCAGCCGAGGTTTCTGACATGTAGTTTCTACCGATGGCATTTAGGTGGATCCTCGTAAAGTAGAAGCAAGGGTAAATTGGGGAGTAAACTAACTATGGTGACAGAGGTGCGAGTTCCTGATGAGCGGGGTATTACCGCAGTTCATAGAAGGGGTTCTCAAAACAGACCACTTCATCGCTTGACGAGGAAAGGAGATCGAGCCAAAAAGTGGTAAAGATTGTTGGTTTGATTCTGTAAAATGGTTATTTTCTAAGGTTTGGTCAGGGAAATTTCTCCTAACCCTAGATTTGAAGGATAATGGGTAAGACCCTAATCCTTGCTATTGTAAGGATTTGAGGGGATTTTGTATAGAGGGATATGATTCATGGGTTACTCTCTTTTTGGAAGTTAGGATTTCATCCTAACCTTAGATTGGTTGAGTGATGAGTTGGCAAAACCCTAGATTCTTGTTTAAGATGTGTTTTGGAAGATGTTTCGGGTTGAATAGAGTGGCTTTGATGTGTGTTTGAGTATTGGGATTGATTTGGTTGGAAACTTATGGAAAAAGTGGGGAAAATCATAAATTCTGGCATTTTTGTGGTTGGATTGCTATGGCCGCTAGTATTTTTGCCATAACTCGATCATTTTTGCTCCAAACCGGGTGATCCCGCTTGAAAAGAACCCTAGCACTTTATCTTCAAATGAGTAATATGGAGATTGGGGAGGCAAGAGGTGATTTATGTTGAGTGCGTTTGTTTGTGTAACCCTAATAATGAGTGTTGAATGTCGATCCTAGTATGTAAGAGAGAGTGCACTTTGGGGGATCAAGGCTTGCGTCTGAAGGTATAAGGATATATGTGAGTCGAGTGGTGATAAAGTAATAGACCACTGAGTAATTTTTTATGTGACACGATTGTGAGAGGCTAAGGAATCTTATGACTTGTTATTTGCACTTTGGAGTAGCCTCTTGCTTCACTTCCTCGGGAGACTCGCTGACATTTGAATCTAAGGAAAGTAGGGATCTATAGCCTTCTCCCGCTTTATGTCATGGTTTGATGTTGTGGGAATTCTGCACTCATTCCGTATGACTGTGTGAGGGTCCGCACTTATGTAGTGGACACATGGGATTCCATGACTAGTTCCCGGGTTGTAGTCCCGCAGTTCAATACAGATATACCCTGATGTGGGCATATCCTCGGGTGGTAAGTCCCAAAGAATTTGTCGCTACCTGGGATGATTGTCTAGTCCTCGGGTGAAAGCCTAAAAGAGCTCACTTCTCCGATTTAGGTCAGGATGGTGGTAGTATTGCATCTACGTGTTTCCATCATCAACCTATTATCCGTGAAATGCTCATGTTTTGAGATATCTTGAATTATGTATAATTGAAATGTTTTTTATGAACACGGCTTGCTGTGGATTCACTAATGAGTCAGTTTAACTCATCCCCATTGTTTCCTCCACCTTAGATGTAGGTGTAAGAGACCAACCGTGACATGAAAGCTAGACCTATAGGGTTTTTGAGTATGGAAAAAGATTTTATGCCAACCTTAGCTTGTTGGTGGTTGAGCATAATGCTTTGATGAATATTTAGGTTATGTGGATATTCTAAGGGATCTTGAGTTGGAGGTCGAGGATCGAGTATTCTTAAAACTCTCTCCTTGGAAGGGCGTGGTACGTTTTGGGAAGCGAGGGAAACTAAGTCCTCGCTACATTGGACCTTTTGATATTGTTGAGAGGATAGGTCCAAAGGGCTTATAGGATTAGACTTACCTGAGGAGCTTTCGAGTCCATAATGTGTTCCACATCTTCATGCTACGTTATGATATTTCGTATCCTCACATGTGTCGAGACACCGAGATTGAGTTTCAGGGATGACTTATCCTATGAGGAGCAAACAAAGGCAGATTCGGGTAGAAAAGAGAAGCTGAGCCGTGATCAAGACACATCCTTAGTGAAGGTCCTTTCGAGGAACCACCTAGTCAAGGAAGCGACTGGGAGGGGGAAAGCACTCAAATGCGAGCCGCATCCTCATCTCTTTCCACACAAAAAGCAGCCAATTTCAGGACAAATTTTTCTTTAAGGGGGGTAGGTTGTAACAACCCGTACCAAATAATACGAGTTTTGACCAAGTTTGACCAAGTTGACCAAGTTTGACCAAGTTGACCAAGTTTGACCAAGTTGACCAAGTTCACCAAGTTCGACCAAGCTCTTGACTTTTCGAGTAAGGAATAGTTTTAGGATTAACTAAGGCACCATTTCGTAGGCCTCGTCGATACGAGTTCATAGACGGGCGGAATGTCACAATCCGATTTACGGATAAAAAGCTACGCCATTAGAAGTTCAACAAAGAGCACTTTATCGCTGTCCAAGTTCGCTCGATTTTTACCCGAAAGCTTAATTCTAGACCCTATGGTATAAACATAGCTTGTGATACCAAATGAAAACCCTGTACCCCAAACAAAACTCGAGCTCCCAAACCCTAAGAGAAAACTCTCCAAACCGGAACACTATTCAGTCGAGTAGCCACCAAGGCGCCGTGAGAAATCTGACAAGACGAGGCACCACCCGACCTGAGTTACCGCACACGCGCCGACCACGAGGGTGCGCCACCGCCGACGATGCCACAGAAAATTTTACGCCAACCGCCTAAGCTCCAGATCCGGCCGGCGAATCCGACGGCGGTCGCACCGTTTTCTCACCCGAGTTTTGTGGGATTTCGACCATTTCCTTCCGCCACTCTGCCACCCCATAGCTCCTTTCCACCATTTTGACTTTCTCGAACTCATCTACGTGGTCCCTTTTTGCGCATTTCCTCGCACCGCTTAAAGTTACAAACGAAACAAAATCGGCCGAAGCTTAGATCGGGTTTTCCGCCACCACTGGACTCGTTGACCAAGGTAATGGTACCAATGAGTTCCCGGGTCTCTCGGGCTTTCCATCGATATGTGGTTTGTAAATTTTGGACATCGCTTGTTAGGTTTCCATTTTTAGGTTGTTTCTCGTAATTACCGAGAAGCTCGGGATCAAATAGAGTACCGACACAAATTTGGCAAAATTGAAGTTGTATTAGTGAAATTGGATGTTTTTAGAATTATTGACTCGCCTAATTTCGGTGAAATTAGCTCCCAGGTGAAAAGCCCCAATTTTAGGTATCGGGCCTATAAGGCACACTGTGTAATTGGACCTGTCGGAGTCCAATTTGGATGGTATCATAGTTCTAACAATTATTCTAAGGCCTTCGGGGCATCCTTAGGTTGTTGGTTCAATTATTAGAGCCTAAGCGGAGTTTTATCTATACATGTGTGCACTCACGCTTTAAATGGAGACGATCCTACTGTGTATAAGACCGAGCATCTATAGTCCAGGAGTGGTTTATATGCTTTAAATGATTTGGGGTATTGTGTTGATATATCTACTGATTAAATACTTTATATATATACTGTTTTGATCAGATGGTTGGTTGCATTCAAACATGATTTTCGGTTTCATATAAAACAAGTTATTATTTCATGTGAATTTTGTCAACATTTTAACTATTTGGAAGTTTTACTGTGTTCGTGGATGAGTCGGTGGTGTTTGGATATTTTGGGTACATAAATTGAAGTTGTAAACTATCTTGAAAAACTATTGTTTTAAAAAGGTGGATCGTGAGATTTTGTGGACTCGACTCTAATACTGCATTGTCGGGAAAAGTACATGTGAGAAAGTGGAACTATATTGGTTGCCACGTTGATGGCCGGGTTATCCTGAGGTTTATTATATTGTTAATGCTACCGTGAGTAGTCGGGTTTGACCCCGACGGTTTATTAGTTGCCACTGCCACCGTGAGGTCGGCTCTGACCCCCGACGGTTTAGTAGTTGCACTGGGCATCGTGAGGTCGGCCACCCCGACTCCGCTATTAGTTGCCACGCTACCGTGAGGCTCATTGACCTCGACCCGCTAGTAGTTGCCACGGTGACGTGAGGTCGGTTTAATCCCGACGATTTATTAGTTGCCACGTTACCGTGAGGTCGGTTTGACCCCAACGGTTTAGTAGTTGCCACGGTGACGTAAGGTCGGTTTGATCCCCACGGTTTATTAGTTGCCACGGTGACGTGAGGCCTGGTCAATTCGACTCCGCTATATTCTCGGGTTTGCCACTTGACGTGAGGTCGGTTTACCCGACAGTTTAGGATGGGTACATGGTACGGTACAACGTTGGTTTATGTGGTATGGATCGTTGTTGATTTTTTCAAACATGGTATAACTATTTTAATACTCATGGTTTTATGCATTTCATGGTTATTTTTATCACTTGATGACTATACATGTTTTGTGCTTGGCTTTATGTTGTGTACCGTTCAGATTATGATTTTCTTAACATTGGGTCGGCTAATTTGTTGAGCATGATCTGCATATGTTGGACTCGGGGTAAAAGTTGGGTTTTGTGAAATGTTTTTAAACGGGGAACTTTACAAAAGAGTGATCGGAAGGTTTTGAGAGGAGAACCATTGAAATATAAAAATGTTAATTTTGCTTATAAACTATGCCACTCACTGAGATTTATTATCTCACATTATTGTTTTAAATCTGTTCCCTAGGTCCAGACAGTTCGTAGGGCCTATTCGCTCTAGATTTGACGTCGCTCTCCCCGCCACAGCTGCCGTACTCTATCGCATTTATCTATTTTATGTTCATGTATCGGGACTTATTCATATCTACTTAGAAAATTCTAAATCCACAATACTCTTAGAACGCTCCGATATTCGTATGGAACTCTTTACGAGACCTCATTTATAATCGTTAAGTGTTTTATATATATATGTATAATTGTATTAAATTAATACATGGTGTTACCCTTCCCATATGGGTCCCACTAAGATTCTTCCCTAGGATTATACAAGGAAGACTTCACTAAAGCGGGACCACCTGGGAAACCGGAGGATATCCTGCCCGTCCCGCTTGCTTTATCAGACAATCCCGTTGAAGCACAAAAGAGGAATTTAGGGTTATTACCTTGATAGAGTGTGAGTTTCACCGTTAGAACCCACTGCTGAGTTTAGAACATCATTGAAACTAGAAATCGATTCATATTTGATAAGAAACTATTCATAAAGGAGACTTGAGAAATAAAACTTTAATTGCAAGATTGGGAAATCAAAAGCACAAAATACCATAAGAAAATACCGAGTTATATGAACTAACTGAAAGATTACACGTAATTGAAAACCAGAATCCGAAGAAGAACCAAGTACTCTCCTCTACTCTATGAACCCTAGCAAAAATATGAGAAAACACTCTCACTCCCTAAAACCAAACCGTAGAATCCAAAACTGCTCCTCTCCACCCTTCCTTTCACTTAAATACCCTTCTCCTTAGTGATCTCAAAGTGGTGGACAAAAGACATGCGTACCCTTGCACCAAGGTTGGAATTATGCTCAAATCCCGCAAAAATAACATGTCGTACCTGCCCAGCTTAGCTGCAAATCGGGCACCAAAGTTACCGGTGATTTTCTCATTAGCACCGTACCGCTTTGGTACCTACACTAATAGGCTACCGGTGATTTTCGCTTGGGGTACTCCTGCATCGGTTTGCTTGGTACCGGTACCACTCGCCCGCAGTTTCCTCCACACACCATAGCAATTCCCAAGACTTCTCAATAGTGGCTGCTATCAACTGCAATGATCTACATTCGCTCTCTGGACACGAACCCCTATAAAAAGTATGCACGGAACTCGAAAAACCTGCACAAGTACAAAAAACGCGAAAACAATCAAAGGCACCTATTCTTATACAAAATGAGAGCAAAATATGAGCAGAAGGTATGAAAATAACACATAAATGTTGCGCTTTTTATGTATTCAACAACAAGCAAAAACTCTCACAAAGCAAAACTAAATCTACTCAAAACTAGAAGCTAAACCTAAAATGGAACAAAACTCTCAAGAGAGGAAAAGAACCCTAAAAGAGAGCCTCCCTCTATGAATGTTCGAACCCTAATCATAAAAGATAATTCTAAATGTATACATCTCGAAAATTGGGCCAAAATGGGCCCAAAAATGGAAATGTTCTAAGCTAGAGTGTCGCGCTATCGCGACCGTAAGGACTTGAGATCGCAACTTCACCGAGAAGTGAAGTTAACAGTTGTAGGAACAAGAGTATGTGGTTGCGACTTCACTGAGACTTCGTTTCTTCAGTCGTTGGTAGGAGTGCCTGCGATCGCGACCTAGGTCGCGACTTCACCACATGTTGGCTGCCCAGGGCTTCTTCCTCTTGCTCTGCGATCGCGACCGTGAATGCTTCACTACACAACTTCCTTATTTCTTCACCAATTTGCTTGCTTTTGTTTCATTTTCTTCATTTCTACAAAATACACACATTTAAGGGGTTAGATATGAAAACAATTAAAATGAGTGCTTAGTTAGCATCAAAATGTTATATTATGCTATGTTTTGCATTAAGAAAAGCTAACCTAAAATACTCCTAACAACATTATTGGAAAGAATTATCTATCATTGACCCTCGATGCTGAGATACATTGTGATGCAATGAATCTTGGGGATGCCATCAAAGAAGAAAATCAAGCATCCATGCAAGATCCTCAAAGGCGTTTTTATTTCTTTCTAAGATCACCTACGAGGATCGTCATGGTCATGATCATGGAAGAAATTTCCAATACCATATCGATGATCCTCAAACTTGAAAATGAAAAATCTCACCACACGTAAGTGGATTAATATTGGAGTAAACAAAGTACATATGAGATAAAACCTTCCAAGGCCCATGAAAATAATTGTCATAGATGTGGTCTGAAAGGGCATTGATCGCGTACCTTTCGTACGCCCAAACATTCGGCCGACCTCTATCAGGCATCAATCAAAGAAAAAGGAAAAAAAATAGAAATGAACTTTACTGATAGAAATGGACTAAACTTAACTTACTTTGATACTGATTTCTTTGGAGATCATAGTGAAAAAAGGGATTATTTGATGAATGATGAAACTATGGCTACTGAATGATGCTTCTTATATCAAAATTAAATAAAATATCATTTTGTTATAATATATATTACATTGATATTTATATTATCTATAATGTTTATTAGTTTTATCTGAAATCTATGTGTTATTGATCTCAAGATGAATGAGAGTAATATATGTCTTGTTGACTGTGCAACCACACACACAATTCTTCAAGATAAAATATACTTTCTAGATTTGACATTAACAAATGCCAATATGAGTACCATATCTGGTATTGCAAACTTAATTGAAGGCTTCGGAAGAGCAAACATAATGCTACCAAATGGAACTAAGTTCCATATCAATGATGCATTATATTCTAGCACATCCACAAGAAATTTGCTCATCTTTAAAGATATCCATAGAAATGGATATCATATAGAAACAATGAATGAAGGTAATACATAATGTTTTTACATTACCTTTATTGTTTTTGGCAAGAAACTTATAATGGAAAAACTCTCAGCATTCTCCTTTGGGTTATATCATACAAATATAAAGCTTATTAAGTCATATGCTATCGTGAACCAAAAGTTCAACGACCCAAATACTTTTGTTAGTTGGCATGACAGGCTAAGTCACCCTGGGTTGTCAATGATGTGGAGAATTATATAACAGTCACATGGGCATCCACTAAAGAACCAGAAGATTCTTTTGCCCAATGAATACCCTTTTGCTGCTTGCTCACAAGGTAAATTGATAGTCAAACCATCTTTTAGCAAAGTCACATTTTAGTCATCATTCTTCTTAGAAAGAATACATGGGGACACATGTGGACCTATCCATCCACCATGTGGACCTTTCCATTACTTTATGGTCTTAATAGATGCCTCGACTAGGTGGTCACATTTTTGTCTTCTTTCAACAAGAAATGTTACCTTTGCTAGGCTACTTGCGTAAATAATCAAATTACAAGTCATGTTTCCTGATTATCCAATTAAGGCCATTAAACTTGACATGATGAGTGTAAAACTCATCTATGTTTTAAGTTCATTTCACATGCTATTTATAGCATTTTATATCCATATTCATATAAAACTCATAACATTTCCTCTAAACTTGGTTTTATAGGATTCCTGATGAAAAGCAAGTGATTTGGCAAGAAATGAGTAATATATTTCCAAAAGGAGAGTCAACCGGGTGTCTCACAACACGTCACTGGGAAGATGAATTTTTCTGTACCATCTGGAAAATCAAATTGTTCAAATTTATCAATGGTTGCATTCTACATTCAAAGAGATTTCCAAAGACACCTCACACACCCAAATCCGAGTTCAAATGAAGAAGTTATGGCCCCAACAAGTTGGAGAAGAAAACAAGTAGCTGAGCAGAAATAAATGTCGCGACAAACCTGGAAAATGTCACGACAAAAGGCATCGAGCCTAACTAGAAAGCCCCGAAAATTGCTATTTTGGACTATTTTCAAGCCTATTTCACTCTCGGACTATAAATACTCATTTTTTAGATTTTTAAGGTAAGAAATGAGGTGGGAGAACAGCTCTCATGAGGGTTTCTCTCTCTAAAACCTTCCCATTTTTTAGTTTAGGGTTTTGATTTTAGTAGATCTTAGAGTAGTTTTAGAGCATATTTTTATTTATATTGAAGAGATTTGGTGTTGTACTCAGAGATCCAGATTTCATTACTGTTGAGATAAAGATTGAAGCTCAAATCATGATTTGTTCCCTCACTCCTTATTTCTTGATTTCTTTCTTCATTTTTCTACTTGTTGCTTGATTGATGATGGTTGGAATCCAGTTATATAATCGGTACTATTCTTATAATGAACTGTTCTAAGTATTAGTAGATTATACCCAAAAAGAGCTGTATTTGTGCTCTGATTTCCGGGAGGCCTCCGAGTGACACAGAAAAGACTATACCTAAGAGCAAAGAGTAGTAACTTGGGGGTCTGATAAATTGATATTTGTAGAACCAATACACTATAAATATCACTATGATGAATCATAGGTGTTATTCTAACCTTTGACTTCAAGGTTCCTTTCTGAGTGACAATAGAAGTGTGTTCCCGAGGCATAAGGACCAACTAATGATTTATTAGTTTAATATTTAGAGGTTTCATCTCAATTTGGTAGAATAATCTTGATCTCGTATTAGCAAAGATTCTAATCAATGACAGAGAGTATTCTATTTGAAATGTAGAATGAGGTACCAACTGCATTGGAGAAGGATTATATTACCCTGTCTATGGGGCCAAGTTGTCTTCAGTCCTAAGAAATGCCTGTGAAGTACTGGTTTAGGAAAAACAATCAAATCTTAAAGATGATCAAATCCTAAAAGTAGCTATTTAGACTCATTGACCTGGTTTAGGAATATGGTTATCTAAATAGTGAAATGTATAGTGTTAGGAGGTATTCCAAGGCTATACTACTTTGCTCTTTGACAAATCTAACATTCAACTCACAAATGTTATGCTTTAAAGGAAATGCAAATTGATTGTTAAATGATTATTCCCATCCCTAGTGCCTCTCTTCATACATTTTAGACTTTAGTAGTTGTTTGCTTGATAGATTTTAGAATTAGTTGATTAGTTTTAAATTAGTTTTTACTTTAGTTAAATTGATTTTAATTCTCACTATATTTGGTCACCTAGATAGTGAAGAGCCCTTGTGGGTACGATATCTGGACTCCTAGAGTCTACTTTATTACTTGTATGACCTGTGCACTTGCGGAAAGGAGTTGGTAATACTTTTCATTTGAGTTTTTTTGAGAATATTTACTTTTTAAAATCAGTTTTTGAGTATTTACCACATTCACTTCCTTGGTCATATTTTCATATATACATCATTTGGTCATCAACAACAACGCTGGTGAGTTTACCTCCCAAACCTTTACCAACTATTGCATGGTAGTTGGAATAAATATTGATCATCTTGTTGCTCATACTCACGTCCAAAACGATTTAGCAAAGTCTCTCATCAAAAGTCTTCAATTAGTAGCTCAACCACTGCTAATGAAAACCAAATTGCCAACTTCTGCCTAGGGACATGCTCTTATGCATGCTGCAAGCTTGGTTTCTTGTTCGACCAACAGCTTACCATGAATACTCCCCTTCACAACTTGTACTATGAAAAAAACCAAATATTTCTCACTTCGAATCTTTGGTTGTGCAATCTATATACCAATTGCACCTACACAATGCACTAAAATGGTCCTCAACGAAGACTTGGGATTGGGAGGTTTTAATTCTCCGTCTATCATAATACACTGAACCCCTTAACATGAGATGTTTCCTTACAAACTCGCTTTTGGCGAATCAATATTTTAATGAGAGTGTATTCCCAACCATATTGTGTAGAAAAGTAGCTTCTGTATCACGTCGAGAAATCACTTGGAATGCATCTACAATGTCTCATTTTGATCCTCCTACAAATCAATGTGAACTAAAAGTTAAAAGGATCATTCATGTGCAAAAATATTGCAAATCAATTACCAAATGCTTTTATTAATACAAAGAAAGTGACAAAGTCACATATCCCAACTACAAATAATCCAGCACAAATTAATGTTCCTAAAAGACAATTAGTAAATGAGTCTAAAATACGCTTGAAGTGTGGGAGACCTATTGGCTCAAAAGATATAACTCCTCGAAATAGGAGAACACAAAGGAGAATTGATACCCCTAAAGAGGTACATGATAAACAAAAGGCCCTTGTAGAGGCATATGATAAAAAAAAAAAGGCCCCTGAAGAGGTATATGGTGAACAAGAAGCCCTTGCAAAGGCATATATTGAACAAAAGACCCTTGAAGAGGTTCGAAATAAAGAAATAGCCCTTAAAGAGGTACAGGTACTTGAAAATTATGAGATCTCAATAAATTATGTGCACAATAGAGAAAATATGATCGAAATAAAGTTGTTATCAATAATATTTTTGCTTTCCAAGTGGCCTTAGACATCATAAGAAATGATGAGGATCCTGAACCACAAAATTTGGAAGAATGTCGAAATATAAATGATTGACCAAGATGAAAAGAAGCTATGCAAGAAGAATTAAACTCTTTAATGAAACGAGACATTTTTGTACATGTAGTCCAAACACCTAAAGGTGTAAAGCCCATTGGGTATAAATGGGTATTTGTACGAAAGCGCAATGAAAATAATGAGATCATAAGATATAAAACGCGATTAGTAGCATAAGGTTTCTCATAGAGACCTGGTATTGACTACGAGGAAACATATTCTCATGTCATAAACGTAACTACTTTTTGCTTTTTAATAAGCTTAGCAGTCTCTGAAGAACTGGACTTGATGAGTATGAAACTCATCTATGTTTTGAGTCCATTTTACATGTTATGTTTTAGTATCTTATCTCCAAATCATGTAAACCTCATAACATTTCCTCTAAACTTGGTTTTGTAGGATTCTTGATGAAAAACAAGTGATTTGGCAAGAAATGAGCAATATATTTCCAAAAGGAGAGTCAACCGGGTGTCTAACAACGTGTCACTAGGAAAATGAATTTTTCTGTACCATATGGAACATCAAATGCTTCAAATTCACCTATGGTCACATTCTAGATTCAAAGAACTTTCCAACGAGTCCTCACAAGCCCAAATCCGAGTTAAAATGAAGAAGTTATGGCCCCGACAAGTTAGACAATAAAACAAGTTGTTGAGCATAAAGCAATATCGCGACATTGCAGTCCAATGTAGTGACATTGCAGTCCGATGCTGCGACATTGACACTGGGCCTGACCAGAAAGCCCCAAAAATTGTTGTTTTGGACTGTTTTCAAGCCCATTTCACCCTAGGACTATAAATACTCATTTTTTAGGTTTTTAGGGCAATGAATGAGGTGGGAGAACACCTCTCATGGGGTTTCTCTCTCTAAAACTGTCCATTTTTTCAGTCTTGTTGCAGATTTTGATTTTTAGTAGATTTTAGAGTAATTTTAGAGCATATTTTAATTTGTATTGAAGAGATACCAGTTTTGTAGTAAGAAATCCATATTTCATTACTATTGAGACGAAGATTGAAGCTCAAATCACGATTTGTTCTCTCACTCATTATCTCTTGATTTCTTTCTTCATTTTTCTGCTTGTTGCTTGGTTTGTGATGATTGGAATCTAGTAATGGAACATTAAATACCCTCTAGGGGTGGGGATTAATTGTTGAACATTCATATTTGAAGATTTATGGTTTATTTTGTAGGTTTGAAAACTAAATTTATACAATCGATGTTGTTCTTGTAAAGTGTTGTTCTGAATATCAATATTTTATACCCAAAAAGAGTTGTATCTGTGCTCTGATTTCCAGGATTCCTCTGAGTGACACAGAGATGGACTACTTGAGAGCAAAGAGCAGTAACTTTGGGGTATGATAAACTGATATTTTCAGAACAAATACACTCTAAATATCACTATGGTGAATCATAGGTGTTGTTCTAACCTCCAACTTCAAGGTTCCCTTCTAAGTGACAGTAGAAGTGTGTTCCCGAGGCATAAGGACCAACTAATGATTTATTAATTTAATGTTTAGAGGTCTCATCTCAATTTGGTAGAATAATCTTGATCTCGTGTTAGCAAAGATTCTAATCAAGGAGATAGAGTATTCTATTTGAAATGTAGAATGAGGTACCGATTGTATTGGAGAAGGCTTGTGTTACCCTCTCTATAGGGGCAAGTTGTCTTCAGTCCTAAGAAATGCTTGTAAAGTACTGGTTTAGGAAAAACAACCAAATCTTAAAGATGATCAAATCCTAAGAGTAGATATTTAGACCCATTGACCTGGTTTAGGAATATGGTTATCTAAATAGTGAAATGTATAGTGTCAAGAGGTATTCCAAGGCTATACTACATTTGTGAAACCCCGAGAAAATCCAATTTTTCTTAAAAATGGCAAAATGGTAATTTCGATCAAAATCCAAAATTTTTCTAAATCTCGGATGAGGAAACGGACTTCACCGTTGGAATCATCTCGTGAAAGCTAGCTACCACGTCGAATTTGGTCGAACTCCGAGGCAATCGTTCACGTTTTTCGAGACACCGGGTGTCGGGTGCCGTAAAACAGCTTGTGAAAGACATGTGATGTGACAAAAGTCACCTACTACATGTACTCATGTGACACATGTTGCATGATTAGAGAAATGATGGAGATGAATGGCTTAGATTAAGCCATGTGTCAAAAATCAAGACAAAAGGACAATATGGGAATTATTGAAATGTTAAATGAGAATAAGACAAAGAAGAAATAGTTTTCTTCTCCAAAAAGACAAAAAAAAACGGGTAGTAGGTGCTGTGTTCAGAATCTAGAGAGAAAGTGTGACTTCTCTCTAGATTTCCCGTAGTTCGGACCGTCGATTCTCGACCGAGCATGAAGCAAAGTCGATCTACGCAGCAAGGGCTACGCGTGGGCACCGATTTTGTGGAGTTCCAACAACTCCAAGAGGTAGGGGTCTTCTCCTACTTGTGTTATTCTTTTTCTAAGAGCCTACGGAATGGTTGTGATAATTCGAGGCTTGAATTAGCCGTGTTTGTGGTCTCAAAATACTTGAACCGAGTGAGAAGATCCCTAGTGTGGCTGTGAACACTGCCAACCCTAGGGTTTCACTGTTCACGTGTATTGTTGTGTGATTTTGTGTGTTTTGGGTGATTCAAAATGAATTACTTGATTGGTTAATTAGCCCATGTGAGCTAATTTTGGTGTTATTGGTTGCAAATTGAATAACATGATTTATGTGAGTTAATTATGTTAGTATATACATGTTTTATATATTAGCATGAATTGTTTGGAGTTGTGTGAGAATTAATATGTTAATGCATGTAATTAAATGTGTTAACATGATTTGGAATTATATAATTGTGTGTAAGCCATTGGAATATCTGTAATTAGCCTCATGAGCCATATTATTGATGTGAATTAAATAACATGTGGCATGTATGTAAATTTTGCTAATATATGTGTAAATGATATATTGCCATGTGTGGTTTGAGAATGGCATAATGCATTTCATATGCACCGGGGGGAACCTAAGAAAATTAGGTGTGAGTGCACAACATGAAAAAAATAAAAATGATGTTTTTCTCGCGTTGGCTTAGGCATACGTGAGGGAGCCCAAGGAGGACTTGAGACACCTGATCGGGTATGTAGACATTCAAGTAGGATCATGTATTTGCTTGAGCGTGTATTTATGTTGAATCATTGCATGCACTTAGGCAGGAGTAACCCATGTGAGATTTTCACTCACCGGGTACTGCTCACCCTATCGAGGGATCACTATTTCGTGCACAAAGACTGCTCGAGAAGACGACTTTAGAGGCCGATTTTTATGCTATTGTGTTGTGGCTTTGATGTTTTTGGTATTCGTTTCATAGAACATGTATTAAAACTTTCAATTTTGATATATGTTTTGGTTAAGAGTATTGTAATAACTCTTGAACTATTGGTAAATAGTTGATGTAATTTTGTGAATATTAATGCATGGGCCCAAGTGGTCATTTTACTCATTTTTATTCGTATGTGGACCCAGGTGGTCTTTTAAAATATCGTACACGTTGCCACGATTGGGACAGTTAAAATTGCAAGCTCCCGTACAAAGGAGACTCTGCCTGATTTTCATGAGTGGTGTCGAGCTACCTAACATCTACGAATATTCATAAGCTGATCGTTATCAAACCCCGGAAATCTGGCGTCACACTATATCGCAGCTCAGGTATACGACTACCTAGTGGCTTGAGGGACTTGGGCGAGCCATGTTCATAAGGTAAGAAGATCGAGGCCGATATAAATTTCATGTTGGATAATTAGGGTTATAGCTAGTATCTCGTGAAGTTAGGTATACTTGCCATCAAGGAATCGATGGAACTGTTAGATCATCTATCCTTGTGCATTTGATGAATTAAATGTGATGTGTGATTGGATTGTGTGTTGTATATGTGATTGGTGTGTATAACATGAGGATGTGTGATTATGTGTTGTATGAATTGTGTGATTTCAGATGTCATGAAATAGTAAGGAGAAAACATTGAACACTAGGGTCGAGAAAATATAACCTTAGGTGTTCGAGAATTTTTTGGCAAAATGGTCCAGAATTGAACAAAAATATCTATATATATATATATATATATATATATATATAATTTTCTCTTGACAAAAGAGGTTCCACTTTTGAACGTAAACAAATTCGGAAATTGAAAATTTTCCAGTTTTTGCACAAGAAAAGGGTCAAAATGAACTCTTAAAAAATTTTGAGTCAGATGAATTGTGCTCGTCTAGGCTAATGTGATTTTAGGAGCAAGTGTGGAGGTTATCGAGGATTAGAAAAAAAAAAAGGAAAAGGTTGTCGAGCTAGAAACGGCCACGCCCATTTTCTAAAATCAGTCACAATACAAAGAAGCCGAAAGTGGTGCACACACAGTCGAAAGTGAAACGCAGCCCTGGTGGATGCCAGAGGGGGCACGACACGGTCGGCATGGCCACAATACGTCGGCCGTGCGCGCGACACGCCCGAGCAGGCCCACACACAACAAGCGCCAGTTGCACGCGGCGCCATGCGCACAAATGCAGGCAACACACAACCGCGATGACCGCTGCTAAGCGCTCGCCAGGACACGCCCACACACGGCCAAAGCCACGATGCGGCCGCCCAAACGCGATGCCTCTAGTTATGGGTGTGTGCACACTATGCCGCGAAGCCACGACACGGCCTACCAAATAAGACACTACATGTGTGCACACCATGCACTTCACTGCCTCGACCTGCACCGTTCGAGTCACTGTTTTGGACACTGTTCATGAACACTGTTCATGAGCACTGTTCACGAGGTTTTCAAAAGTAAAAAAATTAAATTAAATTAAATAGAATAAAATAAAATAAAATTTTTATTGAATATGATTTAATAAAATGAAATTATTTTCTTGCATTACCTATGAATGCATGGACATCGTGTATAAAATTTTACGATATGTGAATAGTGGCTTGGGGTTGTGTTTACACCTTAGAGATACTCCGATAAAACTTAACTTGCCATTTGACATGTGTAGATGGCTAGTCGCGGGAGAGGACGAAGAGATCGTCTACGAGGTAATCGGCCAAGCACCACCGGCCACCAAAGAAGCCTTGCCGAGGTCGCTATGATCATAAATTACGCATTGCAATGTGCTTGTGCGCTAGGAACCGTGGTGGGTCAAATGACCTCCATCGTTTAGAAGCACCTCGTCCTCTAATGGTTAGAGGAGGAGTGGACTCTAGGGTCAAGACGACTATGACCACAGAGGGAGAGGTAGATGTTATGCGAGGCATCCAGGATATGGGTGCTGGTACTAAGAGGAAGGAAGATCCATCTTCTTCCAACCCGAGAAAGAAGCATAAAGACTCTCCTGTCACAGTGGATATCCGTGACAAGGCCAAGGTTATTGTGACCAAGGCCAGGATAGGAGATTAGTCAAAGTGTACGAAGATGTGTTATTTCGCCGAAAGCCCGACACCTTTCGACCTGGATCGCCCACGAGGCAAGAATCCCAGTTATGTGGACACCCCGCCTCCCAATCATTAGCGAGACGAGTTAGGGTTGCCAGTCAGTCTGGGCAGATGGTGTGCTACCATTTCCAGCAGCCCGAACACATGAGGAGGGATTGCCCTCAAAGGCAAGGATCCTAAGGCTCTTAGACGCGACGCTCCCGCCACGGTAGGACAGAGAGACGCGCTTTGTTCCTCCACCCCTAGAATGTACCGAGGAACCAGTATCGCCTATGGTGCCGCACCAAGACCTAAGACTGTGACTCGTCAAGCATAAAGCCGTGACCAGATGCTGTGTCAATTTGTTACTGTATTCAGAGGTCGAGTCTGGCCAGCTAGGCAAATGATGTGTTACCATTGTCACAAATAAGTATGAGGGGAGATTGTCCCTAGAGGAAAAGGTCTTATGGTATCATGCAATGAAAGCATCTGTAAATGTTTCGCATATGTGGTACGCTTTCTACTCTTGCACTTGTTGACTAGAATAGCGTTTCAATTGGATGCATCATATCCATTCATTAATGCATCTTCAGGTGATGTGTGTCTGGACTTAGAGGTTAAGGCCTTTAGAGTAGCTTCATGTGGATGTTCTTCCTAGGATGGGCAGGAGAGTTGACCGATAGGGTCGGATCAGGAGTTAGAGATCTCCCGATTCCCCGCTCATGGTGGACTCGGGGGGATCAGATCGTAGCCTGGGTGTGGTGCACTGCGGACATATCGTCGAGCCTGGGTGTGGGTGCGCCGTATGGTCATTCACCACTCTTGGTGAGTGTGGGTTGAGTTTGTCTTTAGGACTACGTTCAATGAAGACTCATAGTTCAAATCAAGAAATGAAGAGTAATTAATGTGTGTTGGGCAAAGCAAGAAGGGGACCGTTAATCCCCTCAGGTGAAAAAGCCTGGAGTTTAGGTGTAGAGACTCTATATATCCCGAATTTACGCTACGCAGAAGCAGACTGGAGATATCCCAAATTTCTGTGTGGGTGTAAGAGACCCGTGGAGAAATTCAAAATTTCTGTGTGGGTGTAAGAGACCCGGGGAGATATCCTGAATTTCTGTGTGGGTGTAAGAGACCCGGGGAGCTATCCCGAATTTCTGTGTGGGTGTAAGAGACCCGTGGAGAAATCCCAAATTTCTGTGTGGGTGTAAGAGACCCGGGAACTATCCTGAATTTCTGTGTGGGTGTAAGAGACCCGTGGAGAAATATGAAATTTCTGTGTGGGTGTAAGAGACCCGAGGAGATATCCCCGACCGTGTGAGTGTGAGAGATCCGGGGAGATATCCTAATTTCTATGGGTAAGAGGACCCGGTGAGCTATCATGACTTCATAAAGGTGTAAGAGACCCGTAGAGAAATCCAAAATTTCTGTGTGAGTGTAAGATACCCGGGGAGATATCCCAAAATTTTTGTGTGGGTGTAAGAGACCCAGGGAGATATCCTGAATTTCTGTGTGGGTGTAAGAGAAGAGACCCGAGGAGAAATCCCGAATTTCTGTGTGGGTGTAAGAGACCCTGGGAGATATCCGAAATTTCTGTGTGGGTGTAAGAGACCCGTGGAGTCATCTCAAATTCTCAGGTGGTAAGAGAACTCTGAGATATCCGAAATTTCGTGGATGTAAGAGGCCTCGTAGTGTAGGCCGAAAAGTTCCGTGCCCCCCGAGAGAAAACACGGGTCATAGCCATCACAAAACTTAGAGCCGGGCGGATATGAGCCCAGAGTGACTCGAGATGAAAACACACGGCCATGGTTATCACGTAGACTTGTCGAGTGATAGGAGTCGAGAGTGACTCGAAAATGAAACACACACCATGGTTATCATGTAGACTTAGAGTCGAAGTGATGTGAGCCCGGAGTGACTCGAGATTCGATACCCATTGGAAATCAAGTATCGTGTTAGTGAGCCTAAAGAAGGGCCTCAGATATGGATATTATTCATTTATTACATTGCGCTTCGACTCATTCCACGGATTGTCGTCATCGCGACTCAAGGTCGCTATTAACACCCGCTGTGGATTAGGTGGTTACATACGCATTACGGTCGATGCGTATGTGTGGAATTTCGACACGAAATTTTTAAGCTGTGTGAGATCAGGATACCCTCGAGAAAATCCAATTTTTCTTAAAAATGGCAAAATGGTAATTTCGGTCAAAATCCGAAATTTTTCTAGATCTCTACGACGGGGAACGATCTCTCACCGTTGAACTGCCTCGTGAAAGCCAATGGTCACGCCGATTCTCATCGACCCGAGGCGCCTAATTTCACGCTTTTCTCGAGACACCGGTCGAGTGTCAGAAACTAAGCCAGAAAGACATGATGACAAAAGTCGCCTACTATATGTACTCATGTGACACATGTTGCATGATTAGAGAGATGATGGAGATGAATGGCTTAGATTAAGCCATGTGTCAAAAATCAAGACAAAAGGACAATATGGGAATTAACAAATGTTAAAATGAGAATAAGACAAAGAAGAAATAGTTTTCTTCTCCAAAAAGCATTGAAGAAAAATCCGGGTAGTAGGTTCTCAGGTTCGACCAGAGAAAAGTGTGACTCTCTCAGATTTCCGCCATTCTGACCGCTCTGCCTCGACCGAGCATGAAGCAAAGCCGCATCTACGCACGAGGGCTGCCGCGTGGCAACTGACATTTTGTGAGTTCCAACAACTCCAAGAGGCCTGGGTCTTCTCCTACTTGTGTTATTCTTTTCTAAGAGTCATGTGAATGGTTGTGGGATATTCCCGAGGTTTGAATTAGCCGTGCTCAAGTGGCCCTCAAAATACTTGAACCGGCGAAGATCCCTAGTAGGGCCGCGGAATGTTGTCGAATTTGGCTCACCGCTCACATGTATCAAGTTGTATGATTTTTTGTGTGTTTCGTGGTGATTCAAAAAATGAATTATTTGATTGGTTAATTAGCCCATGAGCTAATTTGATGTTGGGTTGGTTGCAAATTGAATAACATGATTTATGTGAGTTAATTATGTTAGTATATTAACATGTTTTATATATTAGCATGAATTGCTTGGAGTCAGGTGAGAGCTAATATGTTAATGCATGTAATTAAATGTGTTAACATGATGTGTTATAAATGTGTGTAAGCCATTGGAATGAATTGTAATTAGCTCAAGTGAGCTAATTTTGATGTTATTGATGTGAATTAAATAACATGTGGCATGTATGTAAATTTTGTTAATATATGTGTAAATGATATATTGCCATGTGTGGTTTGAGAATGGCATAATGCATTTCATATGCACCGGGGGGACCTAAGAAAATTAGGGGTGCGAGCCAAGCACTAGCATTTAAAAAAAAAAGATGTTTTTCTCAAGGCTGGGCTTGTGCATTACGCGTGAGGGAGCCTGGGTGAGGACTCGAGACATGGATCGGGTATGCACATTCAAGCAGGATCATGTATTTGCTTGAGTGTGTGTTTATGTTGAATCATTGCATGTGCACTTAGGTGAGGAGTAACTCATGCGAGATTTTCACTACTGAAAGCATTGCTCACCCCTCGCCGAGGATCACTATTTCCAGTACGCGATCGCCGGTACATCGCGCTTTGCAGCCGATTTTATGCGAAACGGCCATGCATTAATGCTTTTGGTATTCGTTTACAACATGTATTAAAACTTTCAATTTTGATATATGTTTTGTTAAGAGTATTGTAATAACTCTTGAACTATTGGAAAATAGTTGATGTAATTTCACGAGTATTAACGTATCAGTCTAAGCTGCCATTTTACTCATTTTTATCTCGTACGTGACCCGATGTGGTTCCTGTAATATATTGGGACAGGCTTGTCATGTGATTAGACAGTTGTACTCAGGTAGAGCTCCCCGCATGTTTGGCACTCGCCCGATTACGAGCGTGTTTCCAAGTTACCCGACATCCATGAATATTCCACGAGTTGACTGGTTGTCAACGAACCTCCGGGAAATGGGGCGTCACAACATTGCTCTTGGACAAATCCAACATTCAACTCACAAATGTTGCACTGTCAAAGAAATGCAAACTTATTTTTAAATAATTATCCCCATTCCTAGTGCTTCTCTTCATATACTTTAGATTTAAGTAGTTGTTTGTTTGGTAGATTTTAGGATTAGTTTTAAATCGCTTATTTCAATTAAAATTGATTTTAACTACATCCTATTTGGTCGCTTAAATAGTGAAGAGCCTTTGTAATCGGGGTGCTCAAATTCCAATTGAGAGAACCTTCAACTCGTGGGTACAATATCCTCGAACTCCTGTAATCCACTTTATTACTGCATTTAATCTACGCACTCGGCGAAAAGCGGGTCGAGTGTCGTAATACTTTCATTTAAGTTTTTTTGAGTATATTTACTTTTTAAATTAGTTTTTGAGTATTTACCACATTCACTTCCTTGGCCATATTTTCACATATATACATCTTTGGTCTATCAATGAGACTCGTGATTGTTATCACAACTTATCTATATGGATCCATAAATAATGACAAATATATGAAAATCCCTAAAGAATTTAAATTGCCTAAAGCAAATAATACAAAGCCTCATAGTATGTGTTCAATCAAATTACAACGATCTCTATATGGATTGAAGCAATTCGGACGCATGTGGTACAATTGCCTTAGAGAGTATTTATTGAAAAAATGGTATGCAAACAAACCTATATGCCTATGCATCTTTATTAAGAAATCAGAAACCGGATTTGCAATTATTGCTATGTATGTTGATGATTTAAATCTTATTGGGACTCCTAAAGAGCTCACAAGAACAATAAAATATTTGAAAAAGGAATTTAAGATGAAAGATCTTGAGAAAACAAAATTTTGTCTCAACCCGTAGATCGAGCATTTTCCTACTAAAGTTTTGGTTCACCAATCAACATACACTAAGAAAATCTTAAAACGCTTTTATATGGATAAAGCACACCCTTTAAGTTTGTCAATGGGTGTCCATTCACTTGATGTGAAAAATGACTCATTTCGTCCTTGTGAAAAGGATGAAGAATTACTCGGTCCTAAAGTACCATATATTAGTGTCATTAATGCACTTATGTATCTTGATAATTGTGCTCGCCTAGATATTGTTTTTTCTATCCATTTATTAGCCAGGTACAGTTCCACTCCAACCCAAAAACATTGCAATGGTATCAAGTATATATTGCACTACCTCCAAGGAACAATTGATATGGGTCTATTTTACTCAAAGGAATCAAAGAAACAATTGTTTAGATATGCTGATGCAGGATACCTGTCAGATCCACATAAAGCCAAATCACAAACTAGGTATGTGTTTAATTGTAATGAAATTGTTGTTTCATGGATATCCTTTAAGCAAACAATGGTAGCTACATCATCAAACCATTCAGAGATTATAGCAATTCACGAAGCAAGTCATGAATGTATATGGCTAAGATCAATGATTCAAAATATCAAAGAATCATGTAGACTCCCCTCTATCAAAGACAATCTGACAACATATTTGAAGATAATGTTGCATGCATTGTACAAATTAAAGGAGGTTATATCAAAGGAGATATAACTAAACACATTTCTCCAAAGTTCTTTTATACACATGAACTCCAGAAGAGTTGTGAAATTGATATTCAACAAATACGCTCAAGTGATAATCTAGCAAATTTATTCATAAAGTCATTGCTAACCTCGACATTCAAAAAGTTAATATACAAGATTGGAATATGTCAACTAAAGGACATTGACATGAGGGGGAGTATGCTTTTGACATGATGTTAGTGTAGTGTACTTTTTTTCCTTTGTCCAGGTTTTGTCCCATTGGGTTTTATTGGCAAGATATTTAACGAAGTAGTCCTAACAGACTAAGAGCAATTTGCAACATCATAAGAATACTATACTTTTCTTCCTTCGTTAGGTTTTGTCTCACTGAGTTTTACTAACAAGGTTTTAATGCCGCATATTCTTGATAGTGGTCATTCAAGGGGGAGTATTGTAAATAAAGGATTTGTTCATGTGGTGAATGACCACATACATGAACCTAATAAACTAATGAATAGGAATGAATGACCGTATTAATAAAGTCAATTTATGAAGGCTTTCATGAATTCCCTTTATGAACCTCATTTATATGGTTCATGTATAAGGGGATAAGGTAAGCCTATAAAAGGCTCTCCTCTCTTTGTATAATGGTATCCCAATGAGAAAGTAGTACTCTCATCTATCTCTCTCCGTTTCCCTTATTTTCTTTCTCTCCTTTTAATTATGTCTCATTAGTTCTCTCCCTCATATACAAACAAGAAACATATTCATCTTAGTTTGCATTTTATAATACTTTTATAACAATGGAATTTAATACACTTTTGCACATTTTTTACTTTAAAAATTATATAAATCAATAATAATTTTAAAATTCACTTTTAAGCAATGTTTTACAAACTCTATCGGTAAATGAAGCAAAAAGTTTACCGATTCACAATTTAGAAATCGAATCGAATTGAAATTGGATCAAGAAAGTCGTTAATCAATTATTGGTCTAATTTTTAAAACATTGTTTATAAGAAACTAGTGACTCCATGTTTGGAGTGATTTTGAAAAGGTAGCATTTTTATTGGTTGTTGAAAATTTCTATAGAAAATATAAAGAAAAATGGGAGGGATGAAAAATAAAAAATAAAATTTAAATTCAATCAAATACTTTTTTGGACCAACTTTTTCTTTTAGCTATTCATATTCTTTAAAATGATGGATTATTTTTGTCATTCTCGGTCTAAAATCATCAATTTATACCTCTTTCTATCGTTTTTTTTTTCTTTAATAAAGTGGTTGTTCCACATAAATATGAGTTTTATTTTGTTTTTTGTAATTGGTTGTTTTATTACAACGTTTGGTTTTGTGTTGTTGTCTTATTACGATGTTTTTTTTTCATCGTCTTGTTGCGGTGTTTTACACATCTTCGATGAGACAAGAACAACAAATCAGATTATGATCGATATTATATTATAGAACTTGAATCATAGGTATTCTAGTCATTATAGGATTATCAAATTTGTAGGTTTTGAACCGATTTATTATGTTATTAACTTGAGTTTTGTTTCATTCTTTATAGTTTTTAGTGATAACCGTGTTTATATCGTTATATTGTTAGTTTGAATCAATAAAATTACTTTATTTAAAAATATATATACTTTTTTTACTTAATGTTTTACAATTTTTTTTTACTTAATTCAATAAAATATTTTTATATATTAGTTCAAACTCATTTTATAGCAACCTACCTCCAATCATATGATCGTCTGTTTTGGGCTCAAGAGGTGCTTCAAAACATGTTTACTTGTCGACATGCTTATGTTTAGCTCAATTGGTTAGAACGTTTAATGTTTAAATGCAGGACATGAGGAAGGGGTTCAAGTCTCGGGACATTTTACTACGATATATTAAAAGTGGTTAGCTTTCAAAAAAGCATGTTTACTTAATTAAAAGTAGTTAATTATGTGTAAAACCCGAGAAAATTCTAATTTTCCAAAATTCAGAAATGGTACTCGTCAACCGAATTTTTCTGTGATCCTCGACGACGAAACTGACTTCCAATTGGCCGAATTGTCTCATTTAAATCCAAATTTACCAGATCGAATTTCATTAATTCCGAGACAAATAAAATTTCACGCCTTTCGAGGCATCGTGTCGAAGACAAAGATGACATCTGCGGAGAGGCACGCGACGCGACACACACCTACTACACGTAATCTACGTGAACACATATCAGATGACAATGGAGGATAAGAGATAAACGCTATATTGCCACGTCAAAAAGCCCTTAAAGTCAAACTAAAGGACAAAAAAGGAATTAAATAAAAGAAAAAGAAGAAAAGACATCTTCTTCTCCAATTTTTGCCTGGTACATGCAATGGAGGAGGAAAACAGGTTTTAGAGAGAGAAAGTCCAACTTCTCTCTAGATTTCTCGACGTTCGGACCGTCGGTTCCCGACGAGCTAAGAGGCAAAGTTGCTCTATAGGCAAGGGCTACGCGGGGACACCGATTTTGTGGAGTTTCGATAACTCCGGTAGGTGTGTCTTTTCCTTTACTCGATTTATTTTTCTTGCCAAGCAGACATTTTAATTACTGAGATTCATGGGCGCCTGACGGCCAAGGCTTGCCCAAAATATTCGACCGGTGCAAAAGAAATCCCTAGCGGTCGGAATGTGTCGAGACCTGTGGTTTCCATCGCTCACTTGATCGTGTGTGGTTTGCGGTTGCCGGGTGGGATTCAAAATGAATTGCTTAAATTGCTATTGTACCAGTGATCTAATTTTGGTGTTATTACTATGAATTGAATAACATGATGTGAGTTAATTTTTTGTTAGTATATGCATGTTTAATATATATTAACATGAATTGCCGAAACCCAAGATATCATTTCATATGCACCGGGCACTTCTAGAATAGTAGTGTGGAGTGCATGACAAATAAAACTAAGGTCAAGTTTCAAACAATGAATTCTTTTGTAAAATTATTAAAAATAATAATTTTATCGGAAAGTTGTCCGAAGAATTGTGCTCGGAAAATTGTCCAACAATTCACGTTGGAGGGCCCTATGAACTGTTTCGGAGAGTTACCCAACAAATTCACCCTCGGGCTGATCGGTCTAACGATGATATCGTAGGGTTGTCCTCAATTAAAACAAATATTTTTGTTTGGAAAATGATTTTTATACATGGCTGTATTATAAGGAGGAGTTTGGTGAGGTGACTTGAGACATGGGATTGGGTACGTGGGTATTCAAGTAGGATCACGATTTGCCAATGTTGCTTTATCATTATACGCAAGACTTAAAGGCGTGAGTAACCCATGTAGGAGATTATCACTTCACGGTACGCTCACCCCGCCGGCGAAAAATTATTTCAAGACAGGAATGTTCGAAGACGACGCTCACTAGAGGCCGTTTTGAGAAGAAAGCCGGATTGTGGCTTTGATATTTTTTTTGTAAAACATGTATTATAAATTCCTAATTTTAATATATGTTCAGATAAGAGTGTAATTAACTCTTGAACTATTGTAATATAGTTGGTTGAAATTTTTTGGTGAGTATGATGTAGGCCAATGTGGCCATTTTTACTACGATGTGTTCCTCATGACGCGAGACACACGCTTTTTCCTGTGTCACTGCGGTCAACGGGGACCCTCGGGAAATGAGGCATCACATTATGTATGTACGTATTCGATTTTCTCATATATGGTACGATAAAATTATTTTGCTATATTTCTTAATTATTATTTTTTATGTTCATCATACCTAAGGATCAAAATATCAAGAACCACTCGATATATCTAAGAATCGGATTTTACCGAAATATCTAAGAAAATATCTGCGGATATTTTTACAAAATATCGACCGATTAAAATTTTTCATATTTTAATTATATGTATGATGAGAAATGTGATTCATATCTTAATTAAGGTAGATTAAAATTAAATGGATTAGTAATTACTAAATTAAATATCTTATATTTAATGTATTATTCATATATTATTATGTTAAAGAGATATTATTTATTTGTTTTTATATTATTATAAATATTACGTAGAGCACGAGTGAGGATTCAAATATTACATATTATAATTTAAATTTTTTGTAAATGATATTACTTTATTTCTAAATTAATATTCGATTTAAAAATATTATGTTATAAATGAAAAATAAAAAATAAAATATTATAAAGTATTTACAACAAATAAATAATAAGATAATATAAAAAGCTATACTTATATATAATAAAGCAAGAATCACCTACTATGCATTGTAGGGTGTCACTTTCTGCAAGATTTCATGCTCAAACCCTTGTAAGATTTTTTCATTCGGAAATACGAAATATCGAAATTACATCGAAAAACCAAAATTTCGGAAAATTTGTTCCCTGATCATACCTAGCTCATGTAATAGAGCATTCAATGTTTCAAAAGGTAAGGGCATAGGGAATAGAGGGAATTTTTAGAAAATTAATGTAAAATTTTAAAATAAATCTAAAAAAAACATGATTTGAAAAATAATCCCAAGTTTTTAGTGTATTTTTCTTCACGTAGGATGAAGATTAAAAAAAGAAATGATGTCTCTTCTAAATTCGTAATTTCTAAAACTTTAGAAAATGTCTATTTAAAAGATACTTTTAGTTTAAATTCATAATTTTTGAATCTTTAAAAAGTGTATCTTTAAGAAACACTTTCAATTATATTCATAATTTATAAAACTTTAAAAAGTGTTTCTTAAAAAGAGTTAAAATATAAGGTTTCCAAAATTTTAGATAGTGTCTCTTTAAGAGACACTTTCAAGTGGCATACAATAATTTAGGATTATTTCTCAACCTTGTGTATTGGATGAATTTTTATTATTTTTTGGGCTAAATCTCGGAAAAGCCCGAAAATGGAGGATCCTAGGTACGGGTTCTAATAGAGATAGTTCACTATATTATAACTAAAATGTTTAGCTTTCAAAAAAAGAAATTACTATTTTTTTTATCAAATCAGCTTTGAAAAATATTTTTAAAACGTTTCTTTTATATTTGGGAATGAATTTAAAAAATTTGAGTCATATCTTTTAGAATGTTCCAAACAACAATTGGAAAGTTAAAAGTATTTTATATAAATCATATATCCTATTATTTATTTAGTCCACAGATAAGATATTATTCTATTTATTATCATATATAAGGTTGAACCACAAATAGAATAAAAAAAGTTGTAAGATATATTATCTAATTTATTTTCCATTAACTTATTTACATATTTTGTAAAAATACAAATAAAATTTCTGATTAAGGAATTAAAATTTAGTAGTTAAATATATATATATATATATATATATATATATATATATATATATATATATATATATATATATATATATATATATATATGGCAATTGTCAGTTTTACGACGCTTTATTTACGATCGATTCAAACGGGTAAAATATATTGGATTAGATTGATACAACAAATCATATTATGGTCGTAAATATGTTACAAAACTGGAGTATGTTGTCAAATTTGAGTCTTATGTATTATAGTCACTATAATTATCAAATTTGTAGGCTTTGGGCCAATTTTATGCTATTAAACTAGGTATTATTTAGTGTTTCCTCTATAATTTTTAGCAAGTTTATATCTGTGTTTCTATCGACGTATCATTAATTATTAGTTTGAATCAATAAAATATTTGAATCATGAAATTTAATGAAAATAAATATAAAAAAAATTATTTATCATATTTAAAATTAGGGGGAATTATGTTTAGGTGGAATGAAGAGACTTAATTTATGAAAATATAAACTAAATTTATGAAACAAGCCACACATTAAATGAAGTCATATAAATTATTAAAACATGTGGTAAGATAGTAACATCACATTTAAACAAAAAAAATACCTCTTATGTTGAACTCATATGCTCCTCTTTTCTCCCTTTACTCCTTATCTCCAACCACACCCTAACCTGAACCCTATCGAGCTACTTTTTAATGACGTAATACCCTTAAAAAACAGGCCAGGTGATAAATGACATCACATCAAAAGTTAAAAATACCCTTCATATGGGACCCACATGTTCTTCCCTTCTTTCTCCTCTCTCCTCCTTTCTACTTCTCAATATCCCCATCACGCCAGGTGAACCCCATCGAGTTACGCATTAATATAACATCTGATAGTTATCTAATGTGACACCCTTCACTAATGTGTAATATAACACCCTTATATTTAAAAAAAATGAAAGTATCATTATGTTTAAATAAAATAAATTATTCGTTTTTTTAAAATTTTTATCAAAATTTTACTAAATTTTTTAAAAAAAATCTACTAAATGAAAAATCAAAATTTATTTTTAAATTTTTAAATAATTTTAGATATTTATAATAAAATTAGTACAGAATGTTAAATTAATGTTTTAAGTGTATTATATTAATGGAGGGTGTTACATTAGTGCTTTTCAGGGTGTTATATTAGTGCTTTTCAGAGTGTTACATTAATCATTTAAGGGTGTTATTAGTATTGTAACTCCAACAAGGTTCAATGGGGTGAGAGTGTGATTGGAGATAAGGAGGAGAGATGAGAGATGAGCATGTAGGTTGCAGCGCCCCGTTCTCGGCCCGACCCGATTGGCGGGTCCGAACCAAATCCGAGATGCTCAGTTACCACTATATCACTTTATCAAATACTTTTCATTAATATAAACATTTTCGTTTTCAAATCTTTGTGGAAGTGATTTCAATTCGGTAGTCCCGTAAACATTTACATTTAACAAAATACATTTACAATGAGGGCATTCCAAACCTTTTCAAAATGATCTACAAAATGGATGTTCAGAGTTCAAATTGTTTTTAAAAAATATCAATGTTTAAAAGAAATGGAGTAAATGCATATGACGGAGCATACTCCGTAATTCTTTATCTATGACTCGACGCTCCTCGATCTTACCTTGGGTCCTCTTTCAATCACTATCAATCTCGATACCTGCGCATTGATAAAAACAATACGCTAAGCATTTTCATGCTTAGTGGTTTTATACAATTCCATTCTTCTGTTTCAGTTTGAGTCGAATCATGAAGTTTTACTAAACAAACTTTCAAATCTTTTTTGATGATCAATGTCAATACAGTACATATACTTATTTCATATACAATCATTTATGTTTCATTGATCATCCCAAATATACACTTTCATATGCAATAAATCATTTATAACCAAATTATGCATTTCACCATGCTCTTTTCATTTCAATTTGCAATCATGCTTTTCAATACCAATATGTTAACAATTCAAAGTCAATTCAGTTCTGTCCTTAACGAATTTAACCTATGTTTTCGGTATATAGGATATTGAAATCACCGACACGATCCCGCTGGGCTGCAGGCCAGTATAAAAACATTTGATTTATAACACAACACCCCATTGGCCGACCGGTTATTAAAAATCAATTCGCGAACACCTACCAATATTGTCCCACCGGGTTGGACATGCTGACACATCAATACATTTGTTCGCAGTACTACTAATTGGACCCTTATTGGTATACCAATATATCCTTAATGCGAATTAAACGGTTAACATTCTATTAAAGGTGTTCAAATCCTTTATAGCAAAATACAGTACAATATGTACATTTGTATAAACAGTTCATTTTCAATACTCATGCAATTTTCATATGCAAACATTTAACAATCAATTATCTCAAATCAATTAAAACAAATCAATATGCTTTTCTTATACATTTAGAACAAACATTTCAAATCTTGAAACGAGAATTGGGGAAGATAGAACAAACCAATCTATCTCTTCCTTTTTGCCTTGCAGTCAATCTCAATCCAAGGTTAGGTGATCCTCACCGGCCCCTAGCAAATCACACACATCACATTTAGTGTACTAGCACTAACCACACTTAACGAATATCGCTTCACCGAGGCGGCGAAGTACGGTACGTTTTTCACTTAGTTTCATTCTTAATTGAACCCCCATTAATCATTTATTAGGGTTCCTAAACAATAGGTGTACGAATACGAGACTTTCGAAACAAAATACAAAAATTTTCTCACTGTGAACAGTGTCTACGCTGCAATGTAGCATTGCTACGCTGCGGCTTAGCAAAGTTACGTCGTGGCGTACCCGAGAGGTGTCGGCGAGGGCATCCCACGCTGCGGCGTAGGGCTACGCTGCGTCGTGGGTTCCCTACGCTGCAACGTAGGAGCTCGTGTTTGCCCAAATTTTTCTGGTTTTCCCTTTTTACAATTTTCTCTAAAAATCACCCCAAAATCCAAATGAAACTCTAGAAATCACTCCCAAAGGCATTCTAGTATCCTCTTAAACCAACCATGAGCAAAACCCATGGATGGATTAGGGTTTTTCTAACCTAAACATCATTTAAAGAAATTTAGGGTTTGGTTCTTACCTCAAATCCCCTTGCACTTGAAGTGTGACGCCCCAAAACCGGGGGTCCGTTGACAACCCGTCAACCCATGGAATATTCGTGGATGTCAGGTAACCCGACACCACTCATGAAAATCGGGCAGAGTCTCCTTTGTACGGGGAGCTCTACCCAAGATACAACTTGTCCCAAACAGTTTACTATGACCACACGGTCCATGCGAGTAAATAATCGCCACTGGGCCCCTCGCGATCAATACTCACAAAATACACCAACTATATTACCATAGTTCAAGAGTTAATAAATTACTCTTTACTAAACATATATCAAAATTTAGAGTTTTAATACATGTTATACGAAACGAAACCCAAAGCCACAACCCTATTTTCGAACGCTGGGCCTAGCATTGTCAGCCCTCCTCGTACACCTCGTAATTCGAAATAAACGATCCTCGACGCTGGAAAGAAAGCCTCAATAAATGAGCACTTTCTACATGGGTTACTCCCCACCTAAGTACACATGTCATGGCAAACAATCACATCCAAGCAATTACATGAACCTACTCGAATGTCTACATGCCCAATCCCATGTCCCGAGTCCTCACCAACTCCCTCACATATGTCTAAGTCGAATGCGAGTAAAATATCCAGTTTTCAAAACAAAAGCTTTTTGTTCTCAAAAACTTACTACCAAAATTCGGTAAATATATTGGATTACCCTCCGAGGCAAATTGCTAGATAACGCTCCGAAACAGTCATAGTCCTCATTTGAAGTGATCTATTGGATGACTCTCCAAGGAAATTCTTCAAAAAATCTTCCTTTGAAATTCCTTTCACAAACATTTTTCCTTTTTATTTTCTTTCATGTCATGCACTCACTTCTAATATTCCCAGTGGTGCCCGCTGCATACTTTAACGCATTATGCCAATCCCCACAAACTCATGCTAATATATAAAACATGTATATACTAACATATTTAATCCACATAAATCATGTTATTAAATTCACATCAATAACACCAAAATTAGCTCACATTGCAGAATTAACAAACACAAAGAATTCATTTCGAATCACCAACATCATAAAATTCGCACTGAAAAAATCATGTCACTATTTTTATATGAATAGTGAAACCCTTGGCCGTGGGCAATCGGTTTCACTCGCCACAACAATGGGGATTTTCCACTCTGGCTCAAAGCTTTGAGATCGAAACACTAATTCAAGCCCCTATCCCCAACCATTTACATGGCTCTTAGCCAAAGAATAACACAAGTAGGAAAATATCCTTACCTCTTGGATTTGTCGGAACTCCATCAAATCGGTGTCCACACGTAGCCCTCACCACGTAGATCGACTCATATTGTTCGCCGAACTCCACTATCCGAATCCACTTAAATCTGTATAGAATTTAGTTTCTTCTCTCTCTAAAACCAGAAAATCCCAGCCACCACACGTTTTCTCCTTTCAAATGGAGAAGAAAACTATTCATTGTTTTGTCTTATACATTTAACATTTTCAATAATTCCCATCATGTCCTTTCCTTTCATTATTTGACACATGGCTTAATCTAAGCCATTCATCTCATCCTCTCTCTAATCATGAAACATGTGTCACATGCAGATTGTGAAGAGCGACTTTTTGTCACATCACACGCCTTTCACAGTTCGCTTTTCTTTATCAATTCGACACTCGTTGCTCTCAAAACGTGAAATTCCTACCGTCTAGAATTCGACAAAAATTTGACGGTAGCTGGGGATTTCCCGCAAGACGATTCCAACGGTGGAACTGCCATTATCCAAGATCTAGAAAAATTTCAGATTTTTACCGAAATTATTACCCTTTTGCCATTTTTCAAAAAATTTGAATTTTCCTGTGATTTCCTTATGGCCTCCCCTTAAAAGGAATTTCATTCCAAATTCCGACAATCATAACAAAACCACATGCATATGCAACGGCACCATGTCATGCATGCAACTAGCTATTTAAGTATTAAACGACTAAACCACGTACCTTCATCCCTAAACAAGAAGGATAGGTGGGCCCGCACGTGTCCCGCTCCCACGCTGACTCCTCTACTCCACTCTGCCGCGATAAGACTCCCTCACTAGCCCTGCCCGGGCCTTGCGCTCACAAAAACTGATCCCGCTATCCATAATGCACACCGGGTCCCCTCCTCGAAGGTCCCATCCGTGTCAACCCCCAATCTCTCCCCAATCCACTACATGAGCCGGATCCGAGTGTACCGAGCATGGAGACGTGAAATACCCGTGACACCCGACATGCTAGGGCAGAAAGCCAACCCGCGACACTACTCGTCACCCCAGGCATCTCGAAGGGCCCAATGAACCTCGACGATGCCTCGCACTTGGCCGAACCTCGACCACCCTCTTAGGCATCACCAAGAAGACGCGTGGATTCCAACCTTGAACTCGCGGTCGACGCGCCGTACACAAGATACCTCTTCACGGCCAGCCGCGAGAAGACGCCGTATCAAGCCCACCTTCCTGGCGGTTCTAATCATACCGCACTGATGGAGCTCTTCCCACTCCGGGTCTAACATATCGATGATCTACACGGGCCTCCCATACACAAGCCTCATATGGTGTCATTTGTACACTTCGCCTAATAACCGGCTAAGGTTGTAAGCTGGCTCCACTCAAGGGCAAATGCCTTCCCAGCCTACCCTTATGATCCAGACGCATGCTCGCAAGATGCTCTCTAACACCCGTATGGTCCTCTCGTGACCGACCATCTCTCCGTGGGTGGGAGCTGTACTCATGGTCGTACCGTAGCTCCATAAATTTTGGAAACTCCTCCAAAAGCGCCACTGCGAACCTCTGGTCTCTATCCGACACTATGGATACCGGTACTCCATGTAGCCGAACTATCTCGAATATACACCCGCAGAATCTCTCCAATGTGAAGTCATCCGCAGCGCTAGAAAATGTGCCGACTTCGCGTGAGCCGGTCCACTATCACCTATACGGCATCATGTCCTCGCGTGCACAAAAAGGCACCACGCACCCACCGCGGATTTTAGCTCCCACCCACCACCACCCACGCTGGCAGCCCCCGGCTTCGGTGCTCACCCTTAACCCGCCGATGCGAGACATCATCGAACAAAGTCCCCTTCACGTGTCTCTTCATCCCGCTCCAATAAGATCGCTAAGAAGATCGTGGTACATCTTTGTGCCAATTTTAGATGCACAAATCGAGAGCAATGAAACCCCCGAGGATCTCTCTCTCAACCATTCAACCTGGGAACCACTACTCCGCCCTTATACCGAAGACTACCATCTACGTGAATGGTCCACCACACCGCACTGACCAGACTCGGCCCCCGATGGACACCATCTCCAGCCCCGCCCTCAGACCTCGATCACCGCTTCAACAGACTCGCGCTACTAAACCCCTTAACGTACCCCCGAGCCCCGCCACCGATCGTGTTCTAAACCGTCCCACGTACCGAGCAATCGCCACTCCCGTGAGCTTTCTTCATACTAGCCACGCTCCCCCGTGATCTCCGACCGAGTGCATCAGCCACCACATTTGCCTTACCATGGTGGTAATGCAAAGTGAAGCCATAATCCCTGTGTGAACTCATCCATCTCGCGCCGCTCATACCAGGTCCCGGCCGCGTGAAAATATACTTCGCACTTTCGTGGTCTCAGCATACCTCGAACTCTTCGCCATAGCAATGCGCGCCAAATCTTCGGGCGCGAAGACTAAGGCCGCTTAACTCCATGTCGTGTGTGGGGTAATTCTCGCTTCATGATTTTTCAACTCGACGGAACCATAAGCTACCACCCTCCCGCGTGACAGATCAAACACATCCTGGGCCCGCCTCGAGGCATCACAATACACTCGCAGACTAGCTCCGTCCGGACTATCAAGATAGGAGTTGAAGTAAGCCTCCTCTTCAACTCTTGGAATGCCTCATCGCATCAATCATCCCAATCAAACTTGACCTCCTTCTGGGTCAATCTCGTCATAAGTGCCGCTAATCGGGAGAAATCCTCAATGAATCTCCTATAGTACCCAGCCAATCCCAAGAAACTACGATTCAAGACCGACTTCGGCCTCCCAACTCATCACGACCAACCTCTCTAGGTCCACCGACATCGCCCTCGAGGCCGACACCACGTGTCCCAAAACTTCACCTCGCAGTCAAAACTCGTGACTCTAATCGAACTTACCAGATAGCCGATGGTTTCTCAACAATCGCAAACGATCCTCGTGATCCTCATGTTCCCACTGACCGGGAGTATCAAAATGTCATCCACCAGGACTACAATAACCGATCTGCATAGGGTTGAATAATTCTATGCATGAGATCCATGAATGCCGCTGACGCATTCGTCAATCCAAAGGGCATCATCATAAACTCAAAGTGCCCATAATCGCTGGCCCTAAACTGCCTTAGGGATATCTGCCTCCTAACCCTCGTACCGATGGTAACCAAGACGAAGGTCTATCTCGAGTAGACTCTCGCTACCTCCCGCCTAATCAAACAAATCAATAATCCTCTGGCAATGGGTACCGATTCCTTAACTCGTAACCCCGCTCAACTTCCCGAGTCAATGCACACAATAAGGGTCTCGCCCTTCTTCTTCACGCATCGTAACCTGAGCGCCCATGGCGGAAGCGCCGTGTCCCACCGAACTCCGCCCAAAGAGCCCCTATAAATCGACTCGAAGTTCCCGCAACTCCAACCCGGTGCCATTCTACGCGGAGTCATAGAGATGGGCGAAGTACCGTGGTGTAACTTGGATACCGGGTCTACAACCTCCTACGAGAGGCAATCCCAGAGGCCTATCCGAAAACGCCCTCATACTCGCAAACTACTGAGGACTAAGTCCGGGCCCCACTCGGGCTCCCCAGTAAGGCTTAGCTAACTCCGCTAATCGGTCTTATGACACCCGGACTCGTGATATCGTCTGGGGCAAAATATCACGCTGTCCCCCGAATACAACACGAGCAATGGGCCCTACGTGTAAAGCAGAAGAATCTCTCCTACGCTCACAATCGACACAACTCAGAGCCTATTAGCCAATCCATCCCAAGGATGACGGCCGAACTCCCGGAGCATGTCCATGACTCAGTCCATCAGGAGGAACTCCCAAGATCTCACCGCAACCACGACATATCATCCCTATCCTCGCCCCAATCCCTGTGGAACTCACATACAAGGGCTCCTCCAAGGCCTCAACCTCTAAGCCCAACTCTATCACAATTGATGCAGTATCTCTAAGGTGTAAACACAGCCTCGAAACACTATTTACATACCGAAAAATATTTCATGCACAATGTCAATGCATTCATAGGTAATGCAAAACAATTAATTCTATATATTAAATCATAATCAATAACAAAAAAAATTTATTTTATTTTTAAAAAAAATTTACTCGATTTTATTTTTTTTTATTTTTATTTTTTTGAAAAACCTCGGAATGCTGTCAGAATGCTGTTCATGAACAAGTCCCAAATAAAGACTCATACAAAGCAGACCGAGTCAAAATTGAGTCGAGCGCACAAAGGTACTCCACCTCGTCTGCAAATTTCGTCATCAAGACCCTTTTTTTTTTTTTTTTTCCACTCAAATTTTTTTTTTTCATTCCAGCTACTGGAAAACCACCCAAAAAATATATTTATTTATTTTTTTCATTCAGTAGAACCAAATAAATTTATTAAAATTTATTTTATTTTATTATTATTTTTTCGCTTACATTATCAAAACCTCAAAAAAAATTTCTTCTCATCATTTTTTTTTCCTATGTGCTATTCACTAAGCACACAATCACACAATTCATACAACACATGATCACACATCACTTATGTTATACACACTAATCACACATAAAACACCATGCATGTAAGGTTCTTAACTCGTCCCGTGGATCCGCTCCGGATAATCACATGCCTAAAACCTCTAACATCGAGCTTACTCAAGCTTCGTGATGTTCTTACATCCTTATAACCATGGCTTAAGCCCAAGTCCCTCAAGCCCTGTATTCGTTCTGCCTTCTACACCCACCGAGCCCTGTGCACCGCTTACCTTATCTCTCGATACTGCTCGTGACGCCCCCAAAACCGGTTCGCCGACAACCCGTCAACTCGCTAATATTCTTGTGATGCTCCAACCCGACACCAATTAGAGGAAAATCAAGCAGAGTCTCCCTTTGTACTGGAGCTCTACCCAAGATAACCTCATTCCAAATAGTTTACTATGACCACACGGTCCACATGCGTAGTAAAATAATCGCTACTGGGCCCCCGTGATCAATACTCACAAAATACACCAACTATATTATCATAGTTCAAGAGTTAATAAATTACTCTTTACTAAACATATATCAAAATTTAGAGTTTTAATACATGTTATACGAAACGAATACCTAAAGCCACAACCCGACTTTCTTCTAAACGCGACCTTTAGTGAGCCGCCGTCCCGTACACTCCCCGCATCTAAATAGTGATCCCCGACAGCGAGCAAAGTCCAAGAGCGATAATTCCTCTACATGTTACCCTCACCCAAGGCACATGTCATGGCAAACAATCACATCCAAGCAATTACATGAACTCCACTCGAACGCCTATGGAGCATGCCCAATCCCACGGCCCAGTCCTCACCGACTCCCCCCACAAATGCCTAAGCCGAATGCGAATAAATATATAGTTTTCAAAACAAAGCTTTTGTTCTCGAAAACTTACTACCGAGATCTCGGTAAATATATCGACTACCTCCTACGGAATCGCTAGATACAAGCCCGAAACAAATTTCACGGTCTTCATCCGCGATCTCATTGACGACTCTCCAAGGCAATTCTTCCTAAAATCTTCCTTCCTCAAATTCCTTTCACAAACATTTTTCCTTTTGCCTTTCTTTCATGTCATGCACTCACTCCCACATATTTAGTGGTCCCCAGCTGCATATGAAATGCATTATGTCAATCCTAACAAACTCACAAGCATTATATAAACACGTATATACAAACACAATTAATTTACATAAATCATGTTATTAAATTCACATCATCAATACAAAATTAGCTCATATGGCCACTTAACAAACAAAAAACAACGGCTCTCAATCACTCAACATCATAAAAATTCGCACCAAAATCACGTCACTATTCATAACAAATAAACCTCTGCTCAAGACTGCTCACTCGCCACAACAACGGGATTTTTCTCCACTCTGCTCAAAGCTAAACCGAAAAATTACCTAGCTTAATTCAAGCCTCGTAACATCCCCAACCATTTACTACGCCTTATCCAAAAGAATAACACAAAGAGAAAGCATCCCTACCTGAGTCAGTTTCAACCCCACCAAATCTGTCCATGCCGCCTCGCTAGATCGATTATTCGCTTCGTCAGACCGACGACCGAATCTGGCTTTTCAGAATCTGTATAAATGGGGCCTTTCTAAAACCGTAAAAATCATCCCAGCCACTACACGTTTTCTCCTTTCAAACGGTAAGCAAAACCATTCATTGTTTTTGTCTGGCGCATTTAACATTTTCACACCCCATCATGCCCTTCCTTTCTGTTTGGACACACGCTACTAATCTGGGCTTCATTCATCTCATCATCTCTAATCACGCAATACGCACATATGCGCATACTGTAGAGAGCGACTGGTCACATCACACGCCTTCATAAAGTTAGCTTTGACCTCACCCACACCCCATTTAAAAACGCGAAATTCCAATCGCCTCTGGCACCGACGAAACTCCACGCAATATAGCTGATTTCATAGACTATCTCCAACCGGTCCGCTCTTCATTCAGATCTGTAAAAATTTCGGATTTTTACAGAAATTACCATTTTGCCATTTTTCAGAAAATTTGAATTTTCTCGGTTTTACATGAAGCCCTAGCCTTTTTTCTTCTTCCTTCTTGCAAGATCTTGAACAAACATAGAGAGATTCACACAAATCTCCAACTATTTCCAAAACCCTAGCCTTTTCTCCTCTCCCACTATCTCAAAAACGTTTTTGCACAAGTGGGAGGTTTCTAAGACCACATTTGGTCTTATTCTTCATTTTAAGTGTAAGGCCATGTTTGCCTTACACACAAATTCCTTTTCCCATTTTTCTCTTTTTTGGTCTTTATTTCACTTTCATTTATCATTTAATTCACTTAGCATTTAAGCTTATTCTATTTTTAACCCTTAGGTTCTCATTTTACAAATTTCCAAATATACCATTTTTCATTTAAGCTTATTTTCTAGCTCAATCAATTTCTCGTTTTTAAAGATATAATATTTAATCATACGCCAATATAAGTTCATTCTTCACTTTTCATAATTTAACAATTTATCAATTTTTCTTCTCGAAAAACCCAAATTCGACTCAATTTTATATCCTAATGATATAATAAAATTATTATAAAATTATAAGATTTGTGAGTTACATAAGTCCCATATGAAGGGCATTTTGGGTATAAATGTAACGCCACTGCTCCCACGCTTTAATAATTTGTGCAAGGCCTATTTCACGTCGACTTTGTTTACAAAAGTTCTGGGCTTCTATTTTCATAACCTATTGATTCCACCTAATTATAATCCCCCTTAAGACCTTGCTTGGTTAAACTAATTGGGGAGCTATGATTCACTTTCAATCCGTTCTTATAGGGTGTTTGGTAAAAACACCTAAGCTATGATAGTTGATTAGGGCTAAACAACTAATTATTGGAAAAAAAAAAAAAACAAATTGTAGCTTTTTATAAAATGCTCATGTAAAAATATTATATTTTCCATGTTTATCCTTCTTGCCTTATTTACATAAATCTTTTAAGAAATTTGTTATATGGAAAAAAGATCCAAGAAAAAAAAAGGAAATACACATATGAAGATTTTATTAATGTAAAAAATAATTATCTAAGCATAAAAAATAATTAAAGCAATAGACATACAAATTATGTTTTTAAAATATATATAAATATATTTAAAAAATTTAAATTATAAAAAAAAGTTATATTTTTATAAAATATTTATGTTACCTAATTATTTTATAATTTTGAGATAATATTTTTATTCAATAATTTTATTTAATTGATTATCTTTTTTAAATTGAAATTTTATCCTTAATTATTTTATATATAGATAAATATTTGTTTTAATTTATTTGTGATAATTATATTGATTTTTTATATTTTATGTTTACTTATTTAATATAATAAAATTATAATTCAAAATAAACTCTACCTCAAAATGGAATTTTTATGATATGACTATGAAATTTTTATGACATAGAGCTATAAATATATTGATATTGATTGATTAATGACATGATATCATAATAGAAATTTTTAATTTTTTGGGATGGAAAAGGTGAGAAAAGATGTGAAGCAGAAAAAGGCGAGTGGTGGGAAGCGGGGAGAGGGGCGAGTGGGGGGTGGGTTGGGATTTGGGAGAAACGCGGGTGAAAAAAGCTAACCAGATGGACTGAGGAGGCGTCTGGTGAATGGTTGGTTTTGATTCCTCTCCTCGTTTGTGGAGAGGAGAGAAAGAGAAAGAACCCCCCCCCTTTCTCTCTCTACAATTTCAACATCTATTCTTCTTTCTCTCTCTCCCCCTTTCTCTCTCCCCTTCCCAATCAATCTGCCACCGCTTTTCCAATACAAATCTTTTGCATAATCGTATCAACTGCTTAACTCCTTTCAAATTGGTGTGATCACACCCAATCAGAAGAAGAAGAAGAAGAAGAAGAAGAAGAAGAAGAAAAAGTAGAGGGGGTTTGAGGATTTTGCTCCTTTGGGTAATGGGAATTCCGGCTGCTCAAAAGTGATGACAGCTGGATGGAATTCGACGCCGGAATTCCGATGCCTCGAGCGCAAGTGACCGAGGGATCCTCCCTCTCTCCCTCGCTCAATCAAGGTTCTTCCTGCTATGATTTTAAGCCTTCCCTTTTCTTTTTGTTGTCTTGGTTGGAATTCTGTGTAGTGAAGTTCTGCTTCTGGGTCTGGTTTGATCGAAGCTGAAATGCGAGTTTTGTGGTGTTTTCCTCGTGGATTTCCAATTCGGAAAAGTAAATCATAGTTCAAAATTGATGCTTATTTTATTTTGTGGAAAATGATTTTTTTTTTCGAAATTAAATTTTGGGTTCTCGAAGTCTTTTTGTAAAGTATGTCAAATTTGGTTTGATCATTTCCTTAATTTGTTTGGTGAATTTTGTTCTGCACATTTTAATCCTCAAGTTTGTATTTGCAAAATACATCAATTTGGTTTGATCAACGATAAAATGTCAGTTTCTTTTGATTTTGTGCTTTTGCGTTTTTTTGAAACTTTTGTGAATGAACAATTTCTTCTTTTGTTTTACGATTGAAGTTCCTTTAGGTGTAATGTTTTTATTTGTCCAGGTCGTTTTGAAAAGCAGATAAATTTTCGTTTGATGATAGCTAAAATTTAAGGTTCTTATTACCTTTTACTCTATTTCTTTTCCCTTTAAGAATCAGAAAATTCATGAAATTTGGTTCGATTAAAGCTGAAATGTCAGTTTCTTTTGTGTTTTTTATCCCTTTTTTTTGTAATAATTTTTTTTGGTTTAGTTAAAGATATAATCTGCTTTTGGGCACCCATAAACGATTCATTTGTTTTTATTTAGCATTTTCAATTCTCAGTTCTCAATTCTTGTCAAGGAAAAAGGTTCCTTTTTGATAAATGAAGTTTGTTTTTTTTTGTGCAGTCTGTGATGATTTTTGTTGTTTCAAATATGTTTCTGGAAATGAAGTGACATTTGGATGACCATAGTGGAAATGCGATTTTGTTTTGTCTTTCTTTTCCGCAATTTCTTTTATCGGTTTTTCTTTTGAAGCACGGATGAATTTTGCTTGTTCCAAAGCTAAAATTCAAATTTCTGTGAGAGAAATTTCTAAAGAAGGAAAAATTTATATCACAGTATGTAGAATATGTTGTGGTGTATGTGGAATTTTATTTGGATTCAATTTACGGTTTTGCACTTGAACATATTGGATAGCTTTCAAAGCAATTTGGTGTTTAGTTTAGATGTTGTTGTTCTATGTGACATTGTTGTTTCAGTTTAAAATTACCTAACTTTTGGAATTTTTAGTTATGCCATGTTTGTTTTTATGGAAAGAATGAAACATGAGGACCATAAAATGCTTACACAATCATGGACAAAAGGAGAGTGGATTAAATTTTGGAAATGGAAAACCAAGACAACTTTTCTTCATGCAAGATTGTTCTTTAAAATGTTTATTTGCAGTAAAGAATCTTGATATCCCAATGAATCTATAATAAAACATAAGAACTTTGAAACTTGCAGGAAGCTGTTTTGCAAATCCCTTCAAGCTTATGTTTGACCATTGCTTTGAAAGATTATGTATTTGAACTTACTTCTTCTTTAGTTTGTGACATGAGAAGTATTTTTATGACTAACTTTCCTTATTCCAGATGGGATGTGGCAAATAAACTTGAGATCAAGTGAAACAATGGAGTCTGGACCTTATCCCGAGCGTCCAGGAGAACCAGACTGTTCTTACTACATCAGAACGGGATTATGCAGATTTGGGATAACTTGCCGGTTTAATCATCCTCCCAATAGAAAACTGGTAAAAAAAAGGATGAATTTATGGCCTCAGAATTAATATTATGCAAGAAATGTCTGTAAGTGGGCACACTAGAATCTTGGTTTTCTAAGGCTTTTTCACTTCCATCGAATGGTCTGGTTAGATCATAATCATTGTAAAATCTTGTTATTTTTTCCTTATGGGACTAATAGAAAATCCACATAATATACTTGCACATATTACTTAACCAGAAGCAATGATATGCTTATTTGACTGTATGAGAATATAGCCTGCATACATGCACACGGGTCTATTTTCATGTTCTTTCGTTCAAAGTTTAATGCCAATGCTATTGATATTAACTCAAATAGAGAAGCATGATTCTACATGTACACAATGCATTTACACATATATATCATTTACAAACACATATGCTCATGTTTCCTCTAAACTTCACCTTGATTGATTTTTGTTGTTCTGGAAAATTTAGGCCATTGCCACTGCTAGGATGAAAGGAGAGTTCCCAGAGAGATTAGGACAACCAGAATGCCAGGTATGTATTTTATTCTTTATTTTCCTTTCCTGATAAACAATATTTCTTCTTTATGAATGTGCTTTTTGAAATTGCAGATGTACTATTTGCCTAACGCATGTTACTTCTTTGTGCTAGTTGCTTTGAATCCATTTTCAACCTTAGATTATACATGAGCTATGTAGTTGTTGGGATCAGTTGTTACTTTGATTGGGATACATTGAAGAAAGGGTTTGTTTGTTATAGTTGGTAGGGGTTCATGTTTTGCGATGTCTATATTAAGAATTTCGAATTAGCAGTTATATGTTTAATAAATAATTCTGTTAACAAGTTGTTTTGGTATGGCATTGTAATAAAACTGGGCACTAATGATTTCGAATTAGCAGTTATATGTTTAATAAATAATGTTGTTAACAAGCGCTTTGGTATGGCATTGTAATAAAACTGGGCACTAATGATGTTTGACACTGTGGTGACTTCGTAACAATCTGTCCTATTCTATAATAAACAATTTGATATCGACATTTCTAAGTTATTTTCGTAAGACCCGTGATACTTATCTCGCACCTGGGCTCCACACATAAGAGTGCAGAGTGGTACTGCTCGGCAGGTGCCTCCCACTCTATCAAGTCGGTCCCTTTAGGTCAGGGCCTTCCATCGGGTCAGGGTACCTATAATTCCTTGGTATCGCAGCCAACCTATGCAGAAAGGGCAGAGGGCTACTTAGAAGAGGGCTACCAGCCCAAAAAGGTGGGTCCGAGCGAATGCTGTATCCAGAGTATGGTTTCACCTTAGAGGAATGTCGTCACGGACGTCTATTTCTCAAAGGGTATGGAATGATACGATCCCCACATCTGGCTCCACATAAGAGCGTGGGAAGCATCTTTGTTCTCGGAGAGGTTTTCCACCATCAAGTTAGTCTGGTCGGGTTCTTCCATCGGGCCAGTACCTATCATCGGCAGACGAGCTAACTGGTGCATAATGAGTAGGGCTAATTGGGAAAGGGCTACTTGGAAGAGGGCTACCTGGTGTCCCAAAGGTGGGTTCAAAGTGAATGCTATCCAGAGTGTGAGCCACCCAGAGTGAATGTCATTCGTGGATGTCCAGTTTCTCAAGGGGTATGGAATGATACGATACCACATTGATTCCACACAAGAGTGTGGAGTGGTACTCAAACTTGAGAGTTTCTCCCATCTATCAGGTCGGTCTTTTGGGTTGGGCTCTCCGATTAGGCTTGAGGCCCTATCATTGGTGCTTTCATTGAGAATCGGTACATAGCGGGAGATGGCTACTTGGAAAAAGGCTACCCGGTGGCCCAAAGGTGGGTTCAGAGTGAATGCTAGCTAGAGTTTGAGCCACCCAGAGTGAATCCGTCCACGGGTGTTTAGTTTCTCAAGGGGTATGGAATGATACGATCCCATATCGGTTCCACACAAGAGTGTGGAGTGGTACTTAAGCTTGATGGGTTCTCCCACCTAATAGGCTACTCTCTTGGGTTGGGTTCTTCCATTGGGCTTGGGTACCTATCAACTTGTAAAGTAAATATACCACCTTAAATACTTGAAACCTGCAGAAAACAGGAAAATGAAAATGAGATATGGTTGATTGCTGAGTCTTTTGGAGCACTCGTGTTAAAGTAATGTGAAAAAGAAGAATTTGTGTAGTGGTATGACCATAGAAAACTGTGAATAACTTGGATCAATATATTTTAAGCATTAATAAAGTAAATGAAACAACATATTTACGAGCATTCATGAGAAATTAGAAATGGAACATTTCTCTTGGTACTACTTCATAGAAAGTCTTTTACTTGATAGTTGTATATAATTTCTTCGCGCAGCAAACATCTGCAGAATGGATGCACCTAGTAGGGCTCCAATGTCCATTCAGAACCATTGATAAATGTGGGATAAGAACTTGTCCTGGGTCCAGCCAGTATTCAAATCCCTCATCTCTCTTCTTTTGCTTTTGTGCTTTCTAATAACCTGAGGTTGGATGGATAAAGTTACTTCTAAGTTACTTTAATACTTTTCCATGCTTCAGTTAGTGCATTTGATGAAGTACTAACCAGGAATTACTATAAGTGTTCTGATTGAATTGGTCTAACACCATCTTGCAATGCAAAAACCTCCTTTTGAAGGAAATGAGTTGCAATTTGAGCATCTGTTTTATGTTTTGAACTTTATATTACTAAGTGCCAAAAATGAAGGTGGGTCACTAGGTATGATTTGTTAAAGAATGTATTTGATCTTTAAGCATAACAGAAGTCTGTATGAAGAACTGGAGAATGCTCCAGTTCTTATTGATCTGGACAGATCTAATTAGGAACATCTCTGTTCTCTAATTGCAAGTGAACCCTTTTTTTATTTCAACATAAAAGAGGCGGACATGTCAAGTATAGAATATGAAAAGAGGGGTATAGTGATGGGGTTCCAGAATCCATCTAAATAAAAAAAAAAAAAAAAAAAAAATCCTCGTTTGTTTTGTAAATCCATGGAGAAAAAAGAGATTTTTGGTGAGTATGGTTTTTTCCTGGACTACCTTTTATGATATTATGTGGTTCAAGGCACACTGCAAGCCTTGCATCAGTGAGTGGACAATACATGATTGGCCAATAGTTGACCTTTAATTTCTATGTTTTTGATTATTATTATTATGATTGTCTCCTTGTGTCAACTTTTTAAACAATGTTCTGATTGTTGGGTTAGTTGGTTTAATTTTTTTGTCTATTGAAAGTTTGAGTTCCCAAGGTACAAGCACACCTAGACGCAAAAATCTACAAGAACTTAGGCACATGGTGCTACACAAGTTGCACGCTTAATTGAAGTGACCTTGGATGCATATCAATTTTATAAAATATGACTCAAAATCTAATTGAATTAATAAAAAATTCATAACATTTGAAAGAAATATTCAATAAAAAGTAATATGATTATATAAATATAATATACAATGGTAAATTTTTAAAATAAAAGTGGTCTACAAGGTGCGCCTCATCAGGAAAGCCCGTGTCTTGGCATACGAGATACTATAACTAGGTAGTAGTTGCGCTTGTAGCACACCTTTTAAAACTATGGCTAGGATAGTTTGATATCTTGATTGGAGGATTTTGTGTTTTTCACATCCCAATTGATGAGAACAATAGTTTTACTGCAACATCTAGCTGCTGTTGTTTTTCTTGCATGATAACATTCTCCATCCTCATATTCAATCAACTAAAATGATTTTATAAAGTTGGGCTCAAAGAACTTTAGAAGGACTAGATGGATTCTTGCTTTTTAGAGCCCTTTCTTTCGTTGCCTTTCCTCAGACGTCTGACATGCTGCATGGTAATGTGAGAGAAGAATGTTCACTTATGTTTTCATATGAGTTGGGGCGGGGTCATGGGAGGTTCCAAGTGCAAGTCTCAATGCAGACAAAAAAGAAAAAAAAAATTTACCTAGCAAAAAAACAAAAAAGAAGTTCGGCTTTGGAAATTATTTCATGAATAGATTTGATGATTGAAACTCCAAAGTTTTCATGCTTTATTTTTTATTTCTCCTCTAGATTAGAAAATGATGAATAATAACTTCTCATTGATTTATCATGAGATTGATTTTTTTCTAAAAATGTCTTTAGCTGATTTTTATGTCTTACATATAGCAGTTGAATAAAGCTTACTGAGTATTACTCTTGGCTTGTGGCACTGGTTAAAAGTTTCAGTTTTAATGTCCTTATATCATGCATGAGATCTCTATTTTCTCTCTCTTTTTTTTAATGTGTTCTGAGTTGGGCAAGTTGATAATTTTGCTTTGATGGTTCTCCAGTACTACTTGAAGACAGGAACCTGCAAGTTTGGATCCACATGCAAGTTTCATCATCCTAGAGACAAGGCTGGAATTGCTGGAAGGGTTTCTTTAAATATTTTAGGCTATCCACTGCGGCCGGTTCGATTTTTCTGTCACACCCCATTTTTTTTTTCAATTATTGAACTTTTATAATCCACAAAGTAAGGAAACCATTGTTACGTTTAGGTTTAATGGTATGTCATCGATAGGAATGAGAACCTGTGACAAACACGCATATAATCACATTCATAAACTTATGAGAACCTTGTAAACATTATATTACACAAAGAGTATTCTTTTAGCATACCACCCAAGGCCACCATCTTGGTGCCTCCACAACCCCAAGTTCCACTATGGATAGCCCATACTAACAAGGGTACAAAAAGGGTGTTAATTACATCATTCTCCCAAAATAACTATCACACAAGGCACATGTATCAAAAAGAATAGACAACATCCAATCTACAACATGCAAAAGCTCACTCAACAAGCATTACGCCTTCTCTCCCGCATCTAAAATATTGAAAGGAATTGGATGAGTTCACAACTTAGTAGGAAACTTTATAGTCATACTATGCATACCCAGTTAACATGAATTAAATTTATGACAGGATTCATAATCAACATGCACAATCATTTAGTGAATATGCAATAACAATTGGCATGCATGCATCAAATAGCTTCATCTTTGTTCCACTCAAGTTTTCCCTCTATGCTACTGTCATACATGCGCCATTGAAGATATCACTCATCGGTGCTCCAATTAATACTTGTACATCTTCAGTTCCTTTTTAGGACTCATACCCAAGGGCAACCAACCCCTTGTCTTTAGGGACTATAACCTAAGGGCAGGACCAACCCCGTGTCTTTAGGGACTACAACCTAAGGGCAGGACCAACCTTGTGTCTTTAGGGACTACAACCCAGGGGCAGGACCAACCCTATACTACACCCATACTAGAGTGTTCTCGAGGGCTTTGTGGATCTCACCCAAGGACCTACGGTCCCACATAAATAGATAACATGTGATGGTATGCACATCACCAAATATCATATATGATACACCTTATCTGATCATTATGTGCCATTACCAAACCAATCCCAATAAGTGACCACCTCATAAACCATGTCCATCATAGAGGCCATAATTCTTCTGCTAAGAATTCCATTTCATTATAGTGTTCAATCCAGTCATAACAAGACAATAAGAGCATGAAGATACGATAAAATGTATACTAATCACATTTCAAGAATAATGGTTGCAACAAAGCTTCATGCAAAGCCAACATAGATAGGCACTAGAATGGTATAAAATTCCCTACCTCACTTTGTTTTAGCCCTTGAAATTCCTCTATGTAGAGATCCCTTAGCTAAATCAAGGAACTGAAATAGAACAATCTAATTTAGGTTCATTTACACAAAATCACATAATTAAAGTCGAGATATTTTGGTTACTACTACCCTATCATTTGGTTCTTACAACCTAATTTCTCAATTCCTTAAACTTTCATTCATGCAAACTTCCCCCTTTATTAGAGCTAGTTTAAGCCACCTTCTAGTAGCACAATTCTTTTCCCTTAATTAGCTATCTAAATAACCACTTTAATTCCACTTAAACTCATCTAATTGATTAGCTTTAAGAATTCATACCCTTCATTAGTCTCATAAATGCCAAATCAGTTTTCAATCTCAACAATTTCCATGACCCTCTTTGCTAATTTCTTTTCCTACAACCAACTTACGAAATCATCTTGAATATGCTATCTTTATTGTACAATTAAACTTACTCAAAGGCAACTTAAGCTCAATTTTTATTTCATTTAACCAAGATTTATCATTAAAGAGGATAACTAGTCATTAGGAATCAAAAACAACCAAAAATCACATACCTTTCTTCTTCTTCTTCAAGATCCTTTCACTCTCTCTCTAGATGAAAGAAAGTGCAGGGAATGGGCTGAAAACCAGCCCTACCCACCCTTATATAAATCCTTATTTAGTAAAGCTTGAGTGGCATGCTTAAGGGCTGCCACCTATCTTCTTTCCATTTTTGCAATTCTCCTTACCCTCCTATTGTTTAAGAAGTACTTGAACTTCGGGCAACTTGCTACATGGTTCTTGAAGTTTTCTTATTCATGAATTAGTCCAAAATGTTATTTCATTTAGGTACTAGGTTATCATAATTAATTCTAACCAAACTTCACACAATTAAGCACAACTTACTTTAAGCTAGATTTAGCTCTTAAACACATTTAAAATTAACTCACAAGGTATTTCTTAGTTTTTTGTCCCTTCCATAAACACTAGGTTTTACATTTTCTCTTTCCTCATTCATGTTACTGGAATTGATTTGAATGTGCAAACATTTTAGGCTTTTTTACTTCCCTAGTTTGGCTTTATCAAAATTTAGCATGCTCTATTAGTTTCTTTTCATTTCTTTCTGTTTTTTTTGTTCATATAATTGCACTTGAATATTATGGCTTGGTGCTATCTAGCCTGCACACACAAAATTGAACATGGATTTGAACTGTGCATCCATGCTGGTACAGAATGTTCTGAAAAAGAAAGGCATGGTTGATTTATATGAACTTCTGGTTTCAAATGTACAGTTACTAGCAATCATAATTTATAAGTGGAAAGAGGGATGTCATAGCATGAGAAATTAACCGAAAAATATAAAAAGACAAAAATTGCATTGTTTTGATCCTTGTTCAGTCACCATAGAAAGCACCAAAACATGTAGAAGAAGAGTCATTTGCCAAATAGGCAAGAATTCATGAAGAAGTTACACGGAAATGTTTCGTCTTTGTGTTTGAAAAATAAATAAATGATTTTTTGATGTTCCATATAATGTTGGACTGATTAGGCATATGTTGTGCATATGTTCAAAATGAGAATATCTATTTTGAAATTCTTAAGTCTGAGAAGATTTATTTTGAAAATCTGAAGTCTGTTCCATACTAAGTGGACATCATGCAGGGACATTACCAAAGCTCCGGCATGGAAGTGTTTGTGCTTCTTTGGTTGGATGAATTTTTTAATCCTGATTTTCCCTTTTCTTTCTTTCCTGAAGGATGAGATCGACTGTGCTTATTATTTAAGAACTGGACAGTGCAAGTTCGGTAGCACCTGTAAATTTCACCATCCTCAACCATCTAATATGATGGTTTCATTGCGTGGTTCCCCTGTTTATCCTTCTATTCCTTCTCCAACAACTCCTGGTCAGCAGTCGTATGCTGGAGGAATCACAAACTGGCCCTTGTCGAGAACATCTTTTATACCCAGCCCACGCTGGCAAGCTCCGTCAAGTTATCCACCATTGATTCTACCTCAGGGGGTGGTATCAGTCCCAGGCTGGAATGCATATAGTGTAAGCTTTTCCATAAACTTTTATTTTACAAATGAAAGTGCTTTGATCCCAGTTGTTCCATTGGTGAGGCAGGCTTCTTTTGATTCTTTCTCTTGAAAACGTCTTTGGAATTGATTCAAATGTGTAATAGCCTTTAATAACTGTTGAATTCACTCTACTCCATGTCTAGTATCTAATAGACATACTTCTATTCTACATATGGAGTTGTGATTTTTTTATTTTCCAAGAATGTCAGTTTGATAGTAATGTATAGGATATTCCTGACGTACATTATGTCTACCTTTGCCTTGGCAAAAAATATGGTGATTGATGTTGTTGTAAATTTACTTCCCCAACACCATCAGAAAGTCTGTTAAAGTTTAATTATTTGAAGTTGGAATGAACTGCACATTTATGATTGTGCATTTGTCTTGTTATTTTATTTGCTCAATTTAATTCAAAATTTGATTCTATTCACTTTCGTGAACTCTTTGCTGGAGTTTAGGTTGCATAGAACTGATGCCAGACAAGCTACACATTTGCTGATGCTTTCAATAGCCTCTGAGTTTATACTGAAATGGAGATTTATGGGCTTTCTGAGAAGATAAGAAAATATGACAGTTCTGACTTATTTTGGTTGCTTATGATTCATGGTCACTAAATGGAAATTTGCAGCTATAAAAGAAGACAGTAAACATGACATCCTGCCTTGTTTTGGTTGTTTGTGATTCAGTGTGAGTCCATGGTGGAACAGAAATTATATTAATTAGGTTTCAGGAGGTAGTGGTGGTGGGTTCATGCTGTTTGCTGTGGTGGTGGGCTGGTGATGGTGTTCGTGGTGTGGTGCTGGTGGGTTTTGGGTGATGGGATGGTGGTGCTTTGGTAGCAGTTGCAGTGGCAATGAGGTTCTAATGATGCTTTTGCTATAATGGAAAGTTGTTGTAGTGTTCTAGAGAGAATGAAAAGATATTTGTGACCCAAAATTGGATTGGGATATCAATTGTTTACCTGTCCCTCATTTTGGGGTCTGAGGCTGCTCTCAAAATTTAACTCAGGGGTAAATATCAACTTGATCATGAAATATAGGATTCAATTTTTTCTGAATGCTGAAGCTCCTAATTGTGGCATACCAGAGTCTAAGTTTGGGAATTTGCTTCCATTTGGTGGTTGATCAACATTGAACTGCTGTCTGGAAGTCGTATGTCAAGACATGAAGTTATTCGAGTGAGAAATTTTAGAATTCTGACAAGCAAAATTAAAACCTCAATTATCAAATTTTTCTTTGAGTTAAGATCGATGAATTGATGATTTAACTTAAACATTGCCACTAGTAGAACCTGTAATATTGTGTTGTAGGAATATACTTATGGGATTTTTTTTATCTCCAAAGATGAATACTTCTATTTTAGTACAATTGGAAGTCATGGTTCTATAATTGAAATCATGATGCAAATATGGTTCAATGGAGATATGTTCCATAATCCATGTTTATAGCTGCAGTTAGTGACCCATTCAAAATTTTCTTCAAGTAGGGTTTTATATTTGGTACCTACAAATGCTTTATAAGTCCATGAGTTGCTCTTGAATGAAAGTTCAGGATCCTTGATAATTGCCAGCATATTTATGGATAGGCATTTTTTCAGGGTCAGTTGGGGTCCGTTTCACCCTCAGAGAGCCAGCAGCAAACAGGTGGAAACAATCAGATTTATGGAACTTCACGGCAGAGTGAACAACCAAATCCAAGTTCACCAGGGACCTTTTCTCCATACCGGTCTGGCTCTGTTCCCATAGGGTTTTATGCATTGCAGAGAGAGAATGTATTTCCTGAGAGACCTGGACAGCCTGAATGCCAGTTTTACATGAAAACTGGAGATTGTAAGTTTGGTGCAGTTTGTAGGTTCCATCATCCTAGAGAAAGACTGATCCCTACTCCGGATTGTGTTTTGAGTCCCATAGGCCTCCCTCTACGTCCGGTAAGTTGCCTCTTTTCTGGTCATTTGTCTTGCGTTTTGGTCATTGGTATTGTAGTAGTAGTATATGGTAAATGTCTCTGCTGTTTCTTGGGTCTGAAGTTCTTCCAGTTGAGGGCCTTCTGGTCACATAACTCTTACAGGGCTTTGCGTTCTTGGTTATTTTGGCGATCTCTTGAGCTATGGCTTATAACTAGTCCCTTCTTTAGTGCCATTATTATTTTTCTTGTTAGTATTGTTATCCTCATTATTTTTGTTGTTGTTGTGTAATAAATGCGAATAAAGGTCATATCTTATGATCAGTCAATGTATCTCTCTGAATTGAATCCTAGTGTTGAATGTCTGGAATTTGTCAAAAAATAAAAATACAAATACAAATAAAATTGAAGTAGAACATTTTCCTGTTGATACTACGAGAAAACTTTTGCATCAGGCTTTCTGATCTCAGATTTTTTTTTTAATTATCTACATGAGAAGTTAGGTGGTTCAAGAATCACTAGGAGCATGAAGATTTTGATCATCTGATAGCAATTGTGGAACAGTTGGCTTTCCCCTTGTTAACGCATCTTTCACATGGTCTAAGGTGCAAGAGAATTGGTTTGCAAGGTTTATGCATACTGATCATGGAAGTAGACTTTAAGAGTCTTCATGTGAGAGAGCTTTTCTTTTCCTTACTCTTTACACCTATGGTGAACATCCTCAGTGGTACTTATGGCTTAAGGCTTTATGATCATTGGAGGATTTTTAGTTTGGGTGTGAATATTAGGGTTTGTTAGTTTCTAGACATGAAAATTGTTTTCCATTTTTCTGGAAGTGTAAATGACGTGGAGAAGATGTTCCTAAAAATATCATGAAAAAGAATCATGTTAACAAAACATTGCAATATCTTTTTAGTTCAAAAAATGCTAGCTTTTTAACTATGGAAGCAATTTAGAGAGGAACACATTAATTTTTTATTTTTTTGGGAATAAAAATATTTGTGGAAAAAATATTTTCATTTCTGCTAACAAAGACGCCATTAGTAACTTTAACCTTCTGCTTGTAAATGATGGTATTTTTTTTCTTGTCTGAGGTTTTTTAGTTTCACCATAGGTCTTAAGTTTGATAGTGATAAGAGCATATCATATTAGGGGTTAGCGTCAATTAGTATCTTTGACGGAGACTAGTCTCCTTAATAATTATGAGAGTAGAGTTTGGCCCTTTAAATGGTTGGGCTTTTGGGGTTTGGGAAAGGGAATTGAGATCATCTTATTAGGTTGGAGGAGGGGGTTTGGCATTGGGAGGGACTTCATGTTGGATTGATAAATGCTTGTGGATTCCCATAGGAAGTGTTCTTTAGTATTCTCTTAGGAAATGAAATCATGGGCAGTAAGCTAATGAATTGGATAGCAACCTACTTCTCAGGTATCCAGTTGTTATTGGAAAATGTTTCTCAGGATTGTTAGGATCTTATCCTGCCATTCTCATATTTTCCTAAAGAGCAGTTACATCTTTTGCTTGGTGCATGGTAACTTCTCAGGCTGTCAAATTTAAACAGTGGATTCTGCATTGAGTGGGCCCCATTCATGCTGCAGTCATGAGGCCAGGGGGGCAGACCTAGGTTGTGTCCAGAAATTTTTTTAAAAGAAATTCCTCATTAGATCCCGGGGGATTTGAATTCAAATGCTATACTTTGCCTCCATTGAAATATCTAAGTATTAAACCATTGAGTTGAAGTTCAAGTTTGTAAATTTTGTAAAATTTACCTTACTTAATCTTGCCCCCACTGAAATAGAATCTTGGGACCGCCACTATTGATGAGGCTAGCTCTGTTATGGAGAAACTGTTTATGCATACATGAGAAGTGCCCTGGCCAACAATCCTTACATTTTATTCAGTAAGATATAAATATGAAGATCAGTCTTTGTAGCTAAGAGTTTTAAATCTAAATTGATTTTTTTATTTTGATAGATAAGCAAAGCAGGCAAAAAGCTACGAAGCATACAGGACGTGTACAAGCAGCCAAAAAACAAAGGGGCAAGCCAAAAAAGAAACCTCGCCAACCCCTCAAAAGGAGGCAAGCCCCTCAAATAGATTTCATTCAGACTAGGAACTAAGGAAGAAATAAAATTCAGTTAAATTCTGACAAGTACCTGACATAAGAACATAAAATCTGAAGCAAATTCAATAAATTGCTCTCTCTCCCCAACCCCCCACTCATGGATGCTCCACTCTATATGAATAGCAAGACTGGTCTTTCTAAGTAAGATTTTGGAGTTTTAAGTAAATTTCATTCAAACTAGAAACCATGGAGGAAATTAAAATTAAATAATTCCAAGAAGTAGCTTAATAGAAGACCAGAAGAGTGCAGAACTAGAAGCTAATACACATTGCTCTAAAGTTGATATGTTTATCTAGTTTAGAACAACACTTGTCTTCTTCTGTTGGATACACCTGTAACCTTCATGATTCTGAATTTTCCAGGCTTAAAAGGCCCAAGTTTGATTCTTTTAATATGACTATGTAGCTTCTCCACTTTCACAAGGAAAGATCGATACTGTTTAGGTTTTGAGTGGAAGTGTTTTGGACCTGCTACCTTAATGCATAAATGTATTTCAACTTTGGTTGCCCTGGAAGAGTCCTTGTCTAGTTATTATGAATTTGATGGAACTGGTTTTCATTCTTCAACAGGGAGAACCTTTGTGCATTTTTTATTCTCGATATGGGATCTGCAAATTTGGTCCAAGTTGCAAGTTTGACCATCCTATGGGAATCTTCACATACAATATGTCTGCATCATCTTCAGCTGATGCTCCAGTTGTTCGACGATTGTTGGGGTCATCATCAGGAAGTGCCGCATTAACTTTGTCATCAGATGGGCTTGTTGAAGCAGGCTCCACAAAGCCCAGGCGGCTTTCACTGCCAGAGACAAGACAGATGCCTCCCAGTGATGATGATATTGACACAGAGGGATGATCACTCCTAAAGAGTTTAGCTGGTTACTTCCTTACAACGATCTTTTGGAGTATAAAACAAGAGTTATCTGTAAATTCATTTCCCATTGTTGGAGATGTACAGAGTTCATGTTAAGTCAAGTTTGTTCTTCTGGAAAATGGATCTCAGTTGACAGACTTGACTCCTCTGCACCTCATTTTGCTACTTTGTATAAATCTTCATACATTGGAGAAACCCAATGTGAACATTTCATCTGTTCCAAAGTCCCATCTTTCTAGTTTCTGCTACTTTTTTTTTCCCCAGTATTTTATATTTTGCATCAAACATTCTCTGAATAGCTATTGACAGCCCCCAGCTTTCCGGTAATTTTTTGTCACAAGCACCCTTGTTTGAAATCCTCACCCTGCATTCTAGATTTTTTTATCCCCTTCCCTTTTATCTTTTTTTTTCCCATTGTGGTTCTACCTGGCTATGTGTTATTACTACTATTACCTTTAATGTGACTCCTGTTGAGTCCTTTAATCCCAATAGTAATTTCTGTTCTACAAAGTTAATTTTTGTTGCATTGTTATTTTGGTAGATAGGTTTCACTTTGCAGAATTCTCAGTGAGCGGACTGTTGATTTGAAAGATGGCTTCTGAAAGCAGCAGAATCAAACAAAAGGATCTCGTTCATGTCCTGCTCACCCACCAGGTGAACTTCTTCCAATCTCAATCTTAACTCAAAGACAACCTTTTTATCTTTGGAGGGCTCTCTCTTTGGTTCAAGTTGCTAGTTCTTTTTTCTGCAAGGATAATCTTGATGAAGCAGTTTAGTTTTCATTTTGCAATCTCAGAAGTTTTCAAAATTGACTTTGTGGGAGGATAATTCAAACAGCAGATGGTCAATCACAGAATGTACCAACCATTTGTTGAGCTACACTAGTCAACTCAACTTTACATCCTTGAAGGAATCCTAGCAGGTACGACGAGAACATGAAAAATACAATATTTTATAGGGTTCTTAAGTGGTTAAGCATTCTACGTAATTGAAACTTGCTGGAATTGTTTTGCATACACTTTTTTATTTTTTTGGTAATTGGTTGTAAATATACTTGTATGCATCTTTGTTTGACTTTCTTTGAGGTGCTTGATTACGAATTATTCAGTGTTCCCAGTTGAACTGTGAACTTCAGTAATAAAAAAGACAGATTCAGATAGTAGAATTTTGAACTTTGAGTTTCATAGATTACCTTGATTGGTTTTTTCTTGGGCAATCAACTGGAATCATAGAACTGTGAATCACTGAATTTTGTTTGGTACTGGTTTCATGAAACAATATTCATTCTGTTTTGGTGTGTTTTTTTTTTATGAATTGACTAGCTATCAAATCCAATACTGTTTCATGAGGAACTATTTGCATGATATCCTTGCTGGATTTCAAGTATAATTCACTTTTTTAGCTCTTTTTTTTTTTAGTGTTCTTGGTTTGTTAGTTAGATAAACATCATGGAGATTGGGATCCCCATGAAGGGTCCCTAAGGGCTCAGCCGTAGAAGGCTCAAAGTAAGTTGTGTTTGGAAACAAAAATTTATTTATGAAAAAACAGTTTTTGTCAAACATGCTTTTTTAAGTTATAAAGTTGTTGTCCATTCCAATTTCCAAATAACAGGAAAGTGTTGTTCACTGACTTACTGGTGTTGACCTTTTATTTTTTTGAATTTTATTATTCACTTTGCAATACTTTGTTGTAGTACTATCTTGTCATAAGGATTCGAGCCCGAGATCTTCCGTAAACCCTTTACCACTTGAGTCATGTCTTAAAAGGCACAGTTTTTAAGTGCGCCTAGGCTCAAGGCACAACTATTCCCTAGTTATAACGCCTCATCTTCCAAGACATATGCCTTTTACTAAAGAGGCACATGATATAGACTATAACTTCTTTTAAAAACACTTTTATTATTAAAATTTCTAATTATATATTGAAATCTATATTATTTCACTATTTTTTTTCATTGAATTTTTCTTTAACTTTAATTTTTTTTTATTAATATAATTATACTTTGAATCATATTTTATAAAATTGTTGTGCATCTAAAGTTACATTTCATTTCACAAAAGCCTGTACCTTTGCACCTTTAGGCTTCGAGAAGCCTTTGCGTCTTTTAAAACTATGCTTAAAGGGGACATAACGTTTTATTTAACAAGCTCACAATCAGGGGCGGATCATAACCAAATATATCGTGGGGGGCGAAATTAAAAAAAAAATGTTAGGTATAAAAAAACTTAAATTTTAGAAATCAAAAATTAAAATATGTAAGCTTTGATGAGTTGAGTATATATGACTGTATTTTTTCTTATTTGTACATGGGCTATGTTTTGGGTAGTGTAACTAGGCTTTTTTTTCCCCTTTTTTCGGACTGGTTAGAAAGTTTTCATTGAGTTTTTTTATTGAAGTTTTATGTTTGGAATTGGCTTGAATATTTTAGTTCTTGTTGCAGATTTCATTTATGTATTTTGGTCCTTATTTTAGTTTATCTTATTTATTTAGCTCTTATATATATATATATATATATATATATATATATATTCAGAACAGACGAGTTTGATTAAGGTAAGCTTTTTTTTTTCTTTCACGGAATCTCTTCTAGTTTTCCATTGTTTTAATTTTCTATAATGATTGAAAAATAGAATTAACGACATCAGAGTTATTTTTTAAATATGATTAAAAATATCATAAATAGGTTTTCGGTCAAAATTATTTTTTAGATCTATTTAAAAAATAGTTAACAAATATAATCTTCGGATTTATTTGGAAAGTGTTTTTGAGAATTGTTTTATAATGTTTTGTACTTCAAATGTTATAAACCTTTTTTTAAACATATCTAAGTGTTTTACAATTTTTTTTTCTTCCAAAACTACTCTTATTGTTAAACTAATCTCATTTTTATCCTTTTTTTTTCCTGCAAAACCGACTTCTTATTTGTCTTCCTTAATTGATTATTTGTCTTCCCTAATTAATTATATATAAATGTTATCCTAATTAATTATTGATTGTCTATATTCCTAATTAACTGCATCTAAACGTTAAAAGAAATTAGTTTCCGTACATCTCTTTTTTATTTCTTCATCATCATTGGATCTTTTCTTTGCACATCCCCTTTTCATAATTTGAGGTTCATGATCAGCAGATTCTATCGGTTGAGAATGGTAATGATGCAACGAAAAGGTTATTAATAGATGTTATCTAGCATTTTGCTTTATTCTTACTTTTATATATATTTTGTTGTTCTTTCATTTTTCTTCTCTTTTTTACTAGCATATGCTAGATAACGACGACAACCAATCGGACACAACAAATAATCGACAAGGGAATCTGACATGACATATGATCGATAGATCATAGCGGTTATGAATGACCTCAGGTGGAAAATTTTAGATGTTGACACTTAGTTATTATTTTGGATAATAACCAATGAAAAGTTTCTTAACGATTCATTATCTACATTATGTTTCTTCTTCGTTACAACTTTTTTTTTATTCTTATTCTTATACATGTTTTGTTATTCTTTCCTTTTTATCTTGTGTACACATTTGTTCTTTTCAACAGAGGGACCATTCTTGCATTCGTACGAGCGAGTCTAATTTCATTTTAGTGTTTTTTTCAATTGAGCTATTGTGGAAATTGCATTGCATTTTTAGCGGTTTGTTGAATTCATTAGTTTCTTTTCAATTACTTCGTTTGAGCAACTACAAACTAAATTTGATAGAGATACGCTTACATTTGTAACTTGGAAGTGGAAATAGAGCTTCATTTGCGATTTCGAAAGGAAAAGTGGTTTTATTTTGGTTTCGAAAGGAAGAATATCAATTCAAAAGTTTAAAATGATAAAAATCAGTTAGAGATTTTAAAATATAAATAATTTTTTTTCTTTTCTAAATTTGATTCCTATAAAGTATGATACTTTGTGATGATATTTAATTAAAACCTATATTTAGATACAATAAATACTAATATTTAAAATCATAATTCAAGTTTTCTTGAGATTTTGGATGGGGGATGGCAAAAAGTAAATAAAAAAAAAATCTAACTTAATTAATGAATCCCTCCAAAATCACATTACATGTTACCCATTTACTTTTGAAATATGTTAAATAAAAAAAGCCAACTTCTCAACAAGACAATTTCTCTTATAAAAAGTCTTAAAGAAAAATAATTCATATATGACATTGACATCATATTTTTAAATTATTATCCAAATGTGTAAAAAAATATTCTATAACATAATCAACTACTTTTTTGTTTTTTCTACATTTTATGATATTTTATCATATTTGCAAAATAAAGCATTTCTAAAGGTATCTCATTCTATATATAACTAATAAAATATCATAGGCAGGGTTTGAAATTTCGGGATATATCGATGAGATATTAGACCAGCCTGATATGATAAGCTTTACCGATTATCAATTAACGGATATTTCGACGATTTTTTTACAAATATCGACGATATTTCGGGATATACCGTGATTTTTTCAGTCAAAGCTGGGTGCCTATTGGTCAAACCAACCGAAAATTTAATTTTGATGGGATTTGAACCCAAGCAAAATGTGAGACGTGACGCCTCTTTTTCCACTAAGTCAACTTGTCATTCAATTAGTATTGTGTAACAGTTGTTTTAATATTGATTCTAATTATTTTATTAAAAAATTTTAAAAAAGTCTTTTTTATATCATTTATATATAACTTAAATTTATTAAATTTAAAAATTATTTTACATTATTCCATAAATTTAACTTTAAGTAAATTAGAATTCAATATTAAATATTTAATTTCTTCCATTAATGTTTTTTATTAAAAAAATTACTATCACTTTATTTTTTATTTTTTTCACATTAATATTTTTAATTTTTGAAAATACTGAAACATATGTTGATTAAAAAAATTAGATAGTAAAAAAATTTATAATTTTGAAATTAAGATAATGTGATGCTCCAAAACCCGAGGATCCGTTAACCAACCGTCAACCGACGGAAAACTTATGGGTGTCGGGTAACCCGATGTCATATTATTGTATCCCCTTTACTAGGACCCATAATTTAACAAAATCGACGTAGTTTCCTTTCAGACGAAACTCTACCCAAAATACAACCTATAGGATATACAATAACATCACCTATCCGGAGCCCAATATAATACAATGACCGCATGAAGTCCATTCATGAGTAAAAGTGGCCCAACTGGGCCTATTTATCCATATTCAGTTAAAACATACAAAATTATATTTAAAACAGTTCCATAAGAATTTAATTACAATTCTTTTAACACAAAATACAAGCTATAACTAGCTCAGTTCAAACATCTTACAAACACGGTAATGCTGTGCCCACAACCCACCTTTCTTCACAATTATGGCCCCGAGCGAGCCGGGCCATGCACTGGCAGTACTCGTGACTAAAATGGGGTCCCATAGCGTACGAGCTACGCCTAGAAGAGTAAACTTCCTACAAGTACTTACTCCCCACCTACGCATTACTCGAGAACGGTCGCGCTCACAATTCACATTCACATTCTGCAAGAAACACGCAATTTCTACTACGAACTTACATGCCATGAATGAGATGAGACTCAATCATGTACCATGCACCCAAGTCCTTACCGACTCCCTCTTACCCGAGCCCTTACCGACTTCTACCACACAATGCGATGTCCAAGTGTGATAAAACCCATCATTTGTGGATTACATCAAATGATCATTTTATAATAAAATTCATTTGTTTTTCAAACCAAAAGTTTTTTGGATGTTACACCTTAATGATCATTTATATTCCAAACCAAGTGTCTTTTTTATGGGTAGTAAATTTCCGGGGTCTCAACGCAGGCTTCGCAAGCCGTCCTACACTTTTACTTCGCTTTCACTATCGATACATATGTATAACAAAATAATTTGTGTTTTCACCCTGTGCATCTATCCCTACTTGCTATTACCCGACACATATTTTCATTTTCATGTATACAACCGTGCGATCCTGTTGGACGTTGTCCCACCGTACCGAACACACCCAATCAAACACCAAACACAGTGTTGATTATAACCATGCACTCACACCAATTTCATACGATGTGCCATTTCATGCCTATACCATGTCACATATATGATGAATGCCATATGGACAATTCTACTCATGTATATCACCCATGCATCATGGACAATTATATCAATCAACATAAAATTTCCAAACGATCACACATCTCATGTCAACAGATTTGCACACACATATATCAACATCAACAAGTCATCACCAATTAAGCAATGACATACTTTATCCTTTAGGCCAAATTGTGACATAACATATCCACAAATAGCTTACAAACAAGCCATGTAATGGCCTTATCCATATACAAACTCATCACATGTCAATATATTAGGACAAACATATTGACCTCTAATCATTTACCACCAAGCATGTCACTCAAACTCAAACAATGACAACTTGATCCTCAAGACCAATTGTGGTATAGAGATGCCCATAAAACATTCTACACAACAAGCCATAATAGACCATAGAATAGTTCCGAACTCAGTTCAGAAACTAGTCCCCTAACAATCCCAAAATTTGGACACAAACCATTAAATAGCTCTTGCCGTAGCAAATTCCGAAATGGACCATAACTTGAGTTGTACAAGTCCGATTTGGTGATCTGGTGTTACATCGTTTCATGTGACGCAGTTTATATTTATGCAATATTAATTCAAATTCCCTATTTTCCCAACTGCAATACCCAATCCGGGATAGTTGTATGGGGTCAAAACAGGGCGTACCCTATGGCAAATTCCTTAAACGGACTATAATCTCGAGCTATGTGGTTCAATTTGAGTGATTCAAAAGCCTAACCTCAAGTTCACAATTGCAGCTACAATTTACAAGGGGAACATTAGTCCAAATTCCCTCTTTTTCTAACCGAAAATTAGACCAAAAAGCTGGACATCATATAGGGTAAAAAAAATGCACTATTCCCTCATCTCCAAAATTTTGCCAAATAGCCTCTTAGGGCATAAAACAAAACCAAACAACCCTTAGAGTGGAAAATAAACCACATTAAGAAGAATCCCTACCTCTTGGAGCGTAGTAGAACCAAAGGAGGTCTCAAGAACACCTTCTAATCCCGAAAAAATTTGATTTCCCGAAATCTCCTCTTTTGGATCTTCGGCTTTTGAAATCCCATTTTTCGTACTCCACACGTAGCCTCATCGAAGAGATTTAACTTTCACTCTTAATCGACGAATTCCGACTCATTTTAACTCGGGGTAGATCGCAGAGAAGCTTGAATTTTTTTTCTCCCTCTCTCTCTCACGTTTTTCACCAGTAGAAAATCTGTTTTTTTCTGCCAAAAACTGATTTTTTTTTTGCCTTATTTGTTACTTAAGGATACTTGGCCCACGTCGCGCCATGTGTCCTTGACTTATCTAAGTCCGTTTCTGCTCTGAAACAATATATTTCGTCCCGATTAAAGTTCAATTTATTTTAAATGAACTTTACTTGATTCATTTTCCACTTCGGTATTTTTCAAAAATCCCGCTGGGGGTTAACTAGTTTTCAAGGCTATTAAAATCGTGGAAAATTCGACTATCTCTTAATTTAACGAAATTGGCCCTCGGGTAACTAGATTTTGCGAGAAGACCAATGTATATCTGCTTCATCATCCGGTATCTGTAAAATTCAAGCTTTTGCAACTTGTACATTGAGCGGCACTTAATGCTTTGTTATTTTTAGGAAAAATTCAAATTTTTCCAGGTTTTATATATTATATTTTGAAAATAAAATATTTTAAAATAAGTATTTTGGAGCTAATAAGACCTACCTCAAGTGGTTAAGAGATTACAGACATGTGGAGGGAGAGGTCCAGCAGAGTCTTGGACAATTTATAAGGAACATCTTTACGATGTACAAAGTGAATAAAAGTAAAAAAAATAAAATAAAATATTTATAATCCATAAATATTTTTTTGTATGATCCACTAAACTTAATTCTTTTATTTTATTACATAAACTAACACTTTTAAAATATACAAAATTTAATTAATCTTAATTCGTGTATCTATTTTTGTATTTTTTCTATATATATATATATATATATATATATATATATATATATATATATATATATATATATATATATATATATATATATCATTTTTTTATTGAGTTATATATAATTTAGTTAAATCTTCATTTTGATTCCTTTAGAATTTTATTAACACTCTTTTTTTTCATAACTATTTATTTTGCATTACAACATAATAACATGTTCTTGTAAATTTATCCTTATTAGGACTCGAACCCTAGACCATTACCATCTCCATGCCCACCTCATCTTTTAACCACTTAAATTAAGTCTTATTTATAGAACATTATTTTATTTTATCTTAATAAAAAATATTATTTTAATATAAATATTAAATAAATATTTTCTATGATTTGAAATAGAATATAAAATAATATATTTGGGATGTCAAAACGAATTTTGATTTTTAACAAGTATTTCTCTTTCTTTGAAAGAAAAAGGATAAATTACATTTTTTTTAAAAATAAAAATATATTTTTGAAAATGAAAGAAACTTGTGAAATAAAATTGATGAAATTAGAAACTTACAAGGGAAAAATGTGTAAGAGAATTTGTTTTTAAATATGCTTGGGAAAAAGGTGTAAAATATAAATATTTCATTATTGTTCATGATTTAATAGTAATATTTATTTCCATTAATCAAATTATGTTTCATCTAAAAGGTTTCTAATGCAAAATCATTTAATAGGTTCTAATGCAAAATCCCATACTAATAATTTTAACTACCATATACTAAAAATATATTTGAATTATATTATTTATAATGTAGCTCTTAATATCCTTAATTAATCTCATTAGTTGTTCATTTATGTTATAAATTCCTATAATTTTATGTAATTTTCTACCTTATTCTGCTTATAAATATTTGATTATTTTTATTCGTTACATATGATTTTTAAATAATATTTAGAGAATACATGATACCATTTATTTTTATAATTTTCATGTTTCGCTCTTCCTAATACCATTCAAATATTGGTTATAAAAAATATCATTAGAATGAAAAAGAACATTTAATGTGTAAAAAAATCCATGAGATAAATAAATAAATAAATAAATAAATAAATAAATAAATAAATAAATAAATATAATATATATATATATATATATATATATATATATATATATATATATATATATATATATATTATTTTTTTCTTTCTATTTTTGGTATAAAGGAAAGTTAAAAGATGATATGAATAAAAATATAACATTATTTTTTTTTTTTTGAGCGTTTTTATAATTGGGGAAACCTTTTCTTATATTGTTTTATTTTCTATAGAAAAATTTACAATTTGAATTTAAAGTTTTATTACCCCTTCAATTAAAAATCACATTTTTTTTTTGCAAGGCGACAATCACAAATCAATGTTCTAAAAGGCGTAAGACGCAAGGCGGCAAGGTCAAGCCTTAAGCCTTACGAGCCTAGGCGTGAAACCGCGTTTAACAATTATATTATTATTTTAATTACTATAAAGCTACTAAATAAACAAAATAATTCATAATTTAAATATTAAAATATATATAAGTCTATATTATCTTTATATATGTAAATTCATCTTTTTTAAGTTTCCAATAATATATTAGTTTCAAAACATATATATTACAAACCTTACGAGTACTTAATAATTCCTATATTAATATATATTTTAGCTATTTCCATAATCTAACTTGCTCCCTAATTTCAACTTGGGCATTATGTTTTCATTTTTTTTTTGTTTAAGAAATAAAATATAATCTTTAAAAAGTTTCCATTTTTAAAAAATATTTTTTATTTTTAAATTTCTTATGAATTGTTTTTTAACATATTTTTAAAAAATAATTTTAAAAAAAAAAACTTTGAACAAAAACGCTCATGCCTTTTTAGCCTAGGCGCGCATTAGGCGGTCAAAACAGCATTGATCGTCTTTTTCTAAGTCTTGCTATAATTTGAGATGTTATCTAAAATCATCATGTCTAGGCGACGCTTTTCCAACCTTTTAGAACATTGGAAAAAACAAATGAAAACATAAATATATGCTGATTTATAAAAAAAATGATGGAAAGAAAGGAGGCGGTAATTTCAGTTCTGTTGCAATTTCAACTAAGAATAACTAAAAAATCACTCTTTTTGCTTAAGGAAAAAGGCAGAGAAATAGTTGAGAGAAAAGAGGATAGAGTTTTATATAATATATTAGAATGGAGGTTAAAAATACTTTTGAAATCTTATTAATATATTTCTCTTTTCATCTACTCATTAATGGATTTTTAAAAAATAATTAAACATATATTTTAAAATAAAAAGTAAATTGATAAAATTAAATCAAATTAATAAGGAAGATGCACAAGAAAATTTATTGTTATGAATTTTGAACATCTATAGTGTTAAATATAAATACTTCATGAGTTCATAATTCGATAGTAATATAAAATTTTCATGAATTAAATTATGATTCATTTTTTAGGTTTCATTACAAAACCACAAATTAACTATTTTATAAATATAAAAATTAATAAATTTCTACTTTTTGTATTGTTTCTATATTTTTCATAACTACTTGGAATGACTTTCAATCTAAAGTTGATTAAATCGATTATTAAGTTGATAAAATTATTTAATATTAGTAATAATAAAGAGGAAAAAAGTGACAAAACAATAATATAAAAAATATAGTAATTATAAATATTATGGTTATTAAAAAATACATTTAAATTACATATTTATAAAATAATTAACTAAAAAACCCACTAGTTTATAGCATGAAAAAAAAAATTAACAATATTTTTAAATCAAAATGTGGCAAATGTCATAACGATAAATGTGATATTTATCTTTTTAACCAAAGAAAATTCATTAAAAAATAATTTTTCTATCATAAATTTTGATGTGGAAAAATGTAATGCTATTTATATTTGATAACATTATTTTTATTTTTTTCTAAAATTGGTTTTATATCTAATTCAAAATGTAATTATTTTTACTTAATATTTAATATGATTTTTCAAAAAATAATATATTCTCTTATTTATTATATTATTTTATATATTATCTCACGTGCATTAGCTACAATGCATGCGTATTAATTTACTAGTTTTTAAAAATGTTTTTACTATATTTCTATCTTGTTTTTTATGCTTCAAAATGTTTTTTCCATCAATCATTATTTTATTTTAGTTGTCCGATATATAATTATTTTTAAAAAATAACTTAAAAGAATAGAATAATTTAAAAAATCATAATTTTTTTTTAAATTTTAAAATCAGGAAATTATTTTTAAAAATAACTACAAACATAATTTACCCTTTTCCCCTCTTCTCGTTGTTTTTGACACGAACTTGGGATCTCGAGGAAAGCTGTCAATTCATGAGAATAAGGACTTGTGTCACGGACTTAGATTTTTCAACAGGTTATTTATTTAACCATTTTTGTTTTATTTTCACATACAAGAAAAAAGTCTTCCCCATTTGTGAATGTATATCTAAAATTAAATAAAATAACATGAGAATGACGGATTTTACTTCAAGATCTCTACTCCAAGATACAAACGATCAGTGCCTCAAAAGACCCAAACGTCCCACACTAACACATCCGGGGCCTAAAGTCTAAATTTATGTGACTTCACGCCCCCCTCTTCCAACCTGTACGCCATCTTTAAGAAGCACGACCCACACCGATTTCTCGATCGATTCCTATAACTCAGTAAACATATTATTCCACAAACCTTGTACGAAACCGTCTTTAAGATGATCAATCGACCAGCGAAAGACTCACAACTCTGCTACTCCAAGCTTAAAACTAATAAGTCAAGAAAAGACATCGGCCCCCTTTCATTTCAAAACCAATCACCACTTTCCATGTAGAAATGACATCATCCTTCTTCATAAATAAGCAGAGATAAATGGGCTTAAGAAAAAGAGTGTGGCGGGAAAGTGCGAAAAATATACGCTTGTAAGATCGACAATGAGAACGCTCACAATCTCTTTAACTAACTTAAGCCTCGGAAAGTCGACTGACACACCACCGCTGGGTCACTGTTTTGCTTAGAGCTCTTATCGCTGCGCTGGCGCTCCACGATCCGCGAACTCCGAGAATACGAGAGGCAATAATAGCTCATTATCATTTTTAATATTCTGAAATAAATTTCTAATTCTGAAAAGTTCATCACACTTAAATACTGGTGGGAAATAGCTTGGATTGAAATCATTAAATCCCCAAATTGTTTAGTGTGATTAGAAGGTAGTGAAACGGTGCCGTTTTAAGGAGTAGAAAAGTAGAGAACTCTCAATATTCGTGGTCATTTTCTTAGTTTATTTATTTGGAAAATTAGGTAAAAAGGCATTGCAAATTTAGAATTTTATAATGCAAGGGTAACCCAATTATTGCTTCACTACAAACCTATTTTGTCAAAGGTGGGTCTTTTTATTTTTATTTTTTAAAAAATTAATTCATTTTCATATAAATTTTAGCCAAAGAGGACAAATAAAAGAGGCAAAAACAAGAAACTAAATAACAAAAATTTTGAAAAAAATTGCTTCCCTTGTAAAAAAATTCCCATCTTTCTTTAGTAACTTTCTAAATAACGTGGGAAAAAGGGGTCTTTTCTTGTCAAATGGTCAAAATCATAGCCTCATTATAACCAAAACATCAAGTTTTCAGATAGTATTATGAAATTAATTATTATTAAGAACCCTGGACTTTTGAAATAAAGTTATGATACTCAAAACTGGTTATTATTATTATTATTAAGAAATAAGGAAAACAGTGGCGGAGCCGGATTCGAGTTCAGTAAGGGCAAGATTAAATAAGTTAAGTTTTATAAATTTTTTAAACTTGGGCTTCAACTTAATAACTTAATAATTAAATATTTCAGTGCGGACAAAATATAGAATTTGAGTTTGAATTTCCTAGAATACAATGAGACAATTGTTTTCAAAAAACATTTGAGTGGCAAGTGCCCCCACTGGACACTAATCAAATCCGCCCCTGAAGAAAAACATGATGAACATGTTTAATTCATAATTTTATTTTGTTTTAAAAAATTTAAAAAATATAGAAAACATAAAATTCAAAGAATAAAAATAATTTCAAAAAACACCGTTTGATTTATATATATATTTTTTTCTTTAAAAGAAAAATAGTTTTAAAAAATATGAACAAAGATGCCATTTCCTTTCCTTTCCTTTAAATGATAAAAATGAAATAAACCAAGATTTGCTTCCCTATCAATAGGGTAACTCCCTTTTCAAATATGTAAGTATAAAAAATAATTATCTCTAAAAAAATTTAAAATAAAAAAAATGAAAAATACAACTCATAGTGTAGAATGACCAGAAAGTCTAGTCTAAAGGAGAAATGGCCTCCTAGGGTGCTTGACATAATGACATTCACACTATACAAATATAGTAGTAGTGAGGGTTAGGGGGGTTTGGGTCTTTCTTTCTTCCATTTGTTTTTTTTTCCATTCCTTTCTTCCCATTCTCTGATCAAAACCCCAAAAACCCAATTCCCCCCAAGCCCCTAAATCCCCATTGCTAATTTGCTATGCAAACCCACCTCAATTTCACCACCACCACCACCACCACCACCACCACCACCTCTTTCTCCTCCTCCTCCTCCACCACCACCACCACCACCACCACTGCTTCTTGACAGTTACAAAAGCCATTAAAACCCATAGAAAACCCCACCTCTTAGACTCTTATTTATGATCCACCAAATCAGAAACACCTCCACAAAAAGATGAAACCCATCTCCATCACCACCCCCTCTCCCCACAAAACCCTCCCATTTCGGTTTCCAAGCAGCATGTCTCCACATGGGGTTGCGCTCTTCCTCCTTCTCATGCTCTTCACCACTGTGATGATGATCAATGTGAGTAAATCCTAAAACCAAAAAACCAAAAATCCAAAACCCACCTCAGATTTCATAGATCTCTTCAAATTTCTCCCCCTGAATGGTTCCTTATTTTCTAATTTTGCTTGTGTTTGTTTGCCTGGATTTTGAGGTAAAGGAGGCAAGTGGGTATGGAACTGGGAACGTCAACAGCAGCAGCAGTAACAGTGGGGAGGAGATGATGGTGCCAGTTGTGGAGGAGGAGAGAGTGGAGATGGTGCTGAATGAGAGCAGGAGGAGGCTGGGAAGCTTCCAGATATGTGCTCTCTGTACTTGCTGTGGAGGGGCCAAAGGCCTCTGCCTCCCCTCCCCTTGCTGCTATGCCATCAACTGCAACATCCCAAACAGGCCCTTTGGTTTCTGCTCTTTCACTCCCAAAACCTGTAATTGCTTTGGCTGCCATCTCTGATTCAATCCCTTTCTCTCTCTCTCAATCTCTCTACATTATTTTTACTTTTTCTTTTTCCTTTTTAAAAATACTGATTTTGGGGGGTCTTTGATTCTGCTGGGTGTGTGTGAATGGCAAGAATATCTGTTCTTGTTTAATTTTTTATTGTTATTATTATAATTAAATATTATTATCAAGTATTATATTATTGTTACTAGTTATTACCATCTCCAAGCATGTCTTGCCTCCTCCATTATGATTATAATTATACCCTCTGCTTTCAAGTTCACATTGGTGATATGTTAAATAAGTTTTTTTCCTTTTAAAAATGGAGTTTATTTATTGTTTCAGTAATGGTTGGATAGGTTGTAAAAAATAAACATTTTCATCATAAAACAAAGGTGAAAAAAAAAAATGATTCCATGTATGCCAAGAAACTATTTTTCAGTGTCTAGGACACAAGTGAACTTTTCTTGGAAGTGGGAAAATGTTGTTTGGACATAGCACTGCTAGTTTTGATGAGCATCATATGCATGTATGGACAAGAAAGCATTGAGCTTTTATGATGATTTTTTTAAATGGTGTAGTAGTGGGTTATTAGTAGGGCTCTTATGCTACTAATGACTATGAGGGTTGCTTACTTATTTTAGTGTTATGTATGTACTTTATTAAGTTAATTATTTGTTTATTGTATTAGTGGGTGTAATAAGGATTGCATTATATAGAATAATTTTTGTTAATCCACATGGGTATTCTTTATTCCCACTAATGTTTTTGTTCCTTAAATTGGGTAGGCTAGTACACTGATTTTTCCGCAATACAGTGGTATGCTATGTAATTTTTATGTATCAATTAGAACTTGAACATTTTTCTATGCCCATCCTAGCTCTTAACCAATTGGGCTAGATCATTATTATGTGAGATTTATTTTAAAAGAAAAAAAAGAAACAGTTTTAAATCTTGATGATCCCTTCCCATTTTGACAATTAGGACAGCTTGATAGGAGAGAGAGAGAGAGAGAGAGAGAGAGAGAGAGAGAGAAGAGAGATTGAATTACCTTAAATGAAGGCTTTAAATAGATGAGTTTTAATTATAGGTGTAGATGAAGATGAAGATGAAGATGAAGATAGAGATGCATATCAATCATCAATGCCTTTTGGTGTAGCCAACCAGTCTATGTGAGTTGGGTGGGAGTTGGGTAGCCACAATTAAACCCATCTACTACTTGCCACAATAATAATGGTGTTTGTGTCTTTTTTGTTTTTATTTTTATTTTTTTATTTTATATCTCCTTTTACCATTCCCCCTCTTTATAAAACTTGTTCAATATTCTTTTTTTTTTTAAAATGGAAATAGAAATTATAATTAAAAACTTTGGGAACATTTTGATCCTAATTGCTTCCCAAAGCAAACCCTATAGACCCACATTTTCTTTGATCCCTATAGACTGATTTATCTTTGATTATGGTGAATTTTGTAATTTACCATGTTTTCTAAAACATGTTTTGAAATAGAAAACAATTCTACATCTTTTATATTAAATGGTTCTTTTTTTAGGTTATGGGAATTTGATTAACCTAATTTTGTGATGTCAACCGGCAACACCCCCATGTGCTTCTTGGAGCCAACTATCAATCAAACACATCATTGGTGGGCTTTCTCTCTTCTTTCTCTCTCTGTCTCATCTTTTTTGTAGTTGTATGTCTTGATATCATGGTGGGATTTTCATTCTCAGTGATTTTGAGGTTAATTTTTAAAATCGTAATATGTGTTAGATGATTATTTTGAAGAGAAATCTATTAATATATTTTTTATTAGATTTGAACTATTTTAACATTAAACTCTCCTTGTTAACTATATGAAAGTGTAAATGTAGGAAGCACCCTTTATTAATATTATGCTTGGTTCTCATAAAATTTGAGAAAAAAAAATGCAAAGGAAAGAAAATAGGGAAAACTATGTTGTCGGGCCGTAATTTTAATTTATTTGAAAAATTAGGATCAAAAGACTCGAAACTAAGGTTGGGTCCCTAAATTTAAAAAAAAAAAAATGATAATAAGGATAAAATATTTGATTAAGGGTCTAACAAGCCTTTTGAACGATCTCAATAAACTTTGGATACTGTCATATATGTTAGGTATGATCGCGTACATATATCGGGATAAAGGTTAAATATAAAATTAGAAAAACAATCATGGAAATTTTTTTGAGGGATTTCATAATTTCAGGTGGGATAGGCTGAATATAAAATGTCAAATATTTTAATTCTTTATTTAATTAAAAAGAAAGTATTGATATTACCTAAATTGAACTTGTCATCGATAAATTTATATTAATTACATAATTGTGCTTATTCATGCTTGCAATTATTAATTAATGCCTAATGTAAACTCCATTAATAGGAGGCAATTGGATTTTGGGCTTGGTTGAAAAAAACTCGAGTTTTTCAGTAATTGAATCAGAATATTTTGATATCTTTTTTATGGATCTTAGTTAAAAAAATGATAAGAATTTAGATCTAACGATAAAAAATTTGAGCTTATTATTACGCATATCTTGAATTTTTCTTTTTCGACACATTTTATACAACGGTGGGAAAGGAAGCTGAATTTTCAAAAGTGATGTTGAAAATGTGTACTAAATACTAATTTGTAGTACACAGAAGTGACTGAGCAGTGTAGGTTCAATCAATACATGCCAAATTTAAGTTCAACATCCCATGGCACCTTTTGGACTTTTTGTCCAAAAATTTTCTTTTGGGATTTTAATCCTATTCATTCTCCTTCACTTTGCCTAGAAAGTTTCAAATGAATGAGCACATTTTTACTATCTAACAAGGTTAGTAAATTTAAATTTGTTTTGGGAAAAGTATGTATTCAATAAATCGATACAGTAATTATAGGATATTAATGATCAAGAATATGAAATAGATATTTTGATATATATGTTTTAAAAAATAATCGCCTTTTCAACATATTATAAATATTACCTATAAGATAGGGAAAATTATAAATTTAAAAAAAAATGGTAAAATGATAATGATAATAATAATAATATATTGTCAGATTAGTTTAAAGAAGCCTAGAAAATTCTCTTGATCTCGGATGATGAAACATCGCGTTTAAATTGCTCTACAAATCTAAACGACATAAAAAATTCCTTGCTCACTCGGTACACCTAATTTACAATTTTACATTTATAAATGTCAAAGGATCAAGGATCTAGATTTTTTTCGAAAATCTCGTGTTAGTGAAATTACTTAAGCTAAGTTTATTTTAAACTAAATCGAATCGAGTTAAATAAATCAATGCAAGAACGACTGCATGGTATATGACATTGCGCCATATAAAAAAAAAAAAAGCAAAGTAAAAAAGGAAAGGAGGGGGACGGGAGGGAGGAGCGTGAGAAGAAAGGAGAGAGAGAAATGTGAAAGGGTTTTCTTTTTTTTAAGATCACTAAAATCGATCGCAGGCCATTTGAAAGAAAAGTCGCAATCTACGTGACGAGAGCTACGCGCGCACCAAAATCTCTTAGCTTTCGCTTAAACTCTACGGCGCACTTTTCCTATTTGGGTTATTTCTAGCCTAAAGGTCATTTAAATTCGCTTGAGGTTTTTCTTTAGAGGTCGAATTTCAATCCCAAACTTTTGGGATTGAGGTGGGAATTTTAGAATTTTCTGCGATCAAGTTTCGAATAGTCCAGTTGAATTTTTGAGATCGCTGCACAATTCAGATCGAATTTTCTGGATCAAGCTCGGTTAACTAACACATGATTTTCAGATCAATGCACTTCTGACCGTGGTTGTGCTTGGTTTTGATCCCGACTCATATGTTCGGGGCTTTGTGGTGTGCTTGGTATCATGACAATTCAAGGATTTAACCGTGAAGGCCAAGAGGTGCCTTATATTGTATACGTCCTAGATTCAAAAACATTTTGCATAAGTATAAATTTTGAAAAAATAAATAATATGTCATAGTAAAATCATGCTAATATGTGCTCGCATGATGTATTAATACGGAAATTGTGGATGCCACGAAAATTATATGCAGGAAATATAATTATCCGAAAATCATAAACGCTTGCGACATAACATTTATTATTAAAGCATTTAAAACGACACGACAGATTTCATATGCACCATCATCGCGATGACACGGGTGTGTGTGCATGGGTATGGTCATCCACATCGCGTCGATGAATACCCAAAGAAGTGAGCTCATACTTTGACGACGCTCCAATAAACGACTCACGCTCAAACTATAAAATAAATATAATTAATGTGTGTCATGAGCAAGAAGGGGGCCGTTAATCCCCCGTGTGTGAAAGCTTGAACATAGGTAAGAGACCATGGCAGATCCGAAAAGTTCTCAGAGGAGTGTAAGAGACCCGTGGTATGTCAAAGTTATGTTGCCTAAATAAGACACACGGTCATGGCTATCACATAGACTTCGGTAGACTTGGGTTGTGTGATGAGGTTAGTGACTTCGGGATTAGTTGCCCATTGACACTTGCATTGGGTCTCTGGTGAGCCGGTAAGGGCTCGGTATATGTCATTGTGCTACGATGGCGGTTCTCACCGCAGCATGGCGTGTGTGAGGAGTCGGCAGTGACTCGGGATATGGGCATGAAGACATTCCATGCATGACATCGACATTCGTAGACATTTTCACTTGGATGTGTATGGGTTGGTTTGATCATTGTATGAAGCGCTTAGGTGGGAATGCTTAAGCGTAGAGGAATTATCACTACGAGCATTGCTCACCAGTCGCGGGACCCCACTTTTAATTATAGAATTTATAGGGAGGCAATGTGACGAGACCATGATTGTGAAGAAGGCCCGACATGTGGCCTTGACAATACTTTGTAAAACATTTTGTGTAGAATTGTAATTAAATTCTTTTAATTTATTGTATAAATAGTCGGGTATGTAATTATGGTAAAGGAGGCAAGTGATCGGACTCTTATGAAGTAATTAAGCGTTTTTATTTTTATAAATTTAAATGTGAATGAATGGATTAGGTAAAGGGATGTATATTGGGACCATGGACGAGATGGACCATGGAGATTGATACTACTTACAGTTCACTTTGCCGGATCAAGAGTGTAGATTATGATTGCCCATGTTGGTGAAACTCTGACGAGAGAGAATGCGTTTTTGTGAAAATATGGTTAGATAAGCAGGGACACAACGGTGTGGTGTCGGGTCGATGAAATCCACGGGAAATCCCATGAGGTTGTGGGTTGCGGGACCCGGTTGGGGTGTAACAGCTTGTCCCGAGCATAGAGTTTGCGATACCGGGGCACGACAAGCCCTGTGGTAGTAACGAGCATGGGTTTGTTGCCCGGGGCAGAAAGGGCATAGTTACGATACCGGCTTGTCTGGGCTTGGTATCAGAGCTTAGGTAAATGATTACCTAGGGAGATCGAATGTGGGTATCCATAAGTATGGTCCTAATACTAGCTCGTCTTAGCTAGGTATCAAGAGTCTAGGTACACGAATACCGAGGGCTGATAGGCATGGGTCTAGAATCGAAACATTATTGTGTATTTGCTTTGTGTTTATTAGCAACATGCTCTACATGATATGTGTGAATAATATACATGAGTGGATTGTATATGAACAGCAGAAGCCCCAGAAAACATAACCTTGGGGTTTAGAAAACAAAATGAACATGATAGTTCGAGGAATTGATGTATTAGTGTTTGGCATTATGCCTGCTAAGGAAAATGGATGAGCAGAGTAAGTTCATGATTTTAAAGTCACATTAGTGGTTGGCATGGCCACTCTTAGTTAGTGAGACCAAGAAAGTGATAGCTTTATTGCTATCTAATACGTGTAGATGGCTAGCAGAGGAAGAGGATGCCGGGGTGGTGGGTGGAGTAATAGCCGAACCGCGGCAGTGCCAGTCCCTTCATAAGAAGGTTGTTGTTGTGATTCTTGCCCTTGTCGGCGGGTGTGGTTCTTGCCCACCACTTCGCACGGCGAGTGCGGTTGGGGCTAAGGGGTCGGAGTAACCTCGAGGTCGAGGCATATGATCCTTCGGCCCTCAAGGGAAGAAGAGACCCAATGGTGGCGGGTCATTGTTTCTTACTAGCTCAGAAGGATACGGGCGCTAGTGCGAAGAGGAAGGAGAATCAATCTTCTTCTAGCTGTAGGAAGAAGCAGAAGACTTCTATTTCGATGCAATTTCGGGGGCAATGTATGACTTCTCGGGGGCCCAAAGTAGAGTCGGGGGTTCTAGCTGGGTGAGGCAGGGTGGCATCTTATCATTGCCATCAGCCTAGGCACATGAGATGGGATTGTCCATAGAGGTAGGGATCCCAACATTATGGGATAGCGCAGTCCCAGTCATTAGTGGGACAGGAGTGGACACAACTTATTCCTTCTCACCCGGCCGCAGGTACAGAGGACCGATATCAATCTCGAGGTGCTGGGCGCCTACTTTATCTGAGATAGGCGGAGAGACTAGGGCATGGTCGAGTCGAGAGAGGTTCATGGTGAGACATCGGGGGGACGCCCAAGTATACCGTAGCCACCATCATACCACAATTGAGTCAGTTGATCGGTCCCGATCAATACAAGGTATGTGTTTATGTTATCTTCGCATAAGGCTAAGATATTGTTTGATTCTGGTGCATCGCATTCTTTTGTGCCTGCATCTAGTGTGGATGTTTTGGGTTTAGAGGTAGAGACCTTAGATGAGCCGTTATACGTGAGTTCTCCCTTAGGGACTAGGGTGAGGATTGATTAGATATGTCGAGATTGTGAGTCAGAGATCTCAGAGATTCTACTCACTGTGGACTTAAGGGTCATGGAGATATTGGAGTTCGATGTCGTCACTTTGGGTTGGAGCCCGGTAGGCGTGTAACTCCCAAAAAATACCCTAAATTTTTTTTTTATAATTTTATTATATATTTTAAGGTATGAATTAGGCAAACTTGGGTTTTCAGGAGCGATAAATTGTGAAATGTGAAATGAATATATGAGCATATGATTAAATATTATATGCTAAAATGAGAAATTGATTAAACTCGGAAATTTACTCAAGTGTCAAGGGCAAAAGGGAAAAAAAATGTAAAATGAGGACCTAAGGGTCATTTGAGAAAATGTTTATGTAAGACACGAGAAAATTCCAATTTTCTGAAAAATGGCAAAATGGTAATTTCGGTCGAAATCTGGAATTTTTTCTAGATCTTGGATGATGAAACGGACTTCACAGTTGGAATCGTCTCGCGAAATCTAGCTACCACGTCAAATTTCGACCGGTGCGACACGATTAGAATTTCACGTTTTTCGAGGCACCGAGGTGCCGGGTCTTTGTAAAGCGAGTTTAGCGAAGGCGTGTGATGTGACAAAAGTCACCTACTACATGTACTAATGTGACACATGTTGCATGATTAGTGAAAGGGTGAAATGGATGGCCGAGATAGTGCTAAGTGTCAAAAAAATCAAGAAAAGGGACATAGATGGAATTAAATGAAATGTTAATGATAATAAGACAAGGATGAACAGTGTTCATGTTCTCCAAAAGACCAAAAATCGTGCAGTAGGCTGGAATGAGATGCAATGGGTGAGGTTTTGTGATTTTTAGAGAGAGAAGGTGTGCCTTCTCTAGATTCTTGTTGTTCGAGCGGAGTCGGTTCTTGACGGACGAGAAGCGAAGTCGTTACGCCGGCGAGGAGTTTCTGCAGCGTGGACAGGTTGGTAGAGTTAGAAAACTCCCGAGAGGTAGGGATCTTTTCACGCTGCGTTAATCTTTGGCTAAAAGCCATGTAAATGAGTTAGAATGTTATGAGACTTGTTTTTAGTCGTAAATTTGGTCTCAAAGAAACTTTGAGCAAGTGGAGAAAATTCCTATTTGTGTGGTATGAGCTTGATAGCCAAGGGGTTTATTTGTTCGCGTGAATAGTGATATAAAATTTTTGGCGTGAAAATGTGTTTGGTTGAGTGATTCAAAATGAATTGCTTTCACGTGTTTGTTGAGCCAGCCCATGTGAGCTAATTTTGGTGCTTGAAATTGATTGTGAATTTGCATAACATGTTTTATGTGATTTAATTATGTTAATATATAATAAACAATGAATATATTAGCATGAATGTTTTGGGATTGGCATCATGGAACCATATGCCTTTGGGGCACCCAGAATATTAGGAGTGAGTGCGAAGCGAGCGTGAAATGGAAACGAAAATAAAAATGTTTGTGAAAGGAATTTCAAAGAGGAATTTTCGAAGAATTGCCTTGGAAAGTTGTCGATAGATCACTTCGGGATGAGAATCATGGTTGTTTTTAGAGAAATATCCGACAATTTTTCGGAGGAGTAGTCGATGTATTCCGCGAAATTGTGGTGATTTCGAGAACAAAAAGCTTTTGTTTTGGCTATATATTCCCTCGCTGATTGAACTTGGCGTATGTGAGGAGTGGTGAGGGACTGGACATGGGATGGTCGTGTAAACGACCAGTGGAGTTCATGAAATTGCTTGAATGTGATTGTTTCCATAATATGTGCATAGGTGGGGAGTAACCGGTGAAATTATCACTCACGGGCTTGCTCCTGCCACCGGCCGAGATCACCATTTCGGTGCAGGGATGTTGCACGGATGGCGCTCACTTAGAGGCGCGTTTAGAAAGTAGGGTTACGGCTTTTGGCATTTTATTTTTGTATAACATGTATTAGAAGATTGTAAATTTTAATATATGTTGAATTAAGTAATTTAAAACTCTTAGAACCATGTAATATATTTGGTTGGGATATATTTTGTGAGTATTGATGGGGGCCCACAGAGTGGACTTGTATTTTGCTCGCATATGGACACTGTGTAGTAAATTGTAAACTTGTTGGGATAGGTTTGTACCTTGGGTAAGGCTCCCGGGTACAAGGAGACTTTACTTTGCAGATTTTTCGTGAGTGGTGTCAGTTTTTGGTGCATTCACGAGGTATTCAGCGAGGTTGTGGGTTTGTCGCGGACACCTAGGAATGGGGTGTCGCGACTTGGTATCGGAAAGCGGGTAAAAAGCGATTACCTAGGGAGCTCGGGTTTGGGTATCCATAAGTTTAGTCTTGATACCAGCTTCACAGCTTGGTATAAGAGCTAAGGTAAACGATTACCTTGGGAGCTCGGTGGGTGTAGAGGCCCAGGTAAATGGCTCCCTAGGGATTGAGGGACTTGGGCTTAGGCCGTGATCATTGAGGAGTATAAGATTTCAGCGGCTTGGTATAGCTCGATGTTAGGGTTTAGGTATGTGATTACCTAGGAGGTCACGGGACAAGATTAGAACACTGCATGCATAGTTTTTTATGTGTGATTGGTGTGTATAACATAAGTGATGTGTGATCATGTGTTGTATGATGTGTGATTTGTATGCTTGGGTGAGTAGCATAGGAACGTTGAACACTAGGGTCGAGAAAATATAACCTTCGATTGTTGAAAATTTTGGCAAAATGGTCGAGTGAGCAGATATATATATATATATATATATATATATATATATATATATATATATATAATTCACGGATGATAGTTCCGGTTTGAACATGAGCAGTTATGGTTATGGGGAATTCCTAGGAGGAAAAATTCAAGTTTTTGCCTGAAAAGAGTTTGTAATTAAACTCTTGAAAATTTTGAGATTTGTATGAGCTGCGGAGTGTTCAAGCTAATGCATTAGGAGTAGCAAGAGGAGGCTGCGGAGATGAAAAAAAAAAAATATGGTGTGTTGAGGAGAAAATTTTTAAGGTTTTACAGTGTGTAAAACAGGAAAAAAATATTTAAAAAAATATTTTTGGAAAATGAAAAAAAAAAAAAAAAAAAAAAATATATATATATATATATATATATATATATATATATATATATATATATATATATATATATATAATAATAATAATAATAATAAATTTTTTTTTAAAAAATAAAATAAAATAAAGTAAAATTTTATAAAATAAAATTTTTTGTTGCATATGATTTAAAATATGAAATTATTGTTTTGCATTACTTATGAATGCATGGACATAGAGTATGAAATGTTTTCGGTATGTGAATAGTATCTCGGTGCTGTGTTTATGCCTTAGAGATACTGCATTGAATATTAACTTGTCATTTGACATGTGTAGATGGCTAGTCGAGGCGGGACGTGAGGGGTGCGTCCACGAGTCTTCAGAAGTTAGGCACCCGCAGGGCGTTTGCGTAGGCCACTTGGGCTTCCGTCCGGGGCTTTCTTTGGATTTGTAGGTATTGTGGCTCTTCTTGTGCACAGGCTGGTCTGACCAGGCAGCCGGGGAGGAGTAGATGACATACGAGGGCATCAGATATGGGTCTTTGAGAATGTAAGAGGAAGGAGGATCCATCTTCTTCCAACCGGGAAAGAAGCGAAGACCCACATTTCGCACGGGACCTGAAACAGACGAGTTATGGGACGAGGCGAGGAATGGGAGCATTTGTTAGGCAGGGCAGGTGATATGCTATTTATGCCGACAACTTGGACACTTTAGACGGGATTGCCCACTGAGGCAGAAATCCCAAGGGTATGGGACACCTCAGTCCTAATCATTAGTGAGATGAGTTAAGGTTGCCAGTCAGGATGGGCAGATGGTGTGCTACCATTGCCAGCAGCCCGGACATATGAGGAGGATTGCCCTTAGAGACGGGGATCCCGAGGTTTTTGGGGCGGTGCGATCCCGGTCGGCGACTAGGATGGGAGGGGGACCACCGGTTTGTTCCTCCACCCCCTAGTATGGGTAAGGGGAATCAGTATCAGTTCGAGGGTGTCGCACTAGCACCTAGTACTTATGACGGGTCACGTAGACGGGGCGAGCTTAGGTCGGTCGAAACCTGAGTTCTGAAGCTGAGAGTTCGAGTCAGGCTGGGCAGATGATGTGTTACCATTGCTGCCAGCCTGGGCATATGAGGCGAGATTGTCCTAGGAGGCAGAGGTCTCATGGTACAGAGGCTGAGCATGCAGATCAGCTGGACATGCAGGGTACGTTTTATACCTGCATTTGTTTTCTAATGCATCTTGTGTGATAGGTTTGGGCTTAGAGGTTGAGGCCTTTAGAAAGCGGGTGGTTGTTCTTCCCTAGGATGTGGGGTGAGAGTTGACCTGATAGGTCGTGATTGTGAATTAGAGATCTCCAAGATTTTGCTCATGGTGGACCCCCGGGATTGGGGTGTCACAGTATGGCATCATTGCGTTCATGTGCACGGTAACTGTTGGTGGGACCAAAAGATATATACAAATTTATGACCCTGATTACTAAGGGCGGTAATGCAATCCACAGCAATAATCTTATGAAACTTGTTTGTTGTATTTCTTTGCAATTATACTCATTAAAATCGGTTTCCTTAAAGATTAGATAAATCTCTTTACCTTGATCAAGATTACGCAAGTGTCTGGTCGAACAAGTAATAAAGTGGTTTAAGTCAGTGCTCCCGATCCACGGAGATCTGAGAATTCTGATCAAAGCACCACGACTACTCAATTTCACTACTATTTGGTATGATTTGCAATTGATATATTCTAGCAACCTTGAAAATAATGAAGAAGAATAACGATCGTAAGCTAGAACAAAATGAAATAACACTTAAATTAAAATAAAAGAGTACTTGAAAATGGATCTATCGGTTAGTTTTTAAAGGGAGCATTGAAAATACAAGCGTTGTGAAACATTAATTCTGTAGACCACTAAATAGCTTTACTTCACCAGACTGATTTAGAATTAGTCAAGGGAAGGTAATGCCATGTGGATCTCTCCTTAATGACATATTTCATCATCTAATCTTCTGTTTCCTGATCTGAAGGATTAGATAACTGCTGTCATGAATTTCCATTATGGGTATTTTCTTTTTCAATACTTCATACCCGAGAGCATGAATTTGTAAACCTTAGTTCTAAGACATAGGCTGCTTTTGGTTTACACTATGCGGCTTCTCATCCTCAAAATTGGAGCAGTTCATTCTTTCCTTGATAAGATCGCGCTAACACGGGGATTAGACTTCTTGTTCGAATCGGCGAACTCTGCTCATTTTAATTGATAAATTAATTCAGCTCATTCCTCGGTTGCAAGTGAGAAGAAGATTTATCGATTAAATTCTGAGCCCATTAGATCCCAATATTAGGTTCACATGCCCTTCGGATATTGTTGAAACTCTCGGAATGCCTTCTCTGTGTCCTTAGAGGGCCTCACGGAAATCGGAAGCATGAAACGATCCTACTCTACGGTGTTATAGGACACTAATATTTGGATCGAATACGATGACAAACAAAAGCAGTTAGTAGATTCAGTCGAAGTTCGATTGGATTTGATAAATTTATCGCCGAAAGATAATTTCTAGCAGCGGCTTAAATTCGACCAGGAAGTGGATTTCTAAGTACTTCATTACACTAAGCTGTGGCTCCTTGATCAAAGAACTGTAGATCGGCTGGAGAGTTTGAATTCCAAAATTTGTTTGGGCGTCAAAGAGCAAGCAGGCGATAATTTGAAGAAATTAACATTACGCATTAAGCTTAGCTTCAGCAACTATCATCGAATCCATAAATTCAAAAGAAATAACAATCTACTCTAATCTAATCTAAAAATACTTGATAAGCGAGAAAAAGAAAAAAGAAAATTAAGAACTACACGGGCCTTGGCTGCAGACTTCTCTTTACGAGGCGCGAGAACGCTTTCTTTCAATAAGCGTTGCGTATTTATAGGGTTTGGAAGTTGGGCCTCTTGATGCACTACTTGTGGATTTCAAAATAAGCGGCGGCCCGTTGTTCATGTCGACTCCGTTTGTTTGTCGCGACCTTGATGATATCGCAACCTCTCTCCGCGTCGCGACTTCAGCGTTACGCTTTATTGAGCTACATTACGATGTCGACCTCAATCATCGTCGGCGACTTCATCTTTGCGCATTGTGATCTTTTGAGGTTGCGACCTCGATCATACGTCAGCGACCGTTTTTACACGTTACGTTTGTAGCGAGCTTTTATCACGGTTGCACTTGCGGCTAACACCCCCTTGTATCGATGTCGCGACCACTAAATGGCGTCGCGACCTGCTCCTTTAACCAGCGTACGTAGCGGCAATTGAATGGCGTCGCGACATCTCGCTACGCCTTGTAAGCTCTTTGAAGTGCGTGGAAGTTTACTATTGTCGTGACTTGTCTTCAGCATCTCTTGGGTATGTTGTCACGACAGCTAAATGATGTCGCGACCTCCATTCTTTGCAGGCGATGCTTGACTACTGAAAAGAGCGTCTTGACTTCACCCCAGCTTTATTTCAAGCGATGTCGCGACTACTAAGGGCGTCGCGACTTCCTTCTGGTAGTGTTTGATGTCTCTATACACGTTTCTAGCGTATCGCGACTTCTATGTTCAGCCTCTTTGAAAATCTTTTGTCGCAACTTCTAATCAGTGTCACGACCTCCATGTCCACTGCTAAGCTTTCAGTTCTGTTGCAACCTCAAAGTGGTGTCGCGACATCCTGTCTGCTTCTTCATCAATTCACAGTCGTCCCGATTTTTGGGTTATGTTGCGACCTGCCCCACTTTGAGAAAGGCATTCTTGTGGCTTTGTAGTCGGCTCCTTGTCGGGCTTTCATGGTGGTATCCACGGCGTCATTAGTCTCGGATTTGGTGTCGCGACCATCGCAATGATGTCCGCGGCAATTTGAACTTCTTCATTTGACTACTTCTTTTATTCTCGATTGATGTATTTTGTCTCAGCTTCCTTTTGCGGGTCACGACTTCACTTGTTCGCTCTTGATTTCTTCGGCCAAATTTGTTTAGGTCGTGACTTGGAATTGCTGGAAACTTCACTTCATGTCGCGACTTCAGTTCCATTTTTGACTTAAATTCTGCTGCAGGCTGATTTCTTATGATTTTTGCTAAATTTGATTTTTCTGTTTGTATTTTCAAGTGGAGATTTGATTAAATTATCGGTTCCCACCCAAACATTTCATCATTATTCTCATTATAAAGCTCGAGAAAAAATGTATTAAAAATCTCATGAGTTTTGGACTCATCAAATTCCCCAGGCTTAAAATTTTGCTTGTCCCAGGCGAAAAATATTGTTTGTCACCGAGCAAATAAAGCAGAAAATTTTTATGAGGACATTTTTCGATTTCATTCCACATTCTTTTTCGTCCACACCCTTTTGATGGAACTAAGAGTTATCACTATTATTTCAACTGGTTTGTACAGGAAACGAGGCATGGTGTACTTCTATTACAAAATTTCTTGATAAGCCTTAATGTATTAGCAGGTTTATTGCTGAGATCTTGTTTGGCGGCCAGTGTGTGGAATTAATAATCCTTTTCCAACTTCATGATGAACTTAGTTGATCGCTACGGGAGTTTTCTTAGGCCCATTTATCAAAGTCCCACTTGTTTTCATAGTGATCTCCACTAATGTAGGTAAATTCAACCTTAAAAATCAATGAGGTCTTTGGGGTTTTATGTAATGTTGGGCTTAGAGTAGTGGGTAGATAATGGGGAAAAAATTAGGTTGTAAATTACCGGTTTCCATCTTGTCAGCATTGTTGCCTCCAACTTTCTTCCTTTTTCTTCTTTGTTTCTTTCTGATTCTCCTTAATCTCAGCCTGATTCCTCTTTTTGAATTCTTTTTATGGAATCTCACTTTCCATATGTACTTGATTTAGGCAGATCCCTTTGTTTTGTCTTCTTAGGCTTTCTATTACTCTTAGAGAACTTTGGGCTAGCAACTCCCATACCAGTTGGCATTAGGGTGCTAGGTGTTAAAAAACCCCCTCTGACTTAATTCCCGAGGAAATAGGCCTGAAGACAAAACTTGTCCTATTTCACTAGCCACCTTGCTACTTCTTCAGCATACTTGTCAAAATGCGGGAATATTATTCCCCCGAACTTGTTCTTCCTTAATCTTACACTTTTAGAACTAGAAATGGATAATTTGGTTCTTCTTTGGGTTTATTGCAAGGAAGGGAATTTGATTTTCAATTATTGTTTGTTGAAGAAGCCCAAGGCTTATTTGGCTCAAATGGGAACTAGAGAATATGCTTAAGCATATTTTGAGGGTAGGCTTTAAAGGCTCAAGGCGCGAGGATGGCCCTCTTATCATTTCTGTTGAGGTTGTTTTTCACCTAGGATTTCGCCTCAATCGATAATCAAACAAGAGTTCTGGGACTATGGATTTAAATCACAATTCCCGAGAAGATGAACTTCCTAATTCCTCTCAAAAGTTTCATAAGTTTTGTTGACAATGTATTATTTCTTCAAGACTTGTGCCCATTCATGTATACTTATTATTTTAAGCAAGTATTTTGTTCTATCGGCAACAGCAAATTTCCAATTTATGACTAAAGCGAATCTTGAAAAGAGCGGTAAATGTTCATAATTCAGTTTCTTTATTGGCGCACGATTTTGCACTTATTGTGTTCAAATTTATCTCTAGTTAAACTACTTTAACTAGTTCGGATTATGACATTTCCAACATTTTCATTCTTGAACTAAGTACCAATGTTATTTTCCTAACAAGTCAAGCGAAAAGTAAAAACACAAGCTAACTACCAGCAAACAAACATTTCCTTTTTCACAATTTTCTTGTTTTATTGATGATCAAATTGCAAGTGTTATTGTGGGCTCTTTATTGCTTCATTTATTTGCGCTTGTCGCGACTTCAATTTCCGGCTTCAATTGTGTACTGTCATTAAATTTAGGAGCCAAAAATTAAAGAGTACGCCGGTGTATAAACACTTTTCTCTTATGTCGCGACTTGTCTTTGGTTGTCGCGACATAAATGCGCCCCAATGAGGACAAGTTATCATTGGCTGCGACGTCGAATTATTTGATGAAATAATTGAATTGTCGCGACCTTCACCCTTTCTTGAGGAATGGTTACGTTGAACCTTGCGGTTTTGTCGACCTCAATTTATGTCGCGACATGGCCCGATGTCGCGACGCCATTTGGTGTGACATGTCTGTCGCTTCGCCGGTGCTAACTAAGTTGCGACCTCTCAACCTGTCGACCCGACTTTTGGTGACCTATTGCACTTGCCTAATTTTGTGTCGAGACATCTTTTTCACTTCTTATTAATTTACCTCTTAGCATCAAATTTAATCATTCCCTTTTAATGATTCAAAAATGTATTCTATTCAATTTTCACACGAAATTGTTTAGGAGAAAGAAATACTCCTTTCTGTCGTTTTCTTAACGCAGGATTCTTTGATGTCTGAGTTATCTTTTCTCTCCTTCCCTTGCATTTACATAAGCACTTTCACCAACATTTCGAAAGGATTCAATCGAGCAAGGTAACTTCACCAATCTTAACTAATTATTATAAGAATAAGAAGAAAACAAAATCAATGTAATTATATAAAAAAATATCAAAGTCACAAATCATAAACTAAAATCGAAACTAAAATCTCTATAGGTTGCCTCTATCATTCGATTTTGAGTCATGCATTTGGACTTCTTTGTTTTGATTCTTTCTCTGCTCTCGATAATAGTTTAGACTCTTCCTTTCTTTCCTCCTGGCACTTTGATAATGCTTGATCTTTGACCATTGACTTTAAATTCTTCCCCGACGCATTAGTCTTTAATTATTCTTGCTCCAAATGTAGTGCTGACACTCGTATGATCCGCTCCATTTGGATTTTAACTTCCCCCAGAAATAACCCCGATCTGGAGTTAAAAGAAGAACTTGTTCTCACATTAGAACTCTTTTCGAAATCCTCACGATCATGCCATTTCTTTGTTTTTGTCCTTGTATATTCTAGCATTGTCGTAGGCTTCATTTCTCAGTTCTTCGAGTTCATTCGGTTGAAACTGATCCTCTCTCTTCGCTGAGTTTTAAAATCAAAGTTCGACTTCTTGATGGCCCATAGCTTTGTATTCAGTTCAAGAGGTAGATGACATGGTTTGCCAAAGACCCAACTCTGTATGGGGACATTCAATAGGAGTTTGAATCTTGGTCCTATAAAGCCCAAGTGCATCATCAAGTTTGGAAGACCAATCCTTCTGCTTGAACTTATAGTCTTTTCCGAGTTCTTTAATCTCCTTTGTTGGAAATCTCTTGCACATCCCTACATTGAGTGCAGGGATGATAAGCTGAACTCCTTATATGTGTGATCCCATACCTGCTCATGAGTTTGCAAATATTTTGTTTGCAAAATGGCCCCCCATCACTAATGATAGTTAGATTGTTCCAAATAATACTTTAATATTCTTTTGTAAACTCACAAGCGTAATGTATCATTCCTTGGACAAGCCACTTCTTCCACCCATTTGGAAACATAATCCTCTGCCAGCAGTATATACAGGTTTCCAAATGATGGTGGAAATAGTCCTATAAAATCTATTCCCCATTACACATCAAAAATTTGCACAACCATTATACCTTTTAAGGCATTTCATTTCTGCTGCTGATATTTCCAATCTTTTGGCATCTATCACACAATTTGACCCATTCAGCACAATCTCTGAAGATAGTGGGCCAATAAAATCCAGATTGGAGTATCTTGTGAGCTGTTCTTTCTCTAGAAAAATGCCCCCATATGGTGATGCATGGCATTCATTCAAGATTTTACATTGTTCACTCTACGCGCATCTTGATAATCGTATCGACACCTCTTTTAAATAGCGATGGGTCATCCGGATATAGTACTATTATCGATCTGAAGCTTTCTTTTTCTGTTGGTAATGACTGAATTCTGAGGAACTACTCCTGGCTTGAGTAATTGGCAATATCGACATACCATGGAAGTTGGAATGACACCTTAGCGGTGTTCATACAGAAGTTTTAATTAAGTCTGCCTCCTCCTTTGTTTCATTCCTTTCTATATGGACAAGTGATCAGCTGTCACATTGTCACACCCGCTTTTATCTTTAATTTTCGAGATCAAACTCTTGCGATGCGGCACCACATCGGAGTCTTGGTTTAGCTTCCTTTTGACATCAGATGTTGATGGGTTGCATGAAAGTACGTGTGAACTATAACATGGGATCCCAAAACGTATGACCTGAATTTCTCACAAGCAAACATTATGGCTAGCATCTCCTTTCAGTTATGGAATAGTTTTCTTGTGCTTCATTGAAGGATTCTGTAGCCCAGCATAATATATGCTCACGAATATTTCTCTTTTTCTTTGCCCAAATATAGCCCCCGTTCTTGAAATCGCGGCATCGCATTATTTGAATCCACAGTCCCGATACGGTGCAGCCATGATGAGTGCCAGGTGTCGATCTTGATTTCTTGAAAACGATTTCGCGAGGAATCATGAAATTAAACTTTGTGTCCTTCTCCGATGTCATAGTGAAGTGCGGTTATTTTGAGAAGTCTTTGATGAATCTCCTATAAAATCCAGCATGCCCCAAGAAACTCCTTATCCCTCTTACTGTTGTGGGAGGTGCAAGGGTTTTGATAATGGAAATCTTGGATTATAACCTGCGATGAAATTTTATGACCAAGAACAATACCTTCTATTACCGTGAAATGTCATTTTCCCAATTTAGTGCTAGTATTTGTTCTTGCATCTTTGAAATCTTGTTTCAGTTATTCGGACATTGTTCGAAGCTGGACCCATACAAGTGAAGTCATCATAAAAATTTCCATGACCATAATGGCGAGAACATTGACATCGTACATCCTTTGGAAAGTAGCGGGGCATTGCCTGACCCAAATGGCATCGCCACGAGGCAAGGTACCATGGGGGCATGAATGGTCTTTTCTTAGTCTCGAGGTGCAATTGCAATCTGGTTATGCTTCGAATACCCGTCCGAAACAAAAATGAGGGTGTCACCTTTAATCTGTCGACATCGATCAATGAAGAGGGCAAAGGAAATGATCTTTCTTGGTTCTTGTATTCGGCTTCACCATAATCAATGCATACTCTCCATCCACATCCTTTACCTTCTTGTTGGAATTAATTCATTTCTTTCATTCGCGGATCACAATAAATCCACCCTTCTTTGGAACCATGGCCCGAGTAACAGGTATGCGAAATTACATAGATAAAACCTGACATTTAACCATTTGAGCACCTCCTTCGGCTACTTTTTTCATTCTTGGATTCGAGTCTCCTTTGATGTTCCAACGGTTAGCTTTGCATTTTCTTCAGCCAGTATTTGTGCATGCATATTGATGGTGATACCTTTAACTCTTGATAGACGAAGCTATAGGCTGCTTTATGATTCGTAAAATTTCCGGCAACCTCATTCCTCAGCATCACTAAGTCTATGAAAGTATTGCTAGTTTTACTCTTTAAGCGACTCGAATTAAGCATACTTTAAATGGCTTGGCAACTCCTTTAAAACTAGCCCTTCTTCACTAGTTTCTTGATGAAAATCCTTTTCTTCATTTTTGTCTCCTTTTTTCATCCCATTTTGTTCAAGACTCATCACTTTTTCGGTGATATGGTGATGTGCGAGAAAATCTAAATCAAAACCTTCAGATCTTTGGAAATTCATCTCTTTTCATTGATTGAAAGTTTGGCATTACAATCATAGTAAAAATCAAGAGTTGTTGACATATACATCTTTATTGACTTGATATCTTCCCTTTACATGTCTAAATTCCTCAAACTTACGATTAAATTGAAGTCATTTGCCTCTTCTCCAACTCACGAGTGAGAATTCCCTTACGCATATGAGTTAGAAGTACTCGAGTTACAGGAATGGCCTTCCAGCGATAGAGGGACTTTTGAATCTTCCTCATCAGTATATTAAAGTCAACAAGAAAACAAGTGCACCCACCTTTTACAGTACATCTTCTATGATTCCTTCGATTTTACTTGGGGTTCTATCGCCATTTGGAGATGTGCTGGTAGATTCAGAATGCTCACTGAGCTCTTCTTGCAGTGAGAATAGAGGCATTAGATTGATCTTTGAGTCATAGAGAGAGCTTTACAGCTGAGCTCTCAAATGGTGCGGGGAATGGTGAAGCTCCTGGATCCTTCATCTTTTAGTAGGAGTCTCTCTTGATCCCACAACAACGTAAGTTGCGAGTTAAGAGTTCACAATTCCTTCTTGAGCAATCTTTCTTTTTTTCTCAGTATGTCTTTCAAAATTTTTGCATAAAGTGGCATCTGAGTCACCATATGAAAGCGTGCGATCTCCCGGCTTAGAAAGGTTTTCAAAACCTTGCAAAGCGTTCTTTATCTTTGATTTCTGTGACCTCGTGGAAATGGGATGTGACGGTTGTTGCAGGTTTTCTTCTTGCTTCCTTCTTCTCCTATGGGTATTTCCTTCTTTAACCTTCTCGGTGTTTTATTTGGCTGGGCACTTCCTCTCACTTGTTGCTTTCATCTTTTAATCTTTTCCGCCGTCTTTCCCATAGAAATTTGCCGCGACCATGCCGGTCTTCCGGATTCTTCTTCGTGTCAGGAAGGCATCTTTCACTCTGGTTTTGCGGGGTTTAGGGCGTTGCCCTATTTGTGTCTCAGGTTCTTGAGAGGCATTGTGGTCTTGAAAAATTTGAGTGGTATTGAGGGTTGATTATCGCGAACTTTTTTGTTCATACAGGATTCTTTTGACTTCTTATTGTCCCCCGTGAATTCACGACATTTGATGCTGGAAATGGTTGAGCCTCCTCGACTCTGCAGTACTCGTTTCTATTTTCACCTCCTTCTTTGCTTCTTCAGGGAACCTTGATGAATTCAGCGATATCCACAGTGAGGATCTGTCCGTATAACCGGAGCCTTGTGAGGCCTCACCCCGAATAAGAAAATTTTCATAGTTCCTCGATCTTTGGATGATAGTGTCTTTGTGGAGTTAGAAGTTGGTTTAAAAGTGATAACTTCTTGGCTCCCCCAAGTACTTAACCTCCTCGGCATCATAAGCAGTTCTTGATAGATTTTTGCTCCGACGCCATCTCGATAGTTCCTCTCTACTTTGCTCCCCATTTCATGAGTAGTGTGCATCTTCTTCTCTTGCTTGTCCATTCTATGCATGATGTCTAACTTTGCCTCCATAAGGCGTCATCTTCTTCGACCTCCCATGACTCCTCTTCCTCTTTGCAATTACTCTTGTGAAAACTTCGATGGAGCTTCCATGTTGCATTCGCCAGATCTCGATTAAGATCTTTGCCTCTTAAGCACTCTTATTTGAATGCTCCTGGCATGAAACATCAATAATGCCCTTAAGATGTATCATTCAAGGCATGATACACTATGTCCATACGGGTCTTCAAGTCTATTCCATGCATCGGGCATCTTTTCGACAACCTTTTGAATCTCTCCCGTACTAAGCCAAAATCTCATCTTCCCCTTGCTGGAACACAATTATCTCCCTCCTTCTCTCACGAGGTGAGTGATGGAAAGATACCAGTCGGCTTCTCTGAGCTCCTCCAGTATCAAACGAACCATATGGTAGAGATTCATACCATGTGGCTCTTGTATCTCTTAGAAAATGGGAATAATGCGATTTATGACCTGGTCTCACCCATTCAACTTCCTTTGTGTTTGCCATCTTGAGGAAACCTTCAGGTGCTCCATTTGGGTCTTGTGGGATGAGATGCTTGTTGAACCATTGTAATCGATCTTGGCTTAGGTTCAAGTTATTTGCATCAGTGGCAAGACATGCGATTCTGAGTATTCATCTGAATAATAGATGCTCCAAAAGTCCTCCATTGTATCGGTGATTGGAGGCCTTAGCGTTGTTCTTTGTCGCCGGTCACGGATTTTCCTTTAAATGCGCATAAGTGAGTTTTACGCCCTTACCGTTTTTCTCAAGCAAGGTGTTCTTTCTAGTTCGTTATCTGGCGAATATCTCGATGCATTTCTATGCATTGATTTTCCTGAAATCAAAACATGCTAACATTAATAAACGAGTCGACGACAAATATTTTCAATATGGTTTGTTAAGGATTAGTGGCTAAAAACCAACCACTTTGCGAAAAACTATTTTTCTTTTCTTTTTAAATGTCCAAATTAGTATTTCCTTCTTTCTTGAATATTGATCTACTAAATTCTTTAGATCCCGGCGTGGCGTAAAAACTGTTGAGTGGAGACGAGAAGATATATACAAATCCTTGACACCATTACTAAGGACTATTATGCAATCACGGCAATAATGCCATGAAACTTGTTTGTTGTATTTCTTGCAATTATACTCATTAAAATCGGTTTCCTTAAGATTAGATAAATCTCTTCATACGATCCAAGATTCTGCAAATTAATCTGGTCGAACAAGTAATAAAGTGGATTTAAGTCGGATATCGATCCACAGAGATCTCGAAGAATTCATGATCCAACTACCACAGTACTCAATTTCTATACTATTTGGACTATGATTTGCAATTGATATATTCCTAGCAACCTTGAAAATAATGAAAGAATAACGATCTGTAAACTAGAACAAAATGAAATAATGCTTAAATTAAAATAAAAGAAATTAACGAAATGGATCTATCAGTTAGTTTTTAAAGGGAGCATTGAAATAAGTTGTTGTGAAACATTAATTCTGTAGACCAGCAAATAGCTTTACTTCATGAACTTGATTTAGAATTAGTCCAAAGGGAAGGTAATGCCATGTGGATCTCCTTAATGACATATTTCATCATCTAATCTTCTCTGTTTCCCTCGAATGCGGGAGGATTAGATAACTAGCACAATACGAATTTCCCTTTGTTATGGGTATTTTCTTTTCAATACTTCATACCCGAACATGGTATAAACAGTTCCTAAGACATAGAGCTAAGCTTTGGTTTACACTATCTTTGGTTTCTCATCCTCAAAATTGGAGCAGTTCATTCTTTCCTTGATAAGATCCCTTGCTAACACGGGATTGAACTTCTTTGTTCGAATCGGCGAACTCTACTGCTCATTTTAATTGATAAGTCATTCAACTCATTCTACGATTTACCAAGTGAGAAGAAGATTTATCGATTAAATTTCTGAGCCATTAGATCTAATATTAGGTTCATACCCTTAGAGGATATTACCACGTTGAAACTCTCGAGATGCCTTCTGTGTCATAGGAGCCTCACAGGAAATCGAGAGCATGAAGCAGTCCTACTACGGGTATAGGACACTAATATTTGGATCGGATCTGATAATAAAGCAAAAACGATTAGTAGATTCAAGTCACGAGAAGTTCGTGGATTTGATAAATTTACGTAGAAAGATAATTTCTAACAACATCTTAAATTCAGCAGGCTTTGGGTTTCTAAGTACTTCATTACACTAGCGTAGCTCCTTGATCGAAAAGAACTATTGTAGATCATAAAGCGGAGAGTTTTGAATTCCAAAATTTGTTTGGACGTCGAACAAACGAGCGATAATTTGAAGAAATTAACGTGCATTAAGCTTCAACTAGCAACTATCACATCGAGATCAGAAATTCAAAGAAATAACAATCTACTCTAATCTAATCTAAAAAATAGCGACAAAGCAAAGAAAAAGAAAAAGAAAATTAAAACTACCACGAGCCTTCATTTACCGGACTTCTCTTTACGACATAAGGCGCTTTTCTTTCAATAACAAGCTAGCGTATTTATAGGGTTTGGAAGTTGGGCCCTAACTTCGATGCACCTATTTGTGGATTTCAAAATAAGCGTATTGTTGTTGTTCGTATGAACTCCGTTTGTTTAATAAGAGCTTGCCGAAGCCGATGTCGTAACCTCTCTTTCACGTCGCGACTTCACTGTTATGCTTATTGAGTTGTTCTGATGTCACGACCTCAATCATACGTCGCGACTTCATCTTTCTGCATTGTGATCTCTTTTGAGGTCGCGACCTCAATCATCGTCCAGCGACCGTTTTTACGTTCGTCGTAGCGAAGCTTTTATCAGGTTGCACTTGCTTTTCTTACCTTGTCGATGTCGCGACCACTAAATGGCGTCGCGACCTTCTTTCCTTATGGCTTGTTGTCGCGCTGACGGTGAATGGCGTCCAGCGACATCTCCTTTACTGCCTTTGTCAGCTCTTTGAGGTCGTGGAGTTTTACTATTGTCGTGACTTGTCTTTGCGTCTCTTTGGGTATGATATCGCGACGACTAAATGATGTCTCGACCTCCATTCTTCTGCGGTGATGGCGACTGCGAAAGGCGTCGCGACTTCACTATTTCAACTGATGTGGCGACCACTAAAAGGGCGTGCGACTGTAATTTAGTGTTTGATATCTCTGTCTGTTCTAAGCGCATCGCGGAACCACATGTTGGCCTCTTTGAAAATCTTTGTCGCGACTTCTAATCGATGTCGCGACCTCCATGTCCCGGCACTTCAGCTTTGATTACATTTGCAACCTCAAAGTGGTGTCGCGACATCACATGCGCTTCTTCATCGAATTCTGATCGTCACGATTTGGAGTTTATCTTTGCGACCTCCTTTACTTGAAGAAATTTGTTCTTGTGGCTTTGTAGTCGGCTCATGTCGCGACCTCATGGTGGTATCACGGCGTCGATGATCCGTTTGGTGTCGCTGACGTCGCGTGATGTCGCGGCAATTATTTTACCTCTTCATTGTTGCTTCTTTTATTCTCGATCAAGTCGCATATTTTGTCTCAACTTCGCCGCGGTCACGACTTCACTTATTCACTCTTGATTTCTTCTTAAGCCAAATTTGTTTAGGTAGTGACTTGGAATTCTTGAAGCGCACTTCTGCCAGCGACGAGTTCCATTTTGACTTAAATTCTGGCGCATCGCGATTTCTTATGATTTTGCTAAAAAATTTGATTTTTCTGTGTATTTTCCTGCAAATTGGAATTTGATTCAATTATCAGTTTTCGGCAAACATTTCATCATTATTCTCATTATAAACTCAGAAAAATGTATTAAAAATCTCATGAGTTTTTGGACTCATTAGTAACATCGCGTCGAGTCGGGTGTGGGTGCATGGTATGGTAATTCTGCCTCTTGGTAGGTGTGGGAGTGGGACTGTCTTTGGGGACTACTTCAATGAAGACTCATAGTTCGAATCGGAAATGAGGAGTAATTAATGTGTGTTGGGCGAAGCAGAAGGGCGCTAATCTCTAAGGGTGACAAACTACAGGTTAAATTGAAAGAACCCGCGGTAGTATCGAAAGGTCTTTGTGAGTGTAAGAGACCGGGGAGCTATCCAAAAGAATTTACGTGGTTGTAAGAGACCGTGGAGTTATGCAAAATTTACGTGTGGGTGTAGAGACAGTGGGGTTATCAGAAATCCTACGTGGAGTTATGAGACCCATGGAGAAATCGAAATTTACATTAGTGGGTGTAAGAACGTGGAATGTCAGAAATTTCTATGTGGATATAAGAAGGCTCGCAATGTGGGCCGAAAAGTTAGTGCCCGAGGGATGAACCTGCGGTCGTATTATCACTTAGACTTAGAGTTGAGTATTAGGAGTCGGGAGTGACTCGAGATTTGGATACCCTTTCGTGCATTGGGTGTTGGTGACGGCCAGGACTCGGTATATGGATGTCATTCGCGTGACGCCGGACTGGAGTTGATGGTCCATTGGATTGTCAATGATTGTGACCTTGGGAAGGTCGTTTACCTGGCGGGGGTTGTGTAGGGTTACATGTTATTAATGGATTATATGGGTGTTAGAGGACATGCTACGAGCATGCGTCACGGATCATAAGGTTAGTTGGGAAGAGCACTTGCCGCTTAGTAGGTCGCCTGTAACAACGTGCTCCCGGACGAGTATCTGAATGGCACCATATGAAGGGGCGTGTATGGGAGGCCATACGGATCAGATATGTTGGATTAGTGGGAGAGAGCTCGTCAGTCTTTGATTTGATTAAAGACACCCACGAGAAGGTGGGCGCGTCGACAAGCGTCTTCTCCACGGCTGAGGCCGGCAAGAGAGTTATGCAGATGTACGACGTCGACCCTTAGAGTTCGAGGTTGGAGATCACGTATTCTTAAAGATGATGCCTAAGAGAGGAGTGATCAGGTTCGGCAAGCGCGGGAAGCTATCGCCTATGTTCATTGGACCCTTGGAGATACTCGAGACGGTAGGCATGGCGTGCGGTTGGCTTCCGCCCGACGTATCGGTGTCCACGAGATATTTCCGTCTCCATGCTCGGGAAGTATGCTCGGATCGACCCTTGTAGTGGATTGGGGAGAGATTAAGGTTGACAGTGGAACCTTCGGAGGACGTGTGCATTATGGATAGCGGGAGCGGGTTTGCGATGCAAGACCGTGAGGCTAGTGAGATTAACTGTATGGCGACGCGGGTGGGTGGAGGAGTCAGCGTGGAGGCGAGAGGACACGATCTGAGCCACCTATCCGCTGTATTTACAGGGATGAAGTGCGTGGTTTAGTCGTTTAATATTTAAATAACTAGTTTACATACATAGTAAAGTACCGTTGCATATGCATGTGTTTCGTAATGATTGTACAGAATTTCGGGACGAAATTCCTTTTAGGAGGAGAATGTGGGCAGAGAAAATTCCAATTTTATGAAAAAAGGGCAAAATGTTAATTTCGATCAAAATCGAATTTTTTCTAGATCTCGAGATATTGAAAGCTTGAACTTCAGTTGAATTGTCTATGAAATCTAGCTACTACGTTGAATTTCGTCGAATTAAGGAGACCGATCGAATTTCACTTTGAGGCACAGTGGGTGTAGTAAAAGCGAGTTGAGAAGGCGTGTGATGTGGCCAAAAGTGCTTTCTTACATGTCGTAATGTGACACATGTTGCATGTAGTGAAAGGGTGAAATGGATGGTCGAGATAGTGCCAAGTGTAAAAAATCAAGAAAGGGAGCAGATGAATTGTGAAATGTTAATGATAATAGACAAGGATGAGCAGTGTTCATGTTCTCCAAAAGACCAAAAATCGTGCGGTAAAATTTAGAATGAGATGCAATGGGTGAGGTTTTGTGATTTTTAGAGAGAGAAGGTGTGCCTTCTCTTTAGATTCAAACCGTTAGGACGTTGGTTCTTGACGAGAGAAAGAAGCAAGGCGCGGAGGCTATGCATGGACAGGTTGGTGGAGTTCCAGCACTCAAGAAGGTAGGGATATTTTCCTACCCATTAATCTTTGGCGACCATATATAAATGGTTAGGAATATTTTAAGGCTTGTTTTAGCGATGGTGGTCTCAGCTTTGAACCGAATGGAGAAAAATTCCTATTTGTGTGGTCATGAAGACTAATAACCCCGAGGTTTCCTTTGTTCATGTGGTGTGACACAAAATTTTGGTGTGCAAATGTGTTGGGTTGAGTGATTCAAAGTAATTTGCTCGTGTTGTTAATTAGCCCGTGGCAGGCTAATTTTGGTGTAATTGATTATGAATTTGCATAAGATGTTTTTATGTGATTTAATTATGTTAATATATATGCATGTGAATATATTAGCATGAATGTTTTAAGGTTGGCATACATGCATTCCATATGCCTTGGGAGCACCCTAAGGAGTATAAATTAGTGCATGACATGAAATGAAACAAAAATAAAAATATTTTGTGAAAGAAATTTAGAGGAAGATTTTCCGAGAAGGGTACCTTGGAAAGTTGTCAACTTATATCACTTGGATAACAGGTTCCATGGCCATTTCAGAAAAATATCCAACAGGTCGCCTTGGAGGTAGTCGATGTATTCTGCAGAAGTCGGTAGTGAGTTTCGAACAAAAGCTTTTGTTTTGAAAGCGAATATTTTACTAACGTCGGCTCAGAGCTGTGAGGGCCGGTGAGGACTTCGGGACATGGGATTGGTCATGTAGACATTTGAGTAGGTTCATGAAATTGCTTGAATGATTGTTTGCTATAACATGTGCATAGATGAGAGTAACCCGGTGGAAATTATCCTTCACCCGGGAACTTCTTCCATGCTAATGAAGGATCGCGGGTTCGGGTATAAGTGTGCATGAGGATGAAGCTGTTAGGAGCCGGCGTTTAGAAAACCGAGTTGTGGCTTTTGGCCTTTTTTGTTTGTATAGCATGTATTAGAATTGTAAATTTTAATATATATTTGAATTAAGTAATATAAAAACTCTTGAACCATGTAATATATTTGGTTGGGATATGTTTTGTGAAGTATGGATCACGGGGGCGAGTGGCCATTATTTTATCGCATATGGACCACAATGTGGTCATTGTAAACTTGTTAGGATAGGTTTGTACCTTGGGTGAAGCTCCGTACAAGGATATTTTGCGATTTTAGGTAGAGTGGTGTCGGGTTACCCGAGCATTCCACGAGTATTCAGCGGGTTGTGAGTTATCATGGTTTGGGAATAGTCATCCCATGACTTATATGTTTAAGTGCAAATAGAGCGATATATGTGTGCTAAAGTGGCAGGCAACTTAAATGAAAGAAATGGAGTTTTGATGTACTTAAATTATGGCGTGATAATGTATAAGTGATATTATACCACATTTGGTCATAGAATGCTCATTTGAGCAAATACGGTATTGAGAATAGAGTGAGAGGAGAAAGCTAGGGTTTTGGAAAGAAGTGATTTTGGTGGGAGATCTTCCCATTTCTGGTGCATAAGTGATCAAGACGAAAAGCTAGGCTTCGAGGAGAAAGAGATTTGGTATGTGAGCAAACCCTAGGATTTCTTGCAATGATGTTTGGGTTGGAAGAATCCTAAACCATCCATAGGTTTTTCTTATGGTTGGTCTAGGATGCGCTAGGAGTGGTCATAGAGTTTTCTTTTAGTTTTAGGGTGATTTTGGAAAAAGGTGCAAAGGCGAAAACTAGAAAATCGGAAGTATCGAACTCTCGCCCGCAGTAGGAACCCACGCCCGCGGCGTAGACCTGGCGTGGGATACCCTTTCATGGCCCGAGGCTGAGGTACCCAATTAGCTTCAGTGCAGCCACGGCGTGGCGTGTTTGTATGTGTGAATCATTCTGACCCCAGCAATTATTAGTTGTTAAAGTCTGGTTTTTCGTACACGATAGTATAGAACCTAATAAATGACTAATGAGGTTAAATAAGAGTAAAACTAAGTGAAAACGCATCATTACCTCCTTGAAGCTTAGTCTCGTAAAGATTAGTTAAGTGTGATAATTGAACACTAAAAAGTGGTGTATTTATGTTTATTTAGAAATTTGGTGAAGATCATAACCTAGGACCAAGATCGAAGAAAGAGAAAGCGAGAACCGACTAGCTTAGGTTGATTTCAACATTTACCATAATTATATTCATATTTCAAGTGTTTAGTAGTTTTACTAAATAAATGCTGAAATAGTATATGAATGATATGTTGAAATGATATTTGAAGGGCATATGGATTTGAAAATGTGATGTTTGGGAAATGTTTGACAATTAATTGCATGTGGCGATTAATTGAATTATATCAGGTGGTCAATTCTTGACATCTTGAATTGAATCGATATGCGGGCCAGCCAGCATGGCGGGATGTACCAATCGGCATCCGTCGCGAAGAGCAAACCAGTATTCATGTCCCACATGGCGGGATGCTGTCGACATCCGTTATGATGGTGTATGGCAGCTGACCATCATCCTGCTGGCGAGATACTGGTGGCATCCGTCGTGACGTATGACATTTTAAGCCAGCCACATGGCGGAGATGCGCAATCAGGCATCGCCGTGATGAAACGTGATGAAGTAATGGCAAGCACATTCTGGCATGACAAAGGACCCGATTCATACGAAGCGAATCGATATGAATGTGAATAGTATAGACAAAGTGAAATAACAAACTTTATGTTACGTTTCAGAGGGAGAGGCATGATGCTTTACCCCAGACTGTGCACGACTCCCGGATGGAGTGGGTGATTGATGAGTTGGCTAACAATGCACAGCAGAAGGATGAGGTGAGACAGGATTTGGGTCTACCTCGGGTGGTTTGTGAGTATGAGGATGTTTTTTCGGATGAGCTACAATGATTACCTCTACACAGGGATGTGGACTTTATCATTGAGTTACACCACAAGTGCACGTCGCCCCATTCTATGACTCGTAGGATGACAGGTGAGTTGAAATCAAGGTCAAGCTGCAAGAATTGTTGGACAAAGGGGTTTTGATAGGCCAGAGCACTTCACCTTAGGCGCTGGGTTACGTTTTACCCCTACAGGAAAGGAGTCAAAATTGAGTGGAATGGTACATTGTAAGAGGCATTCTAGGAATTGAAAATGAGGCTTCTTCTGACTCCTGTGATGGTTAAGCTGGGACGGAAGGTACCACGATTATGCTTGTGATGCCTCTGGGAAGGGCCCAGGATGTGTCTTGATCTGCGGTCTGGGGTGAGTTTGTGGCTTATGGTTCTAGACAACTAAATAATCATGAGGCGGGAATTACATACACGTAATTTGGAGTTGAGCGACCTTAAGATTTGGCGTGTATGCGTAATAGTGAAGTTTGGTATTTTAGACCACAGAGAGTTTGAGGGTATATCTTCTGGCGGGACCTCAACATGAGGCAGAACCGGATGGATGGAGTATCCTAGAGGACTATGACTTCACTTTGTATTACCATCTGGTAAGAACAAATGTAGTGGTGATGCCCTTTCGGTCGGAAGTCACGGGATCTTGTAGTGTAGTTTCAGGAGTGACGGGATGCTCGGGCTGTGGGACGGTTGGGTTGCGATCTGAGAAGTGGGCTTAAGGAGCACTGGAGTTTGGTAGCTGTGCCATCCTATTAAGCAAGGTGTCGAGTCACAGGGTGGGACGGAGATGTATCCATCAGGGTAGGTATAGTCGGTCTGGTGTGAAGGTTGGGCCATCCACACATATGGTAGTCTTCGGTATAGGGGATTGGTCGTGGTTCCCCCACTGACTAATCTGAGAGAGGAGATCCTCTGGGAGTTCCACTGCTCTCGATTCGTTGTGCATCCAGGAATGAAGTGACACATTAGGGATTTTGTTCGACGGTGTCTCACGTGTTAGCAAGTAAGGCCGAGCGCAGCCCGACATAGTACTCCGGCCTTTGGGAGTAGCAGTGGAAGTGGGAGCATGTCACGATGGATTTGTGACCACGCATGAATGCATAGCGAGGCATGATGCGTATGGGTTATAGTGGTGCTCACTAAGTCGCCCTTTCTAGCGGTGTGGATGACCTTCACCTTCCAGAGGAATTATCTTGGATTTGTGTATTTAATGAGACGAGAGAGAGAGATTGTGGTGCATGGAGTCTGGGTTTTTATCGTATCGGACATGGATCCCGATTCTGACCTTACACTTTGGAAGAGTTTCCAAAAGGCCATGAGTCCACGGTGGATGATGACATAGTTTTTATCCATGGGCGATAGTTAGTCGGAGAGGACCATACAGGTTTTAGAGGACATGCTGCGACATGCGTCTGGATCTTAAGGATGCTTCCGGGGAGGCACTTTACCCTTAGTGGAGTCGCACACAGCAATAGTTATCGGTGAGTATACGAGGATAGCTATGAGGCTTTATATGTGAGGCCATGTCGATCCTCGATTTGTTGGACAGAGGTGGGAGAGAGTTCCATTACTGATCCGGATCTTATTAGAGACACCTTGGAGAAGGTGGGTTTGATATAGAAGCGTCCTCTTACGGCTCAGCCGACAGAGGAGCTACGCCGACAGAACGGCGTTGACCTCTAGAGTTTGAGGTGGGTGATCATGTCTTCTTGAAGGTGATTCCTAAGAGAGGAGTGGTCAGATTCGGCAAGCAAGGGAAGCTAACGCCGAGGCATTGTAAAACTCGAGAAAATTCGAATTTTCTGAAAAAGGGTAAATTGGTAATTTCGGTCAAAATCGAAAATTTTTCTAGATCTCGGATGACGAAATGGACTTCACCGTTGGAATCGTCTCACAAAATCTAGCTACCACATTGAATTTCGTCGAATTCCGAGACAGTCGAAATTTCACTTTTTTCGAGGCACCGGGTGTCGGGTGTCGTATGACGGCTTGTGAAGGATATGTGATGTGACAAAAGTCACCTACTACATGTACCCATGTGACACATGTTGCATGATTAGTGAGATGATGGAGATGAATGACTTAGATTAAGTCATGTGTCAAAAATCAAAACTAAGGGACAAGGATGGAATTTTTGAAAAGTTTAAATGAATAAGACAAAAGAAGAATAGTTTTCTTCTTCAATTGGAAACAAAAAAATGGGCAGTAGGTGTTAGATCCAGTTTTTAGAGAGAGAAAAAGTGACCTACAGGGTTCTGGCGATTCAGATAGTGATCGGTTCTTAGCGGAACCAAGAAGCAGAAGTTGTTACTGGCATGAAGTTGGCGTGGAGCCTTAGATTTGTGGAGTTAGACAACAAAGGTAGGGATCTTCCTACTTGGTTTATTTTCTTTGGCTAGAGCCACATTTTTATGGATGGGGATTTGTTGAGGCACAGGAATGACGTGTTTGATCTCAAAAATCTGAGGCAAGGTGAAGAAATTTTACTTGTGTGGCCAGTGGCTGTTAAGGCCGAGGGGTTTCCTTTATTCACATGAATTGATGTCTTGATTTTTATTATTGGTTTTGGGTGATTCAAAATGAATTGCTTGATTGGTTAATTAACTGTGTGATCATTTGATGTTATTGATTGTGAATTGAATAGCATGAATTGTGTGAATTAATTTTGTTAATATATACATGTAAAATATGTGTGTGAATATTTTGCGATAGCATAATGCATTCCATATACCTTGGGCACCCTAGATGGTAGGTGTGAGTGCATGAAAGTGAAAACGGTTGTAGAAAGAAATTTCATGTGGCATACAAAACTCGGGGTCTAAATTAACAACCCGTTAACCCATGGAATGATAGTGGATGTCGGGTAACAGGCACCTCATGAAAATCAGTGAGTTTCAGCATGCGGGAGCTCTACAGGTACAAAACACAATCACAACAATTCTGACCACACGAGGTACACATCGAGTAAAATAGCTGGCCACTTGGGCCCTGCATCAATACTCACAAAATAATAACTATACTTCACAATAGTTGAGATTAATAATTTACTCTTTACCAAACATATATTAAAATATGCAATTTATAATACATATTATACAAAATGCCAATGTTAAAAGCCCATGCTTGACTTTCTTCTACATAGCCTCTTGTGGCTTGACTTCCTCCTGCACACTCCCTGTACCTGAAATAGTGATCCTTCAACAGGATGAGCAAAGCCCAATAATGATAATTTCCTACCTGGAGACCCATTCCCCCACCCTAAGTGCACATGCCCATGTTCTTGATCACATTCGGCTGTTTCTGAACTACTCGAAGTGTCTGCATGCCCGAACCGGTAATCTCGGGAGATCCTCCGCAGGCTTCACACATGCCTAAGCCAATATGATAAAAACGATTTTTAATGACAGCTTTGTTTCTTTGAAAACACTGCAGTTTCATTAAAAATATTGGATTGCCTCGGGGCATTTCAGTGACTCTCCCAGGCGATCCATGAATCTCATCTGTGATATGAATGATCCTCAGGTATTCTTAGTGATGCTCTGTTGACCTTTTACAACAATACCTGTTACGATACTGCCATTGATAATGTCTCACTCATCTGCTATTCTAAGTGTATATTCAAATCTAACAGCTCATGTATTAGCTAATTTTCCTCTCATAATATAATTAATTCAAACAAATCATGTTATTAAATTCACATTAATAACCGCAAATTGGCTCATCAGGCTAATTAACAAACACAAGCTTGGTCATTTTGAATCACTCAACATCATAAAAATTCACACAAAAATAATCACGTCACTATTCATGTGAACGGTGAAACCTCGGATGCTTGTTCGCGACCTTCGCGCGGTAGGAAATTTTCTCAGCTCGATTCAAAGGCTTGGGGCAGAATTCTGGCTAAAACAAACTGAAGGTATTCTAACCATAAACATGGCTCTTGGCCAAATAAACCAAGTAGAAAAGATCCTACTTCTTGGGATTGTGGCGTGGCGCTGGCAGCGTAGACGGCTACTTTGCTTGCTTGGTCGGCCAGACAGTCAAGGACCAGTGGAAATCTGGAAGAGTGATCTCTCTCTACTCCCGGAAATCAAATCTCCACGCTCCTTTGTCAAAGCCCTTCCAGCCCACTTGCCCATTTGCTCTAAATGGAAGAAATGACACTGTTCATCTTTTGTTTTATTATCATTAACAATTCATTTAATTCCCATCATGTCCCTTCTTCTAGATTTTTGACAATTGGCACCATCTACGCCGTCTATTTCCATCATCTCTCTAATCTTGCAACATGCATCACAAGATTACATGTAATAGGTGACTTTTGTCACATCACATGTCTCTGAGCCCGTTTCTTTGCAGAGCACCGTGTCTCGAAAATGTAATTTTGGCCATCTCGGAAATAAACAGTCAACGTGTGCTTCTGTTCGAGATATCAACGGTGAAATCCGTTCATCGTTAGGAATCTACAGAAGATTTGGATTTTTGCGAAGCAGCCATTTGCCATTTCAGTGGAATTTTCTCGGAGTCTTATTCAAAATTTTTGAAATTGCAGCCGGTGATCCAATAGTTCATCTTGGAGGTGGACCCATGACTATTCGGAAAAATTATCCAGCAATTCGCCTCGGAGGGTAATCCAATATATTTCTGCAAAACTGGTGGTGTATTTTCAGACAAAACTTTGTTTTGGCCCATGTTTTCTTCGCATTTGGGCAGGCGTGTGTGAGGGGAGTCGGTGAGACTCGAGACATGGGATTAGGCATGTAGATATTCAAGTAGGATCATGTGTTTTCTTGAGTGTGTTTAGTTTGTATGACATGTTGTGCGCCGGTGGGGGTAACCCATGTAGGAAATTATCATTTCTTTTGGGGCGTTGTTCGCTTGTCGAGGATCATTATTTGGTACGGGGTGTATAGGAGGGACTGACGCTCACTGGGGCATTTGAAGAAAGTCGACATGTGACTTTGGTAATCATTTTGTATAACATGTATTGAAACTTTAAATCTTAATATATGTTTGAATTAAGAGTGATTTATTAACTCTTGAACCATGTAATATAGTTGGTTGGATATATTTTGTGAGTATTGATGCATGGGCCAAAGTGGCCATTTTTACTCGCACGTGGACCCTGTGTGGTCGTTGTAAAATGTTGGGACATGTTGTACTTTGGGTAGAGCTCCCCGTACAAAGGAGACTGCTAGATTTCGTGGTGATGTTCGGGCCTACCCGACATCATGAGAATATTCAGCGAGGTTGACGGGTTGTCAACGGACCCCCGGGATTTGGGGCATCACAGGTATATTGGGCCCTTCGAGGTACTCAAGAGGGTGGGCATCGTTGCATATCAGTTGGCGTTACCATCGAGTTTATCAGGTGTCCATGAGGTGTTCCATGTCTCCATGCTCCGGAAGTATACTCCAGATCCAACTCATGTAGTGGATTAGGGAGGGATTATTGTTGATATAGATGAGACCTTCGAGGAGGGACCATCGCGTATCTTGGATAGCTGGGATCAAATTTTGCGAAGCAAGACCTTGAGGCTAGTGAAAGTGTTGTGGAAACACTAAGGAGTGGAGGAGGCAACTTGGGAATGAGAGAACACGATGCGAGTCACCTATCCTTTTCTATTTGAGGATGAAGGTGCGTTGTCTAATATTAGAAGTCTAATATTTGAACTAGAATGACTATTGCATATGCATGTTCTTGGAACTAGAATGACTATTGTATATGCATGTGCTTGTGTGTGCTAGTATGTATGAATTTTGGGGATGAAATTCTATTAAGGAGGGAAGAATGTAAAACCCGAGAAATTAGAAATTTTTTTTAAAAAAATGGCAAAATGATAATAATAATAATACAATGTCATAATGGTTCAGGGAAGCCTAGAAAATTCTCTAGATATCGGATGACAAAGCGGTTGTCTTAGTTAAATTCGTCTCGAAATTTAGTGACCTAGAAAATTTAAGTCGAATTATGGAGACAATCCGGATTTTTACGATTTTAGGTGATAAGTTACCGATGACTTCGGGGGTAGATTTTGAAAATGTCAAAGTCGAGAAAATGGCTTGAAATTTCACGTTCATTTAAAATAAATTTAGCGAAAAATAAATTGTTTGAGTAGAAACGGACCGCGTGAGATATGGACATTGCGCCATTAAAAAAAAAAAAAAGCAAAGTCAAAAAGGAAATGAGGGGGCGGGAGGGAGGAGCGTAAGAAGAGAGGAGTGTAGCACTCCTTTCCGGTCCGACCCGATTGGCGGATCCGAACCGATTCTGGGATGCTCGTTTAATTCTTTTTGTTTACTTTACATTTGTTTTTTGTTTTTTTTTTTTTGTAAAAGTCTCGTGACCTGAATCGCTAGCCCGACCCGAAAGGCGGATCAGCCGGCCGGTTTACTCATTTGTTTTCATTTATCTTATCATTATTTTATTTATGTCATTTTTGTTTTAGGGTTTTCAGTGCAGCATTTTAAATATTAGGCCATAAACATTTATTCTTATACAATTCTCGTTTTTACAAAATAGTAGTATCATGCCTTTACAAAATGATATACAAAAATAGTTTAGAGTTTGACTCTTTTGTTGTTCACAAAATGTCCTGCGTTCAAAAAGAAATGATATATGCATATGACAGAGTATATACTTATAATACGCTGACTTTCTCTATATTTCTGCACTTGATCTTGCCTTCTTTCCTGTTTACTCGAAACCTACGCATAGATAAAAACTACACCTTCGCATTTCATGCTTAGTGGTTCCTATCTGATTCTATTCGATTTTAGTTTAACATGACATGCATTTATCATAAAACCACGCCTTTTACATCAAACTATACTCATGCTTATTAATTTTCACATGCTTTCACTTTACAAATCATTGATCATATCAAAATATGCATTTTCACATGCTTTCAATTTACTTAACTCAAATCATGAGATTCAAACATATACTCACAAGGATGTATTTGGTTCTAATCCCATTTACACTCATCAAGTTTGGTATTCCGCTGTCTATACAATTCCACATTCGCGGCGGTTAGCTCGGTGAATCCCGTCCTTTTATCATTGGTAATGTCTTACATTTAACGTTTCAGTCTCCCATCATGACGGATGCCGATTGTTTTACCATGTGGTCGCCAAAAATGTCATACGCCATCGCGGCGGATGCCGGTGGTGCATCCGCCCAGTGGGACATTTTAACAATGCCATACACCATCGTGACGGATGCCGATTGGTGCATCCCGCCATGGGACATTACACAATTTCAGTTTGCCTTCATGACGGAAGCCGATTGGTGCATCCCACCATGTTGGTCGTTCGGTATATTGATTCAATTCAAGATGTCAAGAATTGACCAATTCGTTTGTAACTCAATTAATCACTGTTTACCCTTTTTATTAAATGTAGACTAAACCCCTCAAATTAACACTTATACAGAAGCCTTACAATTTTCCTGCAGCTATGTCAAATTAGAATGGAGTTGCTTAAAAATGAAGAAAACTGATTTTATGTTATGGAATTATAAATGGGTTTAGTTTATGACACTACAAGCGCATAGGTCATACAAGTAGTAAAAAATTGGATGTAAGTCCAGATATCATTCCCACTGAGATTGACAAGAATTTTTAATTTCAACTACCCTAACTACTTAAGATCTATACTATTTGAACCTCCATAATTCAGTTTATCAGCTAGAATTTAGAGAATAATTATCCTGAAGAATACATCTAAAAGCAAGGAAATTAAAAATAGAGCAAATAAAATGATGTAAACTAAAATAAACTGGACTGAATCAGTCCTCTGTAAAAAATGAACACTAACAAGGAAATACTATGAAATAGTCAATTTTTGCATTATATCCTATTTAGACTCTATCCTTAAATTGGATCTGGATTTGTCAAAGAGCCTTGATAATGCAGTTTGGATTTCTCCCTTAATTCACCAATTAGAGGTCCCTGCTTCTCTCGAAGGCGTGGATCTAATCAGTTACTTGTATTCTGATCATTCTTTATAAGATGCAGGTATTTTCTTTTCAATACTTCATACCCATTTCTTAAATTTGTTCTTGCTTCGAGTCGGTCGTTACAAAATTTCTAGATTATTAACACCTCGCTAGAATTTACGATTATTAAATAATCCCTTCAACTAGTATAAATTGAAATGAAATTTATCAAGTGAATTCAAGGCTCGATGGTTCTTCAATGGTAGTCTTGTACCCTGGCCCCAGATCTTCCAAGCTCTGGGAATCTCCATCTCTGTGTCCACACGGAGGGCCTCCTGAAATCGGAATGACAATCCTTGGGAGAATTTTTCGATTCTACTATTAGAGACAATCAATTAAGAATTAACATCAATCAAATAAATCCCTAATTTTAGGTACTTCTCTCTAATTTATCACGAAAGGCGTAACTAGATGATCAATTAATGGAAAAATTTGTGCTTATCAAAACTGCATCACAATGACAATGGAGCATTGATCAAGTACATCAGTAGTAGTTGCAATATACTGAAGAAACAAATTCGGAATTAGTGCGGATTCCATTAAGTTCGAGCGTGGTGAAAGAGAATGAAAAATTAAAACCGACTCAACATTACGAGCGATCTTGGTTCGGATCAGAAAAAGAAAAGAAAAGAAAAATCCATTAAGAATTATACAATTGGAGTCTTCTTCAATCCCCGAGGATCTAGGTTTGGAAGAGGCTGCCTGTAGCCAGAAAGCGAGAATACTATTTTATACATTTTCGGCAATTGGAGGGCTGACCGAAGGCTTCTGTGGATTTCCCAGGTGGATGGCCCAACTCATTGTTTAAGTCATGACCTTAGAAGCTTGTCGGGACTTGTTAGGTTTGTCGTGTCCTTTGGAAGCTTGTCACAACATTCTTGTGCCTTGTTTATGCAATATTGAGTCCCGACCTGGCTTATTCTTCCTTTGCTAAATTATGTGTTGCGACAAATTTTCTTTGTCGCAACACCATTTTCGTTGCTAGCCACTTTGATCCTCGTCGCGACAACTTTTTCTAGTCTCCAAGTGTTTGTGTCGCGACCACAATTTTATGTCGCGACCTGACTGTCTTTCTTTTTACTGAATTCTGTGTCACGACCACAATTTCATGTCGCGACACCATTTCGGTTGTAAGGCAATTTGATCCTTGGTCACAACCTCCCTTTCATGTTACGACATCATCTCTTGTTTTCTACCTTCATGCAAGTTGCAACTCACACTGCTGATCTGTTTATTTTCTTGTCACGACATGGGAATTAGGTCACGACAAGGTTGTTTCTTTTCTTACTGCAATTTCTGTCGTGACCTCAAAAGCATGTCGCGACCGTTCCTTCTTCCAATCTTGTCGCAACCTCATTTTTGAGTTACAATAGTTTCTCCTCAATTCAGCTTCTTTTTCTAGTCGCGACTTAGAAAGTGTGTCGCGACTGAGTGGTGGCCCTTCTTACCTTGTTCTTGTCGCAGTTGCTTAAACTTAGTCACAACATGTTTTAACTGTTCAGCTCATTTTGATGTCGCACATAGAAAGAATCAACATGCGACCTCATTTGGTGTCTTGACATATTTTGTTGCAACTAGTTTTTCTGATGAGACGTGTCTTCGACTCATCAAATATCCATTCCTCGTCGACGCTGATATCATTGCGACTGAGTTGTCTTCTTTGATTATGCATTGACCTCGATTTTCTATCGCGACGTTGTTTGTGCAGTCTTAAATTTTTCTCTCTCACGACTGATCACAAGGATGTCGTGTTACAACATTATCAATTAGGTCGTGACTTAAAAGCTGTTGAACTGATGAATTCCTTGTCGCGACCTCAATTGTTGATTCGTATGTAAATGTGTAGCTAAGCGACTCAATTATAATTGCAAACCTATACATACATTCTTGTGCTTCTTCTTTGCAGTATAATTAACTCTAAGTCGGAACACAGAGATGGGTTTTCTTTGTGAAAATGATTTACAGTTGGTTTAAAATGGTGAATTCAATTTGGATTTTAAGGTTTTGGTAAAAACAGGGGGGTTTAATGTTTGGAAATTGAAAGTTAAATAAAATAAAATAAAATGTAAAAGAAGTCTCCTTAAAAATTAATCGAGACTCTGGATGTTGGAGTTCTAAAAGGTCGAGGAATTCCTCGGGTCCATTTTCCTCGCGTGGGGAGGATGACCTATAGTCATTTCTGACAGGATCTTCATGTGTCATAAAGCTGAATACAAATAACCATCCTTTGAAAAAATGGCATCCACTGGCCATTAGTGCTTTCGGTCATTAAAACACAAGTCACCTTGACTCATCTTACAATGGATCATAAATGACAACTAACAAACATCAATGGATCTAACATTAAGCATCCAATGAGCCCAAAAGCTTACCAAGTAATAACCATTCAAGGTGACTCAAAAGGGATCAAAACCTAAAGTTAAAAAGGGAAAACAGTAACCCTGCGTGAAAAACATGGAACCCTGAGCCTGCCTTAGGATCCTGCACCCAATAACCTCCTTCTTCAAGGAGAAAGGGGTTTTAGCCGCTCATCCTCCAAGTTGTTATCCTCGGAGGGTGTTTGGTTAGTGAGAAAGGGAGAGAAAGTGAGGGAAAAGGAGAGAAAATGAGAAAGAATGAGGCTGAAGGTTCCAGCCCGAAAGGCCTATTAATAGGCAAGATGGGAATTCCCTTTTACAGTCTGTACAAATGTCTTATATAATGCCTAAGACAAGAAAAATTACCAAAATACATTAACTACCACTATTACATAGAGGGTAAAATGGGGTAAACCAAAAAGTGACAAAAGAGTCAAAAAGGTCAAAAGCTCAGGAAAGGTGAATAGTGGCAAGAACTTGAACAGTGGCAGCGGGAAAGTCAATTTCACAACACTGCAAAATTTTGCAGGTTGTAAAATTTTCGCAACCTTGCAAAATTCCTGCAGTGCTCCATTTTTTTTCACTTTTTGCTCTTCTTTCCTTTTGGGATCTGATCTGCAACGATGAGTTCAACTCGGGTTCTTCGTGTTTAAATTGACTGGATAATTTTGATACGATTATCTTGCAAAACTACAAAAATAGTCACAAAATACGATCAGTAGTATAACCGAGACTTTGATGTGCCAATTGGGTTAATTACGCTGATTAGTACACAAAAAGTGCTCAAAACCTGCAATAAATAGGGTTCAAAATAACACTATTTGGGCACTAATCAATTGTTTGTCGCAACCTAGCTGCTTGGCCATTTATCTCATTTTCTTTTGGATTCTTGTTGGAATTGCAGCTTCTTCTATAAAAATCTGCAAAATATAAATTTGGTAAAATCTCCACATTTATGCATAAAAATAAGTAATTACATTGTAACACTAATAAAAAAAATGGATTAAAAATCAATGAGTTTTTGACTCATCTATCACTCACATGTAATTAATTGTCAGACATTTCAAATATCACATTTTCAAATCCATATGCACTTTCGTAATATCATTTCAAAGATATACTTATTCCATATAATGATTTCATATTTATTTGGTATACTACCAAAACACTTGAAATAAGGATAAAGAGATTCAGTGGTCAAGCCAGAAGCTATCGGCTCGTTTCCATCCCTTGATCTAGGTCTAAATTAGGTGATCCTTACCATTCCTAGTCAATATGCTGGAGTACGCCTCTTAGTGGATAAACAATTATTATACATTTTTAGTGAATGACAAATTTATCTTCGTTAACGGTTTTGGGTTAAGACACTAAGTTTACCCAAAGACGAACTCGCCGAGGTATGGTACGTTCTTCAATTAGTTTCATTCTTATTTGAACCCTTATTAGTTATTTATTAGGGTTCCTATACTATCGGTATAAAAAAACTAGACTTTTGGAACAAAACCCAAAAGTTTGCCCTCTGTGAACAGTTGCTACGCCACGACGTAGCACTGCTACGCTGTGGCGTAGGCCTTCACCACGGCGTAGCTTTGCTATGCCTCGGTGTACCCGAGGGGTGCCATTTTGGCACCTCAGCCTCGCCGCGGCGAGGGTATTTGGCGTTGGTCTACGTCGTGGTGTGGGTTCTCTACGTTGTGGCGTAGGAGCCCGATTTTTACCTAGATTTTCCAGTTTTCCTTCTTTTTGCGATTTCCTCCAAAAATCCTCAAAATCCTAAAACAAAACATGGAAATCACTCCCAATAACATCTTAATATCATCCTAAACCAACCATGAGCAAAACCCATGGATAGATTAGGGTTTTTCTAACCCAAACATCAAATATAACTTTCTAGGGTTTAGGTTCATACCTTGAATCCCTTTGAATATTCTTCACCCAAGATGCTTGATCACTTAGAAGCAAGAAATGGGAAGAAATCACCAACAATCTTGATATTCTCACATTGCCCTAGCTTTTCTCCCATTTCTCCTCTCAATCTTTCTCTCAAATTCGTTTTTGCTCAAATGAGCATTCTAAGACCAAATGTGGTCTAATATCACTTATCATTAGAAGGCCATGTTTGGCTTCCAAAATTGCATTTTTGGATTTAAGTTGCCTCAATTTACCTTATAGCACATATATAACTTCTATTTGCACTCAAACACATAAACATTTTCTCAAATGTCCCTTAGGTCCTCATTTTACACATTTCCATTTTTGTGCCCTTTTTCACTTGGAGTTGACTGGGTTTCAATCATTTAATCACTTTGCATATAACATTCCAATCTGTGTTCACATATTCATTTCACATTTCACCATTTATCAGTTTTTTTGGAAAAACCCAAGTTTAGCTCAATTCATACCCGAAATATATAATAAAATTATTATAAAAATTATAGGTATTTTGAAGGCATACAACTCTCCCCCTTAAGAAAAATTTCATCTCGAAATTTACCTTAGTTAAACATTTGCGAGATCTTCTTTGCCTCATCGGAATTTGTCTTTCCCAAGTGGCTAACCCCCGATCATGGTTTCCTCTACAACATTCTGAGAATCTTCTTGTTCCTCAGTTCTTTCACTTCGCAAGTGAAATCTCCTTCAGCTATTCTTCATCTGATACAAATCTGGTCTAGTTCCGTTGTCTCTGAGACTCGATGCGATGAATTGGATTAGTACCTTCTCCGAAAGCATCAGAGACATGGAAAACGTATGGATCTTTTCCAAGTGCGGGTAATGAATAATGCTAATTTGTATGCCCTTTGGACCACTTTTCGATTACCGCCATATGGTCCGATAAACCTAGGGCTCAACGCCTCTTTTCCCGATCTCATCACGCTTCTTCGAGGCGATACTTTTAAAAACACTTTCGCCCGATCGCATATCGAATATCTTTTCTTTTCGTAGTCGGCGCTTATGATTTATAATCTACTCGATGGCCACTAATCTCTCTAATCTTTTCACTTTTTCTTTAGTCTCTTGTATCAAGTCGGGGCCAATCACTTTCTTTTCGCTCAATCCATCCAACACAACGGTGTTCTACGTTTTCTTCCTCCAATTCTTGTGGGTATAATATACGGACTTCTAGAGTCTACTTTATTACTTCTATGACCCGTGCACTTGTGAAAAGGGGTTGAGTGTTGGTAATACTTTTCATTTCAGTTTTTAAGTACACTTACTTTTGTTTCAAATCAGTTTTTGAGTATTTATCACAGTCACTCCCTTAGCCATATTTTCAAATATACATCATTTGGTCCTTCTAAGTTTTTGGCGCTGTTGCCGGGGACTTTAGTTAGTCTTTGGTAGCTGTGTTGGAAAATTGGTCAACAATTTTTTGGCGCCGTTGCTAGGGACTTTAGTTAGTCTTTGATAGCCATGTCGAAAAATTGGTCAACAGTAATATATTTAAGCATTGGAACTAATAAAAACAACTCAAAAACATGTAAATGATTGGTGATTTAGAGATGCATAATTAAATATAAATACACATATCAAGCACCTGTGCATAAGCCTTACTCACAATGAGAACATCTAGACTTTTGATGATGTTACACAACATGTTGAGCTTGAGGAGGAACGCCTTCTCGCTGATAAAGCTAGTGGATAGGTTTATATGATTGAGTCCAAAAGAAAGAGCCTTCAAGCTCTGGACAAAAAGATGGAAGGCTAAGGTCATAAAGCAAACGAAAGGAGATAACAAAGGCAACCTCAATGGAAACAAACGCAAGCGTAGAAGATAATAGGCAATAAAAGAAAGAACATGAACTGCTTCTTCAATTATGGGAAGCCTGGTCACTTTGATCGTGATTGCACCTAGTAAAAAGAATTGTATGACCAAACTCTCTACTCTAATGCATATGTTAGTACTTGTTTTATGTTAGCTGAGACTATTCCTTATTGGAGTGTAGACTCAGTAGCATCCAACAACATAGCGAGGAACCAAAACTCCTTCGTGGATTTTTGTTGAATTCCAAAATAAAGTAGAACCATCTACATGGGAAATAATACTTCAATAGACGTTCTTGGAATTGGCACCTACATATTAGAGAAGTGGAGGGGTCGCACTCTTTATCTCCATGATGTCCTTTATGAATCGAAAGTTCGACAAAATCTTGTTTCTATTATTGTTTTGTTACAACTTGGCTTTAAAATAATATTTGAAAAAGATTACGCGAATGTATTATTGGACAACGTTTGTTACAGGTAGGGGTGAGTATAGTTCGGTTACCCTAACCATGCCACTAAAAAGAAACCAACCGTCAGTTTTGGGTTTGTTATTTATATAAACAAAAAACCTAACCATCAACATGGTTAACCAAATCTTCGGTTAACCATTTTTTCAGTTAACCATATATTAGTTTTTGGTTAACCATAATCAATATGGTTAAATTTGCAAGATACCTAAATATTTACCAACCAACAACTTATTGTTAGAATTTTTTATATATAAAGCCACAAAAACATAATTAACAAAAATAAGGTGCAAAATGTATAATTCTTTATTTTTTATAATGTGTAAAAATAATTTAATAATTTTCTAGAATCCAGCATTCCTTAAGATATATGCATATCTTATATATAATATCCTCTGAAACCGAGTATCATAAAATATTTAAGAATAAAATTATATGTTCTTGTCTAAAAAAATTTCTACATTCCAAACGTACGTTGATATTAGCAGAAAATTAAAACATGGAGCATTGTCATATCAAGAAAAACAACAACTTAATAGAAGTGCTTCACTTGGAAGAATAGGAACTACTTCTTCATTCTTGCATTGATTCGAATCCATTCATGCACACAAACATCTTCTCTTCCTGTATGACTTGAAGCTCCCTTCTTGCAACTTCATTACAGATTGAATGGACCAATAATCATGAAGTGAGTTATCATTATCATCACTAATTCAATATCATATAACAAAATTACGTCTCCGGCTTTCAATCCATGTTCCTTCACAAACTCTTTTTTTTTGTCATTTACATTTATTTGTACCGAGTATATGATATATATATATATATATATATATATATATATATATATATATATATATATATATATATATATATATATATATATATATATATATATATATACTATATATATATATATATATATATAATTTTAAAATTTTAGTTTTCAGTTGGTTAACCGAAACCACAATTTTTTTTTTTGCTTTAGTTTCTCGATCGGTTCGATTTTTTAGGTTGATTTTCTCACCCTGAGTTATGAGTTTGACTTTATGCTGGATGGATTTATCGTACTAGATACTATTTCAAGTAATAAAAATACATCCATTTTTTTTATTAGTAGTTTCGATAATGATTTATTAGTTCATGATGTTAAATGACATGCTAAATTAGGACACATCGGGCAAGATCGACTAAAGAGATTAGCTAAGACTAGTCTTTTAGAATCTATTGAGAAAATAGATTTGCCCATTTGTGAGCACTACTTGGAAGAAAAAGCAACTAGATTGCCATTTGGCAAGGCTAAGAAAGCCACTTTTCCTTTACAACTTATTCATTCTAACATTTGTGGCCCAATGAATGTGAGAGCAAAAGACCATGCTCACTACTTCATCATTTTATAGATGATTTCACTAGATATAATCATGTTTATTTGATCTCCCATAAATCTAAAGTATTGGAATACTTCAAAAGCTATAATAGATTGGTTGAGAATCAATTGAATGTAAATATTAAAGCACTATGGACCGATCGAGGACGTGAATATATATATATATATATATGATTTATTTAAGAACTATTCTGATGATAAGGGTATAGCTAGACATCTAACTATTCCTTCTACTTAGCAACATAATAGCGTAGCAAAAAGAAGAAATAAAACCCTATTGGACATGGTTAGGTCGATGATGGCGTAAGCTAATTTATCCATTTCCTTTTGGGGAGATGCACTATTGTCTGCAGCCTACATTCTTAATCATGTTTCATCTAAGTTTGTTCCTTCACCCTTATGAAATATGGTAGTAAAAGCCGATTTAGTATTATGCGCCCATGGAGTGGTAACAGCTTATATTCATAATACTTCTCATAAAATATAGGAAAACTTGGTCTCATATCAGGAGAAGACATATATCTACTTAAAGACCACTTAGGGACTACTCCAAATGATATGTATGTTTGGGAGAAGATATGAATGGAAGAGTAACAGAAATTGAGTCACGAGATGTTATTTTCTTAGAAAATGACTTTCCTAAGATAGGTGAGATAAATGGGGATTTTCGACTATATGAAATGGAAGATCTCGAGACAAGTGGGAGCATAAGACAGATTGATTCTGCTCCCACAAGGCAAGATGATATGGAATATCATGCAACTCCTGAAGTTAGTATGAGTGAAAAGTTGATAGATTTTGCTCCCATGGAACAAGATCATGAACAATCTCAACCTTGATGTGGCAATCATGAAAAAAAAACCCCTTCGTCGATTTGAGATTGAGGAGCAAGCCTTCATAATTGCCCATGATAAAGAAGAGTAAAAAATAATACAACAAGCTTTTTCTGGTCTTATATCTAAGGAATGGTTTAAAGCTATGGAAGAAGAAATGAATTCAATGAAATCTAACCAAGTCTGGGATTTGGTTGATTTACCGCCAGGTCATAAGACCATTGGTGGGTTCTCAATATTAAACTTAAGGTGGATGGGACATTTGACAAATATAAAACTCGATTGGTAGCCAAGGGCTACACACAACAAAAGGGAATTGACCAATGTTTTAAAAACCAGACCAGCAAGTTGAACTATCGACAGATTGATTTTTCGATTTGGCTTGCTCTAGAACTAGGATATCAATCGAACTGGTCACGAACCGCCTGAACTGACTATCGGACTAGCAAACCTCATGGATCATGCGGTTCTATTGGAATTGAACGGTTCAAACACACCACAAATTTTATTAACAAAACAAGCCTAGCCTAACATCAACGGTCAATGAGCCTATGTGATTTTCTTAGCCTAACAGTCTATTCATCCACTTGCATTGTATATAGATTGAGTAGAGTTGATAAACCCATGTAAATTTCCTTCCCTGTCCGATCTGGGACAAGGGATGGAAATTTGAAATTCAAAATTTAATATTGCATGCAAGAAAGATCGAACCTAGGAGCACAACTTCCAAACCTAGGTCACTAACCAATAAGTCAACATTCAACATTTGTTATTTATAGAAAAAAAAATTTACATATCCATTTAAAAAAAATATAAATTAAATATTTTTAAATTAATTTTAATTTTTTAAAATATAAATTATATATTTATGACACCACCGGTTCAACCGCAATTCGACCACTTGTTCGACCAATGAACCATGAATCGCTAACTTTTTCCGGTTCAGTTACAAGTTTGGTTTTTAAAACATTGGAATTGACTATGAAGAGACATTATCACCTGTGGTCAGGTTTGCGTCAATGTGCCTCATTCTAGCTATTGTAGCAGAAATGATTCAATTAATTATACCAAATAGACGTTAAAATTGTTTTTCTCAATGGAGAACTAGATGAAGAGATCTATATGAACCAACCTTTAAGCTTCGAGCTTAAAGGACAAGAGGGTAAAGTTTGCAATCTCAAAAGATCTTTTTATGGTCTTAAGCAAGCATTAAGACAATGGAACCTCAAATTTCATCAAGCCATGTTACATGATGGTTTTACAATGATGAAGGAAGACCATAGCGTGTATATTAAACGTTAAATAGTGGTTTCATAATTCTGTCTATATATGTTGATGATAGATTGATAGCTAGAAATGAAAAGAAGTTAATAGATGCTACCAAGGAATGGTTATCATCGAACTTCGAAATGAAAGACATGGGTGAGGGTAGCTATGTTCTTGTTGTTAAGATCTTTAGGGATTACTCAAAACGACTCTTAAGTTTATCTCGGGAGACCTACATTAAGAAAGTGTTAAAGCGTTACCATATGCATGATTGGAAGCCCATGGATAGCCCTATTGACAAGAATCTAAGTCTTAGTCTTGACATGTAGGAGGCGACTTTGGTCACATTATCACTTACTATTAGTGAAGTGCCCTAAAGGCATTCACCTTTAGCATTTATTACACGCTTTTCCTTATTATGAATAAAAGGCATCTTTATTAATTTGATGTTCATTTATTATATGAATTGATGGATATTTTAAATCAATTAATGAAGTCCATGATACATAACATAGCATGAAAGAAAAGATTGATGAGATTGATATGCTGGGTTATATCTCTTGGTAGTATGTTGATATGTCTAAATTATCCTAGTCATAGGATCAAATGGGATAAGACATTGTGTCTGGATAGACTAGCATATGTTAAACTCTTTGATTGGGTAAAGCAGTGGATTTTATAAACCGTAGTCATGAGTTGATCAGAGTTAACATGTGGATGCTTGCTAAGGGTAGCTAAGTACATCGGAGATATGTTATGAGTCAATCATATGGATTATCTATTTACATGTAGATGATAATCTCATCATATCATTAGTGTAAGTATCCTAAGACTTAAGGTGCTCAACGATATCTTAGATGTTGATCCTGTAATTTGACTTCATTCCTTTTTGCCTCTCATAGGTCGCTCATAGGGTGATGATCAGGTACAGCTTGAGGTATTCAAAAATAATTGAGTAGCCAATAGAAGATTCTCCACTCCCAATCAAGGGAGAGTATACTTGTGGCCTCTTGTCGAATCATTACTCGGGAATCTTTGGACATAGTGGAAATGTCATGAAGAGTGTCTTCAGTGGCATGAATGATGAGTAATGAGTTCAGGGACAAGAACTATATCACTTAGACTATATGTGGCATAGCCAGTCTAGCGGGACCATGCTCTGAACCGAGTGGAGTATAGGATGGTGAAAGGACAAATTGCGCGATAAATGTATATGGAAGGGTTTGTAGTCAGACCATTGACTCTCCGGTCAATTGGGGGTCATGATGTGTGGCTAGATACCGCTCATCACTTTCTTGAATTCAAGAGTTTAATCAAGTGGTCAACATAATTGGGAACCTAATGGGTCACACACTTAGAAGGTGTGGAGATGATATAAAATGATTTTTGGATGTGATCAAAATTAAGGGAAATTATTCTATGGAATGGAATGTCATAGGATTAGTAGACTCCCATAATCAAAAGGGCACATTAAGAGATAAAAAAAAAAAGGCTTGGGCTTGTTCATGGACTTAAGGTCCATGAGGGTATATGCCATAATGCATAGAGATGCATGTAGCCTACCATCTCTTAAGTGAGTGGTCTTTTGGACATTTCATGGGTTAGGGTTCTCCTATATAAAGGTGTTTATAGAGAAATCCTAAACCTAACCTAAGAAGCCTACATTCTCAAGAAAGAGTGTTCTTGAGAGAGTGTGTGTTCTTGAGAAAAGAACAACTCCCTTTTGGAGAGATTTGAGTGTCAGATCTGCTTCTCTTGGCTTTCCTCTTCTAATTTGTTCTTGGCTAGCACCAAGACCTCATCCGACATCGTATCCTTGGAGGTTGTCGGCTCTACTCTTCATGTGGATACTGTTAGAGGCAAACCTAGGACTTGGTTCGCTTTGGTTTTCCGCTACAACACTCATAAGGAGCTGTTACTTTTAAGGTATAACCTCCCCTTCCTTCCTATGGGTTTTTTACTGACTTTGATGCCTCAGGATGATCTTTTTGGGTGGGTTTCAAAAAATTTTAAATCTTCTGCTGCTTTGGCAAGTGTTGCCTCCATCAATACCCAACACTTACAAGGTCGCCTTGATGAGATTCTTTATATGAATCGACATGAATGCCTTCCTCACCATTCATGTGTCTATTTTGAGGAAGGTGAGTGTGAAACTTATTGTTTAACATTATTGAATGTGTAGACAAAAGTTTCAAGTTTGGCGCTATCAGAGCGACAAGACTATGACTCATATGGTGTTATTTATTTTATAATGAAGAGAAAAACATATACTCTTTGATCTTTGGCAAGAGAAGAGTTGCTCCACCACAGCATTCATTTCATACTACATGTGCTAGACGACCTATTAGGAAGCGAGAGATGGATCCCTTTCTTCTTCGGAATGTGAGTCCCCAAAATTCAAGATACGAATTTACATTTTCTTTCCCTTTGCAACTTTGGACTATATCTTGAAGTGATGAGTTAATGTTGGCTATCTTAGGATGTATCTGTTGGACTTAGACCAAAAGACATATACAAATTTATGACACTATTACCAAAGGACTATTGTCTAATCCCCAGCAATAATGCCATGAAACTTGTTTGTTATATTTCTTTGCAATTATACTGATTAAAATGGTTCATAGACCCCTAGATAAATTTCTTTCTGGTTTTGATCCATGATTGCAAGGGTGTACGGATCGAACCAGTAAAGTGGTTAAGTCCAGGATATCGATCACAGAGATCTCAAAATTCTAAATCAACTACCACACGACTACTCAAGCTCTATACTATTTGGACTATGATTTACGAATTTGATATATTCCTAGCAACCTTGAAAATAATGAAAGGTAAAGAATGTAAACTAGAACAAAATGAAATAATGCTTAAACTAAAATAAAAAATTTAAAAGAAATAGGCAATCCAGTTAGTTTTTAAAGGGAGCATTGAAAATACAACTGTTGTGAAACATCAATTCCTGCGGACAACTCTGTAGCTTTACTTCATGAACTTCAGATTTAGAATCCATCCAAGGAAGAAGGTAATGCCATGTGGATCTCTCCTTAATGACATATTTCATCATCTAATCTTCCACATTTCTTCAGTCTGGAGAATTAGATAACTACTTTCTAATCTGGGTTGCCTTGTTACGTATTTTCTTTTCAATACTTCATACCCAGAACATGGACTGTAAACCTTAGCTCCTAAGACATAGGCTAAGCATGGGTTTACACTATACTGGTTTCTCATCCTCAAAATTGGAACAATTCATTCTTTCCTTGATTAGATCCTTGCTAACACGGGATTGAACTTCTATTCGAATCGAGCGAACTCTGCTCATTTTAATTGATAAGTCATTCAACTCATTCTCGGTTTCAAGTGAGAAGAAGATTTATCGATTAGAATTTACAAAGCCATTAGATCCCCAATATTAGGTTCGCATACCTTTCAGATATTGTTCAATACTCTCAGGAATGCCTTCTCTATGTCACTCAGAGGGCCTCCTGGAAATCAGAGCATGAAACAATCCTATTATAGGTATAGGACACTAATATTTGGATCAGATACAACAATAAAAAAACAAAACCGACAAGCGGATTCAAGGCCCCGAAGCTCGATGGGCTACGATAAATTCTGCAGAAAAGATAAATTCTAACAACCTGATAAATTGTGGTGGGTTTCTAAATTACCATTACACTAACGGTAGCTCCTTGATTAAAGAACTCTCATGAATCGAAACTAGAGTTTGAATTCCAAATTTGTTGGACTAAGCGAACTTGACGATAATTTGAAGAAAATAACGTGCATTCGGCAATGACGACTAACATCGGATCGAAATTCCAAAAGAAATAACAATCTATAATCTAATCTAAAAATAACGGCAAAACAAAGAAAAAGAAAAAAGAATTAAAACTACGAGCCTTATTACCAGACTTCTCTTTACGACCGTAAAATTTGCTTTCTTTCAATAACGATTCTTAGCGTATTTATAGGGTTTGGAAGTTGGGCCTAACCCCAGATGCACTATTTGTGGATTTCAAAATAAGCGGCCCATTTGTTTGTTCATGTCGTGACTCCATTTGTTGTCGACCTTGATATGATGTCGCGACCTCCTTCCGCGTCGCGACTTCTTTGTGTTTATATTTCATTACGATGTATGACTTCTCTTCCGCGTCGCGACTTCGCTGTCCCAATTTATGGTACATTCGATGTAGCGACTTCTCTTTCACGTCGCGACTTCTCTTTCACGTCGCGACTTCAGCACATTGCATTGTGATCTCTTTTGGTCATTGACTTCAATCATCGTCAGCGACTTCGTTTTTACGTTGATACATAGCGAAGCTTTTATCACAGTAGCGGCTTGCCTTTGCGCCTTGGATCGATGTCGCGGCGGTGGCCGATGTCGTGACGCTTCATTCCTTGTAATTGATATCGCTGGCTTGATAAATGGCGTCGCGACTTCTCGCTACGCATTGTGAGCTCTTTTGGGGTCGCTACTTGATCATCTGTCGACTGATGTTATGCTTATGAGCTCTTTTGATGTCGTGGAAGTTTTTCTATTGTCGTGACTTGTCTTCAGCATCTCTTGGGTATGATGTCCGCGGCCCCATTCGTGATGTCGCGACCTCCATTCTTTGCCACGATGTCAGCGACCAGGGCGTCGTGACCTTCTTTCATTGTAGCGATGTCGCGACCCTTGGGGCGTCAGCGACTTCCGCTTTACTTGTGATGTAAATGACCCTTTGAAGGGCGTCGCGACATCTTACGATTCAATATTTGATGTCTCTATAACATTTCTAACTATGACCTCTATGTTCGACCTCTTTGAAAATCTTTTGTTTAACTTCTAATCAATGTCGCGACCTCCATGTCTTTGTAAGCTTTGATTACGCCGCGACCTCGAAGTGGTGTATCGCGACATCTTATATCTTCTTCATTAGTTCTGGTCGTCGATTTGGAGTTTCTGTTGCGACCTTGGTGTTATTCTTCATTATTGTCAAGGTGTGACATCAAATCCTTTCTTTCAAAATTAGTTGCAACCCGGCCCAAGCCAGGAGAGCATTCTTGTGGCTTTATAGTCAGCTCCTTGTCGCGACCTCATGGTGGTATCACAACTTCATTTATCTCCGTTTGGTGTCGCAACATCGCAATGATGTCGCGACATGAACTTCTGCATTTAACTACTTCTTTTAATCTCGACCAAGTCATATTTTGTCTCAATTTCCTTCTTCAGGTCACGACTTCACTTATTCACTCTTCAGTTTCTTCTTCAAAGCCAAATTTGTTGAGGTCGTGACTTGGAATTCTTGAAGCGCACTGCATCATGACTTAAAGTTCGATTTGACTTCAATTCTGCTGCAGGCTGATTTCTTATGATTTTTGCTAAAATTTGATTTTTAACTGTATTTTCACGTAAATTGGAATTTGGGTCAGTGCTCCAGGTTTAACGAGACAATTCATCATTATTCTCATTATAAACTCAGAAAAATGTATTAAAAATCTCATGAGTTTTTGGACTCATCAGTATCCTATAGTTATGAGATGATTTGGCTTAACAGAGCATTCCTAGAAAAGCAAGTTAATTCAAATTTAATTGGTATGAGGGCGAAAGAAAGAGTATTCTATGCTTATACACTCGTTACTTGTATTCATCGACTGGAGTTATTTCACTTGATAGAGCTTGAAATAACTTAGAGTATTAAGCAATTGTAAGAGAGATTTAAGTATGGATTCTTAAGGGATTGAATAATACTTGATCATGTGTATTAAGAAAGATACTTGGGATAAATAAGCACTTCTTTCCATTTTATGAGGTTGATGTCTCCTATATAGCTTATGGTAAGGTTTGCACTGGAGCTCCCACCATTAGTGTGTTTCAGGTCGCACTATAAAACCCGAGAAAATTCAATTCTTCTGAAAAATGGTAAAACGACAATTTCAGTGGAAAATCTGAAATTTTTCTAGATGTCAGATGACGAAACGGATTTCATTGTTGGAATTGTCTAGAAAAATCTAGCTATCTCGTCGAATTTCATCAAATTCCGAGACAGTTGGAATTTCACGTTTTTTGAGGCACCGAAAGTAACGAGTGACACTTGGCACAAGTTGGATGGCTCATATGGAGCCATGTGTCAAACGAAAAGCAAGTCAAACAAAAGTTCAAGGATGGCCATGTGTCATGAATTGATAGGGAGGAAATCCAAAAGAGTGGATAGGAAGATAAGGTTAGGAAGAGTGAACCAATGAGGGAGTGACATGTGGCAAAGAGGACATCCCACTTGACCAAGTTGGACCAAATTTCGGTGGGGTAGAGGAAATTGGGGGGAAAATAAAGAGAGAAAAAAGAGAGAGAAGAAAGGAGAACCATCATTCTCTGCAGATTTCAGGAGATCAGGCGGAGTCGGCGTTAGGTAGGACGAGACAAAGTCGATCCCCACGGCGAAAGCAGTGAGGCCGGGAATCAGGGAGTTTCGAAAAACTCCAAGAGGTAGGGGATTTTTCCTACTCAGTTTTTATTCCTAGCTTAAAAGCCATATAATGGCTTAGTTTTGGGTTCCCCGGGGCCGCGAATGGCCTTAATGTTCAGTCTCAAAATTTTAGGACTGACGATGGAAATGTTCGAGACCGAATTCACAGTCCAAAACTATGCAGAGAACTGATTTTTTGGGTCCTTGGACAATCGGGTTGCGACATGTTTTCTAGGTCACGACCTAGCGGGAAGGCAGGCCAATCGCGCACACAAAGCGCGTGACACGGTCGGCAGCACGCACAACATGCACGCACGCACGGGGCGCATGACATGCCCGGCCATGTGCGAGACTGAGCGCTCAACACACTTGACCGTGCGGCGCGAGAAGGCGAGTGCGCAACCGAGGACCTAGGCGCGCGACAGGTGCCCGATCGCGATAGGAGTTCTCTATTGATACAGAGGACCAGTTCTAAAAAAAAAAAAATTATTTTTTTGATGTGTTGCGTTTTTTGAATGTTGAGACCAGATGACGCCTCGTTGGATTGAGGTCCAAATTCAAGGATCTTTTGAGTGTTATTGCTTGATAACTAAATGACATGCAGTGTGTGAAAAATTTTATGTTGATGTATGCTCCTTGATATATTGGCATGATGAATGAAAAAAAAATTTATTTGCCATAAATTGGAAAAAATGCACGTAACTTAACATGGCATACTTGCATCCCATATGCACGGTCACATCGCGTCGAGTCGAGTGTGGGTGCATAGTAATGGTTGATTCACCATCCTTGGTGAATGTGTGGTGAGCTCGAAAATGGGACAACATCCAAAATCGAGAATCACGGTTGGGTAAAACGAAAATAACAATGAATATGTGTGTTGGGCGTAGCAAGATGAGGTAGATCTCCCCCCAGGGTGAAAGACCCAAATCTACACGCGGTTAGACATGATCACCGTCGGTGAAAGACCGTAAAAATGTTGGGAAGGCGTGCAACGTTCCTGCGGTGAGAACCCAAAAAATACGCAACCCACAAAGAAACACACTCGACTCATATGGGATGTGACCGTATGTGGCCGTTAGGAGCTATAGGGACTCTATCGCAACAGAGTTGACTAATAGCAAAAAAAAAAAAAATGACCCCTGGGATTTGGGGCGTCACAACTTGGTATCAGAGCCTAGGTATACGAATACCTAGGATCTGATAGGCACAGGTTTAGATCATGCATTAATTGTGCATTTTAATGAATTGATGTGTGCGATATGTGCATGATTTGTGTGAACATTTTACATGATAAATTGTATATGGAACACTAGGGTTAGAAAACATAACCTTAGGGGTTCAGGAAAACAAAGTGAACATGAAAATTCAGGAATTGAATTGAATTGTATTAGTAGTTGGCATGTGCACTACTAGTTAGATTGAGATAGAAACTTAATAACTTTGTTGCCATTTGAGATGTGTAGATGGCAAGTCGAGGGTGGGGACGTAAAGGTCGCCCATGAGGTGCTAGCCAGGCACCACCTATTTTTTACCAGTAGGCCTTTGTGGAGGCCATGGAGGCTGCTGCTGTTGCTGCCATTGCCCAAGCCAGTGCAACTGGGGGTCAAGGAGGGCCGAGTAACCTTCAGAGGTTTAAGACGCATCATCCTCCGACATTCACAGGGGGAGGGGGATCCGATGGTGGCAGACCATTGGTTTCGGCAGATAGAGATGATATTGGAGTCCATGAATATCACCTCTGACGCAACCAAGATTAGACTAATTGCATTCCAGCTAGAGGGTGAGTCCCAAGTATGGTGGGACTGGTTTAAGACCTCGAGGGACATAAAGGCTATGACTTGGGTAGAGTTCCACGAGCTCTTTATGAGCAAGTATTTTTTGGCCACCGCCAGGCATGCGAAGGCCCGGGAGTTTCTAGAGCTGAAGCAGGGGACGATGACAGTGATGGAGTACGTGGATACATTCACAGAATTAGTCTGTTTTGCTGATGACTATGTGGCCACAGACATGGCCAAGGTGAGGAAGTTTGAAGATGGGCTAAAGTTGTCCATCCGGGGCAAGATCATAGGATTCCTCCTACAGGATATGAACTCTATGGTCAGGACAACTATGGTCATAGAAAGAGAGATAGAGGATGCACGGAGTATCCGAGATACGGGTACTAGTGGCAAAAGGAAGGAGAATAAGTCTTCTTCCAGTTCGAGAAAGAAGACAAAGGCCTCTAGTTCGCAAGGGTTTCAGGGACAAGGTCGCGGACATCAAGGCCAAGGCCAGGTTAAGGCTTCCAGTCAGGCAGGACAGACGACATGTTATCTTTGCCATCAGCCTGGACACATCAAGCGGAATTGCCCCCAAAGGCAGGGATCCCAAGGTTTCGGGACAGCACAGTCCTAATCATCAGTTGGACAAACGCGAACATAGTTTATTCGCCGCACCTCGGTCACGGTTCCGGAAGAATCATTACCGGTCTCGAGGTTCTTTGCCTGAGCACCTCCACATAGACGAGGCGGAGGGCAGAAGTATGGGCGAGAGGGAGGGCGGGGCCACAGTGAGACATCAAGGACCTAGGGCGTGTCTACGCGCCATCGCCTGTGGCCAGGCTGTAGATCAGTCGACTATATAGAATTATGTTTCTATTATCTCACCTATGGGCAAGGGTATTGTTTGATTTTGGTGCATCGCATTCATTCATCGCTGCATCATGTGTGAGAGAATTGGACTTAGAGGTCGAGACCTTGGAGAAGCCCTTGTATGTGAGTTCTCCCCTAGGGACTAAGGTGAGAGTAGATATGATATGATGGGGTTGCGAGTTAGAGATATTTGGGATTCTACTCACAGTGGACCTGAGGGTCATGAACATGTCAGAGTTCGACGTCATCCTTAAGTGGGTGGTTGACGGCATCTTAGAATTAAGTCATCGATTGTGAGTGTAAGAAGATTCATAGCCTACACACAAAGCCCGATACTCATGTTACGTATCAGGGGGACAAGCACGGTGTTCTACCCCAGGCCATGTACTACTCCAGATGGCACGGACAGTTGATGGGTTGGCTAGCAAGCCTTACCTTGGAGGACGAGGTGAGACCGGACTTGGATCTACCTCGGGTAGTCTACGAGTATGAGGATGTTTTTCCGGATGAGCAACTAGGATTACCTCTACAAAGGGATGTAGACTTCTGTATTGAGTTACACCCTCGCAAGTCGCCCATCTCTATGACTCCGCATAGGATGGCACCAGTTGAGTTGTAAGACTCAGGTCTGGAATCCACGAGTTGATGGACAAGGGGTTCATTAGGTAGGCGCTTCACCATGGGGGCTCCGGTTTTGTTCTGAAGAAAGATAAGACCCTTATTGTGCGTGACTATCGGCTCGATTGAGCAGAGTTCACGATCAAGAATCGGTACCCATTACTAAGGATTGATTACTTGTTTGATCAGCTGAGAGGGCTGGAGTCTCCAAGTGTGACCTTTGCAGCTGGTTAGCATCAGGCGGTCGAGAGAGGCGAGATATCAAGAGCGGTAAAGGCGCGTTATGGGCACTTTGAGTTCACAGTGATGCCCTTTGGATTGACGAATGTGCCCGCAGCATTCATGGATCTCATGCATTGGGTATTCCAACCTATCTGAATCAGTTTTTCGTGGTCTTCGTGGATGACATTTGATCTACTCGATCGAGGAGAGCATGAGGATCATTTGAGGGTGGATTCTGCGGCTTTTGAGAGACCATCGGTACATGCATGAGGATTCGGTAAGTGCGGTTTTGGCTTCTTGGTGAGATTGGCAGGACACGTGGTGTTGGCAGTGCGGTGGACCCCCGAGAGGTTGAGGAATATGATGAGTTAGGAGAGGTCGGGTCGGTCTTTGAGATGCATTTTCTTGGGATTAAGTAGAGTCTTTATGGGAGGTTCATCGGGGACTTCTCCGGAGCCAGAATTAGCACTTATGTGAGGCGACTGGAAGGATAAGTTCGAGTGGAATGACCTATGTGAAGGCATTCGGGGTGAAGAGGGGCTTCGCCGGCTCCTATTTTGAGGTCGGAGGAGGCGAGAGGTACCACGATTATTGTGATGCCTCGGGGTGAGGATTTGGGATGTGTTTGATGCGTGGGAGGGTAGTAGCTTATGGTTCCCGAGAGTTGAAGAATCATGAGTAGAATTACCCCCACATAACATGAGTTGCGACCGTAGTCTTTGCGTTGAAGATTTGGTGCCGCTACCTGCTCTACGGGGAGCGGTTGAGGTGTTTCGGACCCTGAAGTCGAGGTATATCTTCGCTGTGAGACCTCGGTAATGAGACAACACGGGAGGATAGAGATTCTTGGAGAGTTGGCTTCAACACCGCATTACCACCCTGGTAATAGTAACTCGATAAGTCATGGAAGCCGCTAAGTGTGAGCTTTGATCAAGCGGTCTTTCGAGACTATGGGCGGTTCGATTTCTGATGCAATAAGCAAGCTCGAGTACTTTAGAGATGCAGGTGGCTACATTGTCCCTGTTGAGTAGAGTTATTGAGTCCTAGGGGCAGGACGTAGAGATAGTGTCTATCAGGGATCGGGTACAATTAGGTATATGTAACGAAACTGGGCCATCCACACATATGGTAGTCTTTGGTGTAGGGGACAGGTCAAGGTTCCCCAGTCGATAGATCTAAGAGAGGAGATCCTCACGGGAACACTACTCTCGGTCGCCTTGCATCCAGTGGCACGAAGATATCTCAAGTGATCTTTATGTGATACTGCGACGGGATGAAGAAACGTGTTGGGGACTTTTTTCGACGGTGTCTCACATGTCAACAGGTTAAGGCTGAGTACCAAAAGCCAGTAGGGCTACTCCATCCATTAGAGGTGGCTAGTAGAAGTGGGAGCACGTCACGATGGATTTTGTGACCCACTTGCCACAGACACCACGGAGACATGATGCGATGTGGGTAATAGTGGACCGGCTCACTAAGTTGGCACATTTTCTAATCGTGTGGGCGACACTTCCTGCTAGAGGAATTACGCTGGTTAGTATGCTCACGAGAGAAGTTATCCGACCATGGAGTGTCGGTATCAAAGTGTAGGATAGAGATCTAAGTTCGACACACTTTGGAAGAGTTTCCAAAGGCTATGGGGTTTCTGATTGATGATGAGCACCGTTTCATCAGGTAGACGGATGGTCGGTCGGAGAGGACCATCTGATTTTAGAGGACGTGCAGCCAAACATCGTCTGGATCTTAAGTGGGCGAGATGAGCATTTATCCTTAGTGGAATTCGCCTACAACAACAGTTATCAAGTGAGTATTCAAATGGCACCTTATGAGGCTTTATATGGGAGTCCATGCCGCTCCTCGATTTGTTGGACAGAGGTAGGAGAAAGTTCCATCACTAGTCCGGATCTGATTAGAGACATCTCGGAGAAAGTGAGTCTGATACGGACGACTCACTACGGCTCAGTGGCCAAGAGCTGCGCCAACAGGACGACGTGCGACCTCTAGGTTTGGGGTGGGTGGTGGTTCTTCTTGAAGGTGATGCCCCAGAGGAGTGGTCGGGGTTCGACGGACGGGGAAGCTTTCGCCGAGGTACATCAGACCCTTCAAGATACTCGAGAGGGTGGGCGTAGTTGCATATTGGTTGGCCTTATCGTCGAGCTTATCCAGTGTTCATGAGGTGTTCCACGTCTTCATGCTCGGTATACTTCAGATCCAGCTCATGTAGTGGATTGGGGAGAGATCATTGTTATTATGAAATGGGACCTTAGAGGAGGATCGGTCGTGTATCATGGATAATCGGGATCGGGTTTGCCGCTAGAACCATGCGGCTAATGAAAGTGTTGTAAGCAGCAGAAGTGGAGGGGCAGCGTGGGAGGCGCAAGGACACGTCACGGGCCACATCCCCTCTTGTTTAGGGATGAAGGTACGTGGTTTAGTCGTTTGGTAATTAAATGACTAGTTTACATTCATGAGGTTGTGTACATTGCATATGCATGTGATTTGATGTGAATGTGTGTGGAATTTCGGGACGAAATTCTTTTAAGGGGGGAGAATGTAAAACCCAAGAAAATTCAATTCTTCTGAAAAAAAAAAGGTAAAAAACGTTAATTTCAATGGAAATTTTGAAATTTTTCTAGATCTCGGATGACGAAACGGACTTCACCGTTGATTGTCTTCAAAATCCTAGCTCTGTCAAATTTCGTCGAATTCAGAACCAGACAATTTCATATTTTTGAGGCCTTTAGAAAGTAGTGACACATGTTGGATGGCTCATATGGAGCCATGTGTCAAATGAAGAGCAAGTCAAACAAAAGTCCAAGGATGGCCATGTGTCATGAATTGATAAGGAGGAAATTCAAATGAGTGGATGAGAAGATAAGGTTAGGAAGAGTGAACCAATGAGGGAGTGAAATGTGGAAAAGAGGACATCCCACTTGACGAGTTGGACCAGCAAATTTAGGAAGAGGTGGGGGAAAGAAGAGAAAAAGCGAGATGGGAGAGGAGCTATCCTTCTCTCTAGATTTCTCAGATCGGGCCATCGATTAGGTGTCAGATAGTCCAACTACTCTGACATTAAGCCAGTGAGTTGAATCAGATTGACTAAACCAGGCGTTTCTGTCGGTTGTCTAAACGAGCATCTAATGTAATTCAGATCTGGTGACCTAGTGATTCAGTCCTCAATTTTAGGTTGTGATGATGTTTCAGATAGAATGATCCAAGCGTGCGATGTTTTAGGTGGGTATTCGGGTGCGTTGATTTTACAGGTCGCAAACCGTTTGAGGCGATAAGCTGCGTCGCAGTGCCATCGCCGCGATCGGCGGCTCGCACAGCACCCGCGACGCGTGGGAGGTGTGCACAAAGTCTTGCGACATGCTTCGGCCGCAAGCTGACTTAGGCGCCGCGACACGCTCGTCGTCGAACGCCTGACAAGGCGCGAGTGCAATCGAGGACTGGGCGCTGCTTGAGTGCTGATCTTGACAAGGACCGATTAGAAAAAAATAAAATAAAATATTTATTTTTTTAATGTGTTGCGTGTTTTGAATGTTGAGGCCGGATGACGCCTCGTTGGATTGAGGTCCCAATTCAAGGATCTTTTGCGTGTTATTACTTGATAACTAAATAACATGCAGTGTGTGAAAATTTTTATGTTGATGTATGCTCGTTGATATATTGGCATGATGAATGAAAAAAAAAATTATTTGCCATAAATTGGAAATAATGCACGTAACTTAACATGACATACTTACATCCCATATGCATGGTCACATCGCGTAAAGTCGGGTGTGGGTGCATAGTAATGGTAGATTCACCATCCTTGGTGAATGTGTGAGGCTTCGAGAGAAATGGGACAACGCGTCGAAATCGCGAGACTCATGGTTGGAGTAGCGGCAATGCTGATGGAGAGATATGTGTGTTGGGCGCCTTAAGATGGGGTGATGCCCCACACACACCTAAGGGTGAGGGTAGAAAGACCAATTTACATGCGGTTGAACATGATCCCAGTCGGTGAAAGGCCAGTAAAATGTTAGGAAGGCGTCTGGCGTTCTGGTGAGAAACCTGCTGACCCGCAAGAACACAAAGAATTTAATAAAAATTAAATTGAATATTGGAGGTCGGTCTAATGAGTCGAGTCATGGGGTGAAACACCAATGACTAGTTTTCTCACATTTGGCGTTGCATGTGTGAGGGAGTCGATCGGGACTCAGGTTGTGGGCATGAGGAGTCTCATCTCATGCGTGACACGTAATATCCCATATAGGATTACATCATTTATGAGGAATATGATTGGGTGTTTTATGTATGTCATTGCATGTGCATTTTAGGTGGGGAGTAGCCCTTGTAGGAAAAGTTCTCTACTGAGCATTGCTCACCCTGTTGTGGGTAAATATATTTCAGGTGCTGGAGGTACACCCGGAGGGGTATACATATGAGGATTAGTTGAGGAAAAGGTTGGACTGTGGCCTGTCCATGTATTTTGTAATATTCTGGACCGAATGTCCAGTTTTGTTATGTAAATAATAAGTTTTGTAATAAAAACTTAGTTTCAAACTGGTCTAGTATGGTGTGGATATTTTCTCGGACTTTATACTGTAAGTACAGATTTTATAGAAACAGTAGCACTTGGTGAAATGTATGGAAGAAATTTGGAAGTGCAGAGAAGGGGGAAAGGTGGGCTCACGCCCATTTTGAAGTCTCCTATCTCCTATGTGATAGAACACCTTGTGTCCTGACAAAATTTAGTCATGGCGGTATCAGGCACATGGCGGCAGCGCGCCGAAGTGGCCCAGCGGCGCCCGAGCGCCGGCGGCGGCGCCCGGCGCCACGATGGCGTCGTACTCATGCGCGATACCGGCGCTACACACACTGGCAATGCACTCATGCCAGCGATAGAAGTTTCTACATTGCGGCAATCTGGCTCTACATTCGCGACACGGTGCTTTCTACGTCGCGGCGGGGTCCCGAGGCAAGGCTGGGCGGTTGGTGCGACAGGCCTTCTAACCTGTGTCGACCGGCGGACTGCGTCGCGGCAGGGGTATGGTCGAGCCGGGAGGCCTTGTGTCGTGACACAACAAATGTGTCACGACAAGGTGGCGCGACAAAGCTAGCCACACGCACGGTTTGTGTGACCGCACGCATAACAGGCAGGATAGAGACCCTTCTATCGCGATAGAGTTTACCAGTAGCCAAAAAAAAAAAAATGACCCCCGGGATTTGGGGCGTCACACGCACGATCCGTTCACCTGTATGAATTATTATTTGTTTGAGTTATTGGGATGATGTTTGAGATGAGCCAAGCCCAACATGGGTGAGTGAGACATGTTGGGTTATGAGCATGGGTCGCCTAAGTGGGCTTGAACGACCCGAAACCCATGAAACAACATCCAAGGGATGTGTCTCCATGAAAGGATATATCAGATTCTTATAAATGCTGGAACCTAAGACATCCTCTGGTTCGCTTCTTCTTTTTGAGAAAATTACTTCTGGAATACCATCTCTCTCTCATTCACATTCTTGAGAATATTCAAACCCTATAAAGGGTGTTCTTACTGTGATTCCAAAGTATAGATTTTGGTAATCTGTTTCTAGCTTGAAGTGTTGAAGACATAGAATCCACGCTCAACAAGTATCCTCTTCCACTTTAGAGATGATAATTTCTTGTAGATACTCTTAACAATAAATTTTATATTTGACCTCTTATTTTCAAGCATGTGATCTATGTAGTTATGTATACACTATTTCTTAAAACAATTCTCCAAAAACGAGGAAAAACAATTATAATATATTATCATAAAATGCCTTATTTTCAAAATAATCCTCAAAAACTTATCTAGGGAACAAATGATAATCAAATATGTTTTCGTGTATTTTGTTATCAAAAAAAAATCTTGAAAACAGTTCTAAAACCTATAAAATATTAGGATAGTGTTTGATATTCTATATCATGCTCCTACATAGCTCAAAAGGGCCATGCCAACCGTGGAGGCAGCAAACAAAAGAAGTGCAGGCAAATCGTAACAAAGCTTTGGCACCATATTCAACTTTCTTAGAAGTTTAAATCTAACATGAGTTCCATTATCCCAATCAAGCACATATACAATTTAAAAACTAAAAAGGTTTAACTTGAGTTCAATGATCAAGGTCTTTAAGATCTTAACCCTCACCTAGCAGTTCACCTCCCAATATTTTGGAGCGAAGCCCAATAAAACTGATTCAAACTTCATAATCCAATTGATTCATAGATCTCTGATACTATGTTTAACATGCAATTTTTTAAACTATTAGGCTCCGTTTGAAATCTGAAAAGTACCAAAGAAATAAAATAGAGAGGAAAAGTGAAAGAAAAGAAAATTTGGAGGAAAATAAAAAATAAGTTTAGGGGAAAATTAGTATTAAAATCTTAGCTTTCGTGAAACTTCGCATTTAATTACCCCGAGCAAAAAGTTTGTTTTTAAATATAGCTTTTATAAATTTTGTTTTATATCGGCAACAAGACTCAGACATCTGCATGTCAATGTGGCAAGATGAAAGCAGCGTCGCTTTGTATGCTTCTGATTAAAATGAAAGTTGGGGATAAAAAAGCAAAATTCGCCAAAAGTTATTTATATTTAAAAGGAAATCTCTTTTATTTAGGATTTAAATACACAAGTCATGAAAGTTCAGGAATACTAATTTTCCCTAAGTTTAAACTTTATAAATTTAATTTTATATTTTTATTCAAGCTTATTTTATTTATTTCTCTATGTTATATAAGGTCTAGGAAATTTTAAAATATGTAAAATTTTGATTATATTTGATTTTCTTTTCTATTTTCTATGGTGAAACTAAATATAAGATTTTCTTTACTATTTCTTTTTCTTTCCCTTTACACTTACATTGCATATGACCATTGCCAGCTTGGAATTGGTACTATTAACCTAGCTGCTTGTTAGACTCTTGATTCAATATACTTATGTTAGACGAAATAAAGTAGCGGCAAAAACGAAATAAAGCAGGAACTTTCTTATATTTTTTCAACCAAGAAGGAAATATCACTAATTTGTTTTGTTTTTTCTCATTTCTGCTTCATTTCCTATTTGGGTGTCTAACATTTTGGTATCATAGCACTAAAGAACTTATGTAGAATGGCGAAGAAAAAAATGGAAGCCTTGAAAGAAAGATTGGATGCCATGGGGATGGATTGGAGGAAGGAGATGAAAGAACTTAAGGCTGGGGTTGATCGCGTACCAGTTATTGGGAAGAAATTTGAGAAGTTGGAGTTAGCAGAATACTTAGCACATTGGAACAATTGGCAAATTGAGACAAAGCGAGTTCTTTGTTAGGAAAACAGAGGAAGGTACAACATAACTCTCAGCCTCAACACCTGCAACTGAACCGGCTATGGGGGAATTGGAGAATCATGAGGAACAATGACTAACCGGTAAACTCGATTTTCCATTTTTTTTTAATGAAGATCTGGATGGATGGATCTTTAGGTTGAGCAATATTTCCAATTGAATCCTATGACTGAAGATTAGAACATAGAGACAATGGCTATTGCGATGGAAGGAAATGCCTTTGCATGGTTTCATTTTGTGGAGGATCGCATCAACATTGGGACGATTTCAAAGAAGCCCTGCTAATGCGATTTTGCTCCGAGCAAGAGGGAACTCTCTATCATAAATTTCTAGCAATGAAGCAAGAGACCATGGTAGAGGATTTCTTGGAGAAGTATGAAACCTTAGGATCGCCCTTACGTAACCTCCCAAATGCAATGATAGAGGTGGCCATCATGAATGGGTTGAAACCTAAGGTCCGAGTGGAAGTAAGAATGATGAAGCCCACAAACTTAGCCTAAATGATAGAAGCAGGCCAATTAGTGGAAGAAAGAAATAAGGTGTTGTACTTGGGTTAGGCCATATCTAGTAGGCCATGGATCAAAAACTCAAAACCAACCCCTTCTCAACCCAGCCCTAGGTCCTTTAACTCCATGGCCTAAACGACTCCATCGAGGGATTTCTCTCTAAAACCTATAGCCCCCTTAGTCAGCCATACGAGTGGGTTTTTGTTGTATGCAACGGATCCAAGAAAGGTTTTGATGGTGTGACAAACTATACAAAACTGACGATTGGTTGATATAGAGCTTTAGAGAAGGCGAGAAAATGGGCTTTTCTTTAGGTGTGATGAGAAGTATTCCTTCGGGCATGTATGTAGAAATTAGCAACTCCAAATCCAAATCCTAGACAACTCAGAGCCTTCAAAAAGGAAAGAGGAAATGACGGAGATGGAAATTAAAGAAGAACAAGAGGAAATTGATGGGCATGTGGAGTTATCCATGAATTCGGTGATAGGGTTCACTTCACCCCATACCATGAAATTAAAGAGAGAAATCTAAGGGCATCCAGTCATGGTACTCATTGATTGTGGAGCAACACATAATTTCATCGCGAAAGATATAGTGCAGCAACTTCGGCTTTCCCTTACAGCCACCACCTCTTATAGAGTAATGATGGGGACTAGCGGCAGGGTACGCACGGAAGATATTTGTAAAGATCTCTTACTCATGTTGTAAGACATTGAAATTATTGAAGATTTTTTGCCTTTGAATTTGGGGATTGCCGATGTAATTCTAGGAATCCAATGGTTGGAAAAATTGGGGATGATGCATGTTAATTGGAAAGCTCTACTCATGAAATTTCAATTGGGCACCACCACCATTACATTGAAGGGGTAATCAAGCCTATATAAGACTCAAATTTCTTTAAGGGATCTCATTCAGACTATGCAACATGAGGGGAAAGGCATGTTATTAGAGTGTGGGACTTTAGAGAAAGGGCAGAATGAGGGACAGGATGTGGAGAAGGTTCCGTAGGAATTATGAAGGCTAATGCAACAATATGAGGATGTCATGAAAGATCCAGTAGAGCTACCACCTAGCAAGGCCTTGGATCATAAAATCATTTTGAAAGAAGGGGTTGGTCCAGTGAGTGTGAGGCCTTATCGATATCTGCAAGTGCAAAAGGATGAGATAGAAAAATTAGTTTGGTAGATGTTAACTGGTGGCCTCATTCAACTTAGTCACAATCCATTTTGTAGTCCTATTCTCTTGGTTAAAAAAATGGATACTAGCAGTTTTTTGTGGATTATCGAGCTCTTAATCGAGTAACTGTCCAAGATAAGTTTCCTATTCCAGTGATCAATGAGTTATTGGATGAATAATATGGAGCTCAATTTTTCTTGAGGCTAGATTTAAAATCTGGATATGCTCAAATACTGGTGCGACCTCCAGATGTCCCAGAGACGGCTTTTTGTACACATGAAGGCCATTATGAATTTCTTGTGATGCCTTTTAGGTTAATAAATGCGCCAGCAACATTTCAGGCCTTGATGAACTAAGTTCCTAAACCATTCCTACATATATTTGTACTCATTCTTTTTTATGACATATTAGTATATAGCTCATCTATGCAGGATCATGTCATTCATTTACAAATGGTGTTTGATATCTTGCGAGCTCATTCTCTCTTTGTCAACAAAAAGAAGTGTTCATTTGAACAAAGGCAATTGGAATATTTAGAACACATTATATCAACAAAGGGAGTAGTTGGGGATCCTTCTAAAGTTAAGGCCATGGTGGACTGGCCGGTACCACAAAACATCAAGGAATTGCATGGTTTTTTTAGGGCTAACGGGCTACTATAGGAAGTTTGTTAGAAATTATGGGCATATAGTTGCTCCTTTTAACTAATCAGTTGCACAAGGATAGCTTTGGCTGAAACCAGAAGGCACAACAAGCCTTTGAATCATTGAAACAAGCCATGGTATCTACACCAATATTAGCCTTGCCCAATTTTCAGGCCCCTTTCGTGCTCGAGACCGATGCTTCATGTAGCGGGATAGGTGCAATTTTGATGCAATAACAACACCCTATAGCATTTTTAGTCAGGTTTTGGGTTCTAGGGCGCAATTCAAGTCAGTTTATGAGAGGAAATTGATGGCCATTGTCCTTACTATCCAAAAGTGGCAACCCTATCTTCTTAGTAGAAAATTTGTAGTTCACAAAGATCAAAGGAGCTTAAAATTTCTAATGGATCAACAGGTGGTTGCAAATGAGCATCGAAAATGGATCTCTAAGCTTTTAGGCTACAATTTTGACATTGAATACAAACTTGGTTGTGAAAATAAAGCAACTGATGCTTTATCTAAACGAGAGGAGGGGTGTATTTTGGCTATACCCTCAACTTCTTGGGTAGCGCACTAGGATGAGCTTCAACTAGAAATTAATAAAGATTCTTTTTATGGTCCCATTAAAGAAGAGTTGCATAAATCTTCCTCTATTGTGGGAAATTATAGGTTGGTTCAAGGAAATTTGTTGTTCAAAGGAAGGTTGGTTTTTCCCATAAATTCCAAGTTTATCCCTCAATTGCTTCATGAGTATGACAGCGGATTACTTGGGGGACATTCCGACGTGTTCAAGACTCTCCAGTGCCTGTCTCGTGATGTTTATTAGAGGGGCATGAGGAAATCAATTCAATGATTTGTGGCCACTTGTTCCATTTGCCAACAAAATCATACTCTAGCACTGTTATTTGTCGGCCTTCTATAACCCCTTCATATTCTTGATAAAATTTGGGAAGATATATCTATGGATTTCATTGAGAAACTTCCTTGTTCAGATAGATTTGATCGCTTATTAGTGGTGGTTGTGAAGTTCACAAACTATGCACATTTCATTCCCTTAGAAGCATTCATTTACAACCCTTACAATAACCATTGAATTTGTTTAAGAGGTGGTAAGACTACATGGTTTTCCGCAAACGATAGTTTCTAACAGGTACAAGATGCTCTTGAACCATTTCTAGACTGAACTTTTTCGTTTACAAGGCACATCTCTAAATCACAACTTTGCATACCACCCTCAATTTGATGGCCAAACAAAAGTTGTCAACAAGGGAATCGAGACCTACTTACACTGCTTTATTGGTGATAAGCCAAAATAGCAGGTTAAATGGTTGCCATGGGCCGAATTTTGGTATAATACTTTATAACATACAACACTACTCCTTTTGCTGATCTTTATCATTGGGATCCACCCCCTTTGTTGCGCTTTGGGTTGGGGTCTACTTCTTTTTCAGCTGTGTAAGGCCAGCTTAGGGATCGTGATCTGGTTTAAGATGAACTTAAGCAACATTTACTGTGCACCCAACAGAGGATGAAGGCTTCTATTGAAAAGAAACGCCGTGATCTGCATTTTCAAGTTAGAGATTGGGTTTATGTTAAGCTCAAGCCTTATCAACATAAATCTTTGGCTAAAAGACTTAATGAAAAGTTGTCACCTTCCTATTTTGGCCCTTATCAAGTTGAAGCTCATGTGGGACAGGTTGCCTACATGATGGATTTACCTATTTCTACTTCAATTCACCTTGTTTTCCATGTTTCTATGTTATGGCTAGCTATGGATGTAGTCCAACAGGCCCACCCCTTTCCTTTATAGAGAGAGGGCTTGGAATGGAAGGTCGAACTAGAAGCTGTGGAAGGCCAGCATTACAATTCAAAAGGAGCTTTGAAAGCACTTATTAAATGGCATAACCTCCCTGCTTTTGAATCCTCTTAGGAAGATTTTGAGGTGATCAACACTCAATTTCCTTCATTCCACCTTGAGGGCAAGGTGAGAGTGCATAAGAGGGAGGTATTGTTAAACCCTTAGTTAAATATACTAATGTTAGACAAAAAAAAAAAAAAAGCAAGGGGCAGAAAGGAAATTAGGAGTGTGACATGTAAAGGAGTTAGTTGAGCTATTGTGAGGGGATGGTGGTGTCAGGGAAGTCAGGCAGAGTATGTTGGTGATAGGAAGGAAGAAAGCAAATAAATAAGAGATTTGTTGTGGGGGATAAGGGAGGCAGATTTTGGGTGAATTCTTAAAGGAACCAGGCCCTCGAAACCCTGGGAACTTTCTTGTATTTTTTTAGCCAAAAAGGAAAAATATCACTGATTTGTTTTTTTTTTGTTTTTTTTTTTTTCTCATTTCTGCTTGATTTTCCTATTTGGGTGCCTAACAGTACTCCATTAAAAAAATGGGCAGAAATTTTCCTAGAAACAAGGTTATACAATAAAGTCAGCACCATCTTCGGATCAAACATGTTTATATTTTGTTCAAATCCACAGTTAACTTCCCTTACCATGATTAAACCAGTGTTCCGTGATCAGCAAACCTCGAATCCCGACTTCCTCAATGTTCTGGTTTCTGAGAGGTTTATCTGCAATCAAAAGCAAGAATCAATCTGCCTGTTGAAAGATGACAAAGAGGACTACTCTGTTGAGAGGCTAAGCTGCACATTTTTCAGCCAAAAAGCATGTTTTGAGTATCAACTCTAGGGAGCACATTAGTAAACAAAACGATGAGAAATGCAGACCCCCAGAGCTTATCTTCATCTCTTTGCCCGGCCCCTGAAAATTCGTAAGCGCACGAAAAGAAAAATGAAATGTTTTGGAGTCATTCAAGTCAATTTCTTGCCTGTATGGCATATATCTTTATTTAGAAAAAAAGAAGTGTGATACATTACAAGGTCTGTATTACAAAATATATGAAGATAGGGAGAGGAGAATTCAACACTTCGAACTTCTCTGAACAGTAAAGATTTACATTTTTGAACTCCCAATATCTTTTTCATATCAGAGATCTTAAGAACGTAATTCCTGCCCGGTGGGGGAGTGTCTGCTATTGTGACATTGCCTTTGCCTTCCCTTCCTCTTAAACCTTTTTTTGTCTGTGATGCAAAAGCATGCATACATTACACTACAAGTGAAAAGATGTGTTTAATCACTAACTAGTGTGTGTCTTTCCTTCACAACTGTTGAAAGGGGTCTTTCCAACATTTGTCACTCTGAACAGCATGTCTCCACCGCCATTTAAAGATCTTAGCTTCAATGTAGGACTGCCTTCTTACCTGCATAACAGCAATGCCCCATCATGATTTGAAGTGACAAACATCTTTGTTGTGTTTCATCACTCATCACTCTTTGTTTGTGCTGCAAGGATTCCTATTGGTTATAGTTTGCGCTTCATGGTATCTGTTACTCCTAGGATAGATGATTGGGAACATTAACCCTTTGGCATAAAAGCATGATATCTTAGAGAACAGTTCAGTTATTTTCTCGTGAAGAGCAGTTTTCTCGGTCTATTCTTCTTGCAGGTAATCTGCAGTGCAAATGTAATCAATCTATTTTCCTTATTTTCAATTGCTTTTGAGAACACTTGTAAAACTTCCAATAGTTCTGAAGAGTTAAACAGGCTTTAGAACAAAATTCTCAAACAATTGCTTTCAGTCAAAAATAAAATTGTCAAACATGTTTATAAAATTGGAAAAACAATTTTCTGTTAAAAAACTTAAAACAGTTTCCAACAGGCCCTGAGTCTCAGAACTACAACACTGTTCTGGTGAGAGACAAGGTTCAACTAAAGCCTAATAAACTAGTAAAAGCAGTTTCTATAACTAAAAGCTTGTTCCAGGACTTACTTCAATTCTGGGATTGATTGGAGGAGGCATTGATGAAGGTGCTAATTTCGAGATTGGAGGTTCCTTGGTCGTTGTTGTTAGTTTTTCAGGTTCAGAATCATTGTCCCCCATTGGTGGAGTTGCCTGCCCAATGAACATCTATCGGTGATGAATAAGTTGCTTACCAGAAAACCATGAGTTTAATAGTCAGAAAAACCCAAGTGTACAGGAATAATGCATTATGAGGTAATGAAGGTACAGAAGAACATGTCGTTTGATATGCATAACAACCCAGAATACCTCGTTGCAAATAAGAGATCAGCATTATGTTGAGCGAGTTGATCCTACAAAGAGATTGAACACCAATAATTCTAGAAACATGTACAGTTCATAGAGTATTTAAGATTTCTGCTCAATTTGTAAGACTAATTCTTTTCTAAGCATTCAATTAACAACTAAAGACACAGTGAGGTGTTATACATTTTGAAGAACAAAAGTCCTTCATATCAATGATAACAATGAAAATAAAAGACAACGTATAACCAAGCTAGAACGGGACTCCAATTATAAATTAAGCTCAACATGTGAAAGAACTAAAATGTCCTCCATCCAGAAAACATGTGAGTCATATTTCGTGGATCTCTCCTAAACGTCAATGTGAAATTTAACCGATTTTGGTTAACCCGTGCTTGTTTACATGCTCTACCATCAGTTTGCAGTGATTCATTTGAGCAGGGTGTGGATGTGACACATAACTAGTCTGAAGATGAGAGTTACCAATGCTCACTAACTTCAATGAATCCCATCTACCCCAACAAATATCCCATACATATAAAAATACTCATGCATATGCTGGTTCAACACAAGTCTGAAACCAAAAGATACATACAGACGTACATCTTAATAGAAGCATTTGCACAAATGATGAAAGAAATTAGTTGGTATTTGTACAACATGAATATGATTTTTCCAACCTTGTCCGTCTCATTAGCTCCTAATGTAGGGAGACCAAGATGAACTACATAATCTGAGTCCACTACCCCCACATTTTTAGTTCGATCACCCTATCAAAAGAATACCTTAAGCATTAGTTACTGCAACATCAGAGGCTAAAAGAAGAAGAAAACAAGATAATAAACTAAAACAATACAAAACTTAAGCGCAAATAGAAAATTGCCTGCGCACAATAACCAATTCGCATATCTAGGCCCCAAGCATGAATCAAGTCATTCTGTTGAAATAATCAAAGAACAAGATGTTAATCATGGTTCATGAAACATGACAATCTATGATACTAGGTAGGTTGAAATTTTAAGCATTTCGCTCCTGCAAACAGATTCTATTTTGCTCCATAAAACATTGGTCAGATCCATCTCACTTTCTGACAATGCTTTGAACTTCACCATGTAAATAGCTTACTAGATACTTTACGGATCAAACTATTCACTAGTATTTTTATGTCAAAAATGGCCATATATAGTGGAGATGAGATACCTGGATCATATACCACACACAACGCCACGCCTCTCTTGTGAAGACTGGAGCCATCACCTCTATCCACCTTCAAAATACAGATTCTCGTTTTAGTTTCCTCAATTTAAACAGCTTCTAATTCTTACAAATAGGTTTCTCGAGTTACAGTACAGACAACAAAGAAATAAATAATTTTCTGCTAGATAAAGCACAAAACCAAATAAAGTAGTTTTTCCTTCTAGGAGAAAACATTACCCAGTGCAAGGAGGAGCTGTGCTGTTTTCATCACACTTTTCCCCACTACCACTATTCTTGAAAATCCGTCTGCCAAATTGAATAAACCAATTACAAAATGCATAACAGAACAACAAAATTCCATGAAAGCACAATATATATATATATATATATATAACCAGTGTCCTTGTTCAGATAATTATGTTGTAAATTAGATCGATTTTTTTTTCTAACTTAAACCACCAGACTTGAAAATCTGTCTGCCAAAATGAATAAACCAATTACAAAATGCATAACAGAACAACAAACTTCCATGAAAGCGCAATATATAAATATAAACAGTGTCCTTGTTCAGATAATTATGTTCTAAATTAGATTGATTTTTTTTCTAACTTAAAAGCTTCACAAATTTAAACCATTCTTTTTTTGGCACAGCCTGGATCGAGATCATTAAACCTGTTTGCATTGACTTCTAGTTGTTTCATCTGCTTGCTGCATCTCATGAGCAGTACTGGATCCGAGAAATCCATATTATAGAGGAAAAGTAAATGAAAAGAGAAAGTGAAGGAAAATAAGAATAGATGTAAAGCTATTTTTCTATGCTCTTTTAAAATTTTACATATTGAACTCTTCTATACAAAAATTAAATGATTTGAAAATATATAATTTTTTAACTAATTCTAATTATATTTTATATTGAATTAAAAACATGAGAAAATTTATTTCTGTTCTTCAACAAGCAAACATCATTGTTCAAATGCAAATAAAACCACAAAAGGGAACCTGTGCACATCTGATCTCCTCCCACGTACAGTAATCTTATGATGCACCTCTGACTTGTTACCGTCAAGTGCTGGCTGGGATATCTCAAGTCCTTCTCTTTTAACAGTTTCTAGATACCTACAGTGTCAAAAAAGAGATACATTTAAGTGCCAATTTTTGCCAAAAAATTACTGAACCATGTAAATCAACCACTTGTCCTCGTTTGCATAAGTTCTAGCAGCCTAAAAATTACACATTGTGAGCCTTATTTCGAGTATTGTGTGGTTTCGGGAAGGAACCTAACACAAGACAGAAAATAGGAGAATATTTCTTAATTGATTCATAGATTTAAATGAAAGAAAATGCTTTAAATTATGTCAAAGAGTTTGCCAATTCATTGTCAGGAAAAAAAAAGAAAAGAAAAGGTTTCTTTTGTAAATTATTTCAATGCTATAGTTATTTAAAAATCAAGAAAACTGTATAAAAACTGCTCCTGAAGAAAAACTACTGGGATAAATGGAGAGCAAGTAAATGTATAGATTATCAATCAGAGGAAGGCATATCTTAGCTTATTTAGGGGTCAAACTTTGAGCATGCGAGAGCAACTATTTTCAATAAATGTGTGAAATGATGTAATATAAAATAGGAATGGAAAAATCATTCCATTTCCTAGTCATTATTACATCTGATTGCTTTGTAGAAATGAAAATAGGATAAAAATATTCATGGTCATGGAAACGTCTCACATGGTATTGTGATTCATCTCTGTTTCGGTACCATTTCCATTCATATTCCCATTTACCAAATGCACACTTGGGGCAGAACATGTATGCCTGTTGTGCATGCGGTTGCAATCACCTAAGCTTGTAATGGCAGAAGATTTTCATAAAAAATAAGAAGCGATTATTGTAGGAAAGAACGCAAAGCTAGAAAGAAGGAAAAAACCAAGATGGGTTCTTGCTCAAAATCATAGTATCAATTATCTTTAGAATAGAACATTTTTGGACTTATTTGGCATTAGTGGGAGATGGGTCCTGAGTGTGGTTTTGGCATGATTTGGAGCAAGAAATGGAGAAATTGGTTAATTATTTACTCGCTTAATTGTGGCTGACTATTATCAAACTGATTCAATTTACAGTAGTATATTTTGTTGCATTGGTTTACTCGGACGACAAAGCAATCAATGACTAAAAAAACTGTTTCCACATAGTATGATTCTCATTCATCTTTTCCAGGCATACTTAACCAGCATATGAGATTAACCATTTTGGAACTACTTATTTAGTCTTTTAAGAGTAATGTCATAAACATACCGCTGAGGGTTGAAGTCTTCAACTCCAAGGTCCTCATCCCAAATAAAAATGTAATCATACTCTGCCACTATATCGGGATGTAAGAAACGCTTTGCAAACCACCTAGTCATTAAGCAAAGTGAGAGCCATGAGAACATATTTGTGAAGATGAAACACTTTCTCATTCAAAATGACAATCGAGATTGTAAGCCTAAGACATTTACCATTTTGTTTGATTGATTGCTGCTACATGAATGACCTGGTCACACCATGCAAAATCCTTCCATTCATCCACAACCCCATCATAATGGAAAAGCATCACAACGAAGCCATTTGATAGAAACTGCAACAAAAGTGAATAAAATACACTTAGCTGCAAATAGACATAAGCCAGGAAAAAAACCATGAGCGGAAGGATTTACAAGCTCCAAGGTTCACCTTTTCAATCATTTTATTAACAAGATCCTTTTGCTTTACTCCGATAGCCACTGCTAATAAGCTCCTTTTAAGATCTTTTATCTTCTGCTCCAACATCATGAATGTCAAGATGGGATGTCAAACTCGACTAATTCAAACACAAGAAGATACAGAGAAATGATAGCATTCACATTGACTAATGCTTGTGTTGGTTTATTAAATACATACATAAGGCTTTATCATAGCAGTTGGGTGGTCGCTGACACTTTATTATTTGAATTTCAGAAAGTAAAATTACAAATTAATCACTGAGGATTTCATCACTTTTGTATTTTGAGCATTGCCGCACATCATTCTCATTAGGTTTCATGAAAGCAGTTCCTAGAAGTGATTAATGGAAAATTTCAATAACAAGATTAAGAATTTTCTTTTTTCAAATTCAAACAGATGTGTGTGTGTACATATATATATTTATATAGAAAATTAAGTAATCCAATGATGTCAATGGAGAGGTTTTTCAACACTATGCAGATCTTTACCTCTGGAAAGCCCCATAATGGTCGCATATTCAAGTTCGAGGAAGTGACAACAATGCCTTCAGGCAATGCCTCACTACCATGAGCCCTGCATCGGTTCTGTAACAGATAAAACAAACATAAGAAACAAATCTTGATATCTTTATTTAAAAGGAAAAACAAAAACATCATGATGGTAGAGCCAGGAAGGAAGGAAAAAAGAACAAACCTCACATTTATTAGATACTGAATTTGGCATAATGTTATTCATCCCCCATTTCGGTAATTTCTGCATAACGGACCCAAAAATAAGTTAATACACAAACAAATCCCATTCAAAACCAAATTTTCCAATCACACAAGTACAAGAAAATCTTCTTCCGGAGCTCAACAACAACAAAAATCGACCATACACAGAGAAGATGGTGATTTGTTCAATTTTCCCCAACAATTATTTCCCTTCTAGAGATCTTACTCCACTTCCTTCCACTACCAATTCTTCCTGCTTTTAAGCAATCTCCATTTTTAAGCTACCATATAAATCCAATTGGTTTCACTCTTTTTCCTTCATATTCATATTTTCATATTACTTACCACAATTTCTTATATCAACTACGTAAATTGCAAAATAATAATGCAGAACCCAAGAGTAAAGTAGATTAAATGGCACAAAATCACACAAAAATACCAAAAAAATCTAAAAAAAAAAAAAACTAAGAAGCAAAGAAACATATATGAAGGAAATGATACAAAACCCCAAAGGTTTTTTTTTTTTTTTGAAAAGAAAGAACCCCAAAGTTTTGCACAAAATCACATAAAAATTAAAAAGAATGCTAAGAAATATACATATATGAGAATACCTCTGGATAATCTTGTGCTATTAATACGCTCCCCATGAAGAACATTATACAAAGCACCAAAGATGTGGGAAAAATGCCGCAAGCACATGATCTCCTGCAATTTGAATCAGCCAGTTGCAACACCTAAAACCCAAAAAAAAAAAAGACGAAACCAAATTTTCCCAGAAAGAAAAAATCCAGAGAAACCCATTACTCCCAATGTCCAAACATACCCTGTCACTATTCAAAACCCAGAAGAAGAAAAAAGGAGCTTACCCAATTGTGTAACTTCATTTCCATGAAACAATAAAATCACGAAGAGTTTCCACAAAAATCTGAGAAAAACAAAACAAAATTAATGGGATAAGAACAACATGAGATTCTAACATCAAGGAAGAACTTCAACAGAATTAATACCTGAGAAAATGGCTTTCATGTTGGTGGAGAGAAACATGCAATTTTTTTTTTCTTTTCCAAGAGAGGAGAGAATGAAGGAGTACATGAAAACCCTGATTACACGGAGAATGTTGGATAGTGGGTGGGAAATGGGTTTCCACGATCTTTAATTAAACAAATATTTATTTGTAAATACAAATGTAGATTGTAGACATCATGCAGATGTAGATCTAACCAAGATTCTGTTACCTTTTTATTATTATATTTTACTGAATTTTTAATCGTATTTTATTATTATTTTCACTTTGTGTTTTTTTTTGGATTGAGACATTGAGTGAGTGGGAGTCTCACTTAGATTCTGTTTCTCTTTCACTTGCTGTTTTGTCCTTTTGTCCATTCAATCATAGAACTGTAAGCTCCAACGACGTCATGTACCAATCCAAATATTTCTAAATAAACAAAATTTTATTCTCAAAAATAACAAAAACTGTTTTAAAAAACAACTTGCGTTTCTTTTATTGATTGGGGAATAATTGTAACAGTATCAAGGTGTTTTCTTATTAAGTTATAGAGCTCATAGGTACTGTCATAATAAATAGTATTAGATTGTATAAACAGTTTATTAAAATAATATATAGTACCATATTTAAAATATTATTATTTTATATTAAATCATAATAAATAATGTATTTTATATTTTTTATGTCATATTTATAGTATTCTATAAGGAAACACAAGTTTCCAAAAATATTCTAAAACTTTGATTCTCTTTTTTCTTTTAAGAATTGTTTTGAAAAAAAATTATTATTATATAAATCTATGTCATGTTTGTGGATATTTTCCAAAACCATTCTTAGTTTAAAAAATTTAAAATTGTATTCTTAAAAAAATAAAAACTATTTTGAAAAAAGATTCTGTCTTTTAGAACATGAAAAATAAAATTGATTTCTAAAATTTAATTTTTATAAATTTTATAATGAAAAATAATGTAATCTATTTTCTCAAATTTTGATTTTGGAAAATGTGACAAAACAAATGTATGGTTAGTTTTGACAATGGCTTTAAAAACAATTACCTATTAATATTATTATTATGGAAAAAAATTTTATTTTGATATTATCTTATGCAATTCATTTTACTATATATTTTTGTAAATTTTATTTATGGATTTTATCCTTTTGGAAGTTTAAGAAAATAAATCATTTTTATGTACTTAAACATTTCCTCATTTGATTGGCCGAAATCTAATGAGAAAAAGGCACGTGGTTTTGTATGTTACTCACTCCAATGTCTAATCCAAGTAGTGGGTTTTAATCTTATTAAAAAAATTAAGTTTTAAGGTTTGATTAAAAAATTTTGAAAATTAAGTTTTACTTTAGAAATTTATTTCCCGCTGTCAAAGCTAGAAAAAAAAAGTTTTTAAAGAGAATTTTTTAATTGTTTTAAGGTGTTTTTATTTATCTTTTAAGAGTTGTTTTAAATAGTAATTATACAAATACATACCATGGTTAAAAATAAAAGGTTTAGATATAAAATATCTTTAAAACATATATTTGAACATTAATAATAAGGTAAAAATAGAAAATAGCTAATGAGGTAAAAAAAAATGGTAAAAATTATTTTTAACAATAGTAAACCAATAAGTTTTTTTTTTTTTTTTTGAAATAAAAATTTCATTGATTCAAATTAACAATACAATTAACGTATATGTCGGAATTTCTTAAAAACATTAAAGGATGTGCTGGCATTTAGGTTAATAGCGATAACATAATGATTCGTGCAAAAGCATATATTTGAAAGTGCAAGATAACTAAATTACAATAAGATTTGATTCTAATCGGTAGTAAGTACTGATTTTTAATTGATGTACATGCGATCGAAGATACCCTGTCAATCAAATCGCCCATGCACTAGAAATTTGTGGCAACAAAGACAGTGAAAATACAAACTGTCGTACTAAGACGACACAAAAACAGTCGCAACAAAGACGATGACGAAAACTAGAAAAAAAAAATACATGCTAGATTCGGAAGGAAAAACCACTAAAAATTATGAAAGAAGCAGGAAAAAATATATAGAGATGATGATTTCAAGTCAAAACTGACAAAAAATCACACATTCTTCTTAGAAAAATCAAATAAAACAAAAAAGATTGTAACAAGAAACCTAAATCTAACTTTTGGAAATACAAAATCCTTTCTAGGGTCGAAACGACACAGAGGAGGACAACCGGGAGTATCGAAATGTGACTTCACCCTAATTACATATAAAAAACAATTAAAATTAGGTTATTTATTTATTTTTACTTCCAAATTCATGGAAAATGAACATATAGTATAACGTTTTGTAAATATCAATATCATGCCAAGTTATAGTTATTTTAATGTAATTGTTTAAAAAATCTAAAACTTCTATGAGAATCAAGGGTCTATTTGGTAACAATTCTACTGGAAACAATTACAATGTTTTGTGCAGTAAAATTCTATTTGGAACCTTCAAGTATTTTTACTAATTTTATATACATTTTTTTAAATAATTTTTATATTTAGTGTTTTCTTTTTAATTATTCCACATGTTCCTATAATAATTTTTTAAAATTATTTTAAATAATTTTTATATTTAGCTATTATTATAATCTTTATTTAAAACAGTTAAAAAAACAATTAAAAATATCCAATAAAAGAACAGTATTTTTTTTTATTTTTAAGAATATAAAACATAATATTTTTTTTTACTGCTTTTTTTTTCTTTTTTCTTTTTTAAGAAAAAAAAAAAAAAAACTGTTGTCGAATTTGGAATAGACATGAGGGCATAAGACCGATTAAAAATAATCAAAATTTACAATCCATATTGTATCATCAAAATCAGGAGAATAAACATATTTCTTAAATGCGTTTTTGGAAAAATTAAATAAACAAATTGGGGCTCATCTCCAATAATGGGAAAAGACTTGCGATTGAAAGTGATGTTTGATCTGCATGTCAGATGAACTTGAGAGGAGAACAAAGGATGGGATTCAATTGTTTCTCCACATGAATTTTTTAGAGTTTTGTACGAAAATAATCCTTTGAAAAATAAAAATCCGAACTCAAGAGTTCTTTCGAAAAATATATACGGCCCAGTGCGTTTGCAGGCTTGGGTGAGCGAAGGCCGGCGTTGACCGCGCCACGACTTTCAAACAATTTTCGATTCACTTGGTTTTGATTTTTAAAAATTTCACGGTAAGCAATCCCAAAACGGTTCCCGATTGCAAAAATTCCAATGGCCAGCACTCCCAACGCCGGTTTTACAAATATTTTAAATGTTTAGTGCGATGCAAGTAGGTATTAAAAATCGAAACCGGCGTTGGGAGTGCAGTAAACTGGAAATTTTTAAAAATCGAAGCTGTCGTTAGGATGCCAGGCCTTCTTTAAAATAAAATAAGATTGAAATACCGGCCATTGACAATTTGTTTAAAAGCGGCGTTGTCAGCGTCGCTGCGCTTCTTCACAACAGCGCAGTATATTTTAACTGGCTCTTGGTTAGACCTATTTCAAGTGCAAATACAAAACTCAATTACAAATATCAACACAATATATTATTGTTTAAAAAAAAACTATTTTAAAATTTCATTTATTATTAATTTTATTTCATTCATTATATTTTAATAAAAAATAAATTAAATTTTAAATTGGGGATATTCTATATATATATAATATATACGTTGGAGATATTGGATTGGCCTTGCTCTTTGTCAAAAATAAATATCATCTCTACTACAGTTAGACAGCTAAATGGTAAGTCACGTTGTGAAACTTCTCTTGCCTCTATTGGAACAATATGTATTTGCCTAGTGGATCTTTCGACAGATATTCCCTATAACGGGTTTAGAAAGAAATCAAAGGTAAAAATTAATCTAAGGAAAAATTAAGTAAATCAAATCGGGAGGAACAATCCGATTTTACTCACCTTTGCAAAGGTGATATTCTACCCTTACAAATATGGTATGGCTTGACGAACAAGGATGAAAATTGGAATATTGAACAATTTGCGTTAAACAGTTCTCCATTGATTCAAAGAAGTGATCAAATTGTGAAAGACACAAGGGAGATTCATTGGGAAGCTATCCAAGGTGCAGTAGCTATCACATGTATTGCTTTTGTTCATGATGGTGAACAGTCTTGCCACTTCTTATTAAGAAGAAGTTATTGGGTTTTATAGTAGTTCAGATGTTGTGCAAAGGGAAATAAGGGGAGCTTATCTCCATGTTTCACTGTGAGAGAATTAGAAGAAAATGGCAATGAGAAAAATGGAGCCTTGTTTCACATAAGATCAACATGTAACTTAATTAATATATAGTGAAATCATTTACATTTGGACTCAGCCTCGAGGACATAGGCAATTGCAGAACTGTATTGCCAATCTTGTGTCGCTGTGCAAGTGTGTTTACTTCTTTATCTATTAACTATAGACTATTATTTTTCTCTGGTTATCATTATCCGTGATAGTGTCTCATGTGATGATGAAATATCTGGTGAATCACTATGCATTTTTCTTATATCTATTCACTTTGCATATCACCTTGTATTATTTTGTTTTGATTCGAATGTGTAACCTCTCATTCTTATCTCAACCATTTACCAGTTGAACTAGATATAATGAAAAGAAAAACATTTTTTATTTTTATTATATTAGAATCATGGTTGTAAATTAAAATTTAAAACCATAATTATTTACAACGGTTTTAGTAGGAGTGAGTATGGTTCGATTAACTGAACCATATCACTAAAAAAATTCGACCACGGTTGTTAGTTTGGTATTTATATAAATAAAAAAACCTAACTATCAAGATAGTTAATCAAATCTTTAGTTAACAATTTTTTTCATTAATCATATATCAATTAACCAAAAACTGATGTATTATAAATATTATATATTATATAATACTAATATTATATTTTTTTGAGGAATTATACTAATGTTACATATTAAATTATATACATTATATTTTATTATATAATATAATATGAAAACAATATTATGTATTATACTAATATTATATATTATATACATTATATTTTATAATCTTAGCATTTTTTTAATTTTTGGTCAATTAATCGAAATCAAGGTGTTTGCATTTTGTAAACCGAAATCAAAATTGAGATCGAGATTTGTATAAAATAAAAACCAAAATCGAATTGATCGATTCGATAAACCTATTTTTTTAGTTTGGTTTCTTAGTGGGTTCAATTTCTTAGATTTTTTTACACACCCAAATTTGTTAGGACCACATTTATTTGGGGAAGAAATCTATTTTCATTATTTTTCTTTTTCAAAAAACAGTATTTGGATCTTAAACCATCAAAATGTATTCACATTTAATAATTTTTATTTCTTCTCCTAGGGACCCCATGAAAATGAAAAATTTTGTGTTGGCCTTGTTTATTTATAAAGCAAGGTCTTGTTTGGGTAAACAACTTCATAAATGACTTATTTTATAAGAGCTTATTAAATGAGAGCTTACGTCATGAGTACTTTATTCATTAAACTATTTGTTTTTATATGCATATTTTAAAAAGCGTTTATGCATTATTTTAAGGTGTTTGGATGCCATTCTTCTGCTGACACCTCTTAGTTGAGGTATTGAAAATACCATCATAAACACTTATAAAATTGAAGCGTTTGAATAAATAAACACCTGTTATAATTTTTTAAAAATTAAAAAAACTAAAAACTAAAGAACTAAAAATTAGTATTATATATATCATGAAACCATGATAAAAATAAAAAATAAAAAATAAAATAAAGATTCTCTATATATACCGAAAATATTTATCATTCAAATGTAATCTCTAATATAAAAAATAGCTAATGAACCATTATCTTCTCTTCACTTTTGTTTCATATGCATCAAAGTGATTATAAAAACTAAAATATTATAAGTTTTTTTCTTCATTAAAATATTTGGGACGCTTTCTATAAATTGGGTCTTAAGGCGCAGGGCGTATTTGAGGCTCTCACTTTTTTTAAGTGATACGCACCCTACCTAAGTAACGAACATCAAACATAAAAATCAAACATTACTAGTGCTTCCTATTATTACAAATATTTCCAAAACAAAATAACAAACATTATCATAAAAATTCTAAGTTCCAAAACAAAATAAATACTCATGGATCTGCATCAAATTCTAAATCAAGAAAATAATCATCAGTATCATTATTCTCATCATCAATAGAATTTTTTTATATTTTTTAATTATATGTCAGAATTTTTTTTCTATTTGTTATATTATTTTTTTAAAAAAATTACCTATTTTTTACATAAATTTTCAGAATTTGTTTTCTATTTTTCCATTTTTTCCCTATTTTTATATAAAGTTTTAAAAAAATAGGACCTACTTTTTTGGACATTGTTTTCTATTTTTCTTTTCATTATTTTCATAATTTTTTCCTATTTTAAGTAAATTTTTCAAAAAATATACCTATTTTTACATAATTTTTTGGAATTTTTTTTTCATTATTTTTTCCTCTTTTTAAATACATTTTTTTTTCAAAATTTACCTTTTTTTGTATATAATTTTTTGGAATTTGTTTTCTATTTTTCAGAAATTCTCCCTATTTTAACATAATTTTTTTTTCAAAAATTTACCTATTTTTTACATAATTTTTTCGGAATTTATTTTCCATTTTTTTCAAAATTTTTTTTTTTTACATAATTTATCAAAATAACAGTTTTATCATTAACATAATCAATTTTTAAGTTTTCATATAAACTTTTTTGATAAGCTTCTTCATGAAGCTTATTAAAATAAGCTAAAATAAACTTATATGAGATCATAAGTTATTTTTATAAGTTCTTCTAAAACCTATAATTTTTATTAAAAATATTTATATGAGAAGATAAACTCAAATAAGCTCTTCTTAGCACACCCCAAATAAAAATACTATCTTTAATGTGGGAAAATAAAAATCCCAATCATAATTAAAACTTGGGGGAGATGGCTTCTTGAAGCAGAAGCTAACTGTCTACTTTTTAGGGTTGTGGACCTGTCATTGTTTTTCCTTTATTCTTCTTCATCCCTTTATTTCACCTAAGTTTTAATACAAAAAAGAAGAAAAAGGAAAATTCTTCTCCTTCATCTTCTTTATCATAAAATTTTCTAGTTATTAAAATAATAGAAAATAAAAAGAAGAAACAAAAAAGGAAAAGGGAGACCAACTGAATGTGAGGAAAAACAAGGGTTAAAGTATTAAACAAATTGAATTAAAATTTTCATCATAATATAATCTTGGAAGGTTTTACAATATCGTAGTATTATATTTTAATGAAGACTTTAATATGATCTATTTTCTATGTTTCGTTCAACCTTTAATTACTGAATTATATCTTATTGGCTCAATATCTTGAAGTTTAAGAGCATATTTTGGATAATAATATTATGGTCTCTAATAATATTTAAATAAAATAAAACTATGAAACTGATAGATTGATTAAAAATGAAACTATATATATAAACTATTTTGAGGATATATTTAAATTTTTTAAAATAAGTTTAAAATATTATAGGTTTTTGAATGGGTTATATTTGATAAAACATTAAAGAATAATTTTAAAAAAATATTCTTGAAAATTGTTTTTAAAAATAGTTAGCCAACAAATCCTTAGCTTTACTATCTACAACCATATTTACAAATGGAGCTGGGGTTCTTAATCTAATATGGTAAGATTTGATCCCTCTAATTTAATTAAAAAAAAAGAGTATGATGATAACAATTTATATGAAAATCCGATTTCTAATTTGCAAAATTCAATTTTGTGGTGACAGAGAACCATGCATATCGGTAGGAGCCAGCCTGTCTTTGTCAAACTTGGACTTGTTGGATCGGAGAAGTCAAAAGTTTCTAAAACCATGGATTCAATGCTTATTCTTGTTGGCCAAAGTGTCGGTGGTATATTTTTAAATAACTTATTTAACAAGTTTGTGAATCCATTAAATTATTATAGGGTAAAGGTGTTGAAAAAATCTGAATTTTCTTAAATATCTCATTTATATCTTAAATGTTTCTTTTTTCATTCAAATAGGTCCCTCATACTTTTACCCGTAGCTTAAATTAACACATACCGTGATTGATACCGTTTGATGATGCTTTCAGCGGGGCGGGTTGGGCATTATTGGAATCATTTGGGGCGGGTCCAGCAGCTGCGGACATTGGGCTAAAGCTGCAACAAAGAAATAAAGAGGATCGGTGGGGGTTCCGGCCCGTTCTTTCTCGTCTGCAGTGGTTCCCTTCGGGAAAGAAAGATCATTGCTTAGATAGTGAATTTTCTGCGTATATTTCACCGATGGGGTGGCCTGGTATTTATAGTAGATGTTTTCCCAATTGGATGGTGATAAAAATTCTCTTTTATTAGATGGAGAATTTTCTTTCATTATCACTGTCAGATTAATAAGGGATAATTAGAGAGCAGTTATTGAGAATTATCCTACTTCTCTTATTGGTGAGATTTGATTTGATTTACAGGATATAGACTCTTTAGGCTGTTCGTGTTATCGGCCCTTGGGGTGGATGAATTGGGCTCCTGTTTGGGCTGTGCCCGGGATCGGCGTTTAATGGAGCACCGCTTATAAAATTTCTTGCTGTCCTTCTTAGGCTTGGGAAGTGGGCATGCGCCTATTTTTAAACCGTCAGTTGCCACGATCTGCCAGTTATCAGCGAGTGTGGAATGAGGGTTGTATCGTTCTTGAATCGGGTGTGACTTCCACGTGTTAAGCTTAGAAGTGTTTGGTTTGGTGAGGGCTTCATGTAGTCAGAAGTATCTTGTGAAGTACTAATGAATTTTGACTTTTGGCATTTCTCTAGGACTATTTTCAATTTTTCTTATTTTCGAGAATCTTACGATTGTTTGCATTGTCGTTCCCTCTTATTGAAGCTTTCCTTCTCACTGGATTCGAACTTCTTTTATCTTAAAACTTCGTCGGCCAGCTGTTCGAATACTCTTTTGGTGTTTTTGTAATACCCTTTTTGGGGTCGTCCCTTTCGTTATATTTCTAAGACTGGTACATCTTTCTCCTTTTTTTTCTCATTTTTTGCCTTTTTGAGTGGTATAGCGAGGTGTTAAGGCTAGCTTGGTTAGGATTTGGTCGACGACTCAGGTGTTCCATGGGTCCGGGTCGCTCATCTTCTTTGTGTATAGGGGTGATTCCTCTGCAATTTATCTAGTTCAAGGCGGACGGGTGGGTAGGTAGATTGCTTGTAGTGGTTGCTCTGAGATGTCTCGGGAGCCTCCTTTCACAGTAGGTAAAAGCGAGGATAAAATTGACGAGAGATTAAATACATGTGTAGGTCAGCCTTGTAAAGTCGGTTGTGCGAGTGCTGCAGCGATGGAGTCTAGCAAAGTTGAGCCTTTATATGGGGAAATCTTCATGAGACAATATAGGCCCCCGTTTGGTCTCCCAACGTATTGACCTCCTCGTTATTCGAGTGCTTTGAGTAAATTCTTTGCTTTTTGAGAGTGGCCTTTGAGGTAGCGCGTTTTCCTCGCATCCAGATTATAAAGAGGGTCTTTGACATTTCAACCTGCCCCTCTCAACTTTCGCCCGTTGCCAGGTCTGATGCGATTAATTTGATAGTTGTCTTTAGGGATAAGGGCTTGGGTGTTCCCGATATAGCTCATTCTGGATGCTTTTTGGTGTGAAGGAAGCCGCTGAGGGCTTTCTTTGTTATCTAAAGTTGATGCGCTCGTGATATCTCGGATGGCAGGTCTTCCATAATTTTGGAAGGAACGCTACTTGCATTAGTGGGCTGAGTTGAGTAGTCCCATTGAAAAGGAAGACACACTGGGCGTTCCGATTGTCTGGACCACTCTCGAGAATCTACGTGAGCTTTTCTTTATTTAGTTTGGTCTAGTTTTCATAAATTATAGGGTATCCTTAACTTTGCATTGGCTGTGTGCTCTTTGAGTATTATTTGATCTTAGCCAGGCAGGATCTTAAAGCGGAAGTTGGCGAATGTCTTAGCGCACCTCGAATAATGGTCGGATATTCAGGATCATGGGTTCAAAGTCTTCCCGACCTGCACATTGAGGCCTTCACCTCATTAGTTATGAAGTTCTCCCGATGGGCCTCCCATTATCCAAGCCCATAAGGGAGGCTTGAGCTCGGGTGACGTCCGGAGTGCTTGGAGTGTGAAGTGGAAACCTCACGGACTCCCTTGAGGAGGGCCATCAGGCTGGGGTAAAACCCAGGAGTTGGGGAACACTTCTTCATCACCCTGCGCCACTGTGTGTCCGGTGCGAGGAGTGAGTATTTATACCTGGAAGCCTGGAGTTCAGAAGGCTCGAGTTCACAGCCTCTCTGCTTACAGTATGAGGCTAAGATTCCTCGGGAGGTACTGAGGCCTCAGTTGGAGGTTATGCCCATCTCGGTTTGGGTCCTCTGCGCAGCGGCGAGCCTCCTCCTTCGATGACGAAAGACTTGAGGAGGAGCGCCACTAAGGCGATGGGGATGGGTTCCGCGCCTTCTCCAATGCGGACTTGGAGGAAGCGGAATCCATCTCGCAGCTTCTTCTTTGAGTGCGATCTTATCCATCCTTAAGGATTCTGATCTCAAGAGGTCGGGTGCCTTGCCTGTTGAGGAGGCTTTGGCTCTATCCCTCTAGGGGTCGCCTCCGTAAGTTCCGTGTCTTTATGTGTCTGCCTTTATCTTGGTTTTGAGTTGCGTGTTGACTTTATGTTAGGTATCGGCAGGTGGCTACCCATCTGAAGAGTTTGGCAAAAGAATTTAGATTGAAGGGTCATGTCAGCGGCAGAGCCTCTGACGAGAGTGGCTTCTTACACCACCAGGCTGTTTGTTTATGACTCGGATGCAAATATATTGAAGAAGCCGTGAAGCTCAGTTGATCTAAGGCATACCGGGTAGGCGTGGGTGTGGGAGTAGGGAAAGAAGGCAGAGATGGCTTAGAGTTGTCAAAGAGGCGAGCTTTGGGAGGTCAAGGATAGAAATTTGTAGACTGCCCCGAGAATGATCTGGCAGTGGCCGGGGATGGGGCTGCGAGGTTGCCAGGCCCGAGCTTCGGGGTGAGTCGGGAAGAACTGATCATCCCAGGAATGGCTGCGGGTAGCACGGGAAGAGCTGCGAGTTGCTAGAGATGAGTTGCGTAATAAAGCAGTGTTGCTAGGCAGAGCTCGTCGCGAAGCTTCCGAAGCTGTGAGCTCTATTGAACGCTTGACCGATGAGTGCCATGGGTTCACGGGGACATGAGAGGCGAAGCTACGGTCGTTGAGGAGGATGGAGCGTCTGCAGAGTTTACAGGGGATGAGGGCTACACTCGATGGAGAAGCCACGGATTAACCTTTCAAATGAAGTTTGCTAATACCTACCCGGACTTGGACCTTAACTTTGACATCCCCAACGACGAGGAGGCAGAAGAGTCCTTTTTCTTTGGCCTTTCGGAGAACCCCGACCACCGGCGAGGCCGCTCCCCTTCTTTGCCTTCTGCTCCTAATCCCGCGCCTAACGTCTGAGCCTCCTTGTGCGATTTTGCTGTTTTTTTTTTTTTTTTTTTTACCTTGGGCTCTGAACCCCGAATATATGTAATGTCGTTCTAGGCTTTGAAACTCAATGAATAGCCAATTTTCTATCCCCTCGCTTTTTCCCCTATTTGCGTCCTTATCAACCTCTGCTTGAGGTGACTTGGATGCGGTGGCTATATAGCCTTTTACGACGGTCGAAGGCTCTTGGCGAGCTCCTGAGGCATATTGGGGCTAATATGCTGAGTGACGGCTCACGGCTATATGGCCTTGTCCGGCATGGTCGAGCTCTTGGCGAGGTACATTGAGCTCAGTGGGCTAAATTTTGCTGGCTGAGGCGCAGCTCTGCGGCTATATGGCCTTGTTTGACCGGTCGAGCTCTTGAAAAGCTGTTCGCCTTGAGAACTCAGTGACCTAATCTTACTGGTGAGCGGCTCTGCGACTATATGGCTTATTTGAAGCGGTCCGAGTTCTTGGCTGATTCTTGAGACTCAGTGGGCCTAATGTGCTGAGCTGAGCGCCTCTACAGTATATGGCCTTGTCGAGTAGTCGAGCTCTGAAAAGCGGTATTGAGGGCTCAGTGGGCTAAATTTACTGGTTGACGGCTATGCGGTATATGGCCCTGTCCGGTCAGTGAGGCCTTGAGCGAGTTCTTGAGAGACTCAAGGTGGGTCGTGCTGAGCAGGCCCAGCTCTACGGCTATGTGTATACGGCGATCGAGCTGTGGCGGAGTTCTTTGAGGAGCTCAGTGGGTTAATCACTGGTGAATTGGCTCCCGGAGCTCTGAGGCCTTAGTTGAGCAATTGAACTCTTGAAAACTGAGCTGTTGGGGCTCCGTGGGCTAATCTGCTTGAGTTGAATTGGCTCCTAGGCTCTTGGGCCTTGGTGGCACGGAGTTGAGCTCTTGAGCGGCTGTTGAGGCTCGGTAAAAATTTATTTGCTTGAGCCCAAATTGGCTCTGGGTTGAGGCTTTCAGTTGACGGTTGAAGGCTCTTGAAAACTAAGTTCTTGGTCATGGGCTAATGCTTTGAGCTGGGCGGCTGCTGCGGCTATATGACCTTGTCTGAGTAGTCGAGCTCTTGAAAATTGAGCTGTTGAGGCTCCGTGAGCTAATGCCTTGGCGGAGTGGCTCTCTTGGGCTATAAGGCATAGTTGAGCGGTTGAGCTCTTGAGGCGAGTTCTTGAGGCTCAGTGGGCTAATGCTGTTTGAGCCGAGCTCATGGAGTACATGAGGGGCGCCAGTTGAGCAGTTGAGCTCTTGAAGCGAGGCTGCTTGAGGCTCGTGGGGCCTAATCTGCTGAGTTGAAGGCGGCTCTGGGCTACGAGGCCTTAGTTGAAACGATTAATTTCTTGGCTGAGTTGTTTGAAATTCCGTGGGAATGTCACTTTGAGTTAGGCGGGCTCTTGAGCTCTGGGAGCCTTGAATTGAGCAATTGAGGGTCTTGGCCCGGTAATCGAGGCTCCCGGACAGCGTGGCCGTGGCGTTAAATATCGATACAATGCGTCCATGTAGCATTATGAGTCCCACTTTCTCTATTCTCTCCTTTGTTCTCTCCCTTCTCTTTTCTCTCTCCTCTTTCTCTCTCCCTCACCATCGGACCACACCACACTCTTTTATTGGACCAAACACCCTACCCCCCCCCCACCTAGCCAAGACCTACCAAACCATTTTTTTTTTAATTTCCTTTTTAACATTTAATTTTTTTATTAAAATTTTATCTTAGTTTTTTATTTTATTTTAAAACTATTAAAAACTAAATAAGAATTAAAATTTATTTTTAAAATATAAATAAGTTATTCATTATTTTAAATACACTAAAATTTTAATTTAAAATTTTAAAATCTACATAATAAAATTTAAAATTGTATAACAAATAAATAAATAATTCGATTATTTTTAATTTTTAAATAAATTATTTTTAAAATTTATTTAATTTTAGATCTACAAAATAAAAATCAATTGAATGAGTTTGAAATAATATTTTAATGTTAAACATGATTTCAAATGGATGAGTTTTAATATTTATATTAAATATTAAATATTTTTATTTAAAAACTAATATATTTTAATGTATTAAGTTAATACAAATTTTGATCTATATCAATGGATGCGTTTTTTTTTAAATCAAATTTATTTTAAAATATTATTTAAAGTTTTAATATTTATTTAAAAATTACATTATTAATTATTATAAACAAATATATTTACATTAAATTTAATTATTTTAATTGAAATCTAATTTATTTTAATGAAATAACTATACATAAAATGAAAAATAAAATAATGAATAGTTTATTTTATATTTTAAAAATAAAATTTGAATTTTTATTTTGTTTTTAGTAATTTTTTTTTTAAATTAAGAGTTAAAGAAGAAAAAAATCTTGGGTGGGTGCTAGTTGGGAGCTTGGGTAGGTGCGCTGGTGTTGGGATTGGGGTGGGATGCTCAGATGGGGTGTGGTTCAATGATGGAGAGAGAAAGAGGAGAGAAGAGAGAAGGGAAGACAAAAAAGAGAAAGTAGATCCACATAATGCTTAGCGTGGATGCCACGTCGGTATTTACTTGATCGTTTAACGTTGTTTTTGGCGAAATTCACTTTAATAGTATCAATTATAGTATGAACTAATTTAATCTACTGGCAAAAAACGTGAAAAGTCTATTTGGACGAAAAAAAGTTAAAGATATAAATAGGATATTTGGGAAAACTCAGGAAGAGGTTTTTGCACCTTTTTAATCATTATATGAGATTTATTATTTTCTTTTTTACAAAATTTCGTATGCTAAAAGAAATCATTTAATAGAGAAAATTTATAGTCTATTTGTCTGAAAACCCAAAAAATAAATTTTATTTTAAAAAAAGTATGGTATTTTAATTATTTATAAGGTTTTTTTTTTTTTTGATAAAGAAGGATACTTATATTATTAAGGTGTGTTCAAAGAAATAATAATAGGAGAGTCAGACACAGAGCCAACAGCTCTTGCAAGAGACTGGGCTTCCTAATTGGCTGACCTCTTAATAAAAAACAAAAGAAAAATCATGTAGCTCTTCCAACAAACGACAGGGATTAACTATTAACCCAACATATGAGTGATAATCCCTTTGCCCATTCATCGCTTGCACCAACAAAAGGCAGTCAGATTCCACAACCACCCGATGAACTCCCTTGTTTTTTAGCCAACTCAGAGCCTCACCGCAGCTTAATGTGATGGAGCATAAAGTAGGTCTATATTTAGGCCTAGATGAGATAAGAAGTTTTAATCCAATAATGATTTTTATTATTATTAATTATTTATTTAATTATATTTTTTGGATTTATCCGTTGAACCAAATGAATTGGAAAGATTGAGAATAAACATATGATAGTACCAGAATCTACAAAAGATAAAACAATGAAAAGGCATGATCAACAGCGAATTTTGAGGAGGTGAGGCGGGAGAGATCGGGTCATGTTATTCAACTCGAAACTAAGACTCTTTCCGGGAAAGAACTGGCAAATGGAGTGGACCATATCTGATAGTCTCAAGCACCTGATTTGGAAGTGACATGAATCAGCAATCATGAGGAATTCAAAGTTAATGGTGAGAGATTAAAGCATTACCTTGGGAGAAAGAAGTGGAAGAATAACCTTAGTTACGAGACCAGAAAAATTGAAGAAAGCGAGAACAATGGCGACCCTGATCAAATTAAAAACTAAAAATTGACGACTTTGTGGAAGGCAATCCATCAGTTTGTTTTAGTTTTCTTGTTAAAATTTTCTTTTGATGTTTAAATTTCTAATAGCTTTGTGTAATTTGATTCATATTTGATTGAAAAGTAGAGTAAATATTTTTTACATTAGTTTTGCGAAACGATGAAAGATGCTGCAAAGGGAGCTTCTACAATCAAACTCAAATGCATCGAGACAAAAAGGGGCAATTACACTCTTCTTGCAATTTTAAATTTTGTCTTTTATATGGCATGGTTGAAAGTTTGAAATTTTAATTTGTTAAGGTGCTTAAATTTTGAATGTAGTACATAGTGGAATGATTTATTGAATATTTGCATGATGAATGATTGGAGTTGTAGTTGTCTTGATTGGATTTGAATAAATTGAAATTCTTTGTGGAAGATTTGATTGTTTAGGAAGACCTAAAAATTTTACAATTTTGTGACACTAATCTAAAAGTTGCAGCAAGAATCTTTGGATGTGAGAAAAAATAGCAGAGAAAAAGAAGGCTGAAACGGTGAAAGCGGGGTCTGACCAAATAAGAAAGAGAAAGAGCAAGTTGTGTTGCATCGATTATGTCGTGACCACATTTCGGTGCATGACAAAATCTGAGGTTGAAGCAGAAAAGTCAAAAACTAAATAAAAGTAAGTTTTTAAACCTCTCTGTTGCAAGGAAAATTCTGACATTAAAGTAGGATTCATAAAAATAAAATCATCAAAACTAAAAATCGATGACGTGAAAAAATTGGCCAACTGATCCCTCAATTTCAAGGTCAGTTCCAATTCATCTTAAACCTTTCAGTTCTGCATCATTCATTCAGAATCTCTGAAATAAATAGTTATTAATGCAGAAACAGAAATCAATGTCTTGATTAAACGAATTGGTTTGGTCTGCTCAGTTTCAAAGAGAATAATTCGAGGGGTGTAACTCGAAAAGCGATCAATATTCTCCACCAAATTCCCAAAACCTCTGTTGGAAATAGCAAAGAAGCATGAATTCGAGAAACCTCGATTCAATTCATTCATTGGAAATATCAAGAAAGAATAAATAGCCTTGTAGTTCCCAAGAGACCTTAAAATCCTATAAAGGATGGGAGAACAAAGGAAAAATAAACAAAGAGAATGAAGAGAAGGGAGAATGAGAGAAAAGAAAGAGTTCTGAGCGAGCAAGGCTTATGGATGAATGAAATTCGAAAACAAACCAATTCAATTCATTATTCCATAAAAAAAGCGTTGTGTAATCAAGAGAGTGGATGATGGAAGGAATTGAAAGAAGGGTTAATTGGAGCCATATCGAGAGAAGCTCCAAAGAAAAGGAAGGAAGGCGTAAGTTGTTGCACAAACTTTGCATTATGACTAGAATCACTCTTGGAGCAAGCTCAAGGTCACGGTAGACAAATGAAGCGAAGCTACAACCTTCGGAGGAAGATATGGGTTTAGATCAAGAAATAGAGAGTTTTCTCTAATTTAGTTTATAGTCTTATTTGTAGGAAACGAGGTTGTAAAATATCGAAATGTTTTGATATTTGAATAAAATTCTTGTTGACCTACAAATTAATTATTTTTGAGTTCACGAATTGATATATTAAATTTTGTGTTTGTGTCGTTTTCTGTTTAGCATGAAAAGAATAAGTGCCTCGTCTGTGCAAGGATCAAATAAACAATTTTGTTCTTTCCCAAGAACAAAATTTGCAGGAAGAATAAGGGCGTAGATTAGTAAACTGGAAATTATGAATGGCAACCTGCATTGTTTAAATTCAGTTTAGTTTGCAAAAATTGGAAAAATGGTTATTGCTGATGGAACAAAATACTTGGTTGAAATAATGTAAGTGAAATGATAAATAAGTACGAGTCTTGAAGAAATAATACATAGGTCGACTCAAAGCTATTATTGAAATTTGAGAGGAATTAGGAGCGTCTTAAGGAAATTTAAGTTGAGTCGAGGAGTCCTAGAACTTGTTAGATTATTGATTGAGGCGAAATCTTAGGTAAGCTTGACCAACAAGAAGTGATGGAGGCATCCTTGGCGGTTTGAGGCTTTCTAAACCTACCACTAAATATATGCTAAAGCATACGGATTCGCTTAATTTGAGCCAAATAAGCCTTATTTCTTCGATAGCGGCAAGCTAGAAAACCCTAAATTCCCTTCCTTGCAATAACCTACGACAAAACCCAAATTATCTAGTTTCTAGTTGAGAAAAGTCTACTATAAAAGGAAGAAACAAGTTTGGGGAAAATATTTCCAAATGTTACAGTATAGGAGAAAAGTAAAGATCTGAGAAATTAATGAAAAGGGAATAAGTTTTGTCTTGGCCTATTTCCCTTGAGCAAATTAAGAGCTGTGAGGTGTTTTAACGCTGGTACCTAATACCGACTAGTATGGGTTACTAGCCCAAAGTTCTCTAAGAGAGTGATGAAAGCCTAAAAGACAAAACATTGCACTTACATTACGACCTTAGAGAAAACAAGCAAAGAGTTCAAGAACAAAGGCCTTTGAATAAAGTGCATATGGAAATTGAAATTCCATATAAAAATTCAAAGATGAATCGGAGGCGAGATTGAGGAGAAATTAGCAAGTACAAAGAAGAAAAAGGGTGAAAGTTGGAAGCGACGAGTACGAGAAAAGGTGGAAGCGGTGATTTGCAACTTAAATTTTTCCCCATTATCTACCCAATTACCTAAGCCCAACATTACAAGCTGAAGACCTCATTGATCTTGGGGTTGAATTTCAACATTAGTGGAGATCAATATGAAAAAACGAAGGCCTATGGGACTTTGACCAGAGTCCCGAAAACTCCCGAGGAGAGATTAACTAAATTTAGCATGAAAATGAAAGAGTTGAAGACCTGCACACACACCTGAGAACAAGACTTGTTGAATAAAGCTGTTTAAATATATTAGTTCATCAAGAAATTTGTGATAGACGTATACCATTTCTTATTCTGGAATCGGCGGGAAATTTAAAATGATCTCTTTGGTATCTCTTATTTCAGTTAGAAGGTGGAATAAGAAGGCGAGAGTATGAATCGAGAAAAATGTCCTTAAAAATTTTAAAAACATTTGTACGAGGACAAACAATTCTTTCTTTTTCTTTGCTTGGGGACAAGCAAAATTTTTAATTAAATTTGATGAATCCAAAAACTCTTTAGATTTTTAATCCATTTTTTTGAGCATATTACAAGATAAATGTTGATTTGTATGTAGAAATGTGGATATTTTACTCAAATTTAATTTTGTAGGAAAATACAGCAGAAGCTCAAATCTCAACAAAAATCAGAAGAAACTAGCCTACAGCAGAATTGAAGTCGTAATTGAAAATCGGAGTCGCGATAGGAAGCTTAGTTGTCAATCATTTCTAAGTCACGACATCACCAAATTCAGCTTTGAGGAAGAAATAGAAGACCTTAACAAGTGAAGTCGTGACTTGAAGAAAGAGGTTGTGACAAAGGAAATGTGGTCGAGACTAAAGGAAATATCCAAAAGAAGAATCTTCATGTCGCGACACCACTTTGATGTCGTGACACCAACTGAATACAACTGAGGTCGCGACATCACTCCGATGTCGTGACGTGGATCTGTCAATGAAAGCCACAAGAGAGGTCTTTGCAAGTAAACAAAGTTGCAACTAGTTTTTAATGAAAGGCTCCATTTGAGGTGACATCTTTGTTCGAGTGCGTGACATAAGCGAGCTGAGTCTCAACGAGGAAAAGTGAAGTTCTCGACCACATTAGAGTTTAAGAGCAGAGAAAGGAGGTTGCAACTGGAACAAAAGAGGAAAGGAGGAAGTGGTTGCAAGCGAAGAACTGAGGTTGCGACCGGAGAAGAGAAAAAGTAGTCGACCAAAATTCGACATCACCTTGAAGTCATACGACATAAAGTGAAAACACAATGAAACGAAGACCCGCAAACACAATCGACTAAGAAAAGAAAGTCGCAACATGAAGTCATCCACACCGTAGAAGGTGGTCGCAGCCCCTAAAACTTGTATACGCCTTCCGAAGCCAAAGAAGAAGAAAGGCAAGCGATGTCGCGACATGGCGTATTCAGCGACATCAACTGCGGAGAAATATTGAGCCGTGAAGTCCGACTACAAGCGAGGTCGCGACAATTGATGGCGATTACCAAGCGGTATAATAGAGCTGGCGAGTCAGCGGCGGCCACGGAAGCGAAAATCCGTGTCGCGACATCAGCGAGTCCACGCGACGCGGGGCGGTGTTGGGCTTTTTTCTTTGGGAATTCCACACGGAACTTTTGAGGATTCGACCCATTTCCTTTTTCGGTATAAATAGACCGTATTAGAATACTAAAGTAGCTTTCGTCTTCACTACCCGGAGAAAAAGGAAAGGAGAGGAACTCGGTCTTATAGTTTGAGTAGATTTTATTTTATTTTCTTTATTTTTATTTTTAGTTTATTTCTTTTCGGTTTTGAATCATAAGCGTACGGAGACTAGTAAATTTGGATTTTTATTTATGTTATTTTTCTTAGAATTATGAAAATTTATGAAATCTAAGAGCAATTTGCGGAATTCATTTCTTCTCAATTTATTGCAATTACGGTGGTTGTACGTGGTCTCCATTTCTTAGTCGCAATACCGTAATGGAACCTGGCTCTGCAGATTTGAACTACATTTAGTTACAGTCTTTCTTGCACAATTATAGAGAATTAATTTGGGTTCGGTTTTACTTATTTGGTGTCGTTTTTGAATGGATAAGTTCCCAATAGTAGCACTGAATACCCGTTGAGGGAATTTATCTCGCTCTGATTTGCAGGATGCCCTCTACGTGACACGAGAGGCGGAGATGCGAGAAATTTGAGAAAATTCTTTTACGGGTATGTCGACTAGGTGATGAGCTGGCGAGCTACGAGGAGTTCATTTTGATAAATCCCTCATTCGCTCATAATTGGTGAAGTTGGAGGGGTGTATTTAACAATATAAATAATGGGAGAGTTCACCTTAATCTAAAGAGTAGTTCTAACCCACGTTTTAGGCGAGATCTAATCAAGGGAAGACGAGCCCGCAGTCGGAGGTTGAGCCACCAATTAAGTGGTAGAAACTTTGCGAAAATCCTGAGAAGGAAATGAAAAAGGTCTGCCGTCATCAGGAAATGGGTGTGAAGTATTGAGAAAGAAAAATACCTAGATCTTGCAAGAGAATTTGGAATACAGGTAGCTGGTTTGATCTTGTCTTCGAGAAAAGCAAGGGTATCCAACTAGTGAATATGGAAATCGATTCAACAATGAGGAAATCTTGGACAAAGAGATCCCTTTAAAAACGAGCAATGTGCTTTAGTCTTTGGAATTAGCATTTCATTGTATTTCAGGAGTTTTCGTTTCTCACAGAAGCGATTCAATCCCATTCTTATAGTTACAATTTATTTTTATTCATTTACTTTTATTTTATCTTAGTTTGATAATATTCAATGATCACATGATCTTTAATTTTTTTTTTTTTCTGTAGTTTAGATAAACCTTTCACTATGTGTTCTTAGTCCAAATAGTATGAAAATTTAGTAGTTGGGGTAGTTGATATTTAATTCGTTGCCAATCTCTGTGGGAATGATACCTGGACTTACATTCATATTTTACTACTTGTATGACCTGTGCACTTGTAGTGTCATAGACTTGACCCTTATTTTTAAATCATGAACATTAAGAAAAAATTATTTTATCAAGAAAATTTATCCAAGTGACATAGATGCAAGAGAAATTAAGGCTCTTGTAATTATATTAATTTGAGGGGTTTTTAGTCTATATGAAAGAGCGAACAACACTTTCTTGTGAACTCTGAACTATATTAATGATGTTGAAGAAATACAATGGAAAAAAAGAAGTAAAGTATAATTGTGCTATCTAACTCCTCCCTTCTCTTATAAGATTTTTTTGGTATGATGCTAGGAGGATCTAAGTCAAAGCTTGCTAAACATGGGGAAAATTTGGAGAAGGTTATGTCTGGTCTTTTCTTTTTTGAGGGTGTGGGTTCTACCTTGTCAGTGGAGATTAAATCATTTGTTAAATCCACAAGATTGATCAAGGTGTCTTGCTTCAAACCCATATGATTCACTTTTCTTTCCAACTTAGAGATACAACTCAATATGTCAGATAAATTTTTGTTCATCAAGTCTAAACTCTCATGCCATATTTTTCTTCTATAAACATCATTATCTTCCAATTCTTTATCTCTATCCTTCATTAACTTCCCAAACTCCTTGAATTGCTCCTTATACAAGTATTTGAAGGCTTGAATCTTTTTTAGCATGTTACCCTCCATCTCAGCTTCTCTTTTTCTCATAATGGTAAGCACTTCTTCATCTTTTCTAAACTGGTTGTTGTAGAAGGCTTCCAAATTGGCTTTCATCTTTTCTCCCATTTCTTTTTCTCTTCTTTTCATCTCTTCTCTCCATTCTTCCTCTCTCTGTCTCAAAGTTTGCTCCAATACTTGTTCCTTCCTCTGGTCGGCTTCTAAAATCTTCTGGGTTTTCTGTTTTCTATCTCTGTTCCCTTTCTTCCATGTCCTTCTTTATCGATCTTAGCATTTCCATGATTTCAGTGTTCTCTTCTCCTCTTAAGACTTCTTGTATTTCGAAATTCTGTCATATCGAGGGTAGGAAGGGCTTAGTGAAGCTCGATACAAATGCATTTCTTGTATCTTAGTTGGAGGGGTTGCTGCGAAATGGTTTCCATTTCCTATTTCCATTCTCACTCGTGAGCCTTTGCTTCTACTTCATCCTTCCAGCTTTTTTGTTTTACAGGCCCTTTTGTCACTTGGTAAGTCGGAGGAGATACCTTGGGGCCAGAGTTTCTTCTTCATCCCATGATCCTCTCCCAGCGAAGATGCATAGTCTGCTGATTGTTGTTGGGTGAGGGATTGAATCACTTTGATAACCGAGGGTATCCTCTGATCGACCCCTCAATTAAACCCCTAATATTCGTTTTATAGCCCTTCAAAAGGGCATATAGAATGATTGCCTCCTGTTCTCTCATTGCATAGAGATTTTTAGTTGGGAGGATTACTGAAGATAGGAAGTAGAACCAAACCTTAGCTTCCTTAGTGAGGGAGCCTCTGTTGATAGCGTAGTGAGGGTTCTTCCTTGTGGCTTCCCACTTCCCTTGCCCAACAATCAAGAGGTCGATAATCTTCTCATGATCGGGGTTTTCTACCAGTTTCTTAAATTTGGAATCGTGCTTTAGTTCCTTTAATTTGAACATCTCATTGATTCTTTTGTGCCTAAAGGGTACCCAGACTCCTCGCACGTAAACTGTGTCTTCTCTCATCCCCACCATATTTGCATAGAATTCCCTAGCCAGAGCAGAGAATCCAGGCACCTCGTGTGCCTGAAGCTCTCCGACCTCTCTTCTTAATCTTAGAAAATAGGAGATTAGCTTCCCAGAAACCTCTTTCGCGAACTGAAGTATATTGACTGACACCTTAGTCCATATATCCTTAACCACAGTAGAGACAAAGTCTTTGTCTTCTTACGATTCTCCTTCTTAGTTTGTTCTACGCTCACCCTTTGTCTTTTTTGCGGCCTTTTCTTCCTCAAATGGTTCCTCATTTAAATTTGGTTTTAAGTTCACACATTCGTCATAGTCTCGGTAGGGTTCGGATGAACCTCACTCCTCACTTTGCAATGTTCACTCATGAGCTCATCTATTATTCTGTTAAGATCCGGAATTGGGATTTGGTTATCTACCATAGGTGAGAATTTGGAATCAGGCACTAGTTTTAGGGTTTTGGTAGTCGAAGAGAGAAAGAGAATGGAAAGTTGGGTGAAGATGCAACTGGATTGGAGTTCTTGATGAAATTGGCTATTAATATTCAGTCTTTATGATAGGTAGGCTCAATGTCATCATTGTCTTATGGAATGTCGCGACATTAATGCCTAAGTTACAACACTAGTACTACCTTAAATGTCCCGTTTAAAGTTGAGGCATGAGTCGGAAGGTTTAAAACCTCAATTTATTGCATTTTAGACAATTCTAGTCGCGACCTACCTAAGTTTTGTCGCGACCCCGAAGTGTGTTGACTAATAAATTGATGTCGCGACCTATTTATCTCTTTCTTCAGTTTTTCCTAGTCGTGACCTAGATCCCACTGTCGCGACATTGTGTCTTATCTCAGTCTTTTAAAATTCACACATTTTGTCGCGACCCATCAGTTAATGTTGCGATCTTCTTTTGGTCTTGACAGAAAACTTATGTTGCGACCTTTAAGCATGAGTCACTACACTAATTTCAAACAATAATTGTTGCGACCCCAAAAGTGGTCGTGACCAATAAATTGATGTCGCGACCTGATATTTCTTATCCTCTTGTTTTAAATTCAAACCAGGGTTGCGACCTCAAAAGCATGTCGCGACATGAAAAATTTTCTGGTCTTTAGGAACAGTTCAAATTCATACAAGACTGAATCAATAAACCCAATTCAAACAAACAACAATCAACCTTCATCATTCAAATATGCAACAAATCAACTCATGAAGCATCAGATTCAATATTGAATGGAAAATAAAATTCCCCACTTTAATCATTCATTCTCCTAAAACAAATAATATAAATCAGAGAGTATGGTACACTTCCCTTGTAGTCTTATTATTGCACACTATAAGCTACGAGGTTCATGCGAACTCCATCTCTGTTCCATGTCCTTATTGACTTGAAGAACCTTCTGAAAATTTTAAGCCGGTATATATAAAGAAAATTCTAACTAGAAAACTTGAAAAATTAAAAACACAAGTTGACTAACATAATAAAAAAAATAAATAGTTGTGTGGGTTTGCCTCCCCTGAAATTTCTTTCAGTTTTGAGTCTTTAAGTGGACTTCTTTATGAATTTTTTCAGCAATTTCCCCCCTATTTCCACTAAGAATGGAATCCAATCATATTTCTTCAAGATCTTTGCTTTAATCGTGACCATTACTTTAAACTCTTCTCCATTACTGGTTTTCAATGTCACTACCCCAAAGGTTGTACTTGCCACTACTGTATAAGGCCCACTCAATTTTGATTTCAGTTTCCCTGGAAAAAGCTTTAATTTTGAGTTAAATAGCAGGACTTGATCTCCTGTCTTGAATTCCCACCTCAAAATCTTTTGATCATGCCATTTCTTTGTCTTGTCCTTGTAAGTGCAGCATTATCATAGCTTCATTTCTGACTCTTCCAATTCATTCAAATGGGTAGTCTTTCTTCCTTAGCGACTTTGAAGTCAAATACAACTTCTTGATAGCTAGCTTTATATTCGATTCTAATGGGAGTTTTATATGATCCTATAGGCCCCTGATACATCATCAAGCTTCAAGACTAATCTCTTATCTTTAGGAACTCATAGTCTTTGAGAATTTTCTTTTATCTGCTGTTGGAAATTTTAGCTTGCCCATTTGTTTGAGGATGATAAGCCAAACTCATTATGTGTTTTATTCCATACTTGTTCATGAGTTTCTCAAACACCTTGTTTGCAAAATGGCTCCCTCCATCACTAATTCTAGTCCTGGGTGTCCTAAATATGCTCAAGATATTCTTTATAAGAATCCCACAACTATATTAGCATCATTCTTGGGACAACCTATTGCTTCCACCCATTTGGATACATAATCCACAGCTAGGAGTATGTACATATTTCCAAAAGAAGATGGAAAGGCCAAAGCAGTCTATTCCCCATACATCAAATAATTGCACCACCAGGATACCATGCAGGGGCATTTCATGCCTTTAGTGATATTTCCCATTCTTTGTCACTGATCACAAAGTTTCACCCATTCAAAACAATCCTTGAAATAGTAGGCTGATAAAAGCACATTGAAGAATTTTGTGGAGCTGTTTGTCTCCTACAAAGTGTACTATGGGTGATGCATGACATTCTTGTAAATTTCCCTGTTCACTTTACAGTACACACCTTCGATGATCATATCGACTCCTCTTTTGAATAATAGTGGGTCATCGGATGTAAAACTTCTTTGTGAGTCCTCGATTTCTTCCTCTGTAGTGGCCCCGAATTTTGGTGGCATCACTCCACAAGCTAGAAAAGTTCACAATATCAACATAAAGGTAGTGGAATGTGGCCAGAATAGCTATTTGTCTGGAAGAATTTTACGCTACTTTAATTTCTTCTTCTTTCACCGTAGTCTTTTCAACTCTTGACAAGTGATTAGCTATCACATTGTCACAACCTTTCTTATCCTTGATCTCCAGATCAAATTCTTGTAGTAACACCACCCATCTGATCAATCTTGGCTTAGCTTCTTTTTTGGCCATCAAATATTTGATTGCAGCATGATCAGTATGGATGATGACATGAGACCCCAATACATATGGCCTAAACTTTTCACATGCAAATGCCATAGCCAACATCTCCTTTTTAGTAGTTAAGTAATTCTCTTGAGCTTCATTGAAGGTTTCTTTGAAATAGTATATGGCTCCCCAAGCATTTTGTCGACTTTATGTCCCAAATATAGCTCCCGTTGCATAGTCAACGGCATCGCACATAATCTCAAATTTTGTTCCGATGCGGTTTGGCCATGATAGGAACTGACTAATCTAGATTTTATCTCCTCGAATGGTGTGGCAAGACTCATCAAAATTAAACAGCATCCTTCTCCGATAATCTACATAATGGTCTTTCTATTTTTGAGAAGTCTTTAATAAATCGCCACATAAAGCCGGCATGTCGAAACTTCTTGTTCCCTTTACTATTGTTGGTGGCAGAAGAGTCTTTATAATGGAAACCTTTGCTTGGTCCACTTCCAGCCTTGCTGCAGAAATTCTATGCCCAAGTACAATGCCTTATGTCACCATGAAATGGCATTTTCCCCAATTTAAAGCTAGGTTCTTGTCATAACTTTGTGAAATCTTGTCCCCAAGTGCAAGCAATGTTCAAAAGCGGATCCATAAAAGCTGGCCAAGTCATCCATGAATATCTCCATAACCTCCTCTGCTAAATCTGAGAACATTGACATCATACATCTTTGGAAAGTAGTAGGAGCATTGCATAACCTAAATGGCATTCTTCTAAAAGCAAAAGTACCATAAGGGCATGTGAAAGTAGTTTTCTCCTGGTCCTTAGGTGCAATAGCAATTTGGTTATATCTAGAATATCCATCAAGAAAACATAAGTGAGGATGTCCTACTAACCTATCCAACATCTGATCAATGAAAGGTAAGGGAAAATGATATTTCCTGGTTGCAGTATTCAATTTTCTATAATCTATACACACCCTCCATCCTGTCATAGTTCTTGTAGGAATCATTTCATTCCTTTCATTTCTAATCAAAGTGAATCCACCCTTCTTAGGAACCACATGAACTGGGCTCACCCAAGGGCTATCTGATATTGCATAAATAAATCCTGCATTTAGCCATTTCAGTACTTCCTTTCTTACAATATTTTTCATCACAGGGTTTAGCCTCCTTTGGTGTTCAACTGATATTTTTGCATCATCATTCGGCAGGATTTTGTGCATGCAAATAGAAGGATTGATACCATTTAGATCTTCAATTGACCAGGAAATAGCCTCCTTGTATTTCGCCAGAATCTCGGCGATCTTTGTTCTTCATTTTAGTCGGTCGGTTGATACGTCATGGTTTCCCTTTTTGGTTCAGCATATTTCGGATGGTGGGCAATTCTTTCAAAATTAACCCTTACGCACTAGTCTCTTATTTAGTGCTTTCTTTTCTTAGGTACATGAATTTTCTTGTTTTTCATTGAACTGAGATTGTTTTCCATGATATGGCTAGATGCATCATTTCATAATCAACACTCTCAAGATCTTTGGAAATTCATCTCATTTTCATTGATAGAATCTTTTGAAGGTTGTCGGAGAGATCAAGTTAAAGCGATAGGACCTCTTACATTATCTACAACATTACAATTTTCTGCATCAACATCATATTGTGTCAAGCTTCTGTCAAGATTGAAGTGCACTACTTCATTTCCCACCCTCAGGGTCAGCTCACCCTTTTGCACATCAATTAAAGCAGCTCCAGTTTCTAAGAAGGGTCTTCCTAACAACAGAGGGACTTGGTTGTCTTCTTCCATTTCATAACCTGAGTCCTGAGGGGAAGATAAATTTCCTACCTTGACCCGACACATCTTGAGAACACCTTCTAGTTGAGCAATGGATCTATGTCATCTGTAGTGTAATTGTTGTTAGGGTAAGTTCCCCCAAACTCAATCTTTGTACCATTGATAGGGGCCTCAAGTTGATGTTGGCTCTCGAGTCACATAAGGCCTTCTTGAACTCATGTTTCCCTATTGAGCAGGGAATGGTGAAGCTACCTGGGTCCTTCATTTTTGCTGGTAAACTTCTCTGAATAACTGCACTACAAGTGGCAGTTAAGTTCACTATTCCTTCCTCAGCAATCTTCTTCTTCCTGTTCAGTATATCTTTCAGAAATTTTGCATAATTGGGCATTTGAGTCAATGCCTCTGCAAAAAGAATATTGATTTCTATCTTCTTGAAAATTTCCAAGAATTTAGAAAATTGTTCTTCCTTCTTTGCCTTCTGAATCCTCTGTGGAAATGGGACTATAGGGGTGTAAGCTTTAACCTTCTCATACGACTACGCTCCTTTGCTTTCTCGGTACTTTCGGTTTGCACCTTCTCTATTCTGCTCTCTGTCATCCTCTTCATTATCTCCTCCGGTACTTATATAACTAGCACATTAGTCTTCTGCTTTCTCTTACCGCTCTCTTTGGTACTCACTTGCCACTCCTCATTCCCGGGCCATCTGATCCTTTGGATTTTTCGGAGTGTCAGCAGGAATGCATTCTTGTTTAGTTGCAGTCAGGCCGGGTTACTTGACATGTGTTTCAGTTCGCCCGGTGAAGCATTGATGTTTGATTGAAACATTTGTGAGTTGGATTTAAGAGCTTCCAGCAATAGAACTACGTTCATGGAGTGAAACGACTTTTTATTTATCCCCATGAGCTATGGCATTTGCTCCTTAAACGGTAGATCCTCTGCCGACCTTGATATTCTGTTTCTTTGCTCTCCTTCTTCTTCGCTGCTCTTTGGAACCTTAGTGGATGATATCGCTGGCACGGAAGTGCAGCGCATGCAGCGCCTGCTGATACTCCTCCACCATATAAGTTCTCATAGTTCCCTCGATCTTGGATTAGTGTGTGGGCAAGTTGGGATTCAACTTGAAATGATAGCTACTCTATTCATTCAGGTAATTGCCTCCTCAACTGCATAAGGATATTCATTGTCCGATCCTCGGCCCTTATACGATTCCACCTTTCTCTCTGCTCCGATCATGGGCGAGGAATGCAGTTTATCTGTTTATCCATCACGTACATAACATCTAACTTTGGCTTCCATGACAATCATCTTGTTAAGCTCAATGACTCAGCTCCTGTTGCTTTCTTTTGTAGCTCATGGCTTTCGGATGGAACTTTCATGTTTGCATTTGGTAGGTCTATTATCAAGTCATACCTCCTGCACTTTTCCTCTTGAATGTTCCTGACAAGCATCTATGATACCCTTAGAAATTATCATTCAGAGAGTGATAGACAACATCCATTTGTGTTTTGGATCTATGCCATGCATAGGACATCTCTTCGAAACGACCTTTTGTACCCTTTCCCATTCGGTATACAAGCTTTCATCCTCCCCTTGTTGGAACACTATGATTTCCCTTCTTCTTTCAGTTGTGAGGGATGGGGGAAAAAATCTGCCTAGGAATGCTTCTACCAACTCTTCCCATGTATCAAGTGAGCCATATGGTAATGATTCATACCATGCGGCTGCAATATCTCTTAAGGAAAAAGGGAAGAGGTGTAGCTTTATCACCTTTGGTCTCACACCATTCAGCTTAATTGTGTTTGCCATCCTGAGGAATATGCCAAGGTGTTCATTAAGATCTTTAGTGGGATGGCGATGGCGATTCTGGCCGAACCATGGTGATGTCTTGGTTTTAGCTCCAAAGTTGTTGGCCTTTACAATAGGTTGTCGGCGCTAAGTGTGCCTTGGGTGGGAGCCTCTGAAATCCTCACGTATCTTGAATTGGAGGCCTTTTCTTATTCTTGTTTCTTGTTCAGCTTGTCTAATCAATTCTTTGTCGCCACTTGGTGCTTTTTTTGCTCTGCACTTTTCTTAAAGCTTCTTAGTGTTCTTTCAATTCAAATCTATAGAACGGAATCGGTCGGCTTCTTGTGCATTAATTAACCTCCTGAAATGGAGACATATTGAGATAAATTGGAAACGGTGGTATCACAAATCATATATCCTTTAAGCTCTCTAAAAGATCAGTAGCTTATGTAGCCACTGCTATCAAAACTATTTTTTTGTGCATTTCTTTTATAAAATAAAGAAAAATGTCCAAATTAGCACTTCTCTCTTTTATCATAATATTGATTTATTCAAATCCTTTCAATCCCCAGCAACGATGACTTAAAACTTGTTTGTCTGTGGAGATATAGACTAAACAATTCAACTTAACACCTATACAGGATCCTTACAATTTTCCTGTAGCCATGTCAAATTAGACTGGAGTTTTCTTAAAATTGAATAAAACTGAGTTAATGTTCTGGAATTATGGATAGGTTTAGTCTAGACCTTTGCGAGTGCACAAGTCATACAGTGAAGAGTAAAAAATGGATGTAAGTCGGATATCATTCCACAGAGGAGATTGACTTGGATTCTTCAAATCAACTACCCCAACTACTCAAGATCCATACTATCTGGACCTCAATGATACATTTTATCAACTAGAAATTTAAGGATAATTGTCCTAAAGAGAGCATCTACAACTTAGGATTTTAAAAAAAGCTAATGAAATTATATAAACTATAACGAGTTGGACTAAATCAGTTCTCTATAAAAATGAACACTCTCAAAGAAATACTGTGAAACAACCAATTTCTGCAACATCATGCATTATTACTCTGTTTTGTGCTGGATTTGGTTTTGTCCAAGATGCATAAAAATGCGGTTGGATTTCTCCATAATTCACTGACTAGAAGTCCACGCTTCTCTTGAAGACAAGGGTCTAACCAGTTATTTGTGCTCTGCACAATCTTAACAAGATCTGGGTATTTTTCTTTCTCAATAATTCATACTCATTTCTTGAGACTGCAGATTTCTTGCTTCCCAAGTAAAGGTTGTTGCAAAATTTCTACAACTTGATTGATGACTCATCCTTTAAATCTAGTGGATATTTCTATTCCCTTGATTAGATCTCAGCTAACACAAGTTTAGGATCTTTCCAACATATTAAGGTGAAATCTCTGATTATTTAAATTGATAAACATTCCCCTCCAACATCAATTATGAGTGAACTGGGAATTTATCTAAGTAAACTCTTAGAGCTTAATAGTTCTTCAATGGTAGTCTAACATATCCACCAATTGGATGTTCCCAACTCTCAGGAATGTCCCTCTCTGTATCACTCGAAAGGTCTCCTAAAAATCAGAGCAGGATACATACCTTGTAAGGGTATTCGATACTACTATTGGGAACAGGTCCATTCAACAACACATCAACCAAATAAATTCCAATCCAGGTAATCCTCTCTTTAATTTATGCAGAAAAGATTGTAGCTAACAATAAATCCAATCTAGTGAAGTTGTGCTTCTCAATTACATAATCACAATCTACAATGGAGTGTTGATCAAGACCATCTACTGTAACTATAATTCCCTGGAAGAAACGAATTCCAAAAATTGTCTGAACTTCATTGATTCCAGACCGTAATTGGAAAGGAGAATTAAAATTAAATCTAGCTTCTACATTAACAGTACTTTCGTTTAGATCGAAAGAAAGTAAAGTATTGATTTTAGCAAAGAGAGTGTGGTTGGGTTATCTTCATCAGACAGTGGGTTTAGAAGCAGACTGCACCTGCGTGTGCCTTTGTTTTAACAACGCCAGTAGGCACGATTCGAGGATCAAGTGGATTTCCATAAATTCAATGGTCGAGCTCACTGTTTTAGGTCGCGACCTCAGAAGCTTGTCGTGAGGTAAAATTCTAGTCTGGTTTGTCAGGTTGGTAGTGACCTTAGGAAATTGGTCGTGAGTTCTTTCACTTTGTACTTGCAATTGTTGAGCTATGACCTGATGTTTTATGTTGTGACTTGTTTCTTCAGTTGCAATTTGATTAGGGGTCGCAACATGAATTCTTTGTCGTGACTGTGTTAGTTATCAGCAGTGAGAACTCTGGTTGCGACCTCCTTTTTCTTGTTTCCAGGAATTGGTGTCGCGACCTCGAGATTCCATGCCATGACTGATTTTCTTGCTTTACTACATTTACGTATGCGACCTCAATTTGATGTGCGACATCATTTACATTGTCGACCTCTTTACTTCTTGGTTGCGGCTTTCTCTTCGGGTTGACGCATTTAGGTTGTCTTGAGCCTTGGCGGGTCGTGACTTCGACTTTTCTTCAGTGCCTTATTTTCTTGTCGGCGTGGTCATTAGGTTGCGACGAGTAATTTCTTTAATCAATCTACGATTCTGCCATGACATAATTTGTTTTTCTTCTTTGAAATATATGTCGCGACCTCAATTCCATGTCACGACATCATTTCTGTTGCCAGCTATGTTGATCTTTGTTGCGACCACGTTTTTCTGACCCTTTAATAAATTCTATGTCGCGACCTTAGTTCCATCGCGACTTGAACGTCTTAGCGTCTGTCGCGTGATTGTCGCGACCTCGGTCGATGTCGCGACCTCATTTCTTTTGTCAGCAACTGATTCTTGGTCACAACTCCCTTTTTCATGTTGTGACTTAAAATTGTATGTCTTTTCATTGTCTTGTTGCGACATGGGATTTAGGTCGCTCTCCAATCGTTTCTTCTCCTATTTGAAATTTATGTTGCGACCTCAAAAGCATGTCGCGACATCATTTCTCCTCCTCCTGTCGTAACCTCATTTCTTAGTCACAACAGTTTCTTCTCAATTCAGCTTCTTTCATTGGTCGTGACTTAAAAAGTGTATCGCGACTGAATGGTTGCCTTTCTGTGTCGCGACCTCATTTTTATGTCGTGACACCCTTTCTGTTGTTAGCCATTTTGATCCCTGGTCTTATCTTCCTTTTCAGGTTGCGACTTAGAAAGTGTGTCATGACTGAGTAGTGGTCCTTCTTACCTTGTTTTTGTAGCAGTGGCTCAAATGTCGCAACATGTTTTAGCTGTTTAGCTCAGTTTTATGTCGCAACATGAATTCCTGATCACGACCTCAATTAGTGTCTCCAACTTATATTTTTGTCGCAACCTCAAATTTCCTGGTAGAACGCTAAGTCCATTCGACATTCCTTCTGGTCAGACATCCATTATGCGTGCGACCCGAGAATGTTCTTTAGTAATGCGTTTCGAAAGCGATGTCGGCGACATGGTCTTCGCAGTTCCTTCTATCTTGGTCTCGAGAAAGTTTTCCATTATACATACTTGACTTTTGTTGAACTTGTTATCACTAGTTTGTGACCTAAATTCTCTATCGTGACTTAGCTTGTTGTACTTTGCGAATTACTGTTCGCGACCTTAGAATGGTGTCGACATAGAATCATTCATGAAGCCTTTTTCCATCAACAACTTCTCTTTTGTCATGACTTTTCATTGGTATAGTATGACTTTTGGTCGCGACCTCACATGGGCCATTGATCTATTTTCACTTTTGATTTTGATTCTTGCTTTGGAATTTTCATTTTACGCATAAATTTATAAAATATAAATTTAGTAAATAGTACATATTTCTGCATAAAACAAGCAATTACATTGTAAATAAAATCGAGAAAAATGGACTAAAAAATTGATGAGTTTTGACTCATCAATTAATAATAGCAAATGTAAATGCCCGATTTTTGTATATGTATATATACAAGTGGGATTTCTCGGAATTTGTATGTGGTGACCTTTGGAAACACCACTATAGTGAATGATTTATTTTCAGCCCATCTATGTGTATGATATTTTGATTCGGTTATAAGACTTGGGGGCTGTGTAAAAAGAAAGCAAATAAAGTCGATATAGTTTTGTTTTTCGTGTTGCGAGGCGAGAAAGGATGAGGATGTGACAAGTTAATTATCGAGCCTAGGTTTAGGTGTTTATGGGCCAGTCTTAGATTAAGGATGTACTATAGTGTGTTAGCTATTGCGGATGTCCTTGTTTTGTATGTATTGTTAATTTGGATCCACCTTAGGAACAATAGTGAAGCAATTTGAAAGCGTCGATCCTTTAGATCAGTGGCCTTCTAGTCGAATGCGATTCATAACGACAAATGAATGTATGCTTCAATTGAAGCATTGGTAAAAATATCTCGGTATAAGCGGGGTTTTAGATCGGCTCCGACTCTTGAAGCTCGAAGTGGATTGAGTGAAGAAGTGGAGTGGAAGAATTCGTGATCTGAAGTATGGAAGAGTGGAATGCAAAGCGAATTTTGGCTTAAAAAAACTAGAAGGGCTCTAGATGTAGTGAGATGTCTATGGGTAAAGGCCGCATGTACGGTTCATTCTTTTGTAAGAGTGCGACATGATTGGTGGAAGTTGGTTTTTGAGAAATCCTTTGCTTCCCGAGATCCGGTTACATGGGGGACTACTTAGTCATAGAATTTGTCTGAAGTATCATTGATGATCACAAGGAGTCGAAATGGGGAAGCAATTCTTGACTCTAAGACAAGGAAGCCCGATAGTGGTTGAATGAGAAGAATTGGCCGTCTTGTAGTAAATATGCACGGAGATCGTTCTTGGAAAATTCGATGTAGACAGTTTGAGGAGGGCTTACATGTGTCCATCAAAAGGTACCTCATGGCTGTTACTTCGCTACAAGTTGTCAATTTTGCTTCTTCGGCTGGAAGTCTGGCTATAGAAATTGGAAGTCTAAATGAAGAGTCAAGAAGAAGAAAGAGAAAAGTTCTCGGGACCTCTTCGGAAAAGACTTAGAGTCCTGATTTGATTCGATACGGGGTTCCCGACTATAGGGTTGGAGACAAGGACCTACCATGGCTGGGTTACGGTCGAGGCACCTTATAGGACAAGAGGAAAGACACGCATGCATTGCTGGAAATCATTATATGGTTTGTGTAGGCAGATGGCGGGGGTGTTTTCGATCACGGGAACCTTGATCATGTGATGGCTAAGCATCACCGGGATCGGGAAGTTCTAGAATTCCTTAAGGAAGTGGTAGAGGAGGTTCAAATGTACCTCCATAGACTCAGAGTAGGGGTAGAGGACGAAGTGGTTCATAAGGAAGAGGTAGTGCTTCAGAGACAATGAATCGTCCTGCTTCTCTATTGACCAGGCTTATACTATAGAGAAAGGAGCTCGTGAAGAGATCGAACATATCTGGGGTTATTCTTTGTCACTTTCCACTCTCTTTGATATTGACTTGTATGCTTTAATTGTCCAGGAGCTCGCATTCATATACATGGAGACAAATAGGCTAATAAATTGCCTTTGTTAGAGTACATTAGCTTATGACCTGCTTGTTACAAGTCCTCTGGGGCATAATGTTAGAGTCAACCGCGTGTATAAGAATTGTCCCCTATTGGTACATGATAGGGAATTTTTGGTTGATCTAATTGCTTTTCCTTTTCATGAATTTGATTTAATATTAGGAATGGATTGATTTATCAGACATTAGGCGTAGTTGTGACAGAAAATAGTCATGCTTAAATGTTAAGACCTATCGAGTAACAATACAGGGTATTGATACGAATCAATATGAAGTTGGCATTTCAGCTACGGAAGCTGACGTTTAGAGAAAAGGTTGGCAAAGCCTTTTGGCTTTAATTCTTGACTCCAAAAGAGACCAAGTGAATTTCAAAAAGTATTCATGTGATCTTGATGTGTTTCCCGAGGAATTACCGGGAGTACCACCTGAAAGAGAAGTGGATCTCTCTATTGAAATAGTACAGGGAATGACTCCTATTTCGAGGGCACCCTACCGTATGGCTTCAACTGAACTAAAAGTGTTGAAGACTCAACTCACGAGGAATATTAAGGTAAGGGTTTCATCAGCCTAGTGTCTCACCTTAGGGTGCGCTGGTTTTATTTGTTAAGAAGAAGATGGCACTCTTCGGATGTGCATTGACCTACGGCAAATAAACAAAGTGACATTTAGAGCCAAGTATCCATTTCCAAGAATAGAGGATTTATTTTTATCGGTTGAGAGGAGCAGATTGCTCTTTTTGAGAGATAGGCTTGCATTCGGGATATTATCGACTACAGGTAAAAGAGGTCGATGTCAGCGACTTTGGAACCCATTATGGCCACTATGAGTTTATAGTAATGCCATTTAGGTTGACGATACTCAGGTGCATTTATGAACGATGAATAGGGTTTTCCACCCCTATTTGGATCAATTTGTTGTGGTACTTATTGATGACATCCTGGTGTATTCTAAAGATGCACAGGAACATGAACACCATCTGAGGATAGCATTGCAAATTTTGAGAGAGAATCAGTTATTTGCAAAGTTAAGTAAATGTGATTTTTGGCTTAAGGAAGTGTCATTCCTAGGTCATATTGTATCTGCTTAAGGTATTAAGTGGATCCAGTGAAAATTGAGCTTGATCATGAATTCAAACACAGCGAAATGTAACCGAGGTGAGGAAGTTTCTTAGGCTTAGCGAGGTTGTGTCGGAGATTTGTACAAGGATTTTGATTTATAGCATCCTCAACTAGAGATTACTCTAGAAAGGAGGTGAGTTTGAGTGGGATGATAAGCGCCAATCAACTTTGAAGGTTAAAGAAATCTTGGTTGGAAGCACCGGTGTTGATTCGACCTACTTTATGGGTAGGGATCATCTTATCATATAATGATGCTTTGAGGATAGGTTTGGGATCGTGTTGATCACGGGATGGGAAAGTGAGGTGGCTTATGCTTCAGACAGGTTGAAACCGAATGAACAAAACCCTATCCCTCATATTGGAGTTCATGATTGTAGTGTTCGCTTTGAAAATTTGGTCACACTATTTATATAGAGAAAAATGTAGAATTTTCATTGATCATAAGAGTCTGAAATATTTTCTAACTAAAAAAGATTTAAACTTGAGGCAACGTCGGTGGTTAGAATTGTTTAAGGATTATGACTACATAATCGACTACCACCCGGGAAAAGCAAATGTAGTGACGAATGCCTTAAGTAGGAAAATGATTTCTTCTTTGACTTTGAAAGATTATGATTGGAGACTTGCACCCGATGGAACCTTGTTGGCTCAATTGAGAGTTATACGGTTGAAGCAAATGATAGCTAAATGCTCGAAGATGATGCAAGTTTACAAGAGATAGATGCGGAGTTAGTCAATGGAGACAAGGCCAGTTATACCCATAGATGAGAAGTGGAAGTTTGTTGTATATAGGCTGATTATGTGTGCAGATGTTATGGGTTGAAGAAGATATTATATGAAAGCCATAATACTGTTTTCACCATGCACCCTGGAGGTAATAAGATGTACCAGGATATGAAACAGTACCACTGGTGGCGAGGGATGAAAAAGGACATTTTTGAGTACGTGTCTAAGTGTTTGACGTGTCAACAAGTAAAGGCTGAACACCAATTACCATCCGGTTTATTAAATCCCCTTCTAATTCCCATTAGGTGGGATAACATTACTGGATTTTGTATCGGTTTTCCCCTCACGAAGAGCACTTCGATAGGGTTGGGTAATTGGACATATTGACCAGTAAAGCTTAAAACTTCCCTCTGGTCCGACTTGGCTACTCACATGGATCGTCGCCCGGAACTTTATGTGAGTGAAATTGTCGGATTGCATGGTTCCCTTATCAATAGTATCCGGCCCAGCGATCCCTGCGTTTAATCAAGGTTTGGAAGGAATTATAGTCGACACAGTACGAAGTGAATTTTAGCCTTTGCTTTCCATCCACAAACGGATGGATGGCGAAAAAGTGATTCGGGTGTTGGAATGTAGCCGGGGCTGTGTATTAGATTTTCCGGGAAGTTGGGATAGGTATATCCCTCTCATGGAATTTGTCTATAACAACAGTTATCAGTCCAGTATTGGTATGGTCTCGTATGAAGCCTTGTATGGAAGAAGATGTAGAACTCCTATGTGTTGTTCAGAGTTGAATGAGCATAAGATTATTGGTCCTGATTTAGTAAAAGACATGGAAGAAAAAGTTTAGGTTATTCAGCAGAGGTTAAAAGCTGCCAGTGATAGACAAAATTCTTATTCTAATTTGAAGAGAAAGGATATAGAGTTTGAAGTCGGAGACAAAGTGTTTTTAAAAGTATCTCCGTGGAAAAGATATAGCTTTGGAAGGAAAGTGAGTCCAAGATTCACTAGCCCTTACGAGATTTTAGAAAGAGTTGGACTAGTAACATATCGTTTGGAACTCCCTCTAGAGTTAGCCAAATTACATGATGTATTCAATGTGTTTATACTTTGGAGATATCTGTCTGACACATCGCACATATTACCAGTTCAAGATATACAAATACAAGAAGATTTCACTTTGGGTGAAGAGCCGAAAGCTATTCTAGATCGTGAAATAAGGCGATTCTGGAACAAGCGAAGTCCCTGCAAGTGAGTGCTTTGGAAACATCTCGGTATGGAAGAAGCGACATGGGAACCAGAATTGACAATGAGGGTACAGTACCCTCAACTCTTCAGTTCCGGTAATTTCGAGGAAATTTATTTTAAGGGGGGAGAATTGTAACACCCCGAAATGCATCCTAGTCGTTTTTAAACATAATTAGGGTATATTATAAGTGCATTTTGAAAATTTTCATAAATATTATTTGCTAAGTGAGAGAAAATTTACAGGCCGGAATTTACAATATGGGATCTGAGGGTAAAGTGAAATTTGTCAAAACAGGATATAAAAGTCATAAGATAAGAAGATGAGATGCTATTATAGAAATGGCATAACTTGTGGTGCAAATAGAAGAGAGTTTGAGGACTAAAGGGTAATAAAAGGAAAATTTGATCAAATGGGATATCTTCTAGAGAATATCCATAGCACCTTCTGTCGCTTGACCTTGGTCGTTCATCAGTGGAACATGGGATGCTTGCCCACCATCCACACTAGCAGGGCTGACTGGGCGACTTCACGAGTCCTCGATACTATGGGGTCTGAGACTATATACGACCTGTAAGACTATGAGATTTGCATCGATCCGTCATCTATTTGCAAATGCATTGCATGTCATAAAAATTTCAAAATCATTTACAAACAATTTCAAAATCATTTTATAGAACCGCCTAAACCTAGGCTCTGATACCACTTAAATGTAGCGCTCTTTTACCTTTTAAAGACCTATTCATTTAAACATTTCGCATACCCATTTCTAATATGAATAATTGTATTCATTTAAAACATAATTATTTATAGGTATATGATATCACTTCAAACCTAATCACATTCTTTGACATAAAAGAATATATATACATTCCTTAATTTAAGCCATTATAAGCTGTTCTTGAATAACACATTTTATACAAATTGGCGTCATGCCTTTTCAAATACATTTACAAAATGATATTCTTAGAGTTCCTCTCTTTAAAACACATTCCATAAATATCAAAACAAAATGAGCAAAACTATATTTTTCTCACGAAGACTTTACATCATTGAATTCAATGCAAAATAGTTACAAAATATCATGAATGGAATGATATGCATGGAATGAGCATTTATTTATACTCAGCTCTGTTAGATATGAGGCCTCACTTAGAGCAATCTTTGGTCATGCTACTTACTTGGTACCTGCGTGATGACAAAACAACGCTAAAATTTTTCTCATGTGAGTGGTTACATAATTCTCTCTTTGTTTCAGTTTAAATCCGTCTATTACCCCGTATTTATAAAACCATGTTTTTGTACATTTTTCAATGATGATGTAGTCTGATACATACATATATATATATATATATATATAATGTGTACTCGGTTAGTGTATACTACGATCGCATCCCATTAGATATGGATCTGTATGCCACAATAGTACGTTTGTTCGACTTTTATTGGTATACCAATTTATCCTTAACTCAAATTCTAACGGTTAACATTCTTTTAAGGGCATTAAAATCATTCAATACAATTTACAATAGTATATATATACATTTGTATGCAAATAAAACGTTTTCACTTTCATGCAATTTTCTTATGCAAATTCGTTTCATAAGCAATTGTCTCAAATCATTTCAAACACAAATAAATATGCACTTTCTTGTCAATCATTTCAAAATTCAAATCATTTCGTAATTATTCAAATATTTTAGAAATAGAGAGAGAGTTTGAGAACAAACCAAAAATCGTCGCTTTGATTCCAATCTTTGGAATCTAAACTATCTGAGCTTTCCTCCTCAATCGACCCCTATTCAAATACAATGACAATCACATATTAGTTAGTTTATACTAGGAGTTCTATTTTTCAATAGGAAGATTGAGGTCATATCATTTGGATAACTCAAACTCAAGTTATGGCATTTCAATGCCAAATTAGTCGATATGCCCAGTTCACTAGATCACCCACTGTTTTTTTTTTTTTTGAGTCTTAAACATATAAATTGGTAATTTTTCATTCTAATAATTTGAAGCTATGATTCTAAGGTTTCTTCTCCAATTGGAATCATTCAATTTGGATCACCAAAACTCAAGTTTTTGCATTTTACATCCATACTACTCTAATTTGCAAAGCAGAATCAGATTGTTCTTACACATAGCTCCACTTTGAAAGATTTCTGGGCACTTTGGGGTAACAATTTGCATACACTTCCTTCAAGTAAATTATTCCCCTAGAAGTCTATCTTACCCAGAATTTTGAATCACTCAATTTGGATGAGTGAAACTCAACTTATGGCCAAAATACCATAACAACACCTAAAACAGAGCATACCCATGAGCTACCCGAACTCACCTTTAAGCCCATATTCAAGAGCCTTAGAGTTGCAATTTGCTCCTGATCCCTTCAATACATTTGTATCCCTATTGCTTATGGTTCTTTACCAATTGGAATCACTTCATTTGGACGATTATAACTTAACCTATAGCCAAAACAAGAACAGGGGTTATGACAAATTTTTGATAGCATTCCTTTTGAAAACTGACATTTCCACTTTTACAAACATTACACAAAACCAATCATTAACAATACTCTTGCTAAACTCAACCCAAAACAACCCCAAAAGTGGTTTTAGCACCAATACAAACCCCTTTTACTTAGCTAGTTTTCCCAAAATCAAATCACAAAGATGGAGTCCAGGTTTGATTTCTTATCTTGAATCTCTTGAATATTCTCTTGTAGGTTCCTTGATCTCTCTTAGAAACGAGAAATGAGAAAGATTGCACAAAACTGATCTCTCTCTTTGCTTTGCTTCCTCACACTTTTTTCTCCTGCTCTCTCAAAAAATGCTTTTGCTCTGTGACTAGACCAAAAATTGGCCTTTAAACCCTTATTTCCTCAGGCCTTGTTTGGCTCCACCAAACCATTTTGGGTTAAGTTGCTCCCAAATCGAGTCAGATGGCAGGCACCACTCATGAAAATCGGGCGAGTCTCCTTTGTACGAGGCTCTGCAAGAAATTCAACCTGTCAAATCAAACGCAGCATCCTATTTTACAAAGACCACACGGGTCCACATGCGGATAAAATGAGTAAAATGGCCTTGGGCCCATGCATTATCTTTCACAAATTACATCAATATCTACAATAGTTCAAAGTTATTAATGTAAAACCTTATATCAAAATTTAAAGTTTTGTACATGTTCCACCATGAATACCAAAAACATCAAAGCCCTGACGACTTATTACAAAAGTGACCTCTAAAAAGTAGTCTTCTCGAATAGTCCATGCTTGAAATAATGATCGCCGAGACCATGATGCCCGATGAAATTTAGAAAATCTCTCTCTTGTGGTTATACCTAAGTGCATGCAGTAATCCAAAATAAACACACACTCAAGCAAATACATGATCCTACTTGAATGTCTACATACCTAACTGTCTCAGTCCTCGACCCTACACAGATACCTGGCTAATGCGAGAAAAACCTCCTTTTCATTTCTTTCATGTCATGCACTCACACCTAATTTTCTAGGCGGTTGTCCCTGCATATGAAATGCATTATGCCATTTCCAAACCACACATGCCAATATATCATTTACACATATATTAACAAAATTTACATACATGCCACACGTTATTTAATTCACATGAATAACATCAAAATTAGCTCACTAGCCAATTACACCATTTCAATGGCTTACACACAATTATTTGTATATAATCTCCACATCATGTTAACACATTTAATTACATGCATTAACATACGTCACACAATTCCAGACATTCAATTCAAGCAATATTTTACAACACACGTGAACCATTTTCGCCCAAATCCAAGCAAAACCGAGACTATTTTAACGGTCCCTAAACGAGTAAAGTAATGTCCGTGGGCAGCCCACTATCAAGCACTCTGCCCACTTTGTGTAACCGAATCACATGGCCATTTCCTCGGCCCAAAAACATCATGCAAACGATAATCTATTGCATACTATCACACAACCAATTCAAACAACCCCTAAACTGTCCAAAACGGGTTCATATATTCAAACAATTCTGGCCCCAAGTTTTAGATCGATCAAATGGCCACTCACTATTTCTCAAATCAACCAAACCATTAACACTCGCCTAAAACTGAAAATAAACCGAGGTGAGACCCCACTCCTGGAGTTGTCGAAACTCCCCAAAATCGGTGTCCACACGTAGCCCTCACTGCATAGAACAGCTTTACTTCTTGGCCAAAAGCGAACCGACGGTCCTAACGGCAGGAAATCTAGAGAGAAGACACTCTTTCTCTCTCTAAAAACTCAAACACCAACCTACTGCAATTTCCAGCCCTCTACTGCATGTTTTGTCTTCAAATTGGTGGAGAAGATAACTATTCATCTTTTGTCTTATACTCATTTAACTTTCCAATCATTTCCATCTTGTCATTTTGTCTTGATTTTTGACACGGCTTAATCTAAGTCATTCATTCTCATCATCTCTCTAATCATGCAACATGTGTCACATGAGTACATGTAGTAGGTGACTTTTGTCACATCATTATGTCTTTCATACAGCCGCTTACCACACCACAACTTCTAAGTGCTCTCAAAACGGAAATTTAACGCTCCTCGAATCTCACAAAATCTAATGTAGAAGCTAGATTTCATGTGATTCATCTCCAATGGTGGAATCCATTTTGTCATCCTAGGGGAAAGATTAGGTACTTTTGATTTTAATTCAAAATTACCATTTTGCCTTTTTTCATAAAATTGGATTTTCTCGAGGTTTCACACTAACTCTTTGAATGTCATTTTTTTTCATCCTACTTGTTCAGCATTTTAAACTATAAATACATTAACTCATTAAATAAAATTTTGTCAAATAAATATTTGAAAGAGTTAGTTTTATTTCAACAACAATCTGACATGGATTGAAATTCTCTCAACCGCTAGGAATTATCAAGGGCGTTTTTTCTAAAGCCATATGCAACTATGTCAGATAATATGCATACGAAAATAAAGATACAAATAATATTATGATAACCTATAATCAATTAAATATTGAAATTACAAATAAAAAAATACATATAAAGATCAAAAATGAATTAGTAAACATAAATAAATAAAAACATATCATTAAAGATTATACTTACATGTTTAGTCACCTCACTTTCACAGTATGAAAGCCACTCCTCCACATTGTTGGTACTATCATCACTAAAATATTCTTCAAGTATATCATCATATATGAAGTCATCATCACCATCATCATTTCTATCTCCCATAGACATAATATTATTATTTATTACTTCTGGATTAACATTAGTGTGATCAAAGCGTTGCAACCTTAATTGATCATCTAGTCCAAATGACCATTCAATATTACATTACTCATTCTCTTGGTAAGCATCATCTTCAATTGTCTCATCAAAATTCCCATAAGCTTTAGTAGTATTATCCACCTTTAAAATATCTCACATGTGTCTATGTTGAACCTTTTGGACAACCTTCCAATTTTGTCCATTTTTATAGTTATCACTGATAGAACACTGATGAGCTTAAGTAGTTAGTACAAATGGATCTTTCTCATACAAAGTAGAACTAATGTTTATGACAGTGAAGTGTGGATCTCGATGTATTTTCTTATTTTAAGGATTGTGGCTCTAACCACTTACACTTGAAAAGTATAACCTTATGCCCAAATAAATAATCTAACTCAATCATATTAGTTAAAACACCATAAAAATTAACATCCTCCCCATCATGCTCCCCAGAAACACAAATGCCACTATTTTGTGTCATTCGATGATTGTCATGATCTTTTGTGTGACAACGAACTTCATTTACACTACATCCTGTATATATGTGAATTCGAGCATCTAGTCCACATGCTAATGAATATAGTTCTGTCGACTCAGATGATTTTAAGACGAATGTGTCGACTAAGAATAATAAAATGTATTAGAAGTATTGTTAAAAGATCTCCTTTATCATTTGAAATATGAAAGTTTTAATTACTAACTTACATGATCTTTAAACCACTTTGGAAAAGACTTTTCTTTTTCCAACTATAAATTTGAGGCACATGTCTTTCGTAACTCATCAATGTGCTCACTACATGTGCATTGTTTGAAAAAAAACATGTGAATAAGGTGTTCAATTACACATAAACTCTCTACGACAGAACACAACTATTTGAAACAAAGAACTTATAAGATTGGTTAAGACTTACTTAAATAAGGTTGCATCATGACAATTATTTATGGCATACAAGGTAGCTCTTTCTAATTCCTCTTTCGAGTTACATTAATTGTCTACCAATCTATTGGTCGTGCTTGTTGTGAGAAATAGTTAAATGACCACGAGCTTGTTCTTCTCTGACATCACTATCATTTCAATCGAGAGAAGTGTGTTTCAATACCATAAAGGTACATTGGACTAAATGTTAAGCTTTCATTTATATAAAGTAGAAGTCAAAACACAGCTCTTTGGTTTAGCTTTGTTTCTCACATATTTTTTAAGTGTGCCTAGATTCCTAAATAAGCAAGAATGGTATCAAATCAAAACTATTTTCTTTTATCATGTGATAACATTACACAAATTTCCTTATTTTTTAATAAACATTAATATACGCAAAATACCTTTCAAATGGATACATCCACAGATAACTTACTAGTCCAACAAGCTTAGCTTCACGAGGCAAATGCACCATTAAGTGGATTATAATATCAAAGAAAGCTGGAGGGAATACCCTTGAAAGTTTACACAATATTATAACAATTCCTTCCTCAACTCTTTCTATTGACATGTAATGTCTTAGCACATAACTTTTGAAAGAATCCTAATAATTCAACCACTGCATCACACATATCCTTATTTAAATAAGGGTGAATACCAATATGAAGAAGTCATTGAAGGAAGACATGACAATCATGGGATTTTAACCCTAAAATCTTCCCATTACTAATGTTTACATTTCTTGATATGTTTGCTGCATAACCATTTGGAAACTTAATCGATGGCAAATGAGTGAATTTCTCTTTTTTTTTCCAAGGTCATGTATAACATGTAATGGGGTTTTAAAACTTATTCCCTTTCAATTGAAAATGTACTAATTCCCTTATCTTCATGTCTACTAAGTCTAAACGAGCTTTAGTATCTTTAGTCTTCCCAACATGAGTCTGGGTGTAGCCCAATTACACTTTCACAAACATTCTTCAATCACATCAATATTATGACTCATCTAAGTCATCGACCAGGTACTCCAACAAAGAAGAAACACCTATTTCAACCAATTCACCTCTAGCACATATCGTTTTATTTCTCGTTCACATTTATTGATATTCTTACCAGGTCTACAGTTATAAACATGAGACAATTGCTCTAAAATGTCATCCCCAAATAGTATATTTAGTGTTGGTCGATGCTCAGGCTTACCATCATGTTATTGTCTCCTTCTCTAATTATGATTAAGAGGTAAGAATTCTATGGATCCATATAAATATATTTTGCTTCTAATGCCTCAGGATGATGTGTTTCATTACAAGTAGGACATGCTCAATTCAGGTTTAATCGTATTGCTTCCATAAAGGTGAAAATCATGTATAGTCTATAGTAGATTATGCATGCATGCTAAATAATCTCTACTTGACATGTCAAACGATGATACCATCATGCCATACACTTCCATGATGTGCAAGGCCATTGTATGGCACAAGGATAACATTTACTAGCACTGTTCATAGTACCAATTGATTGAAACCATCTATGGCAAGGTCCAACCTAGCATTTCTAGTATCATGAGCAAACCAAGGATATTGATTATCAAAATCTTTCCATATTTCTGAATCTGTTGGATGCCTTAACACCCCATCTTCATGCAATATTTTTTCCTTTGCCATTTACACTGATAGACAATCTCGAATAAACAATTTCAAGTGCTCTTGACTTAATGGAAAATAGAGTAACACTCAAGGATCTTCCATTTTTATATCTGGCCACCATGTGACACTATGTCGCCCTCTTCCAAAATAATGCACAATCAGACTTTGCATGCATGATCAATCATATCCTAAACCACAAAAATCTGAACATCTTCTCTACACATCATAATGATTTCGAATGCTCAGGTTATCCGAAAATCATCATAATAATTTACAAATATGTCAAATGACTTATTGCTCCACCCATTGGGCACCTTTATATGCATCAACTTTACAAGAAAATTCAGTGTTGAGAACTTAGTACATCCTGGATACAGAGCTTGATGAGCTTCACTAAACAAATAATCAATATTCTTCTCATTTCTATCCATTTCATGACTAGTAGACTCATTTATTGGACCATGCATATCATTTAGTGCAGCAATACATAATTGTCATTTACTACACACCCATCTCCATCACTATGCATACTAGTTTGACCAAGTGAACCACCTCCAACATTTTCTAAATTCATGATGTATCCATTCTATTATAGTTGCTTAAAACTCATATCTAATTAGGTGATGTCCAATCGACCAAACTGGTCAATCCACATTTAGTGTAGCTAACTCGAGCCCTACCATTCTTGGCTATGCATCCGAACCAAACCCCGGGACGCCTATCAAGCCTTTTATCAAATCCATTTATCAAATACATTAATATAAACATTTTCATTATCAAATCTTTGCAGAAACGAGCTCGTTTAGGGCAAGCCCATAAACATTTACAATTTCACGTACCTTTACAAATGTGCATTTAACCAAAATAGCATTTTATGTCGCTTACAAACATAATATCCAAAATCGTAATCGATATAAGTACAAAAATAATGAGTTGAACCCCTTTGTTTACAAAACAATGTCATGTTCAAAATGGTGAGATAGAATGATCAGCATACCAGATCTTTTTTGATGACTTCAGCCTCGACCTTGGGTCCTGATTAATGTTCATCAATCTAGACTGCGGCATTGATTAAAATACGCTACATTTTCATGCTTAGTGGCTCCCATACGCCTTCTATTCCATTTTAGTTCAAAAGATAAATCATGCATTTATCAAATATGTTTTTATAATGTCTATATAATGTAAAAGATACTTATACCAATACACTTTTTAGTATCATATTTCGCTTTTAAATTTGCGATTTCACATATGACTATAGAGTCAACATTCACAAAAATTTTAGTCAGGAATCTTTGGCCTTATTCACTATTTAAGAGAATGTGATTTCACATTCAATATTTCAATCTCACATATGACTATGTAGTTTTACATTCAATGGCGTATCTGGGCCGTAAATCTGCCATGTTTGTCATTCAGTAGTAATGTGATTTCACATTGAACAAATATGATTACCTTAATGACGAATTCAATTGGTGAATCCCGTCATGTTGGTCATTCAATAATGCATTTCAAATCGATTTACTCATATGTAGTAATTTCAATTATAGTTCAAATAAATGCACACATGCAGATATTTGACAAACATTTTGAATGCTAATAATTCAAATTAATATATATATTTCGCAGTTAGAACTTGAAATGGGAATTGAGTCATAAAGAACAACAAATAGGACATAGAACAGAGAACAGAACAAACCAATTTATGGATCATTTTTCTTTTCGATGCCAACTTAGGTCAGGTTGTCTCACCCGTAATCTTGGGGTCAAATGCAATTTCTCCACTCTTAGTGTTAAACAAATAATCGTATAACCGACATCGACGAGACAAAGCCGAAGCTTCTCCAGAGGAAGCAGGTACTGCACGTTTTCACTTAGTCTCATTCTTATTAGTGTACCCTAATTAGTCATTGCATAGGGTCCTTAAACAATCGACATGTAATGGCACGGGACTTAAAATCGCAAAGCATGCAAAAACGGTCATAGGAAGCACGCTACCGGCACCACTCGAGTGAAATTTATCACTTTACTATCGATCGGCACCTGCACTCTAGTTCTACCGTCGTGGTACCGGGTACCCCTTTGAGTGGTACCGATACCACCTTCAGATAGTGGGCACTGGTACCACACTTGCACTCCAGACTACTTACTGTTTTGCCCAATCACTCTGATTTGCATTTTTTCACCATTTTTCTTCAATAACTTCCTCCAATTCATCCCATATCAAAAATCACCATGGAATCCTTGCAGCACTCAAGACAACTCCAAAAGTGGTTTAGGAATCAATGAAACCTCTTCTAAGTTAGGCTTTTCCCAAAATCAAAATCCTATAAAAGATGGAGTTGTGGTTTTGTTTTCACTCAATCTCTTCAAATCATTCTCAGGTCACTTGATTCTTAGGAAGCAAAAGTGGGAAGGAATCACACCAAAAGCTTGGATCTTATCCCAAGCCCTAGCTCTCTTCCCTTTTCTCCTCTCTTCTCCTAAAACGTTGATTTACCTAAATGAGCACTCTAGACCACTTTTGGTCTTTAGATCCTTAAGTGTAAGGCCTTGTTTTCATCTACACACCTACTTCTCATTTTTAATTTTCCTGTCTTAAGCTTCTTATCTTCATAAGGCCTGTTTTTGGCCAAAAATGCATTCTCCTGCCTTAAGTTTCCTCTATAATTGCTATAGCCCATAAATTCTAATTGCACTTAAATTCAAGATTTACACTTAGACCTACAAACTCATTTATGACCTTTAGGTCTTTATCTTACAATTCCTTCCTGCCCTTATTATATTTATTTCCTGTTCAACTAATTTCACGTGAGATATAATAGTTGCATTCGTTTCCAATAAGTATAATCATTTATTCAATATTCATTTAACAATTTCGTAAAATACCTAAGTTTGCCTAATTTATACCCTAATATATAATAATTTTTATTATAAAATTCTAGTGGTATTTCGGGGCATTACATTTAGACATTGTCGACATAGGCATTTGTTTTATTGTCCGGCTTTCTATGTTTTTGTCGCTTGAATAAATGTTCTACACTAACATATCTATTACATAATCTATTTCAGTTGCATCTAACATCTATTCATCTTCTTAGATCTGACACAGTCACCAATGATGTATAAACTAGATGTGAAGTAAAGAAATGAGATAAATTAGGTGACGATAATGCATTTATAGTCTTTCTATGATATGACCATACTCACACATGTAATATAAAAGAACTTGCTCATACTCAAAAAATTTATAGTATGAAAAAAAATTATGTAAGGGTAGTGTCAAGAAATTTTTTTAAAACCTATACAAATATATTATATCAAACTTTTAAAGCAAATTATATTCAATCTTGAGGTAGTACTTTAATTAGGCCTCTTGGAACTTATTGCTATTTCATATTAGAATAAAACAAATGAGTTCATCAATAAAATTTTTAATAAAGCATAAGCATAATGATTTAAGATTAAGTAGAAAAAGTAAAGAAAAAATTAATTTCACATCAATATAAGATGAATGTCCATACATTATAATATTTCCAACTTCCTAATTTGCTGTGGTTCTATCCTATAGGAATACATAACCCTATGAGTCAACGATTCATACTTCATTCCATCTATGCTAAAATTCTCGAACATTCCTAATTTCATAAGGCATTAATAAATGAATCGACATTATTTGGCTTGTCCAAATATGTACTCAAAGAACAAAAAATGTTATTAAACTTTGAAATGGAATGAAGATAATATAATTACTTCATAGCAGATTTATCTTCTTATACTGCTCTATAGGGACATAATTCAAGCATCATTTGTAGACAAAATCTTAATCACATAATATTAGATAAGTAGGAAGTTGTCAACTTGAAACTACTAATTAATAAAACCATTTTCATTCTTTGACAACTTCAACGTCTTAGTATGTAATAATAAAATTTTTTCATACAAACATACTTGGACGGAAGTCTAAGGTTTCATGCTAAGTTGTATAAGAATTAAAATGAGAATGTTTATGCCAATATGTTCAAGAAGGCATCACCCAAGAAGAATATACTTGTGCGTTGGGTTTTCTTATATAAAGTAACATGTTGTAAGTTAACATCTGTGTGACAATTACGTAATTCATTATAAAAGCAAACCCATGAAGAAAAGTGATACATCACAACAATATAGATAAAAGAAAAGTCCATCCTTTCCAAAACTAAAAATGATTCACCAAAAAATTTAGTAATCTTTGCTGTTTATGTGACACATATCCTTTCATATTGTTCTTAGAAATGGATTCTGTAAGCCATTACACGCAAAATTAATTGAACACTATATATACATACAATTAATAGTAGTAAAACATAATAACCATTTTCTATGTAAGGCTAAAACAAAATGAGAATACATGTATGAATATCTGCTATTTCATCAATATGTTAGTATTTTATCCATGTGAAGAAATAAAATATTGTAATCACGCACAACAAAAGGGGGAAGACAAACTCCATAAATCACATTATTACCTTATATTATCAAAGACAAGTAGTTGAATAGATTCAACCATAACTTAATGGAAAGAAAGATCAAACTACTCACACCCATAAGTCTAAAAGACATACACAATAAACGAAGAAAGACAAATTATTACAAGGATCAAGAAACTATGAATTAGGGATACAATACACATTAGTCTTAGATAATACAATATATCCAATGAATTTGTTGAGAGTATTTATAAATTTTTTTTGAACATACAATGAGATGGTTATTTCATAAGTATTGACATTTTGTAATATAAGAAAATGATTAAATTTTCTTATATAAGAATGTTTTTAATATATATGTTAGCATAATAAATTGAATTTATTTATCACTTTCTTCATGTCAACTTCATTTAAAATAGATAAAGGACCATATAAACATCATCCACAACTCATCTAAATTTTTAGGAGGTCTCTCATCCACCTGTTTTTAATTAAAAAGACTAATTTCAATTTTCATAATGAAGTGAATGTTCACCTTTTCGTCTTTTTTATTTTAACAAGTTTATGAATAAAAATTTGTTAGGGATTAAGGTGTTTCTTCATTTACTATTTTAAAAATGTTAATATAAAACAAATTTTCATTTAAAGATTGTCAACATAATTCTTATAGTTAAATGGCATAAATATAATTTATATTTATTTATGTACTTAATCTATATTAACTCACCTTCAACCACACCAATTCTAGCTCATGTGGTAGAGCTTCAAGATTTCAATAGGTAGGAGCATAGGGAAGGGGGTGTCTCGGTCGCAAGTCCTATTAGGAAGAAGTTGACTACATAGTAACCAAAGTGTTTAACTTTGTACAAAATAAAACCTAATTTTTCAAAGTTCACTTCTAAAATTTGATAAATCAATAGAATTTATTAATTACTACTTTATAATATGTTCAAAATTCTATAAAACAATTGATGAATTCCTTTATTTTATTTATCACCCAAGTGTTTAAATTAAATGAAAGCCCACTGCATGTAATAACAATTAATTGGTGTCTCACATAGAATCCAACATTTACAAAACATTTTCAAACACTCAAACCAAAACTTCATGTTTACACTAATCCTTCCTCTCATCCATATCTTATAAAGCGTTATCATCTTCCAACCTTACAAAAGTTCTAATCCTCTATACCTTAAGGGAAAGTTCTTTAAACACAAACTACTCTTAACATGACTTCTTAAAACTTATAAATAAATTACCTATTTGAACATTATATTCACCACAAATAAATACAAAGATATAGTATACCCAATCACTAAAATGTCATATTTTCTACATTTAGATCATTAGAAATTAGTAAGATTAATTTTAGCAAATCCATATGATATAAACTTATTAGAATATAGGTAAAAATAAAATTTAAAATAAAAAAATCCTCATGCTATACATTCCAAATTACATATTTAATTTTCTAAGACTATAGTGCAATATAAATATGAAAAATTTAAACATGATAAAAAAATACAGACTAAATGACTAATATATTTCATTCTTAATATTTTATTTTCCTGGGGAGAACAACTTATTTTTCAAAATAGTAGAAAATAAAAATACCACACTCCAAGCAAAAGTAAAAGAAAACTAAAAAAAAATCTTTTCCTTAAGCATGAGCACTAAAACTATTAAAACAAAAGGTTAATGGAACCTTTAAACAAATTTTCTCCTATAACCTTTTTTAAGTCTATGGTCAGATCAGAACTTTAATCCTCGCTTTCCAATAGAGAAGAAATTCTTGAGAGAAAATGAGAGAAGAAAAGACTTGGCTAATGCATTTATCAATTACAATAGCCCATGCATTTCTCATATGTTTGACATTTCTCAATAACCCACTCTCTCTCTACACCATCGTGGTTACACTGTAAGCTCAACGTTAGCCTTTCTTTGGTGCTTACCCAACATCTTGAGACATCGCCACAAAATGCCCTCTCTCTTCTTAGGTTTTCCTAAGCTTCTAATAAAGGTCTCCATAGACATCAACCTTCTCTTCTCACTCACCACCCTGTTTATACTAGATAGCAAATCATGAACAATAGACTGAATGAGGAGTTAGACTTGTAGACAATTGGCTATATCTACACATACAACCCTAAAAACTCAAACCTCCTTCCAAAACCTACCTAATCGATTAGAATTACAAGCAAGATAAAGACTAGAATTTACAGTTTCCAAGTACCAAACCTTAAGAAGACAAATTAAAAGGAAACTTCAAAAATTATTCTTTCATCTAATTCAAGTGGAAACAAAAGAAGATTCAATGAAATATATATTAGCATCTACCTCTTTCTTCGCTTGAAAGTATTGGACAATGGATATGCTTGAAGTTACAGAAAGACATCATGGAAGGTGAAGTGAGAATCAAGAGGGTTTCAATTTTACTGGAGAAATCATGGTATGAGAGCAAATATTTGCAGAAAGGGTTGTTTCACTGGGTGATGCAAGCCAGCATGTAGAGGAATGTCTGACAGGTAACATTGAGGAAGAGTCAGATGGGCAATGGTGCAAACCCATTAGGTAGGGGAGGTCACAGAGGGTACAACATGAAGAAATGCACTGGCTATTTTTTAATTGAAAAGCATTGAATGACAATGATACTGAGAGATTTTGGAATTAGTTTTTTATATATTTTAATATGCCTTATATGATTTCTATCTACACAAGAGTTATTTTCATGAGTGGTTACAGACTAGATAAATTTAACTCCTTTTGGCTACTTTCATCCATCCACCCGCTTAGGATATAAGCCCCTTCTCCAAATAGATTTATATAAAATTATTGGACAAATTTTTGGAAGAAAGGTTTAACTTTATTTAAAGTTCAAGAAGGTATTTTTAAAGTTTTGAGTTAGCTTTTGTTTTGTATGCTTGATAATAACAAAGGTTTATTTTTATTTAAGTAAAAAAATGCTTAACAAAATATTAAAAATTAGAAGTCTATTTTAAAAAGGTTTATAAAATTAGGTGGGACAAAAGTTAATAAAGAATAAAATTACTAAAAATTCTATAATTTACTATTATTTATAGGGAGATGTAATATTTTTTGAACTAAAGTTAGATATTTTATTTATAATTTTTTTTAAATTTTCAATCACCTTAATATTTATTAATGTATACTAACTCTAGAGTGTTTCACTTTGAAAACATTTTTCTATTTTTGCCAAAATTATAAAAGTAAATAATATATTTGATATTTAAATTAAGGTTAATTAAGTTTACTATGTTGAAATAAGAAAATAACCCTTCATTTTTATTCATTCATTATAAAATATTTCTAATATATATTTGATTTCTTTGATTTTCTTATATAATGTCCCTACTATCACAACATAAAAACATTTTGTTCAGCACCAATAGGAAAACATATAACTATGTTAGGTGCAAAAGAATAACTTTTATAAAAACAATTTCTATTTAAGCTTCACTTACTATGAAATTTAATTATAATTAAGTTATGATAAATCATCAAAATGAACCATTTTTCTTTAATTTGTTTTATATGTTTTATCAAAATCAAATTTAAATTAAGAAATCAATTGGATTAATTAGAAAATAGAACTATAAGAGAACAATGAAAATTGTAAAAAAACCTATTTTGCAATGCATGAATATCAAGTGCTAAATTATTTTAATAAAGAGTCCATTAATGATTACGTGCCTAAAAATTATAGAAATTTTAAATGTTCAAGAAATGGTAATTTAACATGGTACAACACATAACCCTTATTTGTATAAGGATGATTCGGGATATTACAGCCAGGCCGAGGAAAATTACTTGTGAAATCCTCAAAGTGAAACGATAGATTACCACATAATATAGGCTTTAAGCCCTCGAAAATTTCAGATTTTGATGACGACACGGGACCACACCATTGAGTTGTCATGAAACGAAGTTGTATAGTCACTTATGTCGACCGGACAATGGAATTTCACAGGCATTCAAGTGCAATGAACAAACGACATGGCAACATCGTGAGATGAGGACAATGTACATAGCAGCAATCAAAAAACGAACATCAGGTGCGGAAAGCCAAGTGTCATATTCTTATCATGCATGAATTGCTGGGGAGCAAAGATGAGAAACACATAGCAAGGCTATATGACTGCCATATTAAGACTGAATTAAGAAAGGTGTTCTACAATCTAGACAAAATGAGTCTGTGTGAGAATGAGAAAAGGAAACAAAAGATAGAAAGAAAAGAAAGAAAAGAGAAGAAAAAGAGTAAAGAAAGGAAAAGGAGGAAAGAGCCTAGCTTTTACCGGTCCCTAGTGTCTCAACAGCTGAGAGGTCTCAACGGGTCAGAAGTGAGTTAGTTTAGCCAAGAGGTAGGGGTCCCCATACTCTAGTTATTCTTATTCATATCATTCATCATTATAAGGTATATAGCACCCTAATGGTGGGCTATTCAAGAACAGCTTTGATCAAACTGTTGATAATCTAAGACCGCCTTAGGTCCTTTTCTGCTCCTAGAACCAGCCTGAACAAAAGTCAGGCTTGCTGGAAAATATGAGGATTCGAGTGTGATGATTTTATGGCATGTCATTGCTGGATATGGATCGACATGCCGAACCCGTATATGCTGTTTCCGGGTCCTAAATACGAAGATCCAAACAGGGCATACGCTACTTGAATGAGACATGCAGGTCGAAAGTGAAAATCAGGCCATATATGCTTATCGATGTATTAACATGGTTATATGATGGATGTAAATTATATGCAGTAGATATACCATCTGATGTAAATGTTGCATGTAGTTCTCATTATGCATGGTAACATGAAATAACATGCAAAGTGGGATTTTCACATTGCATATGCACTGGGACATCGTGACCAAAAGGGTATGAGTGCATGGCATGAATTAACATCAGGTTTCGTGTTTAATGCAGTGGGCTTGTCATAGTGACAATGTCCGATCTACTACGAATTATGCAAGTTCCGTAGTAACAAGAAGGACAGAGAATTCTCTGTAAAGGCATGCATCCTCGTTAAACATAGTAATCACAGAAAGCCTCGCGAAGTGTCGAAGGCGCATGACGCCCGTGGCGAGGCCTGGAAAGTTCGTTACCCACAAAGACACATGACTTTTCAATGTGCGCTTTATCGGAGGTCAGCCCAATGATGGAATTATAAAACAAAAAATCTTGTTTTGCAATGACAATTTTCATACACAGATACGATGCCAGGAAGGAGTTAGTGAGGGCTCGATACTGCATGACTTGTGCATATCCGCGTAGAAATATATGTTTCACCAATGTGTTTATTAATGTCGAATCACGAGACGCACGCTACACTGCGCAGCAGCTCTAGTAGAGTAATCTTCCATCGATATTGCTCACTACGTGGGAAAATATTTGTATTTGGAGGTACACTTGAGATGCTGAATCTCATACGAGATCTTAGTGGTGAAGAAGGCCGGATTATGGCTTTATTATGTATTTTGTAAAATTCTAGACAATGTATCCAGTTTCTGTTTATGTAAGAGAAAAGAGTTGTAATGAAACTCATTTTGATTGGTTCAACATAGTTTGGCAAGTTCTTTCTAGATTTTATGTTGCCTTTATTATACAGAGGCTACTGTATTGAATTTATTGTGTTTCGGAAAAGAGTTAGAGGTGCAGGAAATGCCAGAAAGACTACTGCATGGTTAAGCAAGATTTAGGTCGCGACAAGAGTTCCTGGTTGCAACGGAGCTTTTCTGATTGTGTATCGAGACAAGGGTTCTTGTGTCGCCACATCGTTCTCAAGCTTTAATCAGTTGCTATGTCACGACATAGTCTTTCCATGTCAAGACATTGCTTTTATTTCTCCGTCATGACAATGTCGCGATAGAGGTTTCCGTGTCACGACCGATACGGTCACGACAAAAGGTTAGGTGTTCCAACTTTCATGCTGCAATGAGTTTGGTCTTGGTAGGGGATTTCTAGGTCGCGAACGAACTTTCTTTGTCGCGATAGAGAATCGTCAAGACTGAGGGCTCTTATATCGCGACATAAGTTTTTATGTCGCGATAGAGGTTGGTTAAGACCAAGGGATCTTATGTTGCGTGATTGATAATAGTGACAAGGTATTTTATGCGAGATAGAGATTCTGGAGGACAAAGTTTTCCATGTCGCGAAATAGTGTTCTATGTCATGATAGTAAGGCATTGCGTTGTATTGCAACAAGGCTGGCGTGCCACGGCGGGAGATGCTACGGCGCGACCAGGCTTCATACGAGTGATTAAAAAAAAAAGGGACCCCTAAGTTTGGGCGTCTGATTACTACTTGAAGCGTTAGATGTTGTGAATTTAAAAAAATATTTCACATATAATGATCCTTGATTTTCATTTTGACTATTCTAATTTAGATATCTCTAATGATTAAACATGATCACTAATTGAGGAGTGGGCATAGTGTTATTTAGATATAAAGTTATCCATGTGATGCCCAAGCTGGGGTCCCCACGTTGACTGACTTTCAGCCAGCGGAGAAATGCACAGCCAAGCAATCGTATACCTAAGCTTTGATACCAAGCGGTATCAAATACTTTGTGGATATCAAGTAACTTCGATACCCTTATAGTTATGTCCCATTGTTGGATCTACTTCAATCCATATTTATAACAAATATGCAAAATTACATTTAAAGTAGTCCATAAGAGTTTGATCACGACTCTCTTACCAATTATATACCGGAACTAGATTGTTCCAAAGTTTTACAAAAAGATTTATCAAAGCCACATTTTGGCCTTCTTACTTAGTGCAGCTGAATGGCGCATTAGTCACTGTGTACACCTTGCACACGAAATGTTTCCCATAAGGTGAGCCATGACCGGTAAGTATTTCTTATAGAAATACTCCCTTTAAGTGCACATGCAATGGTCATGTTCCATACATTCACATTCACATTCCAAGTAAAAACATGCAATTTCTACTGTGGAATCTTACATATCATGCCATGAAATGAGATGTGACTCAATCATGTACCATGCCCCGAGTCCTTACTGACTCCTATCACACCCCGAGTCTTTACCGACTCCTATCACACAATGCCAAAGCTCATGCATGATAAAATTCATCATTTATAGATTACATCCAATGATCGTTTTACAAAAAAAATTCATTTGTTTTCAAACCAAAAGTTTTTTGGATGTTATACCTCAATGATCATTTATATACAAAACTAATGTGTTTTTTATAGGCAACGAATTTTGGTGTCACATACTTGGCTTAGCAACGCCTAGACACTTTCATGGGCTCACTGCATTTGGAATTATGTCTAACCCTGAATCTGGGTCTTTCACTCAGGGGTGTATATCCACAAATGCTATTAATGACACAAGTTTTCTTTTTCCATTTCATGTAATCGTGCGACTTTGTTAGACATCCTCCAACGGTACCAAGCCCACCCAATCAAACACCAAACGCACTGTTGATTTTAACCATGCACTCATACCCATTCAATTCAATGTCCACATGCATATGCAATGCAATGCGCCATTGCATGTTATATCATGCCATGTATAGATAGGCAGTACATGGATAGCACAAACCACCACTCACTTGGGTGGCCATGGATAATCACATCACGCAATGGCTTCCATACATCATTTCTATAAATTGCTTGATTCCCAGCCTAGGCGGATGGAAGGGAATACTTGGCTAATATTAGGACTCTTTTACTTGCTTTTTCAGAAATTGGTGAGCCCAAGTCTTATAATTGAATCACAATAACATGTACAAAGATACAAAAATAAAACTACTGCCGTGGTAGTGTTTATAGTATCCATATATATATATATATATATATATATATATATCCTCTCTCCTTTATATATATATATATATATATATATATATATATACTCTACGATTCACGAGTCCCATTTACATATACATATTCACAAAAAAGCGTGCATTTACGTTTGCATGTTAGCGGAACCTGTAATTGTGCTCTTACTAGTGTCTTGGCGTGATTAATGCGGAAGATCGCGGACGATCCTCCTCACGTACCTGCAGTTAAAAACGGTGCTAAGCTTATGCTTAATGGGAACATATAACTTATATATATACACATGCATTTATACTCTTTTTGAGTAAACATATAACATTAACAAATATCAGAATTCATCATGAATTCATATAACAAACTTATACATATACTTTTACTTATAGTAGATTTATACTTATTCAGATCTCACGTAGGAGTTACAGAGCTTATGCTTATATTGATGTACCCGTAGGTACTACGGGAGTTGTCTTGTGCGAAGTACCCTTAGGTTTCTGATTAGAATGATGTACATTTCTTTACTCTTATTTGTCATTCAGGTTCTTATCATATAACTGTTTGACTACCTAGACTAGTAATAAGAAATAAGTAAGACCGCGGCCATTAAGTACTCGAAGAAGGTGCGATGCGGTGCTCTAGTGCCCAGTAGCCTGGCGGGAGTGCGGCTGCGCGATCGACGTGCTGCCCGTGGCGAGGAATGTGGTAGCGCGCGAGTGCCTAAACGCGTCGAGCGTTAACGCCCACATAGAAGTCTTTGTAGCATTAGCGGGATTGCCCGAAGCGATCGGGTATGCGCCGCGTGCGGTGTGTGTAGCACTAGCGAGTCGCGGCTTAGCGGTCGAGCATTAATACGCCCACATAACAGAAGTGTCATATCATTCAATATATAGTCAGAGGTATTCCTATAATTATATGTGTTTAGGAACTTACTATCTTATCATAAGGGCATTAAGTTTGCTCTGCCAAGGCGGCAAGGTACGATATAATTTTTTCTTTACATTACAAACATGAATAGACCCCTTCATACACTTATAGGATCCTCATTAATTCATTAGACGAGTCCTTGGAGCAACGGAAACAGAACAAACAAAACATAGAAATTTCTGTGTTATGAACAATAGCCGCCACAGCGGGCATTGGCCTTTCGGCGTGGTAGGGTCGCTCTGTAGATGCTTAAGACCCCAGAAATCTGATTTTGCTATTTTGACCCTTTTCAAAAATCAACTAACCATCTGAAACTAAACCAAAAGCGTCTCCGAAAACAGCTCTCGAATGGGTTCTAACCCAGCAAAATCAAACATGAGATGAATTAGGGTTGTTCCAAACCCCGAACTTAATCACTTGTAGGTTAGGTCAATTCCTAACACTCGAACATGTCTCCAAACACATAAACCAAGTCATACAACCCGTACTCATCTTATACAAACTAGGGTTTACTGACCCAACTTTCCAGCAAGTCTAGGGTTAGAATGAATTCCTAACTAAACCAGAAATTGGACAAACTTATATCCATACAAAATCATAGCATCGAACTTAGATTCCATACTCGAAAGGTCCAAGAGTCCATACACACATAGTTCCATACAAAATCCTAGTTCCATACCTTTCCTCTTCTTCTTCTTCTTCTTCTTCTTCTCTTCTCCTCTCTTCTTCACATTTTTGCCCCCAAAAATGCCCAAATGAGAGACCAAAATTGGTCTTATTTGGTCTCATTTCATAAGGCCTTGTTTGGCCACAAAATGCATTCTTTTGACTTAAGTTTTCCTTTTATTGCACTATGGTCCTTCATCTCTCCTCTAATTGCAAATCAAGTTATTCATTATTCCACTTTGACATATAATCTTATTATCTTATGACTTTTGTGTCCCAATTTGACAAATTACTAATTTACCCTTGTTTATTTCTGGGTTTCTCAGATTTCACGTTTTGCATTTAAATTACAAAATTTTCAAATTATACCCGCAAAATACCCTAAACACGTTGAAAACGACTAGGGTATATTTTTGGGGTCTTACAATTTCATTCATGTTAATATATTAAGCACACATATATCAACATCAACATAAAACATGTCATTCTATGTTCAAGCAATGACAGGTACACAATCTAGCCATGTAATGGCCATTTTAACACATATATTGACATCCAAACTTGTCACTCCTCAGTTAAACAATGAAACTCTCGAACAAGTCATACAATGGCCCTAAAGAAAGCCACAAACAATCACAAACCGAGCCACGAGACCAACCCCAAACAGGCCATAAACACAGGCCTCACATAGTCGCAGGCTCGCTTAGGCAAACTAAAAAGTCTATATGTCTTATCCTCGGGCTCCCCTAGGTGAAGACTCCTTCTTCCTAGAGAACCCATGTCCTTCACCTAGGCGAAGCTCAGCTCGCCTAGGCGAAGATGCCCTATAAGAACTTGAACATCCGACCATTTTTAGCCTAAAAATGGAAAATAAACCCAAGTATGAAGAATTCCCTACCTCTTTGAGCGCAGAAGAAACCTTAGGAAGCCTCGTGGATACTTCCTAAACTTGAAACCTTTGATTTCCTAAACTCCTTGCTTGGATCCTCGATGAAATCCCGCGTTTTCGATATCCATGCGTAGCCCTCGTTGATGCAAGAACTTTCGTTCTTGGCCCAACAAATTCATACCGATGGAATCCCATAGATCGTAGAGAAAGCTCTGGGCCAACCTCTTTCTCTTTTTTCTCACTCTCGCGCAAACCAACAGAAAAATGAAGTCCTTTCCTGCCCACGTCGCACCACGTGTTCACACTTGTTCGGGTCCGATTTTGGCCCAAAGCGATTTACTTCGTCTCAATTTAAGTTTAAATTATTTTCTATGAACTTAAATCAAGTTATTTTCTAACTTCCAAGATTTTCGAAAAATCTCATTCCTGGGAGTCATTGGACACCCGTCACCTCGAAAAACGTGAAAATCCCATAGTCTCGGAATTCAACGAAATTCGTCTAGGTAACTAGATTTCGTGAGACGAATCAAACGATAAGGTTCGTTTTGTCATCCGAGATTTAAAAAAGTTATAAGTTTTCAACATGTACTATAGTGGCAAATTACTGTTTTTCCTTTTCAGAAAAATTTGATTTTTTTCTCGGGTTTTACATTCTCTCCCCCTTAAAAAAATTTCATCCCAAAATTCTCACACACAATACATACAATCACATGTATATGCAACAATCATTTAATAGTTGATTAGAAACATTACTAAGACTTAGTTTACACTCTTATATTTATAAAAATTTTATAATTTAATAATAAGTTAGAAAACAAAAATTTTCTTGTATAAAGTATCATTTCAATTTGTTAATATATAAATATTTGCTAAATAACTTTTCTTCGAAGGAATTTTGAGAAAAAAAATGAATAGATAAAAGAAATGAAAAAAGTGAAGAATGATATAAACAAATTTTAATTTATGAGAATTGACTTATATCCGGATTTTATTTTTTTAATGAGTTAACTATATAAATGAAAATAGAGATTTAAAGATATTTTTTTTATCCCATCTATTGTTTTCCAAAAAAAATCAAGCAAAGGAAAGGAAAAGTGAAACATGAGTTTGATAGTCTTAAACGTATTTCTTTTTCATTTCATACATTTTCTTAATAATTAATTACATGGTTTAATTTCATTTCATGCATTTTGTTTTTGGGGTTTTGGATTTTATACTCAACTAATTAGTTTGATTTTACTAATATTTTTCAAAAGATGGACTCCAAGTTAGGGTTGGGGGATTAAATCTTTTAGTTTGGTTTTATTTGATCATCAATTACTAGTGAAGATGATTATTGTGTGCATGTGTTTTGTGGATAATTCTTTTTGCTTTTAATAAAAATTCATAATAAGAGGAATATATTGCATTTATACAAAAGACTATATCGTTATTAAATCTAATGAAGATTGTATTATAATGAATTATTAAGGATTCTTTTATTTAACAAGAAGATATTTACCAAATGTTTTACCACATGAAGTGATAAATTTGTAATTTCTATTTTTTATTTTTTACCCATTTTTTTTCTATCTTTAAGATCTTTTTAAGTTTATCTATGTTCATGGACAAAAATATCGGTAAATATAGATATGCATACTTAGATTTTATGGATATATGGGAAATATCGATGGATACTTTGAAAAAAATATGGATAAATCCAAGATTATTCAAAATTCATGAGAATAGGTGGAATACCTTAGAAAAGTAATAAGATAAACAAAGTACATCTATTAAATTTATATTTATAAATTATATATATATATATATTCTTTTTATCTTTAAAGATAATAGTTTTGAAGCCAAAAAAGATAATAGTTACCAAGATTGCTGACACCCCAAAACCCGTGGGTCATTTGACAAAATCTGACCCACTTGAGAATTTCTGTGGATTTTTGGGTAGCAGGATCTGTATTTGTTGTGTCATTACCGGGATATATTTTTGCGAATTAGACAGAATGCTCCTTTGTTCGAGAAGAGCTTTTTACGTTACGTATCTGACGTAGCGGTATATCATAAGCCGTCCAGCAGTCTCAGCGAGTGGCCCGTGACTACATAGGATCCGTGCAGCCATTATCGATGTCTGTTGTATCCGCGATGGTCGCGAGGTTTATTCTGACGTTCTTGTACCGGCATATGGATGCAAGTCAAGCGACTCTAAAGACCGATAAACAACTGCGGTTGGGAACATGGGCGTCGTCCTCTGGCGTGCGCGTCTGTCACGTAAGTGTGGTCCTGATGGGTGGTATTACCCGATGAAGAATAACTCACTGCGGGCTGCTCTGACTAGGGTGCATGGTATCATTTGCGTTCAAGTGAAAACATACATTTTCTGCCGATATATAATAAATGGATAGAGATGTGACTGGTATCCGTGTCTCAGTCACCATGGGGCTCCTCACACACATGCATGCCAAGTGTGAAAATCGTCATTATGTTCCATATTGACCATTTTTCCAAAAACAGCTTTTGTTTATAAATCAAATCCATTGGACAAACTTCAATATTTGTGTTTTACCAAGTCGTGTGTTTTTATTGGGTAGTAAATTTGGATCTCACATGAGCCGCCTGTGCTTTGACCTTTCCACGAACTTTCATCATTTGGATACATATGTCTGACAAGAATACGGGTTTTTCACCTTAGGGTATATATCCCCTTCTTGCTCTACCATCTGCGTATTTTCATTTCCTTTTTTTAATGCATTTGTGAGACTCATTTTGGATGTTTGTCCCATTTAAGGCCCACCATTGAAAACGGAAGCACGGTGTCGATCTACCATGTATTCGACATACCGCCGAACACGAGCTTAGGTGTTGATCTCTACCATGTACTCATGACATATCATCGAACACCAAACACAGTGTCGATCTCTACCATGCACTCACACCCATGTCATGCGATGTCCTGGGCATAAATGCAATGCAATGAAATGCCATTGCATGTATCTCATGTTGTATGCACATTGAATGCCACGTGCAACAATTCAAAATCATACTTCATGCCAAGTATCATGGATAATCATATTCTTTATAATCATTCCATTTTAATTTCCATATGTTTAACACATATATCTCCATGTTCACAATACAATAAACGTATTTATTACCACTTTTCATGCATCTCAAATATATCGACACAGTATCAATCATACAACTGAGATAACTTGGGTACCCTTTATCGGTATGGCATAAGCAATGCCCACAAAATGATCCACACACCAATTTTTGACAAGAGTAGGAAAACACCCGAAACTGTTAGCACCAAATGCCATAACAGACCATAGGATGGTTCTGAACTCGGTTAAGAAAACTAGCCCCCTAACAGTCCTAAAATTTAGATACAAACCATTAAACAACCTAAGCTGTAGTAGTCCCAAAAAATAGACCATAACTTGAGTTATAGAGGTTCGATTTAGGTGATTCAAAATACTAACATCAAGTTCTCAGATAGAGCTACAATTTCGTTGAAGGATACTAGTCAAATTCACTTTCCCAACAAGAAAATCAGTCCCAAAAATCTGAACAATAGGTTCGGCCAAAGCAGGCGACTATGGAAGTCTCGGAAAATGGACCATAACTTGGGTTATAAAGGTCTAATTTGGGTGATTCAAAAGCCTACCCTCAAGTTCATAGCTTCAGATACAATTGTAATGAAGGAACTAGTCCAAATTCCCTCTTTTTCTAACTGAAAAATTAGCCCAATGAACCCTTATAGAATTGACTCCTTATTTATTATGTGAATTATTTCTTGGCTTGCTTGTAGGAAAAAACGATAAACAACCCCTTAAAGCATTAAAACTCATGGCACTTGGAATGGAAAATAAACCAAAGTAAGATGAATCCCTACCTCTTGAAGCGTAGAAGAAACTCTAAGAAGTCTTGTGGACGCTTCCTAAACCTGAAACCTTTGATTTCCTGAACTCCTCACTTGAATCCTCGGTGAAATCCCGTGTTTTTGGTACCCACACGTAACCCTCATCGAGTAGATGAACTTCCGTTCTTGGCCCGATAAATTCCGACCGACGAAACTTTGTAGATTGAAGAGATAGTAGATCCGTAGCTAGACTCATCATCCTCTGTGACCTTCATCCCAAATTTGGTTTTCTTTTCGTGACTTCACTCTTCTCTCGAAATACTTATTTTTGGCTTTTCCTGTAGCATTTCTTGGTATTTCCTTTTCTCACAACTATCAGTCTCTGTATCCTTCTTTTTTTTAGTTCTAGTGAGCTTTTGGGGAAATTTCTTATGTTACACTACCGTCATTTTTGTCTAGGTGAGGCAGATGAGAGACAAAACTTTGAGGCATTTCCTCATGAAGGATTGTTCATGTCCTTTCATCTAGAAAGTATGTATCTATTTTGGAGAAGCATTCTTTCCTTTTGATTTCTCGTTCTTGATTTCCTATTTTTGACTAGTATATTACCTTCCATTCTTTTCCCTTTCTCTGGCTGCAAATACTCTTATTTTTGCTCTCAAATCATCCCTATAAATCAAATATTGCTTAGGAAACCATACCTTTCTTATCCTAGCATTTGGAGAAAAAAAAATTTCCCATCCTTCTTTGCATTTAGCATTGCCCTCAAATCAATAGCATCTATGTTAACTAAATCTACTAGTGGAAATGGATCTTCATCAATCATCATGACCTCTTTTTCTCAGGAACTTGGTATTCCCTTATTTGATCTATCTGGATAATATTTCTGAACCTCTAATAAGAACTAGTGCCATGATTCTAGGAGTTGTGATACTTAAAGTATACTTTTCCCCTGATTTCCTCTTTGTTTGGGAGTTGGTGATCCTAAGGAAATGTGATTAATTTCTCCTTTAGTAGGAAATCAAAGATTTCCACAGTCTTTGCCACATCAAATGTATAATATACTTATGTATTAAGTGCGTGACTTAGCCAAGTTAGGTGTTTTCTTCACTAGTAGAAGGAAAATGAATGAACCTGTACTTAGGAGATCTGTTACTGCTATTTCTTCATAATTCACCTCCTGGCAATAAGTTCCCATGGATGTCTTTCTCCGTTGACTTTCTTCCTTGATTAATTCTCTATACTCTGTTAGCAGCAAGCTCATAAAAGTCTCTAAACTCCATACCTTGAAATTTCTTCCTCAACCCTATATCAAGTACCCTATTTCTAGGAGATGAATTTTGCATCTATTTCTCATTCTTTTGAAACGAGTAATGAATGAATCTACTGGTTCTCCACCCATTTGGTTACCAGCAATAATCTTTATACAAATCTCAAGTTCGACTCTTAAGAATTGTGTGTGGAATTGTCTCACCATTCTGCGACTCATAGCCGGGTCTTTGGCAATGTTGCATACCAAGTAAAAAAAGCGACTCATGTTCTGAGTTTGAAGTAGAAATTCTCATGGTTGGTCGATTGCTTCACATTGCACTCATGGACTTCGCCATCCTCCAGGTAGATTGTCAATTTCTCCAGAGAATAAAGAGAATTCAAGAATTCTATACCCCCTTGGGTAAGGATTCTGTAAAACCCAAGAAAATTCTAATTTTATGAAAAAGGGTAAAATGGTAATTTAGGTCAAAATCATGAATTTTTCTAGATCTCGGAGGACGAAATGGACTTCACCGTTGAAATCGTCTTACAAAATCTAGCTACCACATCGAATTCCGAGATAGTCGGAATTTCACGTTTTTCGAGGCACGGAGAGGAGTGCGGGACACTTGGCACTTTATGAGTGGCTTAAGAGGTGCCACATGTCCTGGGCAGAATGGGTCAAACAATGAACCAAGTGGGGCTCACATGAGACACATGGCATCATGCCATTGGAGGAAAATCCATGGTAGATGGATAAGGGATAGGAAGTGTCCGAATGGTAGATAGTGGTGACATGTGGCGAGAGAGTCTTCTCCCACTTGACCAACCGGTAACCGATTAAGTGGGGAAGAGGAGCATAAAGGAAAAGGAGAGAGAAAAGAGAGGGATTTTAGAGAGAAAAGCTCTACCTTATCTCTAGATTTCCCGGCGATCGGTCCGGCAAACTCCGGCGAGACGAAGCAAAATTTGGTGCCTTTGTAAGAGGCTACAGTGGGTACCGTTAGGAGTTCAACAACTCTGGAGGTAGGGTTCTTCTCCTACTTTGGTTATTTTTGGCAGAGCCATTCAAATGAATGGCTAATGTGAAACCCCAGTGGTAGCCATTTGATCGATCCCGAAACGGAATTTGGATGTTGAGGCCACACAGGACCGACTTGGATCGTCTGGAGGCGATTTATGACTGGAAATGGTCCTTGTATGCTATTGTTGTATGTTATTGCTTGGTGTTTGACTAACATGCAAATTGTGTGTTGATATGTTATTTCTATGTTTGAATAAAATGTTGTGTAAATTTTGTTAATATATGCATGATTGATATATTAACATGTATTATATAAATGCCTGTCGTTCATATACTGCTAGAACATACTAGAATAGTGGAAGTGTGAGTGCATGACAAATAGATGAAAGTTGTCAAACAATGATTTTTGTATACTTATTCAAATATGAATTTTATCGGAAAGTTGTCAGAAGAATTGTGTTGGAAATCGTCCTCTGATTCGCGGAAGGCACATGAATTGTTTTGCGGAGAGTGGCAACAATTCTCGGAGGATTGTCCAACGTATTTTATATCGGAGGGTTGCCCACAAATAAAACAAATATTTTTTTGTTTGGAAGCTTGATTTTCATACATGACATAAGCATGTGAGGGTAGGTGAAGACTCGAGCATGAGGGTGGGCATGTAGACATTCGAGTAGGAATCATGAATTCATTCGAATGTATGTGTTTTCCATTGCATGAGCACTTAGGTAGGGAGTAACCATATGGAGATTATCACTCTTTGGGCTTTGCTCCACCCGTCATTAGGATCCCCCTTTCAGGTACGAAGAGTATTCAAGGCATTTCGCTAGAGCCGCTTTTTGAGAAAGCGGAGCATTTGACTTTGATATATATTTTGTAAACGTATTAGAATTCTTAAATTTGATATATGTTTTGAATAAGAGTGAAATAACTCTTGAAACTATTGTAATATAGTTGACCTTTTTTTGGTAGTAAGGATGCTTATGGAGCTAGGCAGTGGCTATTTGCCGTGTATGGGTCTACGATATGAGACCTGCAGTTCCATGAGGTTGATGGTAGTCAGCAGGACCCTCGGGAAATGGAAATCATGAATTCTCTGTGTCTGTGCCTTTGGTATGGCTTGTAGAATTATGAACGACACGTATAACTCTTGTATCGCCTCCCTTATTGCCTTCAAGTTCGATGGTGGAGGTGACTGCATAAAAGGTTAGGGACTTTGCTACCCTCTATTAGTACGTACCCCTAAGGGTGGTTGAATAGTTCCCCCGTGCCTCCAGCTAAAGGAAGTGGTTCATTGTAGGCTCTAAGTTGCGTAACCGAGTTGGTGTTAGCAAATAACCATTGAGCCATTGTTCTATGAGTTAGAACGTTCATTGACATTCGTCAGTTCCATCTCTCTCTTATGGGAGGAATATATAGCTATTTTAACTTGTATAGGTGGTGGTAAGTCCTGCTGTGAAAATTCTAGAATGCGCTAAAGACTTATCGAGATAGATTTGCCCATATAAGCTGAGAATCAACTTCTTGTCTCTATTGTCCAACAATCTTTGAGATGGCCTTTAATATCTTCCTTCTTTTGGCCCGAGATTGTTGTTTCGCTCTTCTCGGTAGCATAGCTGCTTTCAGGTTTTGTTTTGGCATGTTCATCTATCACGGCTATCACGGCCTAGGCATGATCAGCCATGACTTTAGTTTTTTTAGCCATGATTTTCTTAGTCAGCCAGAACCTTAGTTTGTGCAGCAGCTATTCTTTCTTCAAAACGTTGTACAGTCATCGAATTATGGTACTTTAGTTTTTCAATCAACGCTTTAAATTTCTTAATAGCATTAGGGAAATGAATAAGTACGTACATCCACATTACCTATGCCTGCTTCTTGCCCTGATTGGGTTGTCTAATGCATATTCCTCTTGGAGAAAATTTGTCGCATTTCTCTCCAATTGTTCAACCATGACTAGAACTAGTTCTCTATGCTATACTGAAGCATCGAGATCCTAGCAGATCTGCAGAGACTCTAAAATGATTTGCCACGAATTTTGGTGGCATCTTCAACAACGATGGGTCCCATCGGGCATGCAAAAAATATGTCGTCGTGATTTTTTATTTTCACAAGAACAAACAAAATAAAAGCGTGTGGGCTTGTCAGGAAATTAAAGTGTTTCCAAACTGAAATGGCTCGTAAGAATCAAACTTCTAATCATACTATGTAGGCTCCCTAGTTTCCTAGAATCAAAGTAGAAAATTCCATACGAATGGAAATATTCCTGGAATCAAATGCTGAAGAAAAATATTAGATTTTCCTAAGAAGGAATAAAATAACACGGTGTTGAAAAATTGATAGAAACTTGAATAAAACCGAGAAATAGAATGTTGGAATTGCTAAAGAAAATATTATATTTCACTATGAAAGAATGAAATAACATTGTGCTGGAAAATTGAAAGAAACTTGACTAAAACTAGGAAATAGAGTGCTGAAATTGATGAAATCTAATTGAAAAACTAAAAATTGTTGAAGTAGATTGGCATTGCTGAGTTGATTGATCGATTAATTGTCGTTGATTGCTTGGTTTTTTAGTCCCTATGAGAGCTCTCTTCCTTTTATAGATATTCTTGGATAACTGCTCAAATCTCTATTTCTCCACTCTTCAACTTCCTCAAATAACTATCCACGTTTGTATTAGAGAAGCTTGTTCCCCAAGTAATTGTTCGTCTCAGGTAGGAGAGCATTCTTTAAGGAATTTGTCCACGTCACCCTTAGGGAGGCTTGTTCCTCAAGGAATTTATCCACGTTTGCATCAGGGAGGTTTGTTCCTCGAGGAAAATGCCACATTTGCAAATAATTGTCCATCTTCTTTGTCACTTCTAATATTTGAGAAGAAGTCTCGTTTGATTTCAGAAAATTTTTAAAATTTTCAAAAATACCTTTGGACTTTTATATAAGTGTTCAAATGGATCTGGGCCCATTCTATCTAAACTTTTACTCATAGACTTAGGTCTAAGCCTAACACAGCACTGGATCATGCCAATTTTTAATTTGGGTACAAACAAATATATTTTTAATTTTTTTCTTCACATTTTTCCTCGCAACCCAATATATATTGTGACATGAGATGCCTACGCATAAGAAGACTTCTCTGTTTTTTTAAGTCCCGTCTTGAATTCATCAACTTTAACATCATTTATACTAGACTTCCAACTTTGTCTACTCTCACTTTACTTGGCATATATTTATATTTTATACCTAAAGTTGGCTACCCTCACCACAAACTGACCACTTTTTTTTTTTTTTTAAATTTAAAAAATACTATTGAAGAATATTTTTTTTCTTCCTACATTTATTGAAAGGACTTACTTTTGTATTTTTTTAAAAAGTAGCGTATGCGCATGCTAGGTTTGATTTATTAGTGGTAAAAATATAACTTATGAAGGAATATATTAATGAAATGGTCTTTCCAAATATGAATAAGGCACCACCTTTGTATCATGTGTAACAATTGACATGGCATCAACGTTTCAATAAGGTAAGGCATAAAAGGACTCTCAAGTTTCAGTCCTAATTGGGACAGGTTATAACATTCTAAGTAAAGTGTTTAGCTTAATTTAAAAAAAAATACCACCATATCCTTTTGACAGCCCCTATACGTGGACTTCATTTCTTGTGGGCCGGGCTCAAAATATTTGGACATGCAAGTCCATTCATTTAGAAAGGAAGGCTCCAAATACATTTTTTTTTACTATTATTAGTATTATTGCTGTTATAGAAAATATAGAGAAATGTGTATTTTGGCGTCCCATTTGGAAATAATTAAAATAAAAACTGGAATACAAGTAAATATTTCAGTTTTTGCGTAAATAGGAATTGTATTCCTAATATACCCTTCAACAAAGTAATACTTTAGGTACTATTTTAATGAATTTTAACTACTATCTTATTAACCTCTAGGTACTACTAAATTAACCTTAAATAGTAAAGGGTATTTAAGGTAAATTATTATTTGCACAAAAAACTAAATTAGGATGAGTAGGTGTTAAGTTGATTTCCCATTCTTAGATTTAGTTTTCCCAAATAAAGCATAATAACACTTTTCTCAGGGAAAAAGAGATGTGATTATTTTACAAATAGAAATATTAAGTCACACTTTTCTCAAGAAAAAAAGATGGTATTATACATCTAATCACCATGAATATATTCTAAAATTGGATATAGACTTTGACAATCTTGGCATCAAATGCTTAAAAGCATAATTTCCCCTATAGCTATCGTTTCGAGTCCTGTTAAAGTAATTAGAGGTTTTATCGGATTCTTAACTTCAAGGGTTTATGGGATTATTTGATGTTCATGTAATTTGACCTAGACATCCTAGGTTATAAAACAAAGGTTCTTAAGAGTATAATTGAGAATATTACAAAATGGAAATTGAAATGTTAGAAATGAGAGTTTAATTAATAGGAGTAAGCTGATTTGGTATACAGTAGGATGAAGTACAAAAAAATCAACGTGATCATTGATTAATCTCTCTGCAACTCAATTCCCACGTCGAAAAAAAGGGAAAATCAATTCAAAAACTCTAAAACCACATAATAGCAATCAAACCGGAAGAAACAATCATTTAAAGATCACCCTGCAAGCAAGGGATCATTATTAATACACTGAATCAAAGAGTTTTTTTTTGAGATATGAAACAAGTTAATTATAAGATTTAAACAAGTTATAATCACTTACGCTGTGCTAAGCACTTCTGCATGCAATCCATATTCTTTAGCAAAGATGAATGATGTGATCGATTGTGGCAGCGCCGCCTGCAAAACAGTTATGAATCAAATATTTATCTATAGTTGCACAGAAAAGTAATCAACATTTTGGTTAAAGGATGGATTTTTTTTTTACTTAAACAATATGTTTTTATTAAAAAATATAGTACTTTATAAAATATTTTTACCAAAGAACTAGCAATTTAAAAATGCTTATAAAATTATCACACTTTGTATTAAGTTGGTCATATCATAAAGTTGTTAATATATCGATATCTATATTTATTCACACTAGAAGATATCTTTTGAATTATGTTCTTAAGAATAGAAAATATGGTGCTTTTATTTTTTTTGAAAGTTACTAAATAAAAATTTATTTTTAAAACATATTTTAAAATATTAGAAGCAAGTTATAAATATTTTCAAGTTTTCAGATAAAAGTTTATTCAATCAAACATCAATAATAATGTTCAACAAATATTTGTAAATATTGTCTGAAGAAAATAGTTAGTTATGAGCAACCCTTCTTATTATAGGTTCTTTTTTTTTTTAAAAAAAACAAAAAACAGAAGAAAAGCACAAATTGTGCAATAAATAAATAAAAATTAAAAGCCCTTCAAGGATCATACGTAAGGATTAGCGAAATATAAGGTATCTAATAAACAAGGTGTATCTCATTTGAAGAATAAAAGAAATTAAAGCATTTTCAAAAAGTTGGACGTCATTCAAAGCATTTGTGGACTCCACTCCAGGCAAAATATAAAAACATGTTATTACTTAAACTTCAAGGTTGAACCATTCGGCTTTTTCATTGGGCTCTTCAGATTAATTAACGTATAGCAACACTATGACTCAAGAATTCCCTTTCTAAGTCACTAAATTTAATGCCCTCACTATCACAATTCACAAAAACCCACTCATACGTACATGTCATGGAATCAATCCCAAGTGAGTCACTTGAAATTAATTGGGCTTAATACCTTCTTTTTTTTTTGGTAAAAATAAAAATAAAGTATGTTTAACTATGTTAAATTAGTATTTGATTTAATCAAATGGTAGAAACCGATCCTTCTTGTACAGGTATAGTTTAAAATATTTACTTGTATGATAGCAATATACCAAAAGCATTAATACGCAGACCAACAGCAATAGCACCGATATGCATGGCTGCCGGTCGGCGATGAACCGCAAGACCATTCGAACACCGTTAGGATTGTACCACAGCTACAACCTTCTTGCATAGCCATGAACAGCCCCTGCATCCATTCCAAAAACCACTAAAAATTAAAACACCTCCCATTCATTTTCAAAAACTGAACAATTAGAATATAACCTTTATAGCTAGAGATAACATCCTAAATTTGGCCTTTTTAGTACCTGTAAATAAAACCATTGACAATAAAGCTCAATACACTATAGCTAAGTTTTAGTTTCGAAAATACTAGGGAAGGAAAAATGGAAGGAAAAAACATATATAAAAGACTTGTTTGTTTTATAAGTTTTTTGAAAACTGTTTTTCTAAAAACAGAACAATGAAGACATAGAAAACATATTTAATTTCTAGTTTTTTTTGTTAGGAAAAAACAAAAAAAGAACATAGAAAACACTAAATTCGAATAATAATAACATTTTTTAGAGAACACAAATTTTCAAAAAACAGGAATCAAACAATACCTAAAATATTCTTTTTTGTTCTGGTTATCTATAAGAAAATTTTGAAATAAGGAATCTATTTTATATATATATATTTTCTTTTTTTCATTTTTCGCGACTTATTTCCTTATATTAGGATATAAAGATATAAAAAAATACATGTACATGATTAGGAATCAAATTACTACATCGATATAATACCAAAACAACTTTTTTTTTTATAGCATTTTTCCTATCCCTGTATTTTCCGGAATCAAATGTATAAGGTTTAAAGATTTGGGTTTATAGTGTATATATATGTCTATAATCTCACCCATACTAAACATAGCAGTGCCTGTTCCAGCTCTTGACATGATCAATATCGACCCCTCCATGATGTCTGGCATTTCAAAACGCCACCTACAAAGAAATCTCTAGTATAGGAAAACACCAAGCTGTACAAAATAATTCCAATTGAGGAAAAAAAAAAAAAAACTCTCTAGCTACCATACCTGTTGGCAATGGCCCAACTGATACCGAGAATACAGGCGTAGGAGTTGGGGTTTTGCGCGAGTTTCAGCCACACTTTCTTCATCAACGACCAGAAGGACAGTCTAGTGCTCGTCATCACATCATTAGTTTCCAAATCTTTCTCAGACTCACTCTCTAACACAGCAGAGTTTGCAGTATTATTGTTCGACAAAATGCCGGTCCCTGTCCTTCGAAACTCCAGAACGAATAGCAGAAAAGTGAGCCATATGATCGCCTGCACCACTGATGATTGGACGACAAGATCCACTCCGAGCTGGCCGTACATGGCTTTCATCAATGGCACCCCCACAACCAGGGAGTTGGTCAAGGTGGCCAAAGAGCAGCTTGTTATAGACCAGCAGTAGCTGCCCTTGCTGCTGCACTTGGCCCAAAAGGCAAGCACAACTACAATTATCAGCTTGGAGATGGCGTCAGCCCCCACGAAGAGGTAATTCATCTCGAAAGGATCGACATGAGTAGTGAACTCAAAGGTGAAAAGGGGGAGAGTGAAGTAGCAAACAAATCGATTGATGGCTTCACACTGATCAGGTGTAAAAATCCGCCACCACTTCACAGAGCCATAACCTAAAAGCAGTGCAAAATAAAGTGGCGCTTATGGCAATCACCACCTTGTATATCACTCCCCAGCTTCCTCATCTTGCCTTATTATTACTCTCTCTTTTTTCTATTTAAGTACTCCTCAATCAAAGAAAGGCTTAGGGTTTTTGAGATGGTGATCAAGTTTAAGAAGAAGGGTATTTATATGTATATCCATGCAGAGACAATACAAGATTTATGAATGTCTTTATCATAGGGATGGAGAGCTTGGTGGGAGTGTGTATATGATTCTATGCCTCTGATGAGATGAACTTTTGATGGGTGATGAAAGGGAAGTTTTGCTTTAGGCAATGGGGCTCAATGCTATGGTAAGCAATCTTTTTGTAGAATATGGAATGAGGTCCAGCGATTATTCCACCCACTTTTGCAAATATGGCTTCTGATTATGAGTTGGGAATTATTGTTTGTTCACTCTTGTTGATACATTACTGAGTTCGTTCTTCACCAATGATGAGTAGCTATTTGGAATGTTGTTGATGTCTGTGGGGCATGACTAATATTGCAGGAATGGCATAATATCAAAACACTGTGTGTGAAAGTTGCATAAACTCCTATCAGTCTCAAGATTTTTTTTTTTGTTCCCTCAAGCCAATTTTGTGGGAATTCAGAGATAGATCTATATTTAGTAAAATTTAACACGCAATATACGCGATGTAGGGGCAAGTAGAATAAGTTCCTCCTTCTTACATTTAGTGTAAATTTAGCTAGCTTAATAAGACCACGGTTCTAGTATGCTTTTATCTAGTGATCAAAAATTCAAATCAATTGTCATAAACATATATTCCTATATTCCTGTGGTAATAATCTCATGATGGTATAAGACATATATACATTTCAGTTATGCTGTTTTTGATGTGAGGACATAATTTAAGGGTCGAGCTACTTGTTGCATTTGTGTCCTTTTCCTGTAATGAATCTTTTTCAGTTTAAATTGCCCTAGATGCTTCAATCATGTTTGGAATAAGTTCGATCAAATTTTTATCTCCAGAAGGTTAATATAAATAAATGCGTTATGGCCCGATAAATCCCATTAGCGGCGTAGGCACAATACGGTTTTTACGGGTTTTAGTTGAGTATAATCGTGTTTTGAAGTGCGTATTAGTATTGGCGCCTGTAACGTTTAATATATGGGTCATGTTGTGTTGGCATTACTATGAATTTGGCCAAAATTGACCGTTTAATTATTATTTATTTAATTAACCTATTTAATAAGTTATTTGTGTTAAATATGGATTATTAGTTATAATTCCTATTAATTTAAATAAAAAAATTAGAAACATATTAAATTTAATAGGTTATTTGTGTTAAACATGTATGGATGATTAATTATAATTCTTATTATTTTAAATAATCAAATTAAATTGATCATATTACGTGTTATAATACAACGTAGATAATAAATAGATTGGATTTGAATTAGTGAATATTGACACGTTTATTATTCGTATCGGATTTGAATTGATGAATATTGACATGATATAAACACGACCCATCGATAAGAAATACCACCCTTATAATGCATGATCACCAATTTATCGTAGAACACCAAAAAACTACTTTCCATACTTAAAAATCAGTTTTGAATTCAATGCATCCCACAACAAAGTTAATTAGCATCAAGTAAACTTTTGGATGCTCTAGGTCACATCATTGTACTTTGGACTCCTTCATTCATAATTAAGGTGGTGTTTGTTTGTTTTTTTTACTTAATTATAAATAAACTTTTAAAACTAAAGAGTACTTAATGATGCTATGTACAGTCAAATGATTTTTTTAATATTTTATTTCTAATAAGCAGTGAGAAATACAAAAAAAAAAAAATCAATTTATTACCTTTTCTATGCAAGAATAAGTCATGAAAAAGTAGAAAAACAAATAACCTAAAATCTATCTTCTAGTAAAATGCTAAAAAAACAAACATCCTCTAAGTTTTTTCTTTTCCTTCCTTTTCTGTATGAATCAAATTCAATTTGTATGGACGATATATAAAAGAGGGAATTTAAAGAGAGTATGAAGCCAAAAAGTAGGTGGTTATGTAACCCAAAAAAACAATGCAGGCATGAGAATTGAGACCCTAAATGGGTGATGCAGCCTCCTTTTAATTTAAAAGAACTTTGCCTTCTCTGTAGAACAACCCCCTTAGTGGAGATGGGAAAAGTTGCTTTATTCCATTCTATTACTATTTGATCTAAGCAAATCCCAAAGATGTGTCAAATATGATTTCTGTGTATATTTCGTCTCCTTGTAGTTGTTAGACTTAATCTCTCAAAAGAGACAATGTAGTTGCTTCTACAACTCTGACCAGTCAAGAAAAAGTTTGTTCTCACTTATCCAGTAAACCTTCTTTGTTATTCTTAATAAAATCCAACCTTTAACCTAGAACCTTCCACAATCGACCTTCAGCTCTTATCACTTCAATCAAGTTAACTTTAAGAGGTATGTTTGGTACCAAAACTTTGAAGAAAAGTCTAAGATAAAAGAAAAAACAGATGAAAATATAAAAGGAACGAAAAAATGAAAAAATAAAAATAGAGTTAAGTCAGACATTATTTTTACTTGTGATTTCAAATCATTTTGTATTTTAACTCATTAATATAACAATGAAATAATTTAAAATATATATAAATTTTAAGATTTTATTTACATTTGATTTATTTGAGATTTTAACAATAAACATTAAAAAAAATCATTTTTTTTCTTTCCTTGATATTTTCCCAAAATCAAATACAAACTAAATGAATTTTGAAAATATGATATTTTCCTTTTTAAACTAATTACTTGAGGACGTATCTAAGGTTAGAGTTAGGGTTTTAGGTGGGAACCCAAAAAAATTAGGCATATCACAAAAGGGAAAAACAATGTACTTACATGGACAGGCATAGATTAGACAGATCAGATATTTCAAAGCCAATTAGGAAGGGTACCACTTTTTCAATTCCAACTTTCCTTCTCTTTAGTCCTCCATCTCTACTCTCCACTTACACTTGATTACATGGAGCTCCATTACCATCTATTTTGTCCATTGTTTGTACTCCATTACTTTATAGTACTTTAAAAGCTTACTCTTTCACTCAAGTACAAATTCTAAATTGCATGGTTACTAGGGTGCCATGTGGTTTTCTAAGATACAAATAAACTTTCATTAATCTCATCTTGGAACTATATAAATTATCTATGTGATGAAATAAAAAAAAAATGTTGAGCTATCACGCGTATAAAAATAATTAATGCCAAAGTAGCTAGATTACTGTTTTTTAGTTGGTATCAGCTACATTTAAGATAATGGGCTACTTGTCAATGACAATGCATGTAGCTTCATGCAGCATGTAAGTGCGAATCTATGGTCTAATAGTGAAAAACCCATGTGGCAACTTCAAATACTAAACTGAAAAAACAAAGGCAAATGGCACAAAGTGGGGTGCTCTTGTTGTGGGGCATGCATCTCGTTTTCACCATCTAGCACCATGATTGCTCTATCTCTACTCTATCTCTACCTTAAAATGCACTTACCCATTACCCACATCCTTCAATCTCTCTCTCTCTCTCTCTCTCTCTCTCTCTCTCTCTCTCTCTCTATATATATATATATATATATATATATATATATATATATATATATATATATATATATATATATATATTATTCAACCTTCAAACTTCAGTAGGACCCTGATTCCCAGTAGTAATTCTTATACAAATCCATTTCATGGTTAAATCCAATCCACTTGTTATCATCATATTTTAGGTTTATTTCATGGGTAAGTGGGGACAGAGCTGTTTACGTAAGTATTTTTTTAATATATTAAAGCTCTTCAATAAGAATGAAAATAACTAAATATGGAGTCTTTGCAAGTAGAAAATCTTGTTTATAAATGAAACACACTTCAAAGTAGAAAAAATTGAGATATAAAGGTTATATACAGTGGCGGATATAGGGCGACCTTGCGTCGGCAGATAGTAGGATCGTAGGCATTTTCTTGCTTGGTCACTACCCAAGCATTACTTTTTACTAGCGTTTGGATGGGAGTCTGTTAGGCTTACAATATGATGCTTTTGAAGGCTTGGTCATTGACGTGGAAAGATCATCATGTGATTCTTGTTACAACTAGGACTTGTAACAAACATTTGGGGGAAATAATCTATTTCTCGAAATGTTTGGTGTACTTTCCTAGATCCTAATTAGTTATAATCACCTTTAAGGCACAGGGGAAGCAGATAAAAGGTTTGATTCGTTATACATTGAAGAACTGAGTAGAAAACATATAAAGGCATCTGCATTATCGGTCACAATGGTTACTAACTTTAGGAATATAAAAGCATATAAAGACTAAAGAATATAAAAACATTTCTTTTTAAATAAAGTTGTCTCAATATTTAATTTAATTACTATTAATATTTTGTTAGGTTATTGATTCAATTATACAAGAGATGAATCATCGTTTCTCTGAAGCAAGCACGAATTTATGGTGCATTGCATGTCTTGATGAAGAATGAACCTACAATTTTTGATATGGATAAGCTTGTGCATCTTAGTGATCTTTATCGATGGGCTTCATAATTTTAAAGTGCACATTTGTCGGGAACTTGATCTTTTCTTAGTGATATGAGGAATAGATGGTCGGTTCTTTAATGTTGGAAGACAGTCTAGCAAAGAAGATGAAAGAAACTATGAAGATAGAGTTTTTCGATGGTTTATCGTTTAGTTGAATTGACATTACTTCTACACATTCTTGACGACATCCCAATTTGAAAGACTATTTTCTGTATGAAAGATGTGGCCCGATTTGCGGAAATAGAATGGGAGTGAATGGTTAAATGGCGGTTTAGTGGTATACGTAGAAAGGAGATATTTGATTCTGTGACAACGAACTCATTTTGAATACGTTTTCAAAATGGATAGTCGTAGAAATCAATTATCTACTTGTCTAAGCTATAGTGTGGCTTGATTTGTACTTTTTACATCCTTCAAGTTTAAACTTTATTAATATAATTGTTCGTATTTTATTTCTATATATTGATATATTTTCAGAAAAAAATTAATTTATTGTGAATTAGCCCCCGTCTCGAAGTTTACGGATCCGCCGTGATTTATATATATATATATATATATATATATATATATATATATATATATATATATATATATATATATATATATATATATATTACGTCTTTCCATTTTTAATCAATGTGGGACATTATGGGACTTCGAGCACACACCTAGCAATCTTCCCCTCGAACAAAGTTCCATCAAGTCTCCTCTCAAATCAAGATTTTTTTTTGTCTTTCACTGTGTTCGGGCACACGCATCGCTCATCATACCATTTTGTTTGACATCCACCCACATAATTAAGCATGAATTTGGCTCTAATACCACGTATTAGGAAACCTTATAGACCATTTCCTCCACATTAGTATGATATTGTCCACTTTGGGCCTAAGACCCTGATGGTTTTATTTTTGGGCATCTCCCCCAAAAGGCCTCATGCCAATTGGATATTGTTCATGCTTATAAACTCATAAGCCTTCCCATTTCTAATCGAATGTGAGACATTATGGGACTTTGGACGCACACCTTACAATCTTCCCTTCGAACAAAGTTCCGTCGAGTCTCCCCTCAAATCAGGATTTTTTTTGTCTTTCATTGTGTTCGAGCACACACACCGCTAACCATACCATTTTGTTTGACATTCACCCACACAATTAAGCATGAACCCGACTTTGATACCACTTATTGGGAAACTCATGGTCATTTCCTCCACATTGGTATGATATTGTCCACTTTTAGCCTAAGGCCCTCATGATTTTATTTTTATGGTGCTCCTCGAGGCCTCATGCCGGGATGGATATTATCAATGCCTCGCTTCATGAACACCATTTTCAATCGTGTGTGGGACATTGTAGGACTTTGGGTGCACACCCAACAATCCTCTCCTCGACAAAGTTCCATCAAGCCTCCCCTAAAATCAAGATTTCCTTGACTTTCACGCATTTGGCTTATACGCGTAATTTCCTTGCGTAATTTTGACATCTACGTGGTTCTTCAAACGGCTTTGATACCATTTATTATGAAACCTCATGGACCTTTTCCTCCACATTGGTATGATATTGTCCACTTTGGGTCTAAGGGCCTCATAGTTTCATTTTTGGGTCTTTCCATCAAAAGGCCTCGATACCATTGGATATTATCCAAGCTTATAAATTCATAAGTCTTCCAATTTCTAACCTATGTGAGTATTTGTGGACTTTGGGCCATCTTTCCGACAAAAGCACATAAATAATATAGTGTCAATAAAATTTTTTCCTCTATACAAATACAATGTTCTAATTGTTTACACAATATGTTGGATCAAATAACAAACATCTCCTACAAGGCTAAGCAAATCCTTATATCATGTCGATGATTGATTTTGATACAATTTATAATAAATTTTCGTCAACCATAAATATCGTTCATTAAAATTCGTTAAAGTGGCAACAATATCACTTCAAGTAAAAATGAAGACTAAAGAAGAAAGGCTTTTAGCAAATTTAAGATTTCATGTCAATTTTAGGAAATAGGCCTAAAGCTATATTGGCTAACAATTTGATATTTTTTATTCAAGGAAGTAAGACCAAGATTATATGTGATCATTAACGTGTGCTTATGTATAGCCCGTAGGGTATTTTGAATTAACAATATTTATAACCTAACACTTCGAACTAGCGTAGCATAGCTGCTCTTTGTGTCAGTTTACACTAGGATGTCCACGGTGATGAGTTTCTTCATGTAAATATTCACTAAAGTTTAATCTGATGAATTCATTTTAGATTTTGGGTTTTCATAAAAAGTGAGGAGTTTTGGGTTGTAATGGTTGAAAACTAAAATAAAATGAAGCAAAAATAAGAAAAGAATTCCCTTGAGGTATCAAGCCACTGGGCTTGGGTTCCTAGGGCAAATGAGGGGCTTGGGGATAGTAACATGTAATTACCTCCCGAATCGGATCTATGTTTAACTATAAAACTTGGCCCTTAATAATATCCTTTGAAAATGGCATTCACTGAGCATTAATGTTCTCAAACAGTAAAAACATGTCTCTTTGACTCACCTTCCAATAACTCATAAATGATAACTAATGAATATCATTGGATCTAGCAATGAGCATCTGATGAGACCTGAAAGCTTACCAAATATTGACCATTCAAGGTGACTCGAAGGGATCTGAACCTAGAGTTAAAGGAAAACATAAATGCCAGTGAATACCTTCGTTGAAAACATGAGAACCCCTTAATTGCCTTAGGTTCCCTTGCCTAGTGCCTTTTACTTTAAGGAAAATGGGTTTTAGCCACTCATCCTTCGAGCAATCCTTCTTAGAGGATGTTTGGCCGGTAAGAAAGTGAAGGAAAATGAAAGAAAAGTGCAGAGAGAAAAACAACGAAGCTTCTCCAGGAAGCTTTCCCAATTTCCATGAATGCTTCATTACAAAGTCTTGTCTCTAGCATATATGCCATACTGCAAATACAAATTACCAAACTAAACAAAGTTGAATACCATTACATAGGGACAAAATGGGGAGAAACCGAAAAGGAAGTCAAAAAGTCAAAGGCGGAAGTTAAGCACCCCTACAATTTCATTTGCGAGTGGCAAGGTTGCTCTTTGGAGCTTTTTGTATGCCTTTACGCGAATCTCTGAATTCCAATTGATTTCTTCATGCTTGTATTTGAATCACTTCAATATATATAGCATGAAAACAACACAACTTGCCACAAAATTTGATCGATAGCATTGTGGAGTCCTTAACATGCAGCTGGGTGAATTAGGCTAATTACTACGCAAAAAAGTGCTCAAAACCGGAATTAAGAGTATGAAACAACACTATTTGGGTAGTAATCAATATGTGTTTAATTTGCATTTAATGTTAGTCTTGAATGCATGTCCTTGGTTAGATTGGTTGAGTACTTCTGATAATTGTGTTTGGGATTTGCTATCAGCCTGGAAAGCGTGGTAAAACCTTTTACTAAGAGATATTATTTCACCAAATAAATTTTAAATTACAAATTCTTAAATATAATAATGGCATCATAACTTACCATTATTTAAGAATTTTTAATTGATTAAGAGGGGAACAAAATTTAAATTGATACGAGTTCTATTAATTAGGGAATAAATATGATTATTAGTACAAGTTTAAAAATACATATTATGGTGACTTTCATGTTTATAAAATTCAGTTGAAAAGTATTCCATTAATATTAAATTGTAATAGATGGGACATTAATGCCCTTTTGGACAATTATTTTAGAAAATATATTGAAAAAACACTTTTATAAATTATTTTATGACATTTTTCAAAGGATTAAATACACGATCTATCATGTGTTTTATGTTAGAGAAGCGTTCTAAAGGCAATCTCCCTTAGCACTTATTGTACGTCTTAGGTTACTATTATAGGCTTCTTCATGAATTAGATATTTATACGTTGAATTGATATAGATCTTTAATCTATAATTAGTGGAGTCCATGATATGTAACATAGCATGAAGGAAATCATGATAATAAGATTTCAATCATATGAAATTATATTAGTATCTAAATTATCCCTAATCATAGGATTAACAAGACTGGACATTGTTAATCCGAACATATTAGCACATGTCATACTCTTGATTGGATCAAGTAGTGGATCTTATAAACTGTGATTATGAGTTGATTAGAATTGACATGTGGATGCTTGCTAAGAGTAGCTAAGTACATCAAAGACCTTCCATGAGATAATCATATGGATTATCTATTTAAATGTAGATGATTATCTCGTGTAGCAATGGTCTGTGTATCCATTAGACAAGGTGCTCAAGGATATATTGGATTCTAATTCTGTACTTTGACCTCGATTCATGTTGCCTCTTGGAGGTCACTCTTTGGGTGATAGTCGGGTACAACTTGAGGTGTTCGAAGGTAATTGGGTAGCCAACAAAGGATTCACCACTCCCAAATAAAGGGAGAGTATACCTATGGCCTCTTGTCAGGATCATTACTCAGGAATCTCTAGCCATAGTGGAAATGCCATAAAGAGTGTCTTCAAGTGCATAACTAATGAGTAATGAGTCCGAGGACAAGATCTAATATCACTTGAGCTAGATGTGACGTAGCTAGTCTAGTGGGAGCTACAGTTTGTCCATGCTATGAATCGAGCGGGGTATAGATTGGTGAAATGACGAATTAAACGGTAATTGTCTATGGAAGGGTTAGCAGTCAAACCATCGGTTTTTCAATTGGGGGTCATGATGTGTTGCTAGACGCCGCTCATAACTTACTTGATTCAATAGTTGAATCAAGCGGCCCCAGCGCAACTAGAACCCTAATGGGTCACACACTTAGAAGAGTGTGGGGCTGATATAAAACGGATTTGGATGTGATCCAAATACGAGGGAGATCTATCTCGAGAATGGAATGTCACGAGATTAGTGGAATCCCGGGTTCAAAGGCCCTCACCAAGAGAGAGTGTAGGCTTGGGCTTGTTCATAGGCTTAAAGGCCATGAGCGAACATGTCATAACACATAGTGATGTGGGTAGCGTATCATCTCTCAAAGAGGGGCACTTTAGACATTTCATGGGTTATGGTTTTCCTATAAAAGGACCTTTGGCTTGCCAACTAGACTAAGCCATTTTTACTCCTCCTCTCATGAAGGGGTGTTCAAGAAGATAAAGAGAGTGTTCTTCAGAGCAGCTCCTCTTAGTGAGATCGGGTTTTGGCTTCCCTCTTGGATCGAGACTTGGCTGTAAGTCTTCTTAGAGATCGTTACCTTGGGATTGTCGGCTCCACTCTTCGTGTGGATATTGTTAAAGGCAAACCTAGGACTTGGTTTTCTTTTGCCTTGACCATTGGATCGGTTTTAACTGACATAAAGGTAATCTTGCACCCTCTTTGGTTATCCAGCAAAGTTGAGTCTCAGGCGTTCTTACCGGTTTTGTTTTTCAAATTTTTAAGTTTAAAGCTATTTTGGCAACTGTTACCATACAAAACCCCTGCGATGACGACGACATTTATGTGCATCGAAAATTAGTTCTTCTTAGAAATCTTTGGTTTTGAGTACCGATATTTTTTCAAAGGTTCAAAAGTAAATTTTTTGGAAAGACTTGATCGATCGTACTACCATCGCGTTGTTTGTGTGAAGAAAGAGAAGCGGTTTGATGAATTAAAACTCAAAGTTAGGATTTTATCAAACTATCGTGGGCTTTCAGAGGCAATAGCTCAAGTGTTCAGCTCATGATATGTTTAGCTCTGTCGTGGCGTGGGTGAAGAACCCGAGGGCCACGTCACACGATGCGGTGTCCATGTAGTGATGTGTAGTGTTAAATGTGACGTGGTTAAGTGTTACCCTTTTCGTATTGCATCAATGTAGTGATGTGGGATCTCAAGTCACGATGTGAAATCGGCAATGCCTCCTTGGTTGCATAAAAACGAAATCCGACATGGGCTTTAGAAGCGGTGGCCCGTGCAACGTGGTGCTTGTGAAGCATTTATCTCATCATACATGCGATCAACGTGATGTGATTTACAGTGACGATAGATGACATTTCTTCATTTCCATGTAGTGACACTCGATGTGAAGACACAGAATTTGGTTTTTCTCTGTTTTCTCTTATTTCTTTTCGGTTGAGAATCATCTCTAGTGAGGCGAGATGGAAATATACCGTCGAATTAAAGTGTTCGACCTTAAATTTCTATGTGGACTTTAAAGAGTTTTGAACAAATTCGATATGATTTAAATTATTACTAAGAGACATTGGACAAAATAGCACCATTTAGCATTAAGATTCATAGATTGAATGAAGGTTTATCAGATCATTTAGATCAGAAATATTGAAAAAACGCCTAACTATTTGGATGTGGATGTATCATTGCTCAAATATTATCATTAGAAATACATCAATAAGAATTAATATGTTAATTTTGATGAATGATTATGAACTTTGATCTTGATTGAGCATATTAAACAAAATGAATCTTTTTGACTAAATAGGGCTTGTGTGTCTGCCTCTCTCTATTTTCTCAATATATTTCTCTTATCATCTAAAAATTCTCATCAAATGTAACTTGAGGTTCTTCATTTTGAATATAATATAGTGAACCACATGGATTAGGATTGGATTGAGTGGAATCACGAAGGAAAAAGAGCATGGAGGAGGATCGAGAAAGGCATTAAATATCATTCGTTTTAATTTCCATGCGTTGTAATAATCATGCATGTCCACCCAGGTTTGACATAGTTAATTATGCATTTGGCTCGTGGAATTGATTTTAGAATCTTACATAATCATGTCCTTATAGTTTAGAACAAATATCTTTATATTTTCATGAGATGAATGGATATCCTGAAGCATGCTAACTACCGGTGATGAGACTAATATAAAGAAACCCTCATTTTAAAATATTAAGGCTGCGTCTTCCACTAATATGGTGTGAACTGCGAGTTCTTGGAATTGGGATTAACCAGTAAAACTGACTCCCTTCTCTGAAATGTTCTATCAATGTAAATGAGTTTTCCTAATTAATGGGCTAGCCTTAACTAGACTCATTAACTTGTTGGGTAAACACATCAAGAGATGAGATGTACACACATCGAGTTGATAACCCTGATAATTACATTATCGGCGGTTGATAGCACTTGAATTGTGGTGCACGGAATAGCGGTGGTATGGACAAGATCGTACCTATTATTGAGTGGCTTGTTAGGTAAATCCAAAGTCATTCTTAGTGTAATGGATATTAATCAGGCTAAACCTCAAATAAGGTTTACTATTGGATCCAATAGTGAGGGATGACGATTCCATGATAAAATAATGGGAGCCATATCTCATCATTTTCAGCGTAATAATCTATTATTTTAAGTACAATCCTTATAGTCTCTTTACATCTAGGTTATTAAGGTAAACCATGTCGATAATTGTGAACTGTGATCAATAATGGATGCGATATTTTGATCGGGCGAAACTTCATAGACTAGCTAAAGAATTTTGAGAATAGTTCTCCAAAGGGAAAGAATTAACATGTCATGTCGCCTCCTGAGTCTGCGATTTTGGCATTAGAGGAGCAGGCGTCAAGGAAGCTTGCTAGTTGATGGTGCGGTGGGAGTGATTATTAAGCACCTCAAGTATCCCTTGGGTTTGAAGCGATATAATTATGGATCACCTCTATTCATAAATCACTTTTTAAAGGAACATTATAATAGTAGGCGAAAGGCGAAAAAGTCAAGTCTTTTAAGCTGCTTTTTAGTTCAGATGAAGGGACATCTACAGTCGGCATGCACTAAAGATGTATGAGTATATTGAAGATTAAATAATTGGGTTATTTGATGGATTTTTGAATTGAGTATGGAATTAGTTTTGGCAATCCATCTTTGATAGGTTTTATGAATTTGTGGTATAGGATGAACTACATCGTGTCCCTTTATGCGAGAGTTGATCGATGCGCTCAAGATAGATGAGGGAAAGTGCAGGTGAGAAAAAGTGAAAGACCCGAAAGGGACTTGCTCTGTGTAGTCAAGTTGGCCATTAGAAGAGGAACTCTGAGCTGGAATCGAAGAAGGAGGTGGCATGTGATGCCCGTCATGCGCCAGTATTATATTGTCAGGTTAATATAATGTTCCTCAGCGGCAACATATGGGGTATATGATACTGGTTGTAGCTGTACATATGGATTGATATCGGGGCTGAGGCAGGTAGAGCTCACGAAAGGATCGGCTTTGGGACCACGGAGAGTCGACGTGGTGTAAGACTTACGATTGTTGCTATATGGACTTATGTTTCAGCTCCTAGTGATCTTTGTTTTAAGCAGTTTGGATGATTGCTTTTATGAATTGCATTGAAAGAACATTAGTTGAATGTTAATTTTGTGTTGATGGTACATTAAAGAAAATAAATTTATATCTTAGATATGTCGATCGATTTTAAATGTTAATATGATAAAGGCGAAAGGGAGATAATTTGAATCATCGTACTCATGGCATTTGTCTCATAGCCATACAAGTGAGAGGCGCGTAGTTGAGTTACACGAGTGAAGTAGCTTGGGATTTGATGTTGAATCATTTGACCTTGTGAATCTTCACTTCTGCTAAGTAAGGTAATAAGTTGCCCTTTAAGGGGAAAGAGGTGGTGTGCTTTTGGACCATTAGACTTAATACGTGCGATGTTGTAGACTAGCATCATTAATGCATAGGTGGTTCGTCCTTCATTACATTTGCTCGATGATCATTAAATGGTTGGGTATTTATAGCAGATAAGATGCAATCGAATCCATTGAAAGCTTTGAAAAATTGACTAGTAAACTGACTTGGGAGAGTATCGGATCCACTTTCATGAGATAAAATGGTGAATCTTAAGCGAAGTCTCTGAGTTATCTTCGGGATAATGAGATTTTTATCGATGGACTCCTTACACCATAAGTACGATGCGTGGTGAAAGGATAAGCTGAACACTTGTTGGACTTGGTGAGTGCATGATGGGCAAGGCGAGCCTGCCGAGTCTCTTTAGAGGTATGCACGTGAGACTACTATTTAGGTGTTAAGCAAGTCTAATGCAAAGTCGGTTGAGGAGTTGCCGTATGAGATATGGATTAACGAGGAGCCACTGGCTATCTTTCGCTTTTGAAAGTTTGGGGTTATTTAGCTTATAAAATGAAATTTTTTAGGACAAGTTTGGAGCTAAGAAATCGGCAGATGTCTATTTATAGGATATCTAATGAATGTGGATAGTTCTAAAAAAACTTTTGAATAAAGGTTGTTGGTTTCAAAGTACGCTATATTCTTAAAGAAGAGTTTCCTCCCCAAAGAGGCGGTGAAGCGAGGATGAACTTAGTGAGTTCGAAGTGCTCGAGAACGAGCCGTCGATTGACTTAATCTGGGTTGTTATTCATGTTGATGAAGTAGCGGCTTCGTCACTTAAAAAAGACAAGCGCATTGTGGCAAAGAAACAGAATCGTGTTGTTCCTAGAGAGATGGATTTCTCATGATGAAACGGATGGGTTATGTGTTCTGAGATGACAGGCACACTACTACGATGAATCTCTGAATGGTTCGAAATTCTAACAAATAGATCAGAAAACAACAGGATTAGAGATGGACTGGGCATTGATCTGTGTGGACTTTAGTTGAAACCACAGAGGAATAAACCCATAAGGTCACGAGTTTGGATCCTTAGAAGAAGAATAGCATGGAAAGTAATGTGATTACTGTAAAGTTGAGCTTAAAGCTAGGGATGCTCGTCCCGAAGACTTTTAGTCAGTAATATGCTTAAATCATAGAGATACTCAATATTGCTACTCATTATGATTATAAGATATGGCAAATGGATGTGAAGACGGTTTCCCGGAAAGGAAACCTAAGTAAGAATGTGTATATGACACAACCGGAGGTCTTCATATCTTGAAATGACAACAAAGTATGCAAACTTCACAGATCCATTTATGGATTGAAGCAAGCATCTAGGAGTTTGAATATTTGATTAATGAACAATCGAGAGTGTGTGTTTTCTCCTGAATTTAGATGAAGCTTGTATGTCTGAAGGTTAGTGGGAGTGTAGTTGATGAGTGCAAACACTTATGATATACGCATTTTTACATCTTTTGATTACATTTCATATAGTAATAAGTGTGGTTATCGCTCTTATGTCGATATTTGGTTTATTGTGCACTATAAAGTGAATAAGGCATACGAGTGTTGATTTCGCAACAATGTAGCAACAATACTCGAGCAAAGTGGGAGAAAGAATATTTGTGACATTCAATAGCTATGTATTTGCGACGAGGTGAGAAAGCATTTGAAGATAACTACGAAATGTCTTCGCAGCATAATCTCGGTATAATAAAACTTTCAAATAAGCGATCAACGAAAAGTGTAGCGACAAATAAACTTCTATCACAGCGACGAGGAAGCTGATATCAAAGTAACAAAGAGAAGAATGTAGCGACATTCCACGGTATCGTATAAATTGTGAAGAAGGCGAGAAAGTGCGTTTACTTACACTTGACCTATATCTGACATAAAAACTAGGCGAAAGCGATACTTTGTATCGACACTTGAAATCTATGTCGGTAGCGAGGCCGATTATAAAAACTACTAAAAACCTTTAAATTATGTGAAACATAGAACATCTTTGTCATGACATAACAAAGGGAAAACTGCGGGAAAAGCATGCATAACCTGAAGCATTGCAGTGACAACACAAGGAATTTGTGTCACGACATTTGAAACTTATGTCGCAACATTGATAAGAAGAAGCCAGCTAAATTATGTCGCGACATTTCCAAAGTGTGTATTGACATAAATCAAGAAATTGGCGAAACGATGTGCGACATTGCCTTCTTGTCGCGACCTTAAATCTCTGAAAATCAAACGCCTACAATTATCAGATATATTTGTGACATTAGACATCTATGTCGCGATAATAAATCGAGGAATGGCCCAGAAATGTGGCAGCAAACCACGATAAAGCGAAAATTTAAGGAAGAGGAACTATATCATCTCCCTTGACATAGACCAACAAATGTTGCGACCAAGATACTTAAATCAAATCGGCCATTGTTGTGACACGGCCACGACAAAGGTAGCAATAAACATGAACCTTCTTATGTCGCGACATATTCTAATAATGTTGAGGCAAGAGCGATCATTAGGCACGCCACGAAAACCCACGAAATCACCTTGAATTCAGGCGCAGGCTTGAATGAGCCTATAAATAGAGATATTTAAAGGTAGCGAATGAAACATATATAATTGGGCATGATCTTTGACACATAAGCTTTTTAAAGAACAAAGATTGATGAATTATGAGGGGAAAACATGGAGGGCGTGGATCAGACATTTATAGTTTTTCTATATTTAGTTTCTCGAAACTATTTAATGGTTATCTTGAACCTCGGCCTATATTACAAATCAAGTTCTAGAGGTTTTGTAAGTAACCTTGCTACATTAGTATGGATTAATTATTAATTTTGTTTCTGTCAATATAGTAATGGTTCATATTGGCTTCCTTTCTATTACATGATTTGTATATGATGGTGTGCGCTGACATTAGCATGTTCTTGTTGGGAATATGAGATGAAGTCGAACTCTGGGTTCTATGATGGTGACAGTTGGTAGAGATGTTGAAGTAGATTGATTACAGTGAGCAATTAGGGTTTAAACATTTAAGAGTTTTGGAGTCACAGGGTTGAAAGCGAGGTGTGATACACTCGTGAGATAAGCCAGTATACCTCGAGAGAGGATATCTCGTAAGCACAATCAACCTGCCAGTGTGAATCTATTAATATACTGAATGAATAATCTATTTAGGTTAAAATCCATCGAGTGTAACAAATGAAGGCAAAACCCTAGTTTTTGATTAATTGATTTAGCAAACAACTTAGGATTAGTTTTTCTCTACGTTAGTCAGAATTCACTAAATTTTAGATCGAATAATATTTAAAAAGCGTAAATTAGTAGTCATACACTTCTCCTCGTGGGACTACATATTATCATTATACTCACGTATACTCGACACGTATACTTACTTATATGAACTACGTTTTTACACACACCTCGAAGCGTCGACGGTCGTATTCCTAGTATTATATGTGGATGATATATTAATTATTGGAAGCGACGTCTCAGTGTTACAATATGTCGATACCATATTAGTTATCGAGTTTTCTCATGGAAAGACTTGGAGAAGCAACTTAATCATTGGGGATATAGATCTATAGAGATAGATCGAGAAGGTTGTGGTCTTTCCACGGTCTACATACATAGCTAAGATCTTTAAGGGTTTATCATAGAGCAGTCCAGAGAGAAAACGTTCCCATGTGCAGTGGGATAATGACAGCTATTGATCTTTGATCAATATTTCTAACTTGCAGCCCAAGGATTTGTTAAATCACCAAGGCTACATAAACATAGCAAATTTGGATCAGTTATTCTTTCTTATTTTTAAGCTATTTAGCTACAACGGTATGTTTTACTATGAGTGCACGAATTAAACAGTAATAAAGTGGATATAAGTCCGAATGCTCATGCCCTGAGGATCGATAAGAAATTTCACAAATTAAGTATTCAAACTACTCGAGGATATCCTTTATTTGAACTGATTTTAAATTGTGAGCTGATTATTTTAAAGAGTAAACATATTTTAATGTTAAACTAAGATATTCTAGATTTTAATAAGCTAGTAGTTTTCTTTGATTTGAGTAAACAACTGGAAGAGGAGTAATAATGTGACTATTATCTTGCACTCTACATTTCATAAAAACAAATTTGTTGTGGGTTGAATCCACAGACTTGTCGATGGTATGTTAGTATAGTCTTGATAAAACCTTGAGCACCATACATTTGCAGTTTAAATTACCATGGCTAAAAGCAGGGATATCATGTGTCTAGAAATCTTTACTTTTTAGGATATGATTTTCTCTTTAGACTTAGTTGACTTCCAAAACTAGGACTCTTGACTAATTCTTAGGAATTTGAAGTTAACTTGCTCCAAGAAACCCGGGGGTAATGCAGGCTCTGCTGACATAATCAGTCATCGCTCACGTGAATTAACTTGATCGCTCGTTTAATGACATAAATGACATGTGTTGATTAAAAATAAGACCATCTCTTAAAATATTAGTTTCATGTACCAAGGGATCAATATTCCTAGCCTCAAGAACACACCTCAGTGGTCACTTGAGGTATCTTTGAATGTGGTGTTGACGAGATCTTGTGGTTTTGTTAATGGAATTAATACATCAAGCATAATAAAATAACATCACAGGCCAATTATATCGAATTAGGACTTATTTTGACTAACATTTAAAACTCTACAGCATAGCGATCACATCATCAATCCCTTCCATAAGGATTTAGCGCCATCAACTAGATTACATAGCATAGTAAATTGTTTAAACAAGTCCGTGTAATCATGTCGAAAATGAGGAAGAAGAATTCAAAGCAATGTTTCATTTCACTCCCAGGTCGGGCCGATTGAATGTAGCTTGACATTCAATGATTGAAAATCCCACAAAACTCAACCTAGATAAACTATTCTAAAGGAAAATGAAAATAAAAATAAGAAAAGAAGAAAACTAGATAAACTCCTTATTCTAACACTCTCTTCTACATTACATTTTGTCTAAACTCTTCTCTATACTTTCTATTCTATCTCTTCTATTTATATTAATCCTTTGTTGGAGCTGTACTTGGCCCGAAATTTGTGGACTTCCAATGGGCTATGGGATGATTTATCAGCGACAAAGTTAAAATGTCGCGGAATGTTGCACCTCGTATGTGTCTTAGATGTGTGTCGTAGAGGTTGTCACGACATAACCCGCTATCACTTTTGCTGAAACTTAATTAAAATTGTCATGACATTGTCTTCTAAACTTATGTCTTCTATGTTTAATCGGTAACTGATCTCTTCTTGATGGTCTTTGTAGACACATGGAAATATTGGCCGTGAGGCATAGAAGTAAATTTGTCATGACCGATGAGTGATAGGCGGTCTTGAGATGTCTTGACTTTGTCACGACATTCTTCTTGACATTCCTTCTAGATAAATGTCGCGACAAAAATTTGAATGTCGGGACAATTTTCTGTTGTTTCTCTAAGACTCTGGCCATTTTTTTTCACGACATAAGTTGAGATGTTCTGACATATCTTTATCCAATCTCCACTTACATTTTTGTCGCGAGTCTGTAAAATATCGTGACATTATCTGCCGCTACTACCTTGTCACTGACATCTTTTGTTCTTTATTTTTCTTGTTTTGACAGCCAATTCTACCAGCAAATAATTTGGTGAAGATTCCATAATTTTACTTCGAAATTAAACATTAAAGCCTCAAATATGCATGCAAAATGGACTTAAAACTATATGAGTTTCACGATCATCAATAACCTCTGAAGTCCATATGTCCAGAAACACCACAGAATCAGAGGACCATAGTATGACCCATGCTCTGCTTGACCATCCGGATTAATCATATGCGTATGGCCTTGTACTGGGCAGGCGTGTCATATCTTTATGAGTCCACGCAGTAGATGCTAATTGGATCCCGGGTGAGGGTCATTGGGTGGTTAATTTAGAATAACTCCTGAGTACTTGAACTTATTAAGTTGTTCCTTGATTTATGGAGACGGGGATCTTAGAGTAAAATACCAGTTTTCAATCAGACTAGGTGTTCACAATGAATAGAAAGTCTGGTGGATTAAAACGAAGTTCAAATAGGAAATGATTATGATCTATATTTGAATTAAATTGCATCGTTGCTTTCAGTGGCGGCTTAGGAAATTGGTTTGGATATAGATATTTCATTTACTGAACTAGGAGTGGTCCCAAAATTATTGTGATCTGATAATAGATTTATTGGAAAAACAATCAGACCATTACAAAGTAAAGGAACCATGATCTCATCAAGTCAATGGTAACGAGGTGATACATTTGAATTAAAAAATCTTTGTGATCCTTGATGCTAAGTTAATGCCCATTGATCGAATTTGTACGATCTCTTAGCTAAGCCACTTCCTTGGAAGAAGTATGATTCATCTACTTGCCTAAGGTATGAGATACGAGGCGATTGGCTTTAGTGCAGTGGGGTTATTGAAGTTAACAAAGGCGATCACCCTTGGCACTTATTGTACATCTCAGTTCTATTAAAAGCTTCTTTATTGATTTTGATGTTCATATGTTGAATTAAGATTAGTGGAGTTCATGATATGTAACATAGCATAGAAAAAGAAATCTTGATGAGATCTGGCAGTAATGAATTCCTATCTGTGCTCTTATATTAGTATCTAAGTATGTACAGAAAAGTACTGGTCATAAGTTAGCGAGGCCCCAGACCAGTGGCAATCACGTGAACTGGCGCATGTCGAGCTCCTTGATTGGGATCGGCGATGGATCTTATAATTAGTGATCATGAGTTGATTAGAGTTATGTGGATAACTGATAAAGTAGCTCGATACCTTGAGGAGACTTCATGAGATAATCATGGATTATCTATTTAAATATCAGATGATTATGCAAATGCGTACTTGATAGATAAATGTATCGGCTAGACTTAGGGTGCTCGAAGGATATCTTGGGTCTGATTTTGTACTTTGACCTCGATCAATGTTCCCTCTTGGAGGTTTCTCTTTAGGTGATAATCATGGCAGAGGTATTATAAGGTAGTTGAGTGGCCAGCCAGGATTAACTATCTAGAGATTCGAGGAAGTGTACTATGGCCTCTTGTTAGGATCGTTGCCAGGAATCTACGGCCCGTAAATGAAATTTCATGAAGAAATGTCTTTAAGTGAATAGCCAGTGATATAGTGAGGACAAGATCTAGTATCACTTGGGTTAGATGTGGGCGTAACTAGTGCATTGGGAAGCTATTCTGAACTTTGTATCCGTCTTTCTAAAAACCGAATGGAGTATAGATTGGTGAAAGGATGAATTGCACGATGATTGTCTATGGAAGGGTTAGCAGTCATACCACTAACTCTCCTGTCCATTAGGGGTCATGATGTGTTTCTAGACACTACTCATGACTGACTTGATTCAATAGTTGAATCAAGGGCGACCTGGCAAAGCCTAATGGGTGCTTTGCCAGAATAAAGTGGGGGTGATATAAAGCAATTTAGATGTGATCACGAATACTGGGGAGATCACTGTGAGAATGGGAATGTGTTAAAAAATTGTGTTTTAGGTTAGCAATATTTTGGTCAAAATATAGCATAAGTGATTTGATGCTAACGGCTTTCGTTTTAGTTATTGTCATGTCTAACCCCTTATAGCTTTGTATTTTGCATAAACGAAGAAAACAAGATGAAAAGCAAGCAATTTGAGCGAGGAATAAGAAAGTTATGAAGTTAAGACATCCACGATCACGACGTGAAACATTCATGATCATGACCGCAAAATCTAAAAGTTGCAACCGCAAAAGCTCAAAGTCGAGACCTCGAATGACGGGTCACGGGTTGTGCGATGCACTAGCTGTTTTCCCTTTCTTTTTTGGGCTTGTTTTGGCCCGTGTTCTAGGCTTTGTTAAGGGCGTTTTCCTCATAATTAGTTAGAAATCTTGGAGAAGGCTCTCATAGAGGTTTTCCCTTCTCAAGCTTTGTTCCATTTTCTTGGTTGGGTTTCTTTGGATTTCTTAGTTTTAGGATTTGTTTTGTGAATAATACGGTTTGTAATCAAATATTAACAAAATCCTGACGTGAGGGGTGTAGGTGACTTAGACTTAGGATTGAAGATATTTCTGCGGCTTAAACATTGTTTTGTATTTCTACCTCTTCTCCTTCTTTAATTTCTCTGATTTTTGTTTGTCGGCGACATGATTTTATGGATTTAAAAGGTGAAATGTTAGGGTAATCATTATAGGGTTGGTTATCGGATTGATGAGTCAAGGGGTTGTCAAATCTTTAGTTGGTTGCTTGATTTATACGATTTGTTGTGTTTGGTGTTAGAACGGATTATTATGATCTTGATTAATTAATCTCTATGTTGAAATTGGATCTTCGAATCTTTTCTGGTATTCACGGTGACGTGGGAACTAAGCCCTTAAATTTGGTTCTAATTCTCTTAAGGTATAGATTAATTAATCGGGAGTCTAATTAACCTAGTTAAAGAGACCTAGGGAATTAGATAAGTCTAGTACTAGGTGGATTTCATTAGAAGGGGACATCAAACCCATTAAGTGCGGATTACATGAACGTAATTTTGACTAATCCGAGCTTAGTCTAGGTAGCTCTATTGCAAGGATGTAATTGTGACCAATAGAGTTCCCGAGGAAAAATGCCTTAGCAAAGTATCGTATTAGCAACCTAGAAGGATGTAATTGTGAGTAGGAAGCTAATACGAGAAAACATGAGGGAACACGAGAGTGGGATCCTTGTACCCCTCATCCTCGGACCCGACCCAGTGCCAAATTCATTGACTGGACCTTACCTAGATGGTATAGGCATCAATGATGATAACTTGATTTAGTTCCTTTATAAAGTAAGTCTTTCCCGGTTTATTCAATTATATAGTTTTCTAAACAATTCATGTTTTAGTGTTAGTTTTGTTTTATTAGTTCTTAGAGCTTTACTCGAAGCGATTGAGTCACTTTCGAATAGTGAACTAAGCGGTAGTCGAGTCTCGATCCACCATAAAACCTACAATCCTCATGGGAACGATCTCAGATCATAATTGAAAACCAGTTTATTACTTATGCGACCCATGCACTTGCGGTTAGCAACAAGTTCTTGGCGTCGTTGTTGGGGATTCTATGGTTTTTGGTGTTCGGATTGATATGCTAGCAGAAGTGAAGTTTGCTAATTTGAGAACTAACAATTTTTATTTTTTATCTTTTTTTTTTTATTTTGAGGATATTTATTTTCTTTTCTTATTTTTATTTGTTTCTTATTTGTAGCTAGTTTACTTCATTTTTTATTTTTATTTTTTGTATTTTTATGCAAGGTGTTGAACATAATGTCCCAACGAAGAGATAAATGAACTCTTCTTGGCTGCTCGCCAAATTTTCTTCTTGAGCAACCCCCAGATAGCACCGGCCTGACATAGGAAGTTATCGTACATGAAGCGTATGAAACCTCCTGAGCGACAAACTATAATTTTGGAAGGAAATGATTATTTTAAGCAACCAATCACGGGTTACTTCTCCCGACCCCACAACTACAGCACGAAGCTCACCTCGGTCGAAGTTGGGGAGACATGAAATTTCTCTATGGCCGTCGATTATGCAAAGTCGAGGCGTTCGAGTTCCTGTGCTCAAGAGAAATTCGAACTGACTATACGATGAAGAAATTTGTCGTTGCATTGAAGGAAGAAATTAAGAGGGATAATGAGCCTCTGCAATCGCGGTTGCCAATTGCAAAACGAGATGGGCCCCTTAAAAATGATGCGGACATGACCTTAGTTCGAAGCGTTAGAAGAAGAAAGCGAATGCTATCATGGAAAGAACAATCTGACTAAGGAATTATGAGTATTACAAGGAACAATCTTAGCGACTCCCGAGAGACATAAAGAATGATGAAATATGGGAGAGTGAAAGCATATCTTTAAGCGCCCAGAAGAAGAACTTTCATGTCCAGAGCATTGGATGAGGGCGAGGAGCAATAGAATCTGACAATGCCTTTGGTCATTGAGGGAAAATTGCAAGACGACATTTTGTTGAGAATAATAGGCTTGTCATTGGCGAAGAACCGTATTGGAGGGCAATGAGTTGAAAAAGCAACATCCGGCGTATAATGGAAAACATCTTAGTTGGGTTGAAGATTTGTTCCAGTAGAATCTTTGACTTTTGGCATGGATGAGGGCCAAGCCAGCATCATTTATAGAAAAACCACTCCTGCGCCTGGTGAATGGATTGATCTTCAAAAATGGGGAAATTAAACTCCTTGTTGGTGAGAAGAAAATGAAGTTTGACCTCCACCAAAGCAAACCATTAACGGATGGATAAAGGAGGGCGTGCAAGAAGTTAGAGAGCTCATTTTCACCCATTGAGGAGCCAACACCCAAGATCCTTCAAGAGGACACTCTTAAAGGATATGAATTAAGGACTAACTCTTTTCCCACCAAAGAGTTGAAATTCAAAAACACATCGCATTAGAATTGGAGAGCTCATCCTCATGAGCTATAAGGATGAAGAGGGAGCGTTGACCACGATGGTTGAAGGGCCAAAGCAAAGCTCTCGGACTTCCACAATGAGTCTAGCTAGACTCTAAAAATGGAGCAGCTCTTAGGAGAACTTTGAGAAAAATGAGTTTTATCCATTTAGTACTTTAGTTGTTTAATTTAGTTAATTTTTATAAGAGGTGTGTATGTAGTTTTGTTTTGGTAACATTTTATTTTTACTTTTCGGGGCATTGAAGCTAATTCTTATTGAGGGTTTCATCAGGATCTGTACACAGGCAATGATCACACTTGGTCATCTAGGGGAGTCCTTTGTTCTTATCTTTCATATTTCCTTACATTAGGGACAATGCATATTTTAAGTTTGGGTGATGGAATTTCCCTTTGTTTTTAAATTTTCCGGCGGCTTTGTTATCCCTATCTTTTGTGTTTTCCTTTAGATGCTTAAGTTTTAGTTGCTTTATGTGAACTTTCAGTTTTTAGGTTAATTTTTTCATTTCTAGGATGTTTTTGTTTGGTTGAGCTTGTTTGGGAATAATTGGTGTGGAATGATGTGAGTTGAACCTTCTTTACATGTGAAGAAAAGGAATATTTGAACTTAAAGCATAATGTTTTGACCTTGTAGTTGACTATTTAATTCAAGGTTCGTATCACTTTGGTATAAATTAATACCCTTGATCATTAATTTTTCTTGGTTTAGAAGAATTAGGTGATCATTTCATATTTGATCTATAAAGACTTTAGAACTTGTTCAATTATCACTTTAGAGGCGAAATCTAGAGCAATATGACAGAATTAGGAAATGATATAGGCCATCCTTAGACCGGTTGAGCCGCAATACAGCGAACCTTTTTGTGCATATATCCACATTCATAAATTGAGCCATTATTAGCCCTTTTCTTTCAAGAAAATCCAAGAATGAGCCCCACTGTCCCTTTTTGTTGAGACCACTTCAGTTAAAGCCGTTGTTTGCCCTAATATGTTGATTTCAATGCCAATATGTTGTGAATACATGTAGTGTTGATTGAGAGTTTGGGTGAAGTGGGTGTGCCTTGAATGAAAATAAAGGGAGTTTGGGGTAGAAAAGGAAGCAAAAGTAGAAAAAGAAAGAATAAAGTAAGGAGGAGTAAGTTTGGCATTGTAGCCTTCCTACCTTGAGCAAGTAAGTTCTTAGGGGTGTTGCAACACCTAGTTCCCTAAGGCCAACTGGTGTAGGAGTTACCCCAAAACTAGCTCGCTACATAGGATAGACAGAAAGATTAAAGGGGATGAATTTGCACTTACTCGTGCCTTGTAATATGAAAAATAAACTCTTGGTGTTCTTGTGAGGATGGTAAAAATCATGCACGAGTTTGGGTGAGCTATGAGATAAAAGATGTAATAAGTTAAGTTTGGGAAGCAGGAGGCCCAATTATGAAGAATGCATTATGCAAAGGAGGAGACAGTGAGTGAAGAAAAATGAGAAATAATGTATGTTTGGGTAAACTAAAGCTTAAATGACCTGTTAACTTCTGTGCGAAGCCATACATTCTGAAAACATATAAAGTCTAATTGATCCTAAGAGTTCTATATAGCCTACATTAAGTGGACATTAGTGGGAGAGTGATATGTCCCAGCAAGAATGTGGAGTCTTACACACTCACCATGTGAGTGAGATCCCCCATTCCACTCATACTCATCTAATTTCATTAGAAGCGCATTTGTAGTAAAGGGGAGGACTTCACACACACACTTGAGAACTTTGGTTTAGATTGCTTAACTTATGGTTATTCTATTATTTTTTTGAAAAAAAACTATCTCAAAGTTTTCTTTATGTTGTATGAAGGTTAGATCTTTGAGGCAACTTATCATATATTATCCCAATTTCATGTTGAACATGTTTGCTAATTTTGAATTAAGGAAAGTATGTTATTGTTTTGCTTGAGGATAAGCAAAATATTAAGTTTGGGGGTATTTGTTATGTGTGCTTTAGGTTAGCATTATTTAATTCAAAATATAGCATAAATAATGGTTTTGGTGCTAACTAAACACCTCGGTTAGTTAATTTCATGTCTAACCCTATAGTTGTGTATTTTGTATAAACGAAAACTAGATGAAAACGGCTTAATTCAGGCGAGAAATAAGAAAGTTATGAAGTGAAGTGACACAACCATGACATTCCTGATCGCAACCGCAAAAGCTGAAAGTTGTGATGCATAAGCTCGAAAATTAAAACCTCACGTAGCCAAAGGTTGCGACCTTATGGCCTTGATAGCCCAATTTTCCTTTATTTTTGGGCTTGTTTTGGACCCATTTTTCTAAGCCTATTTAAGGGCGTTTTTCACTCATAATTAGGGTTCGAAATCTTGGAGAGGAAGGCTCTCCTCTAGGGTTTTCCCTTCTCAAGCTTTGTTCCATTTCTTGGTTAGGTTTTCTTTGGATTTCTTAGTTTTAGGATTTGTTTTGTGAATAATCTGGTTTGTAATCAAATATTACTGAAAATACAACCTTGTGGGGGTGTAGATTTGACTTTGGAGCTTGGGATTGAAGATATTTGCAGCTTAAACATTGTTTTATATTTCTATTTCTTCTCCTTCTTTAATTTCTACAGTGTTTTGTTTGTCGACAGCATGATTTTATGGATTTTAAAGGCTGAAATGTTAGGCTAATCATTCTATAGGGTTGGTTATCAGATTTGGTGATTAGGGTTGTCAAATCTTTAGTTGGTTGCTTGATTTATACTTGATTTGGTGTGTTTGGTGTTAGAACCTTGGATTATTATGATCTTGGTTAATTAATCTATGCTGAGAATTGGATCTTCGATCCTTTTACAAAGACATTCTGGTGGCGATGAACTAAGCCCTTAAATTTGGTTCTAATTCTTTTAAGGTGTAGATTAATTAATCGGGAGTCTAATTAACCTAGTTAAAGAGACCTAGGGAATTAGATAAGTCTAGTACTAGGTGGATTTCATTAGGAGGGAACATCAAACCCATTAAGTCTTGAGGATTATGAGCATTAATTGTGACTAATCAGGGCTTGAGTGCACGTAACAGCTCTATTGTAAGGATGTAGCGTGACGATAGATTTCCCGGAAAAATTCATATCAAAGTATCGTATTAGCAACTTTAGAAGGCCTAGCGTAGTAGAGCTATCTGAGAAAACATGAGGAACCACGAGTGGGATCCTTGTATCGTATCGTGTGGACCAACCAAGTAAACAATTCATTCAACTCGAGCCTTACAGGCGAATCCTTAGGCATCAATGGCTTGATAACCAACCACAGTTCCTCTATAAGTAGTTTTTCCTGGTTTATTCAATTCTCAATTTTCACAAAAGCAATTCTGTTTAGTGTTAGTTTTGTTTTATTAGTTTTAGAACTTTTGCTTAAATGATTGGAGTCACTAAAATAGTGAACTAAATTGAGTAGTCGGAATTTTCGTTCCACCGTAAAACCCTCTGATCCTCATTAGGAACAATCTGGGTTCATAATTGAAAACCACTTTATTACTTGTGTGACTCGTGCACTTACGGTTGGAAGTAAGTTTTTAGCGCCGTTGCCGAGGACTCATTGAGTCTTTGGTGGCCGTGTCAGAAATTTGACAAATAGAATGTTACGGGATTAGTGGAATCCTGGGTTCCAAGGCCCTCACTAAGAGAGAGTGAAGGCTTGGGTTTGCTCATGGGCTTAAAGACCATGAGCGAACAAGCTATAACTCCTTAGTGATGTGTGTGGCTTTCATCATCTCTTAAAGATGTGCACTTTAGACATTTCACGAGTTAGTGCTTTTTTTGTAAGGACCTTTATGAAGAGCTCCCCCAACAAGACTAAGCCCGGTTTGCTCCCACTCACTCTCATGAAGTGTGTTTAAGATAGATAGAGAGAGTGATCTTCAAGAATAGCTCCTCTTGGTGAGATTGGGTTTTGGCTTCCCTTTTCGGATCGAGACTTGGCTAGATCCGGGACTTCAGGCAGGTGCCTTAGGTCCCTCTTTTGGATACTATTAGAGGCGAACTGGGACTTGGTTAGCGCCCGAATAACTGCTGACCATTAGGATTGATTTTAGGCGACTTCAATGTCTCCCGCCCCTCATCTTTGGTTTTCAGACAGTTTGTTACCTCAGGAGCAAATTCTTATCGAGGTTTGTTTTTCAAATTTTTAAAGTTTCCATTGTTTTGTATTGTTGCCACCTTAAATGACATTTTACACATTAGACTTTGAGTTCAAAATCTGGCAGTTTCATTTAGTCCTTATTTTCTTTCCTTAGATTGAAGATATGAAATTCAAAGTATGGGTAAAATATTGTAAGTTATTTATTAATGAGAGAAACATTCTTGATTAGAGTTTAGGCTAGTGTCACATCCCACATAGGATATAAGAGAAAGTTTCTAGCACTATACAAGAATGAGCTTCTCTCAACCCAGTAGATGTGCTTTAAAGTTGTGAGGGCCCCTTGGCTCAAAATATACTATATCAACATGGTTGGGTCGAGTCACTAGAAATGGTATCATAGTCGATTCCTAACCTAGGTATGAACCACAATAAAGGAGTGTTTATGCATTTGATCCTAATCCCCGAAAACATAGCAGCTCGTAGTGAAAAATATCCCTAAATGGATTGAGTCGTGTTGTTACTAAGGTTTTTGCTATGATGTTTTAATTATAAAAAAAAAAAAGGAAATTTTTGGGCAATTTACAAAATAGCAATGAAAAATCGCAGTTTTCCTTGACTTCAGGATTATGTTTGCAAATTGATTTGGAGGGAAGTGATTTTAAAGCTTCCATTTCTCAAAATATCAGGCCCTTATCAAAGTAGGTTCGAAAAATGGTTTTGAGGCCCAGGATATCAAAATCTCTATTTTTTAAAATGCAAAAAATGCCCTTATCGAAGTAGGTCACCTATTTAACACATTGCTTTTACCATCCAGTGAGATGACTGTATGGCTTGCATAACTAATTTTTGTGTCGAAACATATAGTTTTTAAACCTTGTTGAGTTTGGGGTGTTGATATCTTCGTCTCCAATGTTCTACAAGAAGATGCCTACTTCGAAGATAAAGTTTGATGAAGATTTGATGGTTTTAAACATCCGTCAGAAGAACTTGGAAGTCTGAACTTAGGCCATCCCATACTAGGGACGTGTGGAGTTTAAAGTCAGTTAAAGGTTAAGGTGGCGTGGGATGCAAGTCAATTTTGGAATCTTAGAGGCTAAGTTACTTGGGGAGCAAGCTACCATATTAGGATTCGATCTTCTAACAAGTGGATTAAGATGAAATCAAGAAGATTTGATCCTTAAAGCTATCACATTAGAATTGGAACCAAATTAGGTAACTTCTCTAAGAAACTTGTACACAAGTTTCACTGTGCAATTGGGATAGCTTAAAAGGAAAGTTTAGAAAATGAAAGTAATGTTGGAGTCATATTAAGACAATGATCCAGCTTTATCAAGTCTTCCAAAACACAAATTCATGAAATTATAAATTTAAACTTTTGGAAGAAGTTCATCACAAATTCTACAATGGATCTTGAAAGAAAGAGATTCGTCGAGACGTGCTGAAGGAGTGTAGAGAGCATATACTCGATTGAGGTATTACACGTTAAAAGCCTTTCACCTTGGGTGAAAGATGATGTTTTGAATTTCTTCATCTTATCTATGTAAGGTGGGTAATGGGTCTACAATGCTTTTAATAGGAAAATGAATGGAGTTTATTCTAAATTCCGCTATAAGTGATTAGGTTTCAAGAAGGGTCATGGGTAGAGAGGGATCCTCGTACCCACGTCGAACTAATTATGTCGTGAATCATATTGTAGTGGAAATCAGCATCGGAGCACGGCCAGTGAGCGTGGCGGAGTTCTTGAACCACATAAACATATTATGTTCACTATTTTATAGCATATTTTTATATCCTCATACACGCCGCAGTCCACATGGCGAGTTTTAACTTCGCATAAGGTCGAACTTCCACCAATCCCGAGTTAGGAATGGCAACGCACACTTAAATTTATCGAACCCTTAATAAAATAGTAGTTTTTCATATTTTTGTAATATTTTTAACCTATGTTTATGTTTTTAAAAATACTTTATTTTTAATTATTCTGCATACATACATAATAACCTTATCAAACAATCTTTAGAGAAAAAAGTGGAAATAATTCAAAGATATTTGATAAGAACAATTTATCTTTTATTAAACATAAAAACTACTTTCTATTCTTGGGTTATTAAATGTGTGTGTTTAAAAAAACAATTATTCCAAACATCTAGTCTCAAGGACGAAAAATTAGAAAAATCGATTGATATATCATGTATCAGCATGATCGACACGATATCATGGTTCGATAATCGGTTAGACAAAAAATCTCCAAAATATCGTGAAAATCGATGATATATTGAGCAGATGCCGATAAATCGTGATATTATTGTGTTTGGGGATCACGCGCACGTAGAGAAATAGTACCAAAAATGACCAAAATCGACGATATATCAACGAGCTTTTGAGCGTTGTGTAGCCTTAATCGCGGCCCATTTCCCAGAGCTGGCCCAAGATCTTATTTTTAGGTTTTGAGGGTTCGAAAATGGAGGGAGAACACCATCTACCTTGGGTTTCTCACCTCTTCTTCTAGAATCAACCTAGGGTTTCAATTTTTATCATTTTACTTTGAAGTTGGAGCTGATATTGAAGATCAATCTTACTAGAGGACCTCTTACAACTTAGAGGTCCTTGCAATAAGACAACTTGAACTATGCAAAAGTTGGTCACAGTTATGTCCTTGCAACCCTCACAAATTGTTGATTAATACCTTACCCTAATAAAATCTATTTAGTATTAGACATTTCTAATTCTCTAAACTTCTTTGATTAGGTTAATTTGATTACCTCAATTGAAACACATTGGCGTGAAGTAATTGAGAGCCTATGGAAACCTAGATGATTCATTCTAGAATTAGGCATTAAACACATTTTTCCCGGCTTACAAATCGATTAGGAAACCATAATAATCCAATATTTACATCAACCAACATCAACACAAGCATATATTCACAAATCTATTCTAGAAATTATATAATTCAAGCATCAACTTCAACAATCAAGCCTAGAGAATGTTTAGCCACTCATTACTATCCAAAAATCCATCAAAATCATGTTTATAAAACAATAATAGGGAAGAAGATGAGAAGAGACCAAAATTCAGAGATATAAAACATATAAGAGGTGAAAAAATCTCAATACTTTGCTCCAAGCTATAAGAGGTCCTCTATGACTAGATCTTCAAATCGACTCAAATCGAAGTTAAATGATAAAAATCAAAACAGTAGGTTGATTCTAGAAGAAGATGTGAGAAATAATCGTTATGATCAGTAGAATGTCGAATGGTATATAAAAGTTCACCATACCCACTTCCAAGAAAGTCATGCTCTTGGTTTCGGGAAGGCAAACGTGAAGCCGCTTGTCTTTGCCTGAGCGCCCAGTAATAAAGTAAAGCGAAGGAGAATTTGACTTTGAGAAAGAAGTTGTTGTTGCTTTACTTTATTAGTAAGTAAGCTTGTTTTATATCTCCCCTAAGACCTTATTCTCAAACCTAGTGGCTCGGTTGATTGGCACTCTTGGAGGCTCATCTTGCATACAAATTTTGGGGGTCCTAGGTCCTACATCCACGAGGCATTTCTTCCTTAGCGTAAAAATTTAGGTGTGGCGTTTCCATTACATAAAAAAAAACAAAAATTAGATCTTGGAAGCTAGGTAAAGTCAAAAATAGATCGCTCATCTTAAGGTTCACTTAGGAAAACCCGAACTCACGACTCCCTCGACTAGTACATTACAATAAGAAGAAGCTGCCAGGCGAGGTAATCATTGATATGCCACCAAGCGCGCTGCACGAAAGTTGCCATAAATCTTTCACTTGTATTTAGGACTAACGATAGTTTTTCATATTCCGGGAGTTCTATTCCAATGACCATATATGAAATAGCAGTCCTAAGGCCCTCCAGTTCCATTGAGACTTTAACAAGTCATCGCCAGCAATCAACTCTTATTCCTTGGTGTCAAAGGGCGAGTTCCTTTCTTGTCTTGCCCAAAGAATAGATTCTCAATGGAGAAAGACTCTCGTGGCAAGGTTTTACACATAGGGCCAACTGATTTCTTTATCTAAACTTGCCCGGTTAGTCCGTCTAAGCGCCTTCGAGGATTTAGATTAGAAAGATATATATATATATATATATATATATATATATATATATATATATATATATACTACTATATATATATATATATATATATATAATATTTTTTTATTATATGTTTAGGGAATAAAATAAAATAAATTTTTTAGAATTTAAATACTTAGAAACGAAAAGATATGCAACCGAGAGAAAATTTTTATAGAAACCAATTAAATTTAGTAAAATGTCAAATGGGGACCCAGTAGTCTAAATGAGAAGTATAAGTGCAAAAGTGTAAATGAAATGAAATAAAGTGAAATGAGGAGTGAAATGAAGTGTTAAAATGGAAAAAAAAAATAGAAAATGAGATTTAGTGTAAAAGCCAAACGGGGCCTTGTGAATGGAGACATAAAGGAAATAGTATTTTGGCATTTGAGAGACATTCCTCTCATTAAGGCATTTCGTTTTGAGAAGAAAATGGATAGAGCTAGGGTTTTTGAATGGGGGATTTGTGGTGCTCCATGAAAATCAAGGCTAAAGTGATAAAAAAACAAGGAGGAGCTTGGTATTGAAGTTTGAAAGAGATTTGAGGTAAGACTTCAAACCCTAAAGCCCTTTTATTTGTGTTTGAGTTAGGAAAACCCAAATATTGGATAAAAAGTTTTGTTTTGGTTGTAAATGAGTTTGGGGTTGTTTTGGGTTGAGTTTTTGAAGAGTATTGTTGGTTGGATTGGTTTTTTGTATAATGTTTGTAAAGGAAATGTTGGGTTTTGAATGAAATCTTTGTCAAAAATTTATCAAAACCCATGTTCTTGTTTTGGCTATAGGTTAAGTTATAATCATCCAAATGAAGTGATTCTAATTGGTCAAGAACCATAAGAGATAGGAAGTGTATGCAAATTGTAAACCCAAAGTTCCCAGAAATCTATCAAAGTGGAGCTAATAATGCTGAATTAGGTTTCTGGAATTAGAATGTCTAGATGTAAAATAAATACTTGAGTTTTGGTGATCGAGTGGGTGATTCCAATTGGAGAAGAACATAGAAATAGTAGGCGAATGAGTGGAAGAGAACCATTGCCGATTTATGGGTTAAAGCCGATCGAGAATAACAGTAGATGATCCAGGTGAGCTATTGATTTTGCCATTTCTCACTTACAAAAACTAAAACAAAGCAAGTCGAACTCGTGTATCTCATAACCCACACCGTGAAATCCTACCCCGAACCACTCGATAATGGGTTAGAATCAATAAAAACCTCTATTTCCCAATTTAAGGCTTTTCTCCAAAACCAAAATCACAAAAGAAGAGAGTTAGGGTTTGTGTTCATACCTTTAATCCCTTTGAATCTTCTTCACCCAAGATGCTTGATCACTTAAAAGCAAGAAATGGGAAGAAATCACACCAAAACTTGATCTTCTTCAAGCCTTAGCTCTTCTCCCCTTTTCTCCTCTCTTTCTCTCCCAAAAAGGGGATTTGCTCCAAATGACCTCCCTTAGACCACTTTTGGTCTTTAAACCCCTATTTCCTCAAGGCCTTGTTTGGCTCACCAAAACCCATTTTTGGGTTAAGTTCTCCCGAGTACTATGTAGCCCACGTTTTCTGTTTTATTTGCACTTCAAATCTCAATAATCACACTTAGACATATAACTTAGTCTCAAATGACCCTTAGGTCTTCATTATACAAATTCCAAATTTGCCCTTTTTACCCTTGTATCTTGTACAAAATCCAGGTTTCGAAATTTTCTCACTTAGCAAAATAATAATTGCGAAAATTTTCAAAATACCTATAATATCTTTTATTATGTTTAAAAACGACATGGTGTATTTCGAGTGTTACACATATGCAAATGTTTGTCAAACATTTCAAATTTAACAACAGCTCTGATTTCATAACAAACATTAGATTTGTTTGACAAACAATAATGAAAACTTAAAACAAGAAAAGAAATATGAAAACGAACCAAAAGATTGTCGATTCTTGACTCTATTCCTTGTATCAGATCTTAGCTGAGGTTTTATCATCTGACTAATCCATTACAAATACGTCACCATCGGAAACGAACAAAAGAAAATCAGTCATGCATGCTAGTGTTTTTGGTTAGGGTTGATTTCTACACAATACACCTTCACTTGTAAAATTTTTTGGGAACAAATGAGCCATATTTTTCCCAAAATTCCTTCAAGAAAATGATAGCTCTATGAGTTTATTTTTCGGTAGAAGTAGAATCATCCGATTCGAATCGTAGAAACTCAAGATATGTCCTAGCCAGGGACCACTATATTTTCAAAATAGAACGAATTTGCCGAAAGTAACTTCACTTTGATGAATTTAGGCCCATGGGCTTAATTTGAATACGCAACATTTGAATATTTGGTTCTTCTAAAAGTCCACAGTTTGCCTATAAATTTGAATCAACTCAATTTGGATGAGTAAACTTCGACTTATGCTTTAAATATAAAAGTATATCAAAACACAATGAACAAGCCCGAACTAGAATTTGCCCGAAAATAGAGCTTCAGTTTGACAAATTTTTGGGTTAAATGAGGTCCAAATTTGAAAACACTTATATCATGAAATTTGTTCTCCTGGAAGTCTAGTTTAACGGAAATTTGAATAACTTCGATTTGGGTCTTATGTGTGAGATTATAGCCAAAAAGCAGAACATGGGTTTTTGAAAACAATTTGGCTTGACGTCATTTCAAAAATACTAACATTTAACTTTATCTGGTCATAGCCGTCTAATCAGCAAAAGTTTAGCGAACTCTAATTCATACATATATATATCTTGAATTATGGTTTACCAATCAAACAAATCAGAGGGAGTTAGGAGGTTTCTAACAACAAAATGGATAATGCATACCTTCGTTCTTGTAAAGCTTTCCGTCGAGAGCTTCCGTTTTAACCTGCTCTTTGCAAAACTTTGAACAAATGGAGGCCGATCGCCAATGATAGAACATACCGAGAGCCAGTAACCACAAGTCTCTCCCTTTTCCAAAACGTGAAAAATACCCATTCTAAGACCAATTTTAGTGCTTATCATCTAAGTGCATTCTGAGGCTTTGGTTGGTATCTCTTTTTGGCTTTAACTTTTATCGTTTTTGCGTTAAAGTCGGCCGTTTCTGTTCATTTGCACCACAACTTATGCATTCTCTTTGGCGTATACTGTAACCGTTCACGGGCATTTGAGTCGCCGTTTTGACGTTCTGATTTAGCCTTGTTTCTTTGTATTAAATCCGTTTTTCATAGCATTTAAATTAGAAAAATTCGGAAATTTAACTGTGTTATCACATAAACATATCGTTAAACTGTATGGCTTAATTTGGGTGCGCCTAATCATTATCGCAGATTACCGGCTTTAAAAACACTCTATTTTTATCACTTAAAACCAATAAAATATCGAATAAATAAAATAAAAATTTATAATGGTAGAAAATGTATAAAGTAAAATAATAAAGCGAAAAATTATTTTGGGATACGTTACGGGTTGAGTGTTAGTATCTTTTTTAAGTTTAATTTTTTTGAGTATATTCTTTTAAAATCGGTTTAGTATTCTGCACATTCGGCTTTTCTTTGTATATATTTTCATATATATACATATTTGGTCATCAACAATCGCGACATCACTGCAAGCATGATTCTCAGCAGGAAGGGTCTTAATGTCGCGACATCGAGGCTGATGTTACGACATTGGCCTTCTAACAACTACTCTTCTCTAATTTTTGCATTTCTTCACTCCATTTGCTTGTTTTTCTCTCCTTGTCTGTAAAGAATAAGTCAAGAGGGGAATTAGCATAAACTTGAACGATTAGTGTGAATTTAAGCATCATGACTTTCAATCTGTATGAATCGTCTTTATAATCTTTAGCATGGTCGCTTTAGCAGTGCGCATGAGGTTGACTTGATATCACATATCTCTAATCAATGGGAACATAATCGTGGCCAGCGTTAAAGTGCTTGTCTTAGTCGTTATTATTTTCATCGATAATAAGCGTAGGGACCGATTTGAATTAGTATTCCATGTCGAAACTGAGGTTTACTATCAAGTCACGCACTTAATGACTGTGAGTGAAGTCAACCACTCATAGAATGGATTATCAAACTAGAAACATAAGATGATAATGAAAAAACCTTTTTATTATTGAAATAAGAAAGTAATAACAATTACACTATTACCTTATGGCACAACATTAACCGATGTATGTGCTCATAAATTTCATGTCAAAGCTTTGACATTTTCTTTTTCCTTTATTCTTATTTTCATTTTTCATTTTTGGGTGTTTGTTTGTGGGATTTTAATAAATCCATGAAGCTTCAAAAATTCAAGATTTTTAAACCTAAAGCCCTTTGTTATGGGGATGTATGTGAATTTTGTTGGTTTTCATATTGTTGTATGATATTTGATTTGGATTTGGGTTTTGATTGAGATTTACAATTGTCCTTAAAATGTTTGTTGACGAGAAAATAGAGGATGAAAGGGGAAACGTTTCATTTTATTCTTTTTTCTTTATATATAATGGTAAGGTGTAATAATTAAAAACAATTCTTTTGAAACCACAAACATCCTTTTCATTGTGTTGGAAAGCCATCCCTCATTTTATTGTCTTTTCCGTTGATGATTTGGTATAAATAGTTTTTGGTTTTGTACCCCCACTTTGATGGTGACTTGAGACTTACCCCAATGGAAAGATATTTTCTTTCCTTGGCTCCTTCAACGTTTCTAGGGGTATCAAATCCACAAGAATACCTCATCTTTATCTTTTTGTTTTGTATAATTGTCTAAAAAGATCTACAACAAGTATCAAAAGAAAAATAAAATTCAAATTATGGTGTTTGATTTATTGTGTAAAAAGTGTAGGAAACAATAACTTGAAATAGAAAGAGTTAATTTTACTATCTTCTCTCGTCCGGATTCAATTAAATATATTTATGGATAAAGGTGCAAAAATTTAACAAAGTTTTTTAAATATGCAAAATTTACAACTCAATTTTTTCCTTTCCAAATAAAACATGGTAATTTGCTGCAAGTAGGCTGAGTGCATCTACGATAATTAATATGCGTTAAAGTGATCAAAGCAGTATTAAAATAATAGATTAGAAATTGTGATATGATGTCGCGTGATCTGTGAGGCCATTTTCGACTCTCACCTCCTCTCTTCCCTCTTCTCTTCTCACTCTTCTCTCCTTTCCCTCTTCCCTCTTCTCTTTTCTTTTCTCTCTTTCCTTCTCTCTTCCCTCTCCTCTCTCACCCTCACCGAACCACCCCCAACCCAATTGGACGCATACCCCCAACCACCCCAACCTGGCCCCAACACCCAACACCACCTAGCCCTTCCACCCAGCCAGCAACCACCCAAACCATTTTCGTTTTCTAACACTTAATTTTTATTAAAGGGTATCTTAGTTTATAAAAAAAAAAAAAACTAGCCAAAACTAACTTTAAAAATCAAATTTTATTTTTTAAAATACAAATAAATTATTTGATTATTTTAATTTTTAAATAAATTATTTTCAAAATTGAATTATTTTTTAATGTACTAAATAAAAAAATCAAATGAGTTTGAAATATTATTTTAATATTAAATATTATTTTAAATGGATGATTTTAATATTTAATATTTTTATATAAAAATTAATATATTTTAATGTATTTTTGATTTATGAGTTTTTTTAAAAATCAAATTTATTTTAAAATGTTAATATTTTTATTTATTGATTTATTATATTATTAATTATTATAAGAAATATATTTATATTAAAATATTAAATATTTTAATGAAATAACTATACATGAAATTAAAAAAATTAAAATAATGAATAGTTTATTTATATCTTAAAAATAAAATTTGAATTTTTATTTAGTTTTTAGTACATTTTAAAAAAAAACTTAGAAACATTTCACTATGCCGGCTTTTACTGCGATTAAAGCCTTTAACTAACTTTAAGCGAATATGAACAATTTTATTTATCGATTCTTTCTGCAAAATCATTGATTTTCGCGTTTTTAAATGCTACCAGTAGAATTGGTTAGCCTACCTTGGTTAGAACTTTATATGTTTTTTTAGTGATTTGGTTGCGTTGGATTCGAGTGTGATTGTCGTCGTCTTTGTGCACGTGTGGTTGTTAAACTCTTGATGCGGCGGGTGGTTGTATCGTCTTAGTATAACGGTTTGGTTTTTGTAGGCATTTATTTTTGTTTTGGTGATTCGAACAAGTAAAATATATCTGATTAGAGCGATAAATCGAATCCGATGGTTCAATCGGGTTCTTTGCGAGAATTGGAATCGAAGTATTAATCGCGATAGTAATATAAAATGTGTGATTTCGAGCTTTGGTCGTTTAATGATCTTGATACTTGCAGATGTTGTTTTATTTTTTATGGTTTTTACCAGTTTTTGTTATATGTTTTATCGATGTATTGTTAATTAAAATCAATAAAAATATTTTTCTCAAAAAAACTAAATAAACTTTTAATAAAAAATTAAGAATTAAAAAAAAAAATTGCTTAGGTAGGTGCTGACTGGGTGGGGGGCTTGGGCAAGTTTGTGGGGCTGGGATGGGATGCTGTGAGTTGGGTTAGGTTGGGTGGTTGTGGTGCTTGGATGCAACTGGCTAGGGGTGTGGTTTCCTAAGGGAGAGGGAGAGGGAGAGAAAGAGAGGGAAGAGAGGAGAGGGAAGAAAGAAGAAAAGATTAAAAAGAAGAGAAGGAAAGAGAGAAAAGATTAAAAAGTTGGGAGAGGAGGATGGAGAGAGGAAGTGGGTCTCATGGTGCCATATTGACACCACATCAACGTTTAGTGACTATTTTAAGACCGTTTGATCACTTTAATTCTATTAATCGCGGTAAAGACTAATATGGGTTACGAGAGAAAACTATAAAAACTTATTCGGATAAAAAAAAAAGTTTCCGATGGGATATTTGAGAAAATTATGAGGGGGGTTTTACATATATTTAATCCATTAGTTTAAAAATATTACTAAATGTTATTTTTATTGTGAATGAAAAATAAGGTAAATAGAAATGATAAACAAAGAAATATTTAATAAAATTTAAAAAAAAATGGATAAACGAATACAATTAACCCTAATAAAATTTTATGGTTATAAGTATTTGAATTCTTTATTTTTAAATAAAGAGGATTTTTTTTTTTGTTTCTCTCTATTTTTCATACTAATATTTTACATCATGCTTTAATTAAGCCATAAGAATGGAAAAATAAGGTACAAAAATAGGACCGAACTGTGGATCGACTTCTTTTCCGTCTGAATTAGTGATTAAATTGGATTTATGTTGAGATCGGATCAAACGGTTTAAACCGGTAGTTAGATCGATGACCCGATGACTCGTTCAATCTCACACCTCATTTTTAGTATCCAAATCCCAAGGTTTTGCAGTATAGTCCAATCAGAAAGGACAAAAGACAATACCAGCACCTATTCTCAATGATCATAATCCTTTGATTTGACTTATCAAAAGTGTAGCTCCACGTGGTTGTGTCACTTGAGGAGATATAATTTGAGTTTTTTGGGGGAAATAATTTTTTTTTAAATATTAAATTAGTTTAAAAATCGAATTAAAGATGAAAGTAATGTTTAATATATAATAATGATAATTGAAATTAAGTAAATAATTAAATATATAAGCTTATTCATTATAGTAAGGCTTTGTGATTTTAATATAATAAGTTTTAATATTTTAAATCGAATTATTATTATAAGTGGATAATGATATTTGACAAAAAGCTTCAGTGTTATTATTACGTGATAACGTTTTAACGGAGTTTTAAGTTGATTATTGTTATGTGAATAACGGTATTTGAGAATTTACGTATTCCGTTACCGCTATCATGATTATGTGCTTATTTTATAATTAATTTGAACACAAACTAATTTGTAATATTTTTAAATTTATTTCCATCTAAAATTCATATAATTAGATATGACCGGTTTTTCATTTTAACCGATGTGGGATATATGTTTTAAAAATCAAAGAGACTTAGGTGGTGTTTGTTTTTTTACTTAATGTTGAATAGAATTTTTTTTGAGTTTAATGCTGAATAGTACTTAATAGCATTAAGTATTAAGTTGTTTGTTTTTTAATATTAGGTAGTGAGTAAGGATAATGATGAGGCGGATTATTTTGGGTTCACGTCGTCTCGGCTGCGTAACACGGTTTAATTTAATTTTTAATCGCGGGTTTTTAACGAGGTTTGGGTTTATTTTCTCGATTTTGAGATGGGTTCGTGTATTGTTCACTATACCATGCTTCGAGAAATTAGAAATTTTCAAAAATGGCAGAAAATGTTAATAAAAATAATAGAATTGTCATAAGGGTTCGAGAAGCAGAAAATTACCAGTCTGGGATGGCCAATGGTTGTCTTAGTTAAATTAGATCTCTTAATCTGAAGTGGCAAAAAAAGTTTCGTCGGTCTGAGGACAAGCGGAAATTTTCGATTTTACGGGTGATAAGTTGTCGACAGGCTGCAGGAGACCCGAATTTTACGAAAATCTCGAAAGTTAGGAAATATTTGATTAAGTTCATTTAAAATAAAATGAGCCGAAAAGAAATAAATTGTTTGGAGACCAAACAGACAGAATCGCAATATAAACCATGTATCCAAAATAATCGTAATAATAAGTCATAGATTATATTTAAAAATAATTTTTATTATTTTATTTGTATACTTTAATATAAATAGTGGCTTATTATTATAATTTTTAATAAATAATTTATAAAAATTCGCTAATATTTTTTATTTTTATAGAAAATATTGATTTTAATATAATAAAAAAAAGCAAATATAAAAAAATTAAATTAAAAAATAAAAACAAAAATAAAATGTAAGCGGGCGAGTTTGGGAACCTAAGTCTGCGTAAAATCTGTTAAGCTTTTAAAATGAGACGAGTTTGAGATTAAGAAGAAAGAAAAAAATAAGCGAATTTGGAGTCGGGATGGGGCCGGCTAAATCAGCCATAGTTTGTCATCAATGGTAATACCGCTATTCTTCATTTCTTACTTGCTTGTTGGATAATGATTGAGTTTTAACATTTGTGTGGAAAATGATTTTTACGAATAGAAAAAGCCGAATATTTCCTTTTAAGATTCAAAAATTTTTTAAAAATTTCGTTAATAAGTTGTGAAAATTTAAAAAAAAAAAACGAACTTTATCTTTGAAAGGCTTTATTCAAACTTTTAAGTTAAGTTAAAAAACAAGCATCAGCCTTATTCTTAGATTTGTGGGAAATGATCCATTCACAATTTTAATTATTTTCAAGACAAGAAATCCATATTTGTCCAAAAATATTTATAAAAGTAGTTAAGTGGTGAGCATAATATCTTTTAAAATGATAAAACTAGTTGGTATTAATCAAACAAACTTTCTTTTATTTTGAATACATTTAATTTTAATAAAAATTATATTAATATATTTATATTTATATTTAAATCTTGATAATATTAAATAAAAAACAAATATTATTAGTTTTAATTTACAGTATATATATATATATATATATATATATATATATATATATATATATATATATGTAATTTTTTATTACTTTATATTTAATAATATAATTTTTTGGATTCAATCACGATTTGATCACTAAACTGTGAATTAATAATTTTTGATGATTTAATTATCGTTTACGATTTTTTAAAACATTAGAAAAAATTAACCATTTTATTATCTCAAAATAATAATTTTTCCGATGCGATAATAAGAAATGACTTTCTACCGAGAAATCTCAACTGATAGAAGTTAGTAACTTGGGTTTATGATTAATTCTAGAATATTTACACCAGTGACAATAAGGGGCTCTGATGGGAGTTAACGACATCAAGTACCATTGGCCTAAAAAGACTTAGTGAAGGAAGAGAAACGATAGTCATCATTTATCACTTTAATATTTTATTTTATTTTATTCCTCATTAATTTGAATTGTATATCATAAATTTTCACACCTTAAGGCGAAGAAGATAGTTAAAGATGAATTTTATTTTTCTCAAAATCTCTTTCGAATAAAATGATATTGTGATATTAATAAGTTATAGATAATTTCGCTAATTTTTCGATTAGTTTTGAGTTTTTTCGAATTCGTAGAATATTTTAGGAAACTTAGAATGTTAGATCTAGGGCTAAGAAGTGATCTGAAAGGTAAACGTCAATTCCTAGAGAATTATAGATTTCTTTTTATTATAGATCATGAAATATTTTAGGATTTGATTAGATGTAGATGATTTTTGTTTTAAAAAAAATAATTAATGGAATTGTACATAAATGCCTTGAGAATGAAGATGAGAAAGAAAAAATATATATATAAATAAATATATGTATAGGAAGAGAGTAGGATACCACTTATGTAAAGTCTATTGCACTATCAATACTTTTGCTTTTAAGATATATTCAAATACCAATATAAATACATATATATTTTCAATACCGTATCTCTATGCTACTTGTGCTCCGATACCAAAATAAAATGTAACGCCTTTTTCTGTAAATTCTTGTAACTGATACCAAAATAAATGTAAAGTCCAGTATTCATGTCTGAATAAAAATATGTTTTTTTTAGATTCACTGTAGGAAATATATATAATAATATGCATAAAAACATTTCTGGTAGGCCTATCATTTTGGATAAATTTCACATTTGTACAATATGACATTATATGGCCTTTTCAATCGGATACATTTATAAAATATATGAGTTTTGATATCAAAATATTTACAAAATAAAATTAGAGTTTATCTGGTATGAGTCGTTTAGTGAATGTATAGTCGGATCTTTACTTGACCTTTGCGGAAAAACGTGGCGTTGACTACAAATCTCCGCGGTCTTTGTCTTCATGCATGTTACTTTCGTCTTTGCGATGACAAAAACAGCCTTGTTAACGTTCGTGGCCCGAGTAAGTTACATCTGTTCTCTGCTTCATTTTGTTAAAATCCAATTCATGCAATGTTTATAAAACAATGCTTTTGTACATTTTCCAATGACCAATGCAGTACAATATATATATATATATATATATATATATATATATATATATATATATATATATATATATTTCATGTACATTCAATTACAATTCATTGGTCATTTCAAGTTATGCAATTTCATATGCACTAAATCATTTAAATCACAAATCATGCACTTTTCAATCTTATTATCATTTTGCCCTTATCGAATATAACCTATGCTTTCGGTGCATAAGATAACGAATCGTATGATCACGTTGGGTTGAAGCGCAGGTATAAAAAGAACGGTTTTATAACGTAGTCTTGGGCGTCGGCGGTTATTAAATCAATTTTGTGAAGAACACTCTGATGCTATCCCGAGCTACGGATTGGAGTGACAACCCGTTACATTCGGTCGCGATCACTAATTTGACCTTTATTAGTATACCAGCCTGTCATAACTCAAATTTTAACGGTTAATATTAACTTTAAGAACTGAGTCGTTGTCTGATTTACAATGTGTATATCGTTTGGATACAATAATTTATTTTTCAACATTCGTGTAAATTTTCATATGCAATTTATTTCACAATCGGGTTGTCTCAAATCAGTGAAACAAATCAATATGCAATTTATCATAAAATCATTTCAATATTTCATAATATTTCTGATCAATTTTGGAAACAATGAAAGAAGAGTGTAAGATCAAACTTTTACAAATTTGGAAACAAAGAGAGATTGAAGAACAAACACAAAAAGGTTGTCGCTCTTCGATTCCTTTCCTCATAATCCCGTTCTTGGGTTAAGCTTCTTTGTTACCAACCCCTAATCTATCACAAATATGTCACAATTAAAGAACAACCCAAGAAAGAAAAATTAGTTGTGCATTATAAGATTTTGGTTGGATTTTGATGTCACCAAATCTGTGGCACAAAAAATTTTCTGGGGACACATGAAGTAAATATTTTCGTCTTTATTTAATAAAATGATAGCTCTATGAGTCTATTTTGTTAGGAATTGGAATCATGCCGTTTGGATCATTTGGCTTCGAGCTATGACATTTTAATGCCAAACTGATCGATATGCCAAACTCACTAGATCACCTACGCATTATTTTCGATTTAAGGGTCTTAACTCCATAAATTGGTAATGGTTCCTTCACTCATTTGAAGCTATGATTATAAGGTTTTTTCTCCAATTGGAATCATCCAATTTGGATCACCAAAACTCAAGTTATTGCATTTTACATCTAGATTACTCTAATTTGCAAAACAAAATCTGCACATAGCTCCAATTTGACAGATTTATGGGCACTTTGGGGTTACAATTTACATACACTTCCTTCAAGTAAATTATTCCCCTAGAAGTCTAGTTTACCCATAATTTTAAATCACTCAATTTGGATGAGTGAAACTCATGGCCAAAACATCACAATTACACCCAAAACAGAGCATACTTGTGAGCTACCCGAAACTCACCTTTAAGCCATATTCGGAGACCTTAGAGCTACAATTTGGTCTGGTCCCTTTTATGCATTTGTAGCTTTAGTGCTTATGATTCTTTTAACAATTGAAATCAGTCCATTTGAATGATTATGAACAACCTATAGCCAAAACAAGAACAGGGTTTTTGAAACAAATTTGACAGCAACTCCTTTGAAACCTCACAATTTCCTTTATACAAAAATTTCTCAAAACCAATCCAAAACAACCAAACACAACTTAGAGAAACCCCCAAAACTTGTTTACAATCAATACAATCACTTTCATCCAAAAATTTTGGGGTTTTCATCAACCCAAACACAAGAAAAAGTTAGGGTTTAGTTTCCATACCTTTAATCATATGATTCTTCAATATAAGCGTCATAACCTCTTGATCTCTCAAACTCTTGGTTACTTGGAGAAAAATCCACTTAATCTCTTTGCTCACAAGCCTAGCTCTCTCTTTTTTATACTCAAAGCGGAAATGTCTTAAATGTGAAAATGACTTTAAGACCAAAGGTGATTAACAGCCACCGTACATAGCTAAGGCCATGTTGGCTACTCCCATTAATTTCCATTTCTCATTTTGCCATTTTTAACACTTCATTTCAATTTCATTTGATTTATTCATATTTTTTAACATTACACTCCTCATTTAGGACCCTTGGTTCCCAATTTACGAAACATTTACTAAATTGTTGGCTCTGTAAGGTATAAGGATTTTTATCATTTTTAATTTAGCCATTTCTTGTCGAAAAATAATAATTTAATTTATTTTACACCCTGAACATGTTATAAAATTGTTATGGTATTTTTTAGGGCGTTGCAACTTACCTTGAGAAAAAAAAAAAAAAAAATAGTAATCGTAACTTGAAATTGGAAATCAAAAGATTAGAAAAAAAAAACCATATGGTGTTTTGTGTGAATATAAATGGATTTGACAAAAAAAAGGTTAAAAAGTAGTTTGTATTTTGTGATAGGGATATGTAGTAGAAAAAAAATAGTTTTAAAAAGCAAAATAATTATTCGAGAGATAAATTTTTAAAACTAATTAATAAATAAAATAATCTTGAAAAAAATGGTTTGTTTGTTGATAAATTCTTTTGTAGTATTATTTGTTTTTGAATTGAATATAATTTGTTAAATTGATTTTAGGGTTAGCGTTGAGGATCTCAAATTTGTTTGGTAAGAGAACATTAATAAAAATTGTTTTAAATGTTTCTTTTTGTACAATCCGAAAATTCTTGCATTACTATTTGTTGAAAATATGGATCGAATATGTTTAAAAAAAATTGTTAGATTCTATGTTTTTGTGTGTGATGTATTTTAAGGGAAGTATTTTGTTTTGTGAATATAACTTTAAGTATATTTTTTACTCTAGTTAGTTCGACCCTGTCAACGGGATATAATTGTTGACCTTTTGCATTCAGCAATTGGGAATATGAATTAGCTGAACCCTCAACCTCCTGGGGTTCTAGTTCAAAGGATTCTTAGTACTAGTAGTGTTTGAGATTCCATCTCCTTAAATAAACTTGATTAAAGACTATTACTAATATAAGAAGTCTCGTATGTGGGGCCATTTTCTGTGTTATATGAAAGAAAAATCTTTGATTTGAATGTTTTGATTCAATATGAAATGTTTAGTTACAATGAGACTTTGCTGTTGAAGATTGAATATTCTTAAAAATGATATCTCCTATTTTTGCAAGCAAACTAAGATATTTGATCCATAATTGTATTAATTTACCTTATTGAGCTAAAGCTCACGCCAAATTAATCAATCATCTTTTGAGCCTCCCTAGTTGGCGGAGGCGGATAGGATTAAAGGCATTTGGACCTTGAGTTAGTTTTGGACTTGTTTAATGGATGAATTTAATTTTATTTATCCTATTTAGTTTATGTGTTTATTTTGCAAGAACATGAATTTTATTTTGGACTCTTATGTTAGTTTGTACTTGGATGTTGATTTGGAAAATTTTTGCTAGTATGGATTTGAGATTTGGAGATAGTAGAATGTTGCGCTTTTGCTCTGAATAAGTTTTCAATAAGTGGAATCAGTTTAATATAACACCCAAATTATACCATAGTAGTTTATTACATGTTTAGAATTTATAATATAAATACAAATTTACATTTTAATTGTTGCAAGGTTAAAATGGTAAATTTGTATGGAGACCCAAAGGTCACATAATTCATGAAGATAATATGTTATTATAAGAATTGGATAAGTTGATGTGTAAATGGAATGAAATTGAAGGACTAAAATGCAAAAGGAGAAATGAAAGTTCAAATTGTGATAAGCCAAACATCGCCTTAAGCCCAAAAATTGGGTTAAAGACCAAGTCCATAGAGATGAGGAGTTTTCTATTTAGTTTAGACATTTTATGGTTTAGGAGAGGGAGCAAAGTTTAGGGGTTGGGTTCTCCATTTCTTGGTTCAATTGTTCTAAGCAAGAAGGAAAAGAAGAAATCTGGTTTTGAACTCTGTTTATTTAGTATGGAACTCATCGCATAACAAATTTCTCATTTGATGTTAGAAATCTTCTTCCTCTTTGTCTATGTTTTTTTTGAGTTGAAACTACTCTTTATAATACATGTATTTTTGGTTGGATTAAGTCAGTTTTGTGGTTGGTTTGAAGTTAATGTTGTTGTTTGGTTGGAAAGATTTGTGGTAAATGGCCAAAACTGGTCCCATTTCGGGTTACGCGGCACCTCGCTGGCGTAGGGTGCATGGCGTAGAGCTCCGCCTAGGCGGATGTCCTTACGCCTAGGTGGACCCGAGGCCCCTCTGAGTTTCACCGCATGCTGGGCATAACACTCTATGACGTATTGATGAATACTAAAACACTTTCAGTTATACCTGCGTCGAATCGCGTTTCCGCGTTTATTTATATTTAAATATGTAGTTTTTTGTGGCTGGATACGATTTGGTGATTGGTGTGTATGCGAAGGTGCAATTGAATTCACCAAAGAATGACTTTGGAAGCAATTTTAAGAAGCTGACGGAGCGAGTGCATAAGGATGGTGACGTCGCGGGCGATCCCGGCATTATGGCATTGAGTCAACATCTCATAAAAGATCAAATGGCGCCGCGCGTGCGACGTATCCAGCAGTCCGCGACATTGCCAGCGTCATGGAAAGGCGTTAAATAATCATGAATCATCGTATGGGTTTCTCTATAATCATTAAAGGCAAATGGGAGCGGAATCCGGAGAATCGAGAAATGGAATCGTCTACGAACGGTAGCGGAATCAGTAGGGAGTGACATCGATCTTGAAGAAGAGCCGTGATTTGTACTTTTCTTTGTTTGGGATAATAGACTGATGTTTTATATATAACGTCTTGGTATTTTCTTATTAAGCGTGTTTACAGATGCATAAGTGCTTGTTATTGCACATCGCGTTTAGATGGATTAAAAAGTTTGTGGTATATTATTCATTGATTTATGATTCATTATCATCTGCTTTATATGTGGATCAATTACATGGTGATGTTTGGCTAACATTAGCATGATCATACTAGAGATCCGAGATTCGAGAGATGGGTCACGGGATGTAGTGGCGAAGCCTTTGGTTTAGATTCGGTAAATAGAGAGATATTCGTCCAGAGAAGGTGGCAATTAAGGTTAGAACATTCAACATTTCAGGATGCAGGGTTGGAATGAGATACTCAACTCTACTAGCGAGATAGCGATACACTAGAAGACATCTAATAGCAAGATCACCTTGCCATTAATGGTCATAAATGATGAGATAATATCATCTTTGCAGAAATAATCCATTGAAGGTGGCGAGGGAGACACAACCTAGTCTCCATTACATATTGAATTCATTCGATTAGGTTGTTTTTATTTATTTTTTAGATACTAGTACCCTTTCACACATTACGTATAACGAGATAATATTTGAAAAGCAAATCTCTGTAGTCAACACACCTATCTTGTGGATCGATATCCGTACCATTGGTACACTATACTACTTGGGGCGGCGGCGTGCACTTGCGCACATGAGTACATTTTTACACCGCGTTTCGACTGTCAAATTTTTGGCGCCGTTGCCGGGGATAGGTTTATAGTGATATAGAGAATAAAGCAATTAGATATTACTCTAGAATTTTTGTTTTTATTTAGTATTACAAGTCTTTGGTAGTGCGGTCTTGTTGGTGTGATTGCGGTTTAGATTTCGGTGGTACATGCCGCGAAGACGAAGTTGGGTTGACCAACATCTGTTTGATCCTGACGAAGAACTTTACAGAACCGCGAGAGCGGAAAGGCAGGCGGCTCGAAATTTAGCAAACATGGAGAGCGATGAAGGCGGGATCTTAGCATTAGGCAAAGCGGGCGAGAGGCGAAATGTTGTCGGAGGAATCAAGCACCCGGGCGTTTATACAGCGGATGATCCATTCATGCTAGAAGAGTTTGCATTACCGCCCTACATTGTTCGAACGGCTATAAGAAGGCCAGGTCGAGCCAGGCAACTTGAGTTGAAGTCGAGTCACCCCTTCTGAGGATCTTGAACATCTTGTTTCACGGGTTGCCTCATGAGAATCAAATACATCGACCAACTTTCTTGGGGTGTGCGACCACGACAAGTACAATGGGGTTCTTGAGGAGGCGCAGGTTGGGGCAGAACCGCTCTCTCACTGGAGATAGAGTGAGCATTCGTTAACAAGTCGACCCGGATTCCATTACCTCATGGAACGATTTAGTGGCAAAATTCCTGACCAAATTCTTCCCACCCTCGAAAATTGCACAACTTGTGCAGAGATCAATCTTTTGAAGCGACTAGGGGAGAACTTGGCGGAAGACATGGGGCAGATTCCACGGAGCCTAGTAAAGGAGTGCCCAATCCTGAGGCCCGACCCGGATGGATGCAGTCCATACTTTCTATAATGAATTACGAGAATAGCGACGATGATTGATGCACCAATTTGGAGGGCACTAATGAAAACCACAGAGACCAAACATGAAGTGCGGAAAATCTTTGACCAACATAAATCAATGGCACAGGGAAAACTACGCATTAAAGCCATGGGTGGCGCGGATAATGAGGTTCTCAATAATCACGGTTAATCATGTTGCTGCGACTTGCTAAGTAGTTAACTAGACGGTAGTCGACAAATGCCATGTGGACCAACCCCGCCCAGTTAATGTGGATCTGTGGAGACAACACAATAGCACAGTGCGGTGGAAGCCAAGCGGTAGGCCCGAGGCCCGATGTGTCTAGGGTTCAATGAAACCAACCCTGACAAGGACGAGTATGGAAACAATTATCATAATCAAAATCAAAACCAAGGGTGGCGTAATAATCAGAATCAGAACAGTCAAAACAATCAAGGGTATGGATGGAGGAACAATCAGGGCAATATGCCATCAAGCCAGGAATTGATGAACCACCTCCCAGAAAAAAGGTGGATTTAGAACAAGCCCTTGCCCAAATGCTGACCTCACACACTGCCTTTCATGAATGAGACCAAGTGAATATGCGACGAACAGCCCAATTGAACAATCAAAGCGAAGCCCACGGTTGAGAATTTGGAGTGGATGGGTGAGATAAACGTCTGTTGACCGGAAAGACAATGAAGTTTTCTTACCAAGCAATTCGAGTAAACCCGAAGAGATGGGAATGAACATGTCAAGCGATTCTGAGAAGTGGTGAGAATTAGAAACACATGTGCATGGCAGTCATAGGAGGTAGAAGCGCAGGAAGTCGTCCGGCCCGGTCGGAATGATGATGCGGATAAGGAGCTGACCTAATGAGAAAGCAGTACGGGGAAACACAAGCGGAAGCAAGGACAACACTAATTCCATATCCCTGGCGCCTAAAGAAACTTTATAATTTGGATAAGCTGAGTTCACTAAATTCATGGGAGTGTTAGTTACACAGCTCAAATGTCGTTTCTTTGTTCTTATGGACGGAATCTTGAAATTATGTGAGAATTTATGAAGGCGTTCGTCGGAAAATTGGTGATTTAAAAGCAGTTAACTTAAGCGAGAATGCGTGCCATACTACGAAGGAAAATTTGCATAAAGCTTAAAGACGAATGAGTTTCACTATTCCATGCACCATTGGAAATGCTATCTTTGAGAGAGGTCTTTGTGATTTGGGTGCCATCATTAATCTCATGCCCTTATCCATTTTTAAACGTTTGGGATTAGGTGAGGCCCGTCCAACTAATTCACACTTGACAGCAGGCAGATCTTTGGAAGCATCAGAGAGGGTAATAGAATCTTAGTAAAGGTTGACAAGTTTATCTTCCAGTGATTTGTTGTATGGGTATGGAAGAAGATAAAGTACCCATAATCTTAGGTGGGCGGTTTCTGCCAGCGGGGGCAATGATTGATGTTCGGAGGGAGCGAAGTGAGGGTGCGGGAAGACGAGTCAGAGTTCAACGTGTTTGAAGGTGTGAGACGCCGCATCCTGCGAGAAGTGATCGTGCTTCATGGAAGAAATAGTAAGAGGTATGGTGTCTAGCCAAAGTGGTCTCCATGACCCTTTGGAGAAATTTAGCGCAGTAAGAGAATGATTATGAGAACATGAGCGAAGAGGCGGAGAATATGTTAAATGGATGGACTCTTCCCGGACTGATAGGAGGAAATGCCCGAATCTACAGGTGAAGGGCTAAAACGCCAGTGCCATCGATGGAACAACCACGCAAGATGGAACAAAAACCCCTACCTAGCCATTTGAAGTATGCATACCTTGGGGTAGCATCCGCTCTACCAGTGATTATCTCGACATCTTTGGTGAACTAGAGAAGAGGAGGGTATTGAGGTCCTGCGAGATCACGAATGCTCTCGGATGGTCTACAGCGATTTAAAGGGATTAGCCTTCCATGTGCGTACCTGTATTGTTGAAGGGGTACAAACCTTGATGGAAGCGCAAGCGGAGGTTGAATCAACAATGAAAAGAGGTAGTCGAAAGGAAGTATTAAAATAGCTGAATCTTTGGGGGTAATTTATCCTATTTGAGGGCGATTGCATGGGTTAGTCAGTTCAAGTGGTACCTAAGAAGGGAACAAGCTGTCATAGAAATGAGAATAGCATAATACTGCAGCTATCGAGCGATTCTGGGTGGAGGATTTGTATTGATTATGCGGCCGAACAGGCCACTGAAGATGTTTCCATTCTGGTTCTAGATCAATCTTTAGATCGATTAATCCAGGTTATAGATATTGTTGCTTTTTGGATGGATATTATTTCTGATCAAATGCTATATTTTGAAGAGATCGGGGAGAAGGCGACATTCACATGTGTCTACCTGGGACGTCGCATTGACGGATGCGCTGAATTTGTCTGATACATCGGGCACCTTCGAAGCGATGTATGATGGCCATTTTCTCCGACATGGTTGAGAAGACAATCGAAATCTTCATGGATGATTTTTCGGTATTGGGTAATTCATTTGATAACTATTTGGAAAATTTGAGATCAGTGTTGATAAGATGTGAGGAGACCAACTTAGTACTCAATTGGGAGAGTGCCACATGGTCTGAAGGTGTGTACTCGGACATCGGTTTGACAAAGAGGAATAGAGGTAGACGAGAGCGAAAGATTGAAACGAATTGAAAAATACCTCCACCCTCATCGGTAAAAGGGTTGAAGTTTTAGGCCTGTTGTGGATTCCTATAGGCTTCATCAAAGACTTCTCAGTTACCGCGTTGTGTCTCACAGTTTGAGGATTATTTGAGTTTGACTCGCGGTGTTTGCATGCATTTCGTGTTGAAAGATAAGTTAGTATCGGCTCCTATTGTGATAGCTCGGATTGGTCCTTTCCGACGAGCTTATGTGGCCTCAGCGATTTTGCGATTGGGCGTCGTTAGACGAAAGCGAGAAAATTTTCCGAGTAATCTACTATCTGGCAGAGCTTTGAATGGTGCTCGGTTAGATTATACCCTCTGAGAAAGAACTTTTCCAGCTATTGTCTTTGCTTTTGACAAATTCGGGTATATTTGATTGGTAACAAGGTAGTAGTCCACAGCGATCGTGCGCCATTAAATAGCGATAAACTAAAAGGCGCGACATGATTGTCTGGTGGGTTCTTTTCTTTGCGAAATTCGATGTTGAAGTTAAGACGAAAGACCGAGGCTAGTGGTAGATCATCTTTCGCGATTGGAAGGGCAAGTGATGTTCCGATTGAGCGATGAATTTCCAGGATGAGAAACTCTTAGCCATTGAAGAGAGCCAAGAGGTAGTTCTGTGGTTTTGCGGATTATGTGAATTATTTGGTGGCCTAGGTAGTTCCTCCCGGTTAACCTCAGCGAAAAAACGGTTTTCGCACATTTGAAACACTACTGCGGGAGGGCCAATTCTTTATAGACCTTCTTGTCGGGTGATCAGGAGATGTGTACCCGAAGATGAAATGAAACGATTATCTTGAATGACTGCCACTCCATGTGGTGGACATTTCAGTGACGGCTTGTGACCAAGGTACTTCAATCAGGCTTCTATTGTGAGCTTTATTCAAAGATCGCGCATCATTCGTATGCATGGCAGCCATCAACGATGAGAAATATTTTGAAAAGGATGAACCACTATGCACCAGATTCTTGAAGTAGAAGCTGATGCGACCTATGGGGGATAGATTTCATGGGACCATTTCCCCCATCTTATAACAACCTGTACATTTTGTTGCGTGATTTATGTTTCAAAATTGGGTTGAAGCAATTCGACCCGCTGTGATGCCAGGTTGTGACTCGGTTTCTTCGCAGCCATATTCTCCGCGATTTGGAACCCCCTCGAGCGCGATCCGCAGATAATGGTGCTCATTTACGCAATAAGGTGGTTGACAGGTTTTGCAAAAGTATGTAGAATTACGCCATCACACATCTTACATATCACCCTTGATCAAATGGGCAAGCGAGAGGTGTCAAATCGAAATTAAGTCGATTCTAGAAGGCAGTTAACGGTTCGAGGAAGGATTGGTCTAAAAGATCGAAGATGCACTGCAGGCGTCTGTACGGCATTCAAAACTCCTTTGGTATGTCGCCTTCGGACTTGTGTATGGTAAGCATGCCATCTTCCGGTGGAATTGGAGCATCAGAGCCCTCTCTTTTGGGCAACTCAACTGATTAAATACAGGCGACGAATTTTCAGTCGATTGAGAAGCGACATTCTGACTCGATTGAACTAGGCGAATTCAGGAGCGAAACATGAAAATGCCCCGTATTTGAGGAAAAGACAAAAAGCAGTACGATAAACACATTGCAGAAGGAATTCTATGAGAACAACAAGTCCTCTTGTTTAATTCCACTTTAAGCTCTTTCGAGGAAATTGAAGTCTAGATGGTGGGGCCTTTCCATTGACCAAGGGTCTTTTCACATGGCGGGGCTGAGGTTACACATCACGAGGCACATTCACGGAGCACCACCCAACGGTTGAAGCCATATTTTGGAGGCGAGTTCCATGCGGAGAAGCGAGATCCATTCAGCGGCCGCATCGAGATGAAATGCAGTAAGAGATCATAAGAGCTCGGGTCCATGAGCAAATTGAGATTCAGGGTCGTCGAGCTAACGACATTAAACATAGCGCTTCTTGGGAGGCAACCCAAGTTCTTCTTGCAATTTTCCTTTCTATGGTTTAAATTTTTATTATCTGCTTTCAGTTATGTTAGGTTGATGATTTTGCCTGTAATCGGTATCTCTTTTTGGTTGTTTACTTTCGGGACCGCCAGCAGTGCGGGATGATTATCGCGAGCCACGAAGTCCAGAATCACATTTACAAGAGGGGAGTGTTTCTTATCTGAGACCATGGTTGCTTAATGAACATTTTAGGCCTTCTCTGTAACGTCGCGACGTTGGCCCGAACGTCGCGACGTCTCAACGTCGCGACGTCTCAACTTCGCGACGTCATTTTGACTCTCCTCTGGAACGTCACGACGTTGGCTACGAACGTCGCGACGTTGATTTTGACACTCTCTGGAACGTCGCGACGTTGATATCCAACGTCGCGACGTCGATTTTAACCATTCTCTGGAACGTCGCGACGTTGATTTCCAACGTCGCGACGTTGATTTTAATTCTGGAGCGTCGGCGCGTTGATTATTACTACCTCTGGTTCACGAGCGTCGTGACGTTGCCTGAGCGTCGCTGACGTTGGAACGCCTCTGGGCGTCATGTGTTTGCCCAGATATCATGTTGCTTACTGTTTGGGACCCCGTCCTTCATTTGTTGTTGCCCACCTACTCCAATTTTGCACGAGCCTGGCCCCACGCCCACCAAGCCACTCAGGCCCTTCTTAGGAATCCCTTCCTACGTGGTGAAGATCGGTGTGTTGCCTTAGGCCTCATCTCGACATCCTTCAATCCCACCACACACGCACATTCTCCACCATTCCCACCCCATAGGCATTTTTCACACTAGTCTCAGATCTGCACCTTGGGTCAAGTCCTCATTTGGTTCACATTTGAGGTCATATTTGGGTTTAGTTAGGTTGGCTCACATTTTAGAAGTCAACGGTACACTTAGTTCGATTTGTTTTCTGTTTGCTCTAAATTGTTTAATCATATTGTCCAGGTCAGTTGGGTGTGCCAACTTGGTGCCATCCCATTGCATTACCCCACTAGCAATCTAGGTCCTGCCTCCAATGTCTGGAAAAAGGCAGAAATTGCCCACCAAGCGGGGTCGGTCCAGCGAGGACCCGACCCCAAATTATGATGTCACGCGGTTCGTGAACGAGGGTGCCGCCGATCGGTTCGGCACCATACGCAGAACGATCGTTTAGCATCAAGGAGAAGGGTTTTTCTACTTGATGATTTTTCGAGTAAGGCGATCGCGACGAGGATGCGTGGGCGCGCGACCACCTCGTCAGCGCGATGAGTGTGGTCTGCGAGAATTCTGTGCCAATCTCGCCTCCGCGTCATCAAAAGGTTCGAGTTAGGGAGTATTGGTCGAACCCCGGTCTTGAGTGATCAATAGTTATTATAATCCCGGATCATGTCCCCTCCCGGGCCAGTTTGATCGGCTTCTGGCTGACCGGAAACTACCCCAGAGGTCGGTGGGTCTTAACTTCTTGGCGGGGTGGTGGAAACAACGATGAGCCATGCGGAGTCCATTTCAAGGCCAAACATTTGGCCTTTACACCTAAGGTCTGGCATCACTTCATCACGTCGTCTTATTAGGCAATGAGCGTGTGTGAAGTGGCCGACGGCGTGCCACGCTCGGCTATGCCATCATTCGAGGATATCCCTTTTGATGTTGGGCGGGTTATAGGATGCTATCCTCCATGAGACGCTAGGATGAATTTAGGACTTGCCTCTGCCATCTTTAGCTTATGCAAGCAGTGTTTAGACAACAATGAGCGTGGTTACACCCGTCAAAGCCATATACGTTAAGAGGGACAAGCGGGTGTCCCACACGACCTGAGGGAGTCTACGATTGACCGCATGAGCCCTCGGAGACGAGGGCCAGGCTCCACGGTGCTCCCGAGGCTCGCTATGGACTCTGGGCGATCCCGGGGGGGACGTGGAGCGGTCCTCGTCCGCCCACCTCCGCCCACACCACGGCGGCCCGGGAGGCGCTCCTCCAGGCCCCTCCCACCCGACCTCGGGGCCGGTCATCTCACTTTCGCGCTTTGGTAGTGGGGCGAGACCCGGGGCACAAGTCCTCATCCACACAAGATAGGCGCAACGCGATGTCTTGTCTGATGTTGGCCAATCAGGCCACTTGTTCTTCAGCGGCGGCCAGTCTCTCCAGGCCCGGCTTGCTCGAGATTCTCGCATTTCACAACCACCACGCGTTGATCGATCTGGGGGGAGTTATCTTCTCACCTCTTGTTATTTTATTGCCCGGTGAGGACTACTTTGGGTATTTTTGTTTTGGGGGATGCTTGGTGATCAGTTTACGTGTTTAGTCATGTTTGTTTGCATTTATGCATATTAGTACATTTATGTTTAGTTTTATTTACACTTGTTATCTTAAGAGGTTCAGTTTTGTGTTTAGTCATGTTTGTGTTTTAGGTATGTCATATACATGTGTAGTGGTGTTGTGTCTAGGGAACTGCGTTTGTGATGCCCGTGCTTTAGAGTAGAGGATCAAATTTTTAGTAGAATACACTTGTGTCGATAAAGAAAGAGTTGCATTAGTCGTTTGAATGTTCGGGAATTAGGTTGAATAAGAGTGGGGGGCATAGTGAATCACTTCCGGTTATTCGGCTCATTTCTCCAATGCGAGCCTATCACACTCACACAAATGATCTACGGGTTATGCATAGGTCTTAGAGCCCGATACTAAGGTTCAAACAAAACCACAGGAGTCTCTAAATACCAAAGAGATGGGACACGAGTGAATAAGAGGATTGCCTTGAGCCCCAAATAGAAAAAATAATTTAAAAAAAAAAAAAAAATATATATATATATATATATATATATATATATATATATATATACATATAGAATGAATAAGTGGGATCTTTCGATAAAAGTCCGAGACGCGGTCAGGGGCCTTTCAAAGCCTTGATACCTTTGACGGTGTGCGGGAAGTCATTGACTTCCTGCCCGCTCACGGGGGCCAGATGGAAGTTTCCCATGGCTTAGGAGCTCTTAGGTTTAGTTGAGTGTTAGGTGACGTTCGAGGGGAATGGTGCCGGTGCCCTTAACTCAAGCGGGTGGGAGTCACCCGACTAATCCACTTCATGGACACTTAACATAAACTTATGGGCACTAGTTTTGTTCTATGTAATGAGTAGATATATTAGATATTGCAAACGATGCGTTCTTATCCTTTTGTAGTTAGATTTTCCCAATTAGGCGAGTTGGGCACCAAGTTTGGAAGTGCGTCGGTACTTAGCATTACACTGGTCTCTGTTCTTTATACGCACATAGGATCATTGGGAAAGAAGGCCATTGAATATATCGGAGGCTCTGCGACACTTGGCCTTCCTTAGTTAGCCTAGTTCTTCGAAAATTAGGAACATCTTGCGAATCCTGTGAACTTCAAATAGAACGGCAAAGGTGCGAGTGTTTGATTTGATGTTATCTATCGACGGTAGCGGCATGACGATCTTCGTGTTAGATTATAGTACACGGAGGTGTGTTAGGTTTAAGTCGGTTCTTGCGGGGACAAGCGAAGCTAAGTTTGGGAGTTGTGATGAGTGCACAAACACTCGGATTACGGTCGGTCGTTTTGGCGTTTATTTTATATTTAATCACGTAGTTTTTGTGGTGGATACCTTGTTGGTGATTGGTGTGTGTCCCGTTCTGGTATTGCAAGAGTGACACGGAAGCAATTTTGAGCAACGGGAGCGTTGCATAAGAAGGATGGTGGAGCGTCATGACGTCGGCGTCGTGGCGTCCCAGCGTCGCTACGTTAGATGACATATAAAAAGTCAACAAGCGTGTCGACGGCTATCGACGTCGCTGACGTCCCGATCGCGACGTTACCCAGCGTTGCGACGATGCGTGGCGAGTTCTCCTCTCAATCATTAAAAGGCAAATGGGAACGGAATCCAGGGGGATCGAGAAATCGGGAATCGTACGAACCAGGGCGCGGAAATCAGAACAGGAGTGACATCGATCTTGAAGAAGAGCCCGTGATTTGTACTTTTCTTTGTTTTGGGATAATAGAACTGATGTTTTATATATCACATCTTGGTATTTTCTTATTCATGATGTTCTAGATCTATATCTAGGGTCTTGTTGAACCCTGTCACTTTTGAATGGATTAAAGTTTATTAATTTATATTATTCATTGATTTATGATTCATTGCTCGTCTGCTTCCATATGTGGATCGATTACATGGTGATGTTTGGCGGTAACATGATGATCATCTTAGAATCGAGATTCAGAGATAGGATACCTAGGGATATGAGTAGACGACCTTTGGTTGATTCGGTAAATAGAGATATTCGATCCGAAGGTGGCAATTAAGGTTAGAACATTTAAGCATTTCGGGTACAGGTGGGGTAGAGATACATTCGACTCTACTAGCAAGTTGGCTAGGCCACCTCGAGAGAGAGGGTATCTAGAAGTAAAGCAAGATCACCTTGCCATTAATAGATCATAAATAAATTTGAATAATATCATCTTTAAAGTAATCCATTGAAGGTGGCGGGGAGACACAACCCTAGTCTCCATTACATATTAATTCATTGATTGGAGTTGTTTATTTTATTTTTAGATACTAGTACCCTTTCACACATTACGTATAACCAGATAATATTTGAAAAGCAAATCTCTGTAGTCAACACACCTATCGCCGTGGATCGATATCCGTACCATTGGTACACTATATTGCCAGGCGGCAGCGTGCACTTGCGCGCATGGCGTACATTTTTTGCACACCCACGGTGCTGACTGTCACACTTAGCATTGCTACGCACAGGCTAGCATTCTGATTCGAGTTTTGTTCTTTTTTCGGTTAATTCTAGAAACCGTTACTCTTTTGTTGGACTTTCAATGGAAGATAATTAGGCATAAAATTGGATTAATTGAGGATCCTAACAAGTGAATGAAAGGGTGCATTACGAGTATAGTTATATGAAAATGCTCACGTACCACCGCCGCCTCAAACGTCCCATCCGTTGGGCATACATTGTTTCTCGCCCCTTATTTTCTAATGTCTTAAGAACAATATAACAACCTCAGTAATATATATAATTGTAAACTGTGAATAGAGATATTAGAATGAATAGGCACGTCACGATGATTTCGACCTCCTGCTAGTGCTACGACACTTTTATTACGTGGGCAGACATGTCTCTGTTAGTTCTTTGACACTCTTTGTTCAGTGCTTTGGCACTCTTGCTAATGCTATGGCAATTCTGTTACGTGGGCAAGCACGTCTCTGTTCAGTACTGTACATTACCTTCAGGTACCTATTGTGCTGTGTCCCTATCATTCATTGTTACTGGTCTATACAGGACAAACATTTATATGATAAGAATAGATAATGAACAATGAAGCATAAGGAATCGGTTAGTTATGTGCACCCTCACAGGTGCTTTGATTACGAACTCCTACGGATATATGAACCACATTTATAAGAAATATGTTATATGAAAACTACGTTATAGATTTTTGTTATACATAAACTTCTGATAGAAGTCCGTTTTGTTATATGTATGTGGACCGCTTTGAGTGGTCATATCATTATCTATTTCCCACTAAGCTATAAACCTTGCAGATTCATACGTGGCAGATGCGAAGAGGACATACGAGGGCCATTCCCGCGTCGCGGGGCAATGGCTTGATAGAATTACTTTGATGTAGGTTTGACTTTGTTTTGAAATGCCAAATGTAATATTTTTGTAATAGTGGAATTTGTTTATGTACAAGTAAATGGGGCTCAAGAATATTTACATGACAGTTTAAACATTGCTACGGTGGTAGTTTTACAAGTTATGTTTTGATATATGGATTTGTTTATTGAAATGGGCCCATCAATGTCAGAAAGTTAAGTAAAGGAGTCTTAGTCCCGTGTCATGCCCCCTCTCTTCACCCAGGTGGGGGTAGGGACATGACATTAGCCATAATAAAGGGATGAAGTTTTGTGTCGTTTCGTGCTTCGAGTCTTTAAACTTAAGATGAGAAATGACGGTCATGCCCCGGGACTGAGTTTCGAGGCATGCTAGAGTGGTATCAAGCACTAAATTAAGCGGAATATCTTAATGGGAACTTGCTTAGTTTACATTTGGAAATAGATGAGTGGCTCTGGTTTAGTTCAAGTTGGTCGAGTTGGATTCTTTGTTTTACAATAAACCAGTTTCATGATTTTAGCTTATTGATTCTTGATTTAGTTATGCCTTTGTTGTATAGAGGACTGGCTGCCACCAAGGAGGGAATTTATCTTTAAACTAGTCGGGATAATGATGGTGTACCTCATAATTTGAGAACATGGGCTGCAGGTGGGAGGTTGTGGATGATTGGGGCTATTGTTGGGATGGTTGAAGGCGACAGGGCTTGAAGCCTCTTTGAGACCCAATGGGCAAGGGCAATCTGCTACTACTAGGGGTAGCTTCTTTCATGATTTTAAGAGGTTGGGACCTCCTTATTTTTCTAATTACATCGAGACTGTCTAAGGAGGCAGATAGCAAAATAGAAAGGGTACTAGTGTCTGTTTGATTGACTCTACGGTGGGGGAGAAGGGCCTCTGTCTCATAGCATTCTGTGTTGAATAAGGAGGTTGACCATTGGTGGCGTATGACTAGGAGGTAATTAGAGGCTCAGGAGCCCATTACTTGGAGAAGATTCAGAGATGCTTTCTACATGAAGTATTTCCCTGACAGTGTGAGGTGTGATGGAGGTGAGTGCCGTCTGGAACGGAAATATGGTGGCCGGCTTGAGTATGAGGTGAATTTATGGGATTATCTCATTTTTATTATTTGATTGTTACGAGGTTGTGAGCAATGAATTATCAGATGGGTTGAAGCCTATTGAAGAATAAGATATCCACGTTACGAGTTGGGTGTGTATTGATTAGTAGATGACTCTTATTGTAGAAAGGGATTATGTAGAGCTTCATTAGTATAGAGAGCATCAAAAGAAGAGGAATAGGAGTGATGGTGCCCATGGTAATCATGTATAGAAAAGTGCGCTCCGAATGAAGTGAAAATGAAGGCAGCATGAGGCTCGGATATTGTTTATTTACTTGTGGTAAGAGGCATGGGAACAGGCCATGCTATAGAGAGACAGGAGCTTGCTTTGGTTGTAGGAAGCAAGGGCATTTGGTTTGGGATTGCCCAAAAAACAAGAAGCTTATAGTTGGGGATCTAAAGATAATAATGTGGAAATAGGCGGAAGCTTTAGAGCAGGAAGGTGTTGCTATGACTCGTGAGATACCTGACTTCCTTACGATGTGGTGACAAGTACCCTTAGAATTCACACTTTATTTTGCTAGAGTTTTGATTGATCTTGGTTCGATGGACTTTTTTGTTTCAGTATCTTTTTCTAGTTTGTTGGATATGCATGTCATTACTATGGATTTTGATTTGATTGTTGTTACTCCTATGGGAGATTCTATTGTGGCTAGTAAAATGATGAAAAATTGTCCTGTAATGATTGGTTATCAAGAGATGTTAGTTGACTTAGTTCTTCTAGATCTCCAAGACCTTGATGTGATTTTAAGGATGGATTGGTTGGCTTCTTATCATGCTTCTGTTGATTGTTTTGGAAAACAGGTGACCTTTAGTATTCAGTCGACTTGAGTTTAGCTTTGAAACCATGTGGATAAGCCATTGTATGTTATTTCGGCTCTGTTTGTTCCCTTATAGAAGGGTTGTCAGGAAGCTTTTAGCCTATATTGTTAATAATGAGAATGAGGTGAGATTGGAAGATATACCCATTGTCAGGGACTTTTCGGATATCTTTCCAAATGATTTATCAAGATTACCACCGGATAGGGAGATAGAGTTCACCATTGACTTGGTGCCAGGAACAACTCCTATCTCTAAAGCGCCATATAGGATAGAACCTATAGAACTTAAGGAGTTGAAGGTTCAGCTCTAAGAATTGTTAGATAAGGGCTTTATTAGACTTAGTGTTTCACCTTGGGGAGCACCGATGTTATTTGTGAAGAAGGATGGGTCTATGAGGTTGTGCATTTACTATAGAGAGTTGAATAAGGTGACAGTGAGGAACAAGTATCCTCTTCCTCAGATTGTGATTTGTTTGATTAGTTACGGAGTGAATGTGTGTTCTCTAAGATCGACCTTCACTCTAGGTATCACTAGTTGAGGGTGAAGAGTGAGGACATACCCAAGACTACCTTTCGGACTAGATTTGGGCATTATGAGTTCTTGGTTATGCCTTTAGATATGGACATACCCTCTTAGTTTTATGGGTATAATGAGCAGAATTATTCAAGCGGTGTTGGATAAGTTTGTAGTAGTTTTTATAGATGATATTTTGGTGTATTCAAGGAGTAGAGAGGAGCATGAATACCATTTGAGTATTGTGTTGCAAACCTTAAGGGTTAAACAGTTGTATGCTAAGTTGAGTTGTAGTGAACTTTGGTTGGACAGAGTCTCTTTTCTTGGACATGTGGTGACTAAGGATGGTATCTCAGTTGACCTTGGGAAAGTAGATGCTGTAGCAAATTGGAGAAGACCTACCATAGTGACTAAGATAAGGAGCTTCTTGGGTTTTGTTGGTTATTACATACGTTTTATTGAGTGTTTCTCTAAGATTGCCCTACCTTTGACTATGTTGACACAGAAAGGTGTTAAATTTGAGTGGTATGATGAGTGTGAGAGTAGCTTCAAAGAGTTGAAAGATAGATTGGTCATGGCTCCTATTTTGATAATTCCTTCAAGTTCAGACAAATTTGTGGTGTATAGTGATACATCCCATTAGGGTTTAAGTTGTGTCCTTATGCAGGATGGTAAGGTTGTGGCTTATGGTTCTAGATAGTAGTTAAAGCCTTATGAGTGAAACTATTCTACTCATGATTTGGAGTTACCTGCAGTAATTTTTGCCCTTAAGATTTGGAGACACTTTCTATTTGGTGAAACTTTCGAGATATACACAGATCATAAAAGTTTAAAGTATTTATTTTCTCAAAAGGAGCTGACATGAGGTAGAGACGGTGGTTAGAGTTATCGAAGGATTATGATTGCATTATTCAATATCATTTGAGGAAGGCAAATGTCGTAGTTGATGCTTTGAGTAAGTCAGTTGGCTTTTTAGCAACAATTAAAGGTTGTTAGAGGCATTAGTGTCCATGACTCAAGAGCACTTGTGCCTAATTTTAGAGTATAATAGGAATTGGTTAGGAGAATTATGAGTGCAAAGATGACACACAGTTAGTGAGTCGACTTTGTTTTTATTTGATTATGGGATTTTGAGGTTTGGGACTCGACTTTGTATCCCAAGTAATGAGGACTTAAGGAGAAAGCTTTTGGAGGAAGCTCATTGTTCTAAACTTGTCATCCATCCAGGAGGGGCCAACATGTATAAGGACTTGAAACATAACTATTGGTGGTCAGGTATGAAGAGAGATATTGCTCAATTTGTGGCTTAATGTTTGGTATGTCAACGGGTTAAAGCTAAGCACAACGACCAGTAGGGTCCTTACAATCGCTTGCTATTTTGGAATGGAAGTGGAAACACATTGCTATGGATTTTTAATTGGGGGTTCTTAGGAGGTAATAATCTTATTAGGTGTTGTGATCGATTGACCCGAGCACACTCATTTTTTGCCTATGAAGCTTTACTTTTCCTTGGAGCGATTAGCTTATCTGTATGTCAAGGAGATTGTGAAAATGCATGGGGTATCGGTTTTCATTATGTCTGATAGAGACCCTCGTTTCACTTCTAGATTTTGGCGTAGTCTACAGAAAGCTTTGGGGTACTAAATTGACTTTTAGCATTGTCTTTCATCCTCATATTGACGGCGAATCAAAAAGGGTGATTCAGATTTTGGAAGATTTGTTGAGAGCTTTTTTTTTAGAGCTAAAGGTGGTGGGATGATCATTTGCCTCTTATGGAGTTTGCCTATAATAACAGTTTTCAGGCTAGTATTAGGATGGCACCTTTTGAGGGGTTGTATGGTAGGAGATGTCAATCTCTTGTTTGTTAGGATGAAGCTTTTGGGGCCTGAACTCGTGCAGTTGACAGTTGAGAAGACAACTATGATTAAGGAAATATTAAAGGCACCTCAAAGTAGATAGAAAAGTTATGTTGACAATCATAGGTGAGACTTGGAGTTTGAGATAGGTAACCATGTTTTCCTAAAGGTTTCCCCTATGAAATATGTGATGAGATTTGGAAGAAAATGAAAGCTCAGTCCTCGTTTTGTGGATCCATTGAGTAGGCTTAGTGGCATATAGAGTAGCCTTGCCTCCAAGTTTGTCGAAAGTTCATAATGTTTTCTATATTTTGATCTTGAGGAAGTATGTTTTTTACCATTCTCATGTGGTGGAATTAGAGCCTATTTAGATCTATGATGACTTAACCTATGAAGAGGTACCCATTATGTGACACCAGCAGGGTCGGGTGACTCACGTCGACATACGGGAAACACATGTGTCTCATATCTATGAGACCCATACATGAGTAAAATGACAGCGGGCCCATCATCCATGCTACGTCCATGCAGTTACAAGACCATACATTTCTATGAATCAGGTTTATTGCATCACTTCTAATACAAAACATATATTAAAACTAGGTCGTTATAATATATGCAAAACAGAATCGAGGCCACGGTCGGTAGCTTCATAATCCCTACCTCCTGGGACGTCGATGCACTTTTATTGCACATTACGTACTGAAGGGGTCCCACTACGGGGTGAGGCTAACGCCCGGTGAGATACTACAAGGCTTACTCCGCTGGGTGCACATGCGAATGATCATTTCTTAATTCAGACTGACATCGATGCATTGCATACATGTTGTATTATCATGGAAAAAAGCTATATGCATGTATGAGGCTGACACATCCATACCCCATGTCTTAGGGTCAACCTCAGGCCCACCGCGATGTTCTGAAAGTGCCAATGGGAATCAATCACGTCGGTCTGACTCCCGTCTAACGTAGTCTATGATATTTATTTAATCGTTCGTGTCTTTTTAGACACGCAGAACTTTTAGGTCTCACAGCGGTCTCTTACACCCTCCGACATTTTCGGGCTTTCACCGATGGATCACATTTGTCTAACCGGGTTTCGGGCTTTTCACGAGGGGGTATCTATCCCTACTTGCTACATGCCCAGGCACACTTCATTTTCCATTTTATTCTTGAATGGAACTCAGGTGGACTTACGTCCCATTCCAACCCACGCGATGCAACACCATGTAATGCAAATCGGTACCATGTACACACACCCATTTAATGCGGTGTTACTGCACACCAATGCAATGCAATTTGTGCCCAGCACTTGACCATGACAGTGTGGTGCTTTGCATGGACATTCTACTGCAGTACACTATGTGTGTGCCATGAACACTCATGTCTAATGCATACAACATTTCATATATTGGATCAATAACATGCCTTCAGTCATATAATATTCCACACATTCAAATCGGTATCACATAAGCATACACTACATCTTATCATTAGTTATTCATGTCGGCAACAATTCAAGCATGTATTAACATAATTCCAACCATTATTTAGGCAAGTAATGCAATAATTCATATTCCCAGGTTGAGACATAGTATGTCATTCATACAGCCTGCTACATGCCAAGAAATGACCATGTTCGAGCACAACACATTACAACCCAATGTGTTTGAAACACCCATATTGATAGCAATTACTACACTTAGTACAACCTCACTAAGCGTAGATGTGAGCACCTATTTCCCTTTGAATGGCTAATGGCTAGATTCTTGACTCCATGAGCTTGTCGCCGAGTCCAAGAAGAAGACACCCGAATCGGATTCGGACGGAAAAGTTATTTCTTAAACAACCGGGGCCCCAAGCCGGAAAATTTCTGCATGTTAGTCCTTGAGGCTTAATTACCTCGAACTGATTTTCTTCAATCTAAAACCCAGAAAAATTATACATGGCATTCATTCAAGTAATATAAACCAACTAGTTTCAGTGCCAAAACCCCAAAGAACCCAGCATATACAATAACATGCATTAACTTCGTTAGTTCGAAAAATTACATGGCATTCATTTAAGTAATAACAAGCCAACCTGGATTTTTCAGTCTTAAAACCCAAAAAAACAGCACATACAATAACATGCAATAACCAGATTAGTTCCAAAAAAATTATGCATGGCATTCATTCAAGTAATAACAAGCCAACCTGGATTTTCAGTCTTAAAACCTAGAAAAACAGCATATACAATAGCATGCAATAACCAGATTAGTTCCAAAAAAAATTCGCATATTCATTCCAAGTAATAACAAACTGACCTGGATTTTCGGTCTTAAAACCGAGAAAAACGGCGCACTAATAGCAGTACAATAACAAGATCGTTCAGAAAAATTCTGCATGGTATTCATTCCAAGGAATAACAAATCCAACTCAACCAAATGCCATTTTATGACCTGAACAAGGGAAATAACCAAGGAGGAAAAGATCCCTCACCTCTTGAAGTGTGTAGGACCGAGTTCTTAATCCACCCAAATATAGAAAACAATGGAGGAAAAAACTCCCTCCTCCCGCCTCTCCCTTTCTTTATTTCTTCTTGTTTTCTTTCTTTCTTTCTTTCTTTCTTTCTTTCTTTCTTTCTCTCTTTTCTTTCTTCTCCTCTTGTCTACGAATTGTTTGGAATCTCTCCTCAAACCACCAAGTTGGTTTGACCTGGGTGAGCACATTTAACAACCGAATTTGTTTGACACTTGGTCAGCTTCGAGACCAAGTGTTCTCCATGCCACAATTTCAACCATCATGTAATGCATAAGGTGGACGACCGTTTGACTACCCGACTCATGCGATCTAAGGGCATGACGCAGCCCCAAAAGTCCGGCACGTACGCTGCCTCCACCTGGAGCCCATACTTTCGGCTTTGGCACATGTGAAACACTCGAACGTGTACGCACCACAGGCGATATCTGTTCCCTTTGGCGATGCGGGGTAGGAGGAATTTATATTAAGTGCAGTCATGTCCCCATTTGATGATCGGGATTGTGGTGTCCCACGATCCTGAGAGCCTGGCTATGCGGGGACAGTTCCGCCTCATGTCGGTGATGGCGGTGGAAACATGTCATACATCCGGCCCCAGTAACCGGACTGGCCTTGGCTGCATTAGGCTGCTGACCAGCCCCTGAAACCCAGTGGAGCAAGTCCTCTGCTTCTTTCGAACTGAAGAAAGCTTGGCTCCCCCTCTTAACATCACTAACACTGCATCTCGGATGCTACGGGCGTCATTACCTCTCGCTCAATGATCGAGAGCATATAACCGTGGTTTATATCTTGCTGGGATTATGTCCTACAATCTTACCGGATGGACAACTGGCCCATCCTCGAACTTCACGACCTTAGCGCGTCGGTGCCACATAAGCATCCGAAGCGATGCCAGCTGCGTGAATGGGCGTAATCGATACGATCATCGCCCCCTGTCTCCAGCTCAAGGAACTCTGGGCGCCCGTGTCTAGCGAGGCCGGAAAGTACTTCCCCCATGAATAGTCTGTGAAAATCATCCAATGTCATAGTCTCGAGTCCTGAGTCGTCACCTCCTTTGGATCTGGGACTCACCCTCAGTGGAATGAAGCCGGCGTAATCCGGAAATAGCATCGGGTGATCTACATAGCTCGAATCCTCTTAATGCAGAAGGAACTAATGGTATTTCGCCGGATTCCTGCCTCCCGGTGAGCGTCGGGGATGGTGTGCGCGAACTTTGGAGGTTACTAGCACCTCCACGACCTCCTAGCATTTGCATCGGCTGTGCGAGCTGTGGCTATCACTTGACACCCATGGCCTCTATGAAGGCCTGTTGATAAAAAATAGGTGGTGGTTGACCATCACCCCGTGGACGACCTCTACGCCCCCGTCCTCTACTTGCCATTTACACAAGTCAAACATAAAGTTTAGAATCATTTTCGTGTCCAATTGTAGCATGTAGACCAAATAATAGACTTAATATCCGCCATCAATTCGTTTCCCCAGGCTCAGTTGCGTTTCTTTTCAGCTCTAGTGTTCACATTTCCTATATACATCCTGCAAGTCACATAATTCAAGTAATTTGCACACACAATCACGCACGTATAATTAAAGCATAAACGAGAAAACCTTTCGATACATACTATAGTCTAATCTTGTCTGTGGACTCTGGAAGTAACACTAGACCTTGATGCAAACTATGATCACGGATATCAATTTCCAGGAGCCTTTAGAGTAATTCTAGCAAGCTCGACACTAAGCTATACAAAATTTGTGATGCTCTTATACCTTAATAACCATGGCTAGCTGAGTCCCTCGAGTCCCCAGGCCACCGTGTATACGCTCGATACCCAGTTTGTGACACCCCAAAGGCTTGGAGGTCCGGTATTATAGTCATTCTTTGAGTGTCTCATCATGAGACCAGTACATGAAGTAAAATAGCCCAATAGGGCCATAAATCCATACTCGTCCATACGGTAACAAGGCCATACATTTCTATAGATCTAAGAGTTATTACATCACTCCTAACACTCTGTCTGAGAAACATATATTAAAACTAGGTAGTTCTAATATGCAAAAGCAGAATCAAGGCCACGATCCAGGCCACGACTGTAATCCCGACCTCTAGGAGTGTTGTGCACTGTGCACATCTGTGCACGAGGGGTCCTGACGGGGTGAGCTAATGCCCGAGTAGAGATAAATCCACATAAGGACTACTCCCGCCTAGGTGCACATGCAAATGATCATTTCATAGTCAAACCCGACAATGCATTGCATACATATTTGTATTATCATGGAAAAACTACATGCATGTAGCCAGGGATGACCTCTACATACCCCCATGCAAGATTAAACCTCAGGCCCACCACCCGATGCAAGTGCCAATGGGAAATCAATCTGGAGTCGATCCACGACTCCCATCTCTAACCCGTAGTCTGATATTTATTTATCGTTTACCGTGTCTTTTTGGGCAGCAGAACTTTTGAGGTCTCACCGCTAATCTCTTGCACCCTCAGAGCATTTTGGGCTTTTCCTTCGGTGGATCTGTTTGTCTAACCAGGTTTAAGGCTTTTTCACACGAGGGGTATCTGCCTCCCTGCCCCGCTCGCCCAGGCACACTTCATTTTCCATTTCGTTCTTTCTTTGTGGAACTCAATTGGACTTCGTCCCATTCCAAAGCCCCTACGATGCAACACCAAACGCAATGCCAAATGTTTACCATGTACACACCCATGTCTCGGTGTTCTCACGCACACCAATGCAATGCAATTTGTGCCCAGCATGCTCGAACCATGACGATGTAAGAAGCCTTTGCATGGACATTCTACACCGTACACTATGTGTGCGCCATGAACACTCATGTCTAATGCATACAACATTTCATATATTCAGTTCAACATCAACATACATACAGTCATGTTAATATTTCACACATTCAAATCGATTACATCACATAAGCATGCACTACATCTTTTACATCATTGCGGTTCATTCATGTCAGCATCATTTCAAGCGTAACATTAACACAATTAGCCATTATTTAGGAAAGTATTACCATGTTCATATTCCAGGTTGAGACATAGTATGTCGGTCATACATTTGCTATGCCAGAAATGACCATGTTCGAGAGCACAACACATTACAACTGATATGTTTGAAACACTTATATTGATAGCAATTACTACACTTAGTACAACACTCAGTTTTTCGGCACAGATGTGAGCATCTATTTCCACTAAATGGCTAATGGCTAGATTCTTGACTCCATGAGCTTGTCATAGAGTCCAAGAACACCCGAATCGGAGTTCGGACGGAAAAGTTATGACTTAAACAACGGTAAGCCCGGAAAATTTCTGCATGTTAGTCATGGGAAGCAATTACACTCCAAGCCCGATTTTTCTTCAATCTAAAACCCAGAAAAATTATACATGGCATTCATTCAAGTAATAACAAACCAACCTAGATTTTCAGTCTTAAAACCCCAAAAAAGAGACAGCATATACAATAACATGCAGTAACTAGATTAGTTCCAGAAAATTCTGCATGGCATTCATTCAAGTAATAACAAGCCAACCTGGATTTTTCAGTCTTAAAACCGGAAAAAACGAGCGCATACAATAGCATGCAATAGCGGATTAGTTAAAAAAATTATGCATGGCATTCATTCAAGTAATAACAAGCCAGCACAGTTTTAGGTCTTAAAACCTAAAAACTTGGCGTATACAATAGCATCTGATAACGGATTAGTTCCAAAAAGTGCGCATGGCATTCATTGAAGTAATAACAAACCAACTTTGGATTTCAGTCTTAAAACCGGAAAAAGCGGCATATCGATGTGCTTGTCTGATAACAAAATCGGTTGAGAAAAATTCTACATGGTATTCATTGAGTAATAACAAATCAATAACGATGCCATTTCCATGACCCCGAACAAGGAAATAACCAAGGAGGAAAGAATCTCACCTCTTGAGTGTGTGGGACCCCGGGTTCTTGATCCACCCTAAATATAGAAAACAATGGAGGAAAGAAAACTACTCCTCCCTTTCTCCTTTCTTTATTTCTTCTTGTTTTCTTTTCTTCCTTCCTTTCTTTCTTTCTTTCTTTCTTTCTTTTTCTTTCTTTCTTTCTCTCTTTTCTTTCTTCTCCTCTTGTCTACGAATTGTTTGGAATCTCTCCTCAAACCACCAAGTTGGTTTGACCTAGGTGGAGCACACCTAACACCAATTTGTTTGACACTTGGTCAACTCAAGACCAAGTGTTCTCCATGCCACAATTTCAACCACTTTCATGCTCATGCATAAGGGTGGCTTGACATTTGGCCCCACCCAACTCATGCAATTCTAAGGGCATGACACTTGGCCCACCCATGTGCCAAGTGTCTCCCATCTGAAGTGCCATATGCCGCCATGATTTGGCAGTTAAGATCTCGAAATGCATACCATGAAGCGGTCTGAATTGGCCAGGTTGTTTGGTTCATTGAATTTGCTTGAAATAATGATTCTAACGGCGTGTCAGTTTACCGTCATCCGAGGTCTAGAGAGAAAAATCTTGGGTTTTGTGCATGCCGAATCCGCAAGAGGTACCAGGTCGCTCGTTTTCGGAAAAATGCGTTTTTCAGGTTTCACACATTCGGGTGTAGATGTGATGGATGAGGTGTTACGATGTACAATATTCAAGTTGGTAATGGTCTAGTGGAGTAATCATATTATCCGAGAGGCAACATGGGAATTGGAAGAAGAGATGAGAGAAAAGCATCCCCATCTATTTCAGGACTCATGTAGGTTAAGTTTAGAGGATTAAACTTCTATTAAGGGGGGTAGGATGTAACACCCTTTAAAAAAAATTAAATATTTATATTTCTAATAAAGGGAAAATTAATAATTGTGAAGCCCTAATATAAATAGGAAATAATAATAATAAAACTCTTATTTTAGTTTCTCTCTGCATAGGATTGTCAGATTATAGATTCTTCACACCTTAGGGCTAAAGAAGGTCGTCAAAGGTGAGTCTTTTCTTCTCAAATCTCTTTGAATAATATGATATTGTGGTAGTAATCAGCTATAAATGGTTTCGTTCTTTTTCGAACAGTTTTGAGTTCTTTCGGGTTCGTAGAATATTTCAAGAAGACTTAGAACGTCAGATCTAGGGTTGAGAAGTGATTTGAAAGGTAAACGTCCATTCCTAGAAAATTCTAGATTTCTTTTTATTATAGATCATGAAATATTTTAGGGTTTGAATAGATCTAGATGATTTTTCTTTAAAAAAAATAGTTAATGGAATTGTGCGGAATTGCCTTGAGAATGGAGATGAGAAAGAAAAAAATATAAATAAATAAATATGTATATAGCAAGAGAGTAGGGGACCACTTACCTTGAGAAATAAATAAATAAAAAAAAGAAAAGAAATAATAGTAACCGTAACTTAAAATTGGAAATCAAAATAATAGAAAAAAAAACCGTATGGTGTTTTGTGTGAATATAAATGGATTTGAAAAGAAAAAGGTAAAAAAATGCTGATTTGTCTTTTTGTTATAGAGGTATGTAGTAGAAAAAGTTTTAGAATGTAAAATAATTATTTGAGAGATAAATTCTTAAAAAATAATTAATAAATAAAATAATCTTGAAAAAATGACGTTTTTTTTTTGTTAATAATTCTTTTATTATTTGTTTGGTGAATAAGTTGTTAATTGATTTTTCGGTGTTAGCGTTTAGGATCTCGAATTTGCTTTGAGGTAAGGGAACATTAATGCAACTATTTTAAATGTTTTTGTTGTACAATCCAAAAATGTTTGCATTACCATTTGTTGAAAATATGGTTCGAATATGTTTTTTTTAAATAAAAAGAAAAAAGAAAAATAGAATATGTTGGATTTTATGTTTTGTATATGATATACCTTAAGGAGCTATTTTGTTTTGTGAATCGAACTTTAAGTATATTTTTTACTTTGGTTAGTTCGGCCCTGTCAACGGGATATAATTGTTGACATTTGTATTCCTTGGTGGGGAATGTAAATGATTTGAACCTTAGCTTCTAAGTGTAGGAATAATCAACGGAAGCAAGAATCATCATGTGATTTAAAATGTTGATTTAATTCTTTAAAAAAGCCCCAATATAGTAGGTCGGATAGATGCGCGTGGATTTGCAGAGAAGTATCTTGCCTTGAAACCTTGAGATCTTCCAAACTATCCTCGAGGTGATGGAGGCGTGTGGCGCTTGAATCACTAGAAGTATTTCTTTTTCTCTGGCATTATCTAAGCTTAATTCGGTTGAATCTAGGGTTGTATTATCTTCACTTCATTATAGTCTGAAGTATAGAATGCTAATAATCATTTGGGCCTCCACACCTTAGGGCCAAGTCCATGTGTGAACCATTTAGTGTTTTAAACAACTTGGACTTGCTTGTATAGCAAAAATCGTAATCTCAGCTCTTTATAAAAACGAGTCGAGGTTGCTTCTTGTAAGCTGTGATATACGATCCACCATTTTATCTGAGCTAGTTTGGGGATCTGATTTATCATTAATCAAGGCTCTGATAATTGCCCAAACAATTATCTAATCAGTTACTATTCACTAAAAGCCAATAATTGAACTCAGATTAATAATATTAAATATTAATATTATTTTCTCCTTTGTAAAATATCAATAATTAATTGATAAGATTTTCTATCAATCTAATCAATTATTTATTCTCTTGATTCTCAGTTTCTCTAATGGATAAAATGCAGCGGCCCGAAGAGAAATGACTATATATCTAAATCTTAAACATAATTAAGATGATATTTCATACAAATTCCATATTGTTTATTTCATAATCACAGAAAGCGATTAAATAATGTACCAGCTCTGAGATCGTCAGATATTTGGTCGTTTCAAATAGACCTCACTTCTGACAACTCTCAAAGAACAATAATCCATTTAAATACTATACATAATAAACTCGAGATTGAGAGAAGAAGAATAATAACGAAATATTGCTTGAGATTTATTTAACACTACGAGGTAACTTTAAATAAATCTCACTTTGATCCTATCAATTCGTATAATTTGCACCAATATTTTATAATAACCAAGATAGATTATTTCATAAAATATTGTAATTAAAGCGTGACTTTGTTTAATGGCTTTGTGATCTTATTCATTAGCGTTATGAGGAACCTATGATCATGTCTTCTATATTTGATAATTCATATGATTATATACTCTACAATTAATGGACCTTGCACAAAATATCGGTGTGCACAATAATATGAAGAATACCTCATATTGTATTAAAATTAAACTCAGAAAATATAATACTTACATTTGTCTTGTTCACAAAAAAAAACACAATAAACTCCCACTTGCCTTAAACAAGTCTGGTAGACTCTGCCTTAATATAATCTACATGTTTCTCGAGCTGACGGGTAGTGTCTTTGTAAATGGGTATGCTAAATTTTCCTCTAATGCTATTTTAGTAACCACTGTATCTCCTCTCTCGATGATATCGCGAATCAAATGGTACTTTCTCTCTATGTGTTTTTGTTTCTTGTGATACCTTAGTTCCTTGGACTGTGCTACAGCCCCACTATTATCACAATAAAGGGTAATGGGCGTCACACTTTCGGTATCATGAAGATCCACCAGACTTCTTCAGCCATCTTGTTTCTTCGCTACTTGAGCTGACCACATACTCGACCGGTTGTGGAGTCAACAAGCAGTTTGTTGACACTCCTCCAACAAATGGCTCCACCATTTAGTGTAAACACATATCCAGAAGTGGATTTTCTTGAATCAATATCCCCTTGGAAATCTGAGTATGTATAACCAATAGTTTCCAGACTCCCACTAGAATATACTAGCATATAATCTCTTGTTCTCCTTAGATATTTGAGAATATGGCTTCATGAATCAATGTTCTTCTCTGGATCGGATTGATCTGAGCTAACTATTCCCTTCTCGTAGCCGGATATCGGCACGGTACATAACATGGCATACACAGGACTACCTCTTTACTTAGAAGCAAAAGGTATCCTACTCATACGTTCTTTTGCTCAAAGAGTTTTGAGTGATATCATAGGAATGAAGCTCACGTGCTATGAAGGGTAAAGTTCCCTTCTTGGAATTTTCCATGCTGAACCTAGCTAGAATTTTATCTATATATAAAGCTTGGAGATAATGCCAACACCTTATTCTTAGGTCGTAGAAGTTTGATTCGGAAATAGTTGGCTTCTCCCCAGTCTCATATCAAATTGGCACTGCATTGTCATTTTACACTTGATAACACCTCTATGTCATTTCGATTAGTAAAATGTCATCTACGTAAGAGACTAGAAAACTACTTTTTGTACCTTGGATCCTTTTGTAAACACAAGGTTCATCAAAGACTTTTCTCAAAAGCGAAGTAACAAAGTTATAGCCAGTCAAACCTAATGTTCCATGTTACGGATGCTTGCTTTAGTCCATAAATGGACCTTTGCAACTTATACCATGTGTTCTTTCCCTCTGGCTATGAACCCTTAAGTTCTTGCATGTAGATAATACTCTTCCTAGCTTGCCATTTAAAAATCTTTGTTTTGACATCCATTGCCAAATCTCGTAATCTAGACTTGCGGCTACAACTAAAAGAAATCGGATGGATTTAAGCGTAGCTCTTGTGAAAAGGTTTCTTCATAATCTATCCCCTTTTTTTGGGTACGCCTTTTTGCCTTACCAATCTAGCTTTACAGAAAGGTTTCTACCTTCCATCACAGTAAAATCTTTTCCCTTATAGATCATAAACCTATAGGTTTACCTTTAGGTGCCTCTACAAGAGACTAGACTGAGTTAGAATACATGGGACTCCATCTCACGGTCCATGGCTTTAAGCCACTCCACATGCATCAACATCCTCCAATGCTTCTTTGTAATTTAAAGGTCCTCTGCTATCAATGATTCATAGCTTAGTACGATTAAGCCCAACAAGAGATATCTCGATGGCTTGCATGTCGTTCTCCCACTACGCCGAAGCTCCACTGGTTGTTGTGGTTCTACTAGAAGATCCTCTTGATCATTTTGAATTTGATTTTCTTGTTGTTCTGGTTCCACTTGTATATCTACCTATTGTTCTAATATTGGTTCCACTCGTGCTTGTTCACCTTTGAGTATATTTTCATTTCCCTGTTTAGAACCTTAGCAGAGCAATGTCGCTAATAAGTCCAAATTCCAGGTGGTTTAGGTGATTCTTGAGCTGAGTCAAGCTCTCGGGAATTACCTTACTCTTGGAAGCGAAATTTTTACATAGTCTTCCTTGAAGAATTTTGCGTTAGTGCTCACTATAACTTTCTTCTCTGAAGACTGCAAAAAGTCCACCTCGTTCCTTTAGGGTATCCAATAAACAAACATACTTAGTCTGAGATTCCAACTTATGTGGTTCCTTCTTAAGACATGCTGGCGGGCACCCTAGATCACGAATATGGTTTAAACTAGGCTTGTGCAGTTCCACAATTCGGTGGGTGTCTGAAGCTAGACTTAAAGGAATCAAGTTCCAATAAATTATGTGGTCTAAGGCAAATCCCAAAATGATATAGAGTGAGATGAATAACTAAGCATCCCGATCTACCATGTGCAGGAGAGTTCTATTTCTCCTTTCTACAACTCCATTTTGCTAAGGTGTTCGAGTGCTTGAGTTGTGAAACTATCCCCTCATGAGTTAAATAAAATTAAACTCTCGGATAGGTATTCACCTTGAGTCGAGATCATTTGTTTGATATGGACACCTAATTGTTTTCTGTCGACCTTATATTCTAAAAATTTATCAAAAGTTTTAAAATTTTGGCGCATTAGGTAAAGCGACATCTTGAGGTAGTCATGCGTAAAAGTGACAATGCTCATACCCGCGCTGGCTTGAACCGCGTGGGCGCATACATCGGTATGCACCAATTCAATGATTGGTTGCGTGATATCCTTTGGCTGTGAAGGGCCTCTTGGTCTTTACCATCCCGACGGGATTCACACATTAGTATAGGTTCAAGCGCTGAGAATTCGTCACTTTTCACCAAACCATGTCAATGGGATTAATATGACGCTGACGCAAATGCCAAAGGTAAGTTTCATTTGATACTTTCTTTTCTTAGCAGAGTGATTATGTTCATTTCAACAATTTCAGTAGCATTTATATCAGAACCCAAGTGACTTAAAAATAAAGATTATTCACTTAAGATCAAGGAACAAATAAAAGAAAATTTACTTCTTATTGACGAGGAATTATTGTATCAAGCGAGTGTTCAACTAAACAAGCGGCTTATAAACCAAATTCCTCTTGAAATCCGAACAAATAAACAATCTTCTAAACATAAAGTTCTGTGTTACTCAAAAAAATAAAACATAAGCGGGTCCTATGGCCTTTACAAAGATTAGCTCTAGTTCCCGAGTTTCAAGTAGCATGTCTTGATAAGGCGTGCTATGTTGATTACTTTGTAAAGTAACAAACATGATTAGTGAAACTCACTAAATCAATGATCATTTATCATTAAATTCTCCGCTAAACAAGCCTCGGCAACAAGTAAATCCCACCCATACAGCTTTTTTGGTGACCTTTGGGCAATTATGTTGATGTCCTTTATGTAGCACTTGAGCACTTGCCTTTCGGCTTCTTCATTGTGTTTGGTAACAATATCCTTTGCCTTCTTTCTTATTCTTGTTTCCCACCCTTAGGTTTCCCTTTAGGTTTAACCGAGGAACCCTCAGTAAAGTGATCTTGCCACAGCTCTTTAGAATTATTCCCAAGCGCTCTCAAGCTCATGCATCGGTGAGCTGAGTTAGATCATCTTATACATATTATGTAATTGACTTTGGCCAGTTGAAATGTTTAGGCGGTGATTGCAGAATGAGATCTATCTTCTGTCTCCTTTTGAAGTTTGCCCCCATCACTTCCATTTCAACCTAATATGTGAAATCATTTGCAAATAATAGTCCTTTACATGCCCACCGGTCATCGTGTTAATCAAATAAGTGATAGCGACTTAACCTCTGAAAGCAGTCTTTTTTAACAAACATCCCTTGAGTGGGCATTTCTACTCCCACCGTCGAAGGTGTTATTTATACCTCAAATGACCCCTGACACGGCAAGAATATAACAAAGTGAATTTAACACATTCTCTAAGATTACATCATTGTTTTGTTATATCATTAGCACCGACTTTCGGGATAGGTGACCCAGGGTATCTGAGGACAAACGATTTATCATAATCCATAACGATGTATAAGTTCTTTCCAATCTTCAAAAGTTGTTTCCATCCAGTGGTTTTTGATTCAAAATCATAGGCTAGAGGGTTGAAAGATGCCATTTTACGAAAAAATTTATACATTGTATGCACACTAATATTAACTGTTGTATACAATAAACATATATTTAGTAAATCCAAAACAAAAATATGTTTGTTGTTTTATTGTAAACAATAATTTAGTTTCCATAATAAATGCTCACGATGGGCAAGACATTTATATGAGCTAAAGCAGTCATAAATGAATAGTATCAACTAAATTAGGGTCGAAAAGATTGAAGTCCTTTACTTGGACTACTTACATCCCGATCTTCTTAGATAGAACCTTCCTAGAATAATACACTTTCATTTCAATCATTGTTCATATATTATAATAATATTATTAGGCTCGTTGGGAGGGTTAATAAAATTATTGTAGTTTTGAATCCTTGTTTAATTTAAATTCCTCTTAATCTCTAAGGTTGAGTGTGGTGGAGCTGGTCAATCTAATTAAGATTTTAAAATTATTTAGGTCAAATCAATAAACACAGTCATGATTGTCGATGGGAGCTACGCAGCCATTTTATTATTTGGACCCACAAAAATTAAAAGAAAGAATTTGCAGTATATTTATGCAGATTTAAAAAAATCAAAAATTTAATTATGCACAGTATATCATTGATGCTAGATATGGCACCACCTAGTCTATATGTCATTATCACAACTAAAACATGTTATAAAATATAATTTAATCATCCATGAATAAAAAAATAATATATGAATAAATATAAAGCCCCGATCCATGGTTTTCCTAAGAAAAGAAAAAAAAAAACATTATTACTTACTTGGTACATTTATTTATTAATCAGTGAAACTTTGGTCCAGCCCGTCTAGTTGGGTTCAATTTACCTAGGCTTTGAGGCCCAAAATTGAAGAGATTTGAGTTAAAACCCAAAACTCTAAACACACAACATGAAACCCTAGCCGTCAAAGCCATCATCACATTAACATACGACAGAGCCACCCATGCGGCTGTGACGGAGGAAGTCTTGCAAAGTCGACGAGGAAACCCTCTCCACAGCGTTCTCGCACAGCGGCCTGAGTGGAGAAGTGCGTAAACGGTACATGGTAGCGTGGGGCATAATCGTGGTGGATTCGATACAAAATTTGTCAGAGCATAAGTCAGTCTCTTCCTTGCGCTTCTAACCCCGGTGGCCGTTTGTCATTTTGGATAATATGCGTAGCCTCCCTTGACAGCATAAATAGTGCACATGTCTGATGTTCTCCTCGGAGTTCTTCTTCTTCTTACAGCCACATTCTTCATTAGTCTTAAAATTTTACAAAAATAATCCTATACCCTAATAAAAAAGAGTGTCTGAAATTCTAGATGATGGAAAAAAAATAAATCAAAGGAAACCTAGCTCTTATGATTAGCCCCCTTGTTTTCTTGATGAAATACAAACTCTACCATGGATTAAGGAAAACCACAATTATTGAGTAACCATCCATAAACAAATCATATTAAACATGCGAACATGCGAATCAAAAAATATAGAAAACCTAGGTGCCATGTTAATCAAACACCCAAATATAGAAATTGTTTAGATCAAATTGAATTTAATCACACACATGCTTTGTGCAATTGTAGGAATAATCAGCGAAAAGAAAGAATCATCATGTGATTTAGAATATTCAATTTAATTACTAAACTAATATAACGGTCGGATGAGTACCTTGTGGATTTGCGAGAAGTATGCACACAAGAACCACGGATCTTCAAACTATCTCGGGAATGTGGAGCGTGTGTAGGCACTTGAATCACTAAGAAAGGATTTCTTTTCTCTAGCTGTTCTCTAAAACTAATTGATTCAGATCTAGAGTTTGCCATTATCTTACTCTATTTATAGAGTACAAATACTAAAATACTTAATAATAATTTTGGGCTCCCACCTTAGGATTTGAGTCCGTAATAATGAAAGACCCATTTAGTGTTTTAATAACGGAGTTGCTTGAATGCAAAAATCCAACACTAAGGGTTCAGTTAGAGTCGTAGTCTTGTAGTGTTTGGTTATCACCTTAAAGAGAGAGAATTTTAGGCTAGCTAATTTTGAAAGTTACACATGGCTGAACGCCATTTTGCTATTATTACCAAGAAAGAAAAAACCTTTAATTTGAATGTTTGATTTCAATATGAAATGTTTGGATTAAAAAATGAACTTGCTATTTGAAGATTGAATATTCTTAAATATAAATATCTGTCTTTGCAGAAAACTAAGATATTTGATCCATAATTGCATTAACACCTTGTTGGGCTTCAAGCTCCTCACGGTATCAATCATCTTTTTAGGTACTCTAGTTCGAGTGAGGGTAACGGATAGGTTGAGACCGTATTTTAGGATTCCAACTAAGTTAGCTTTGGACTTGTTTAATGGATGATTTTATTTCATTTTATCCTATTTAGTTTATGTGTTTACTTTGCAAGAACATAGCCCCAAGGATTTTAGGCTGCAATTTAGTTCGTACTTAGATGTTGATTTGGAAAATTTTTGCTAGTATGGATTTGAGATTTGGAGATAGTAGAATGTTGTGCTTTTGCTCTGAACAGGTTTTTGATAAGTGGAACCAATTCAGTCATAATAAAAGGATGAAGTTTTGTGTCGTTTTGCACTTCGAGTCTTTAGACTTAAGATGTGAAATAACGATCATGCCTTGGGACCAGGTTTCAAGGCGTGACATTATCCTTATTTTTAGATAACTATTAAAGCATATTTAGGAAACCACTAACCAAGCACACTTCTAGAAGCACAAGCATGGATGCACAATCAAAACATTCTGTTATGTTATTTTTGTATTTAAAACCTTGCAATTACATTAATGAAGATATGAATTTTTCCTTGGATATCTCTCAAATATTTTATGTGAAGGAAAACCCACCAGGGTTTTATCATTGGGTATTAGAGTCTCGTCCTAAATGGGAACCCATAAGGAAAGACTCGAAATTCTAGAAGCCAATATAAGTGACATCAAAAAATGAATTGTGAAAACCCGGGTAATGTGAAACGATAGACTATCGTTACAATACAGGTTGCAAGACTAGAAATTTCTCTAGATCTCGGATGACGACGTTGACCACGCCATTGAGTTCGTCTCATGAAATCTAGGTACACGGTCGAATTTCGTTGAATTCTGATATAATCAAAATTTCACGTATTTCGAGGCAAATGGACGAACCACATAGGGACACGTGGCATGAAGACTCATGCCGCATGGTAACATGCATGAACGCAGCAGCGAAGGCCAAATGTCAAGGTATGGCTATGCATGAGAAATGGCTTGAGTGGAGGGTTGGTACAAGAGACACATCACATGGAAATACCAGGTGTCAAGTAAATTGGATAAGGAATTCTCCACCAAGACCAAATGAGTTCGGTGGAATAGAATAAAAAAAAGAGAGGAAAGATAGGAGAAGAAAGAAAGGAAAGAAAAAAAAATAAAAGAAAGGGATGAGGAACCAGTGCCAATGAGCTTCTGGTTGTCGAACTGGAAAGTCCTTTGAACAAGAAGTGAAGATTGCCTACGCTCCAAGAGGTAGGGGTTCTCTCCTACTTTGGTTATTCTTGGTCTAAGGGCCATTCAATTTACCATAGGGTTTAGCCATATCGGTGAAATTTACAGTTTAAAACGATTTTGATAGAAATTTATTGATAGGTTGGAACCGGTTCTAGGTCCGTATAGTTTTGAGCGATTCACGGAAGCGTCGTGCCTAACTAGCGTATGGGATCTGAGTATGATGATCCTGGTTGGTTATAGATTGATATGCTGACTATGTATGCTGTTTTCTGGGTTTGAGAATGAAAAGAATCTAGTTTGCGTGTTGATTGCTTATTTGAATAACAAGCAGATTGCGTAAAATTGATGTTGATATATGTATGTTTAATATATATTAACATGATGCTTGGTATGAAGCAAGATTTATGAATGTTGCATGTAGTTTTCATTATGCATGTAACATGATGCAGTGGCATCAACATTGCATGTGCACAGGGACATCACGTGAAACGGGTGAGTGCATGACATGAGAAGTTGTAAATGCGAGTGACATCGGAGGGTTGTATCCGGTATGTTTGGCGGCGAGTTGTCGGTATGTTTTGACATCGGTTGTCAGTAGTTTCAATATAGGAGGGTTGTCCAACATGTTTTGACATCGGAGGGTTGTCCAATATGTTTTGACATCAGAGGGTTGTCTAATAGGTTTCAATATCGGTTGTCTGTGAACTTGATCGGAGGGTTGTCAACGTAGAGTCGGAAGTTTGTGCAGTGAACATCGGAGGATTATCCAATGGAATGATTTATAAAACAAAAATCTTTTTTTTTGGAAAACCAGTTTTCATACATGGCATATGCATGTGTGTAGGAGTCGGTGAGAACTCGAGACATGGGGCATGGCATGTAGACATTCATGTAGAAATGTGCATGTTTTCACTTGAATGTGTGTGAATGTGTGGATATTGAATTGCATGTGCACTTAGGTAGGGAGTAGCCCTTGTAAGAAATTTTCTCTACTGGGCATTGCTGACCCCGTCGTGGGAAAATATTTTCAGGTACTAGAGGTACACCGGGAGATGAAACACATCCAAGATCTTAGTTGTGAAAAAGGCCAAAGTATGGCTTATTCATATATTTTGTAAAGTCTGGATAGTTATCCAGTTTACATTAAGTCTGGATAGTTTATTCAGTTTCTGTATATGTAATGAGAAAGAGTTATAATAAAACTCATTTTTGTATGATTTATGTAGACTAACAACTTTTTCCTAGGTTTCTAGTAGTTTCTATGATAAAAAGGCTCCTGGGAATGGTTGGAAATGTAGGAAACGCCTAAAATAGACTACTGCATGTTTAAGTCGTGATAGGGGGATTCCTGGTCGCGACAGAGTTCATTTCTGCAAGTTTGGGTTGTGACAAGGGTTTTCTTGGTCACAACAAAGCCTCCTAACTCTATGTCGCGACGTGGTTTTCCTTGTGTCGCGACATGGTTCTCATTTTTAAGCTATAGAAAACTTCGCAACATGGCGTTTCTTTGTTGCGACAGGTTTGGTCTTGGCTGGGTATTTCTAGGTGCGACAGAACTTTTCTTATCGCGACAGAGAATTGTCAAGACTGAAGGTTTCTAGGCCGCGACATACGTTTTTCATGCCGCGACAGGGGTTTGGTCATGACTAGGGAAGTTTATGTCGCGATAGAAAAAAAAATGATGTCACGACATAGTTCATTGTTGCTAAAGGGTTTATTGTCGAGAATAACGATTAAGGCAGAACCCATGTCGCAACAAAGTTTTTCTATGTCGCGATAGAAGGTGTTGTATGTAAGAGCTTTCTATGTCGCGACATAAGGTTCTATGTCACAATAGGGAATGGCCACAACAAGGCTCTACTATCGCGACAGAGTTTGGCCATGACAGGAGAACCTTGTCGTTACAGGGCCCTAGGTGCGTAGCGAGATACAGTTTTATGTGCGACAGAGCTTGGTCATGGGAGGAGGTTCCCATGTCGAGACCTGATATTCTAGGTCGCGGCTGAGTTTAGGTCTTGACATGGGGACCATGTCGCGACGTAACACGACGGGTGGCGACAAAGGATGCATGACATAACTTTGGGTTCGCGATGATAGCGCTCTGAAGCACGCCTACGACAAGGCACGGAGTGCGCACGACGAAGCGCGGCGCTTCGTGACCCGGGATTGTCTGGCGGGAGGTTGGTGCACGACAAGGATTCTTTGTCGCATAGACTTGTATAGTGACAAAAAAAAAAACCTGAGATTTGGGGCGTCACATGAATGGCCAAAATGTTTGAGATTCAGAAGCTATCAAAGTCCATGAATTCAAGAGGAGAAAATTGAAAAGTCTTGGCCAAAGTCAAACCAATGGCCAATCAGTAGGCATCGAGGTGGAGTTTGGGAGGACCAACTTTTCATCAAAATTCAAAAAAAGGGAGTTTCCAAAGTATGCGGGTGATGATCTTATAGAATGGATCAATCGTGATGCAATACTATGAGTTTGAAAGTCTTTGGACTCCCAAAAGGTGACCATAGAAAGTTATCATTTGGAGGGAAACACGAACCAATGGTACTAGTGGTTATGCCAAATTTATCAATGAGAGATTAGTTAGCAAGTGTTGAAGACGAATTGTGGGCTCGATTTGGTCCATCCGAAGGAGTAGATTTCAATGAAGCATTAAAAAAATTACAGCAAACCGGAACTCTTTGGGAGTATCAAGAAGAGTTTAAAAGATTGAGGAACAAGGTAAAAGGGTGGTCCAAAGAAGCGCGACAAAGCGTTCGCGGCGGATTGACGGTGTAAATAGTAGGAGTAATAGGGGTCTTACAAAGCCCGATCACTAAAAGAAATGATGGCTTGTCACACATGAAACACGATCAAGTAGGAGGATGAGAAAATGACATGATAGGTCCCCGAACATGCACTCTAATTGGAGTAACAAAGCGATCTTGGGTCAGGTGTCGAGAAATTTAAATGGGATGAAATACAAAGGCAAAGAGCTTAAAGCCTTTGCTTAAGTTGCAACAAGCAGTTCACACAAGGCCATCGTTGTTGTCAATCTTAGTTGTTACTACTTGAAAGTGACCAGAAAGTAGAATCCAAGATTGTGGAACTAGGTGAAAAGGACATCATGCATGAACATTTTCCACTTTAAGCCTTGAGGACAAGGTTACCCTTCTAAAGGGAGGTGATGATGGGAGTTAGCACGTCAGAAGTACCCTTTGGTCCTTATAAAAATTATCGGATTAGCTACGGAAATTAGGTAGAGAGTAATCCTAGCTAATTTGCGAGATCGCGAGGAATAGCAAGAGAGATTTTTATTATGGAATTAATGACAATTTTGTAATGATTTGTGGCCGGATTAGACGAAATTTCGATAGACAAAAGTCCTAGCTAATATTATGTCGTTGATTTTGGCGCGAATTGGTAGCAAATTTAGCAACAAGCTTTAGAGACGGATTTTCCTAGCTAATTAATTTAGAAAACAAATCGTCGCTAAATCATGATCTGAAATATTTTTACAATTTATATGTATAGCTAGGGAATTTTCCACCCCAGCTAAAATATAGGAAAAAAATCGGAGTCATTAATATTCTTGCTTAAATTGTTGTTTCTAAAATGTATGCATTTAGCTAAGGATTTTTCCCTAGATATTTAGTTAGGGATAGCGTCTGTCGTTAAGTCTACACCAAAATATATATATATATTTTATTTATGTATTTAGCTAGGGATTAGTCCCTAGCTAAAATAGCTAGGGCAAAATCCGTCGCTATTGATTTTATCAGTTATTCTTTTCATAAAATATATGCATTTAGCTAAGTTTTTCCCTAGCTGTTTAACTTAAAGTTGTTCCGTCGTTAAATCTATACCAAATTATTTTTGTTTTGTTTTTATATATTTGGCTGAGTTGGTCTAGCTAAAATACAAGTTAAATCCGTTGCTATTAATTTATAAATTGCTATTATGTACACAGCTGAGTTTTTTCCTAGCTATTTGGCTAGGATTATGTCAGATCGTTAAGTCTATACGAAATATTTTTGTTTGATTTATGTATTTATTCAAGGGAATTGAGGTCCACAAGCTAAAATGGCTAGGAAAAATCCGTCGCTATTGGTGCCCTTAAATTGTTATTTCATAAAATATATGCATTTAGTTAGGGTTGTTCGATCGTTAAGTCTTATCTAGGAATTATTTTTTTGTTTTTGTTTTATATATTTAGCTAGGAATATTTAGGACCAAATCCGTCGCTGGTGGCCTTAATTACTTATTATGCATGCATTTAGCTAGAGATTTTTCCCTAGCTTCATTTGCTTCAGGGATTATGTCGATAGATTAAGTCTATCTTAGGAATTATTTTTGTTTTGTTTATATATTTAGCGGACACTATCTGCTAAAATGATCAGGACAATCAATCGCTATTTATGCCCAATTGTATGCATTTAGCTAGGATTTTTCCCTAGCTATTTAGCTAGGGTTAGTGTCCGTCGTTAAGTTTATAGCTAATAATTTTTTGTTTTGTTTTATATATTTATCTAGGGATTGGTCCCTAGCTAAAATAGCTAGGGAAAATATCCGTCGCTATTGGTGCCCTTAAATTTGTATTTCTCAAAATGTATGCATTTAGCTAGGGATTTGTCCCTAGTTAAATAGCTAGGGATTTAATCAGTGTTGTGCTTCACATAAAATTCTTCTCATTTTAAAGGGAGTGTGTATTTGGCTAGGGATCGTCCTAGCTATTTGAACATCAGGGATACTTAGTTGTTAGAACTTTTTCAAAAATACTTATGTTTTACTCTTTGTATTTAGCTAGGGATTTTCCTTGTACTAAATAGCTAGGAATAATCAAGCACTATAATTTACTCTCAAATTATTTTTTTTTAAATTCTTGAGATTTATGAGGATAATTCCTAGCTATTTATGCAGGGATGGTATTTGTCGTTAAGTATACTGTAATTTTTTTTGGCTCTATATGTCTAGCAAGGGTTATCCCTAGCAATTTAGCTAGGGATTGTGTCCGTCGTTAGGTTCTTAAACAGAAATGACATCGTTTCCTTCTCTGTTATACTTAGAAAGCTTACAGTTAATCTTCTCTTCTCTCACCCTGTCTCACCAACAAAGAAACATTCCATTCTCTTACGTCTCGACCTAATTAGGTTTTGTTCCGCCTCTCAGATTCATCTCGCACTGGTTTCCAATTACACACATCGTTAGTCTCTCGAACTGGCCTTGAAATCGCAAAGTCATTTCGAAGCACCAAACCAAACAAACAACATCTCTCTCTTTCTCTCTCTCTCTCTCTCTCTCTCTCTCTCTCTCGGTTCTTACTTTACCACTACCAGAACCCTCCATTTCTAACTCTTCTTATTACCAGGTAAGATTCTCACTGCTTTTCTTCTTCAAAATACTACTTACATATCTCTCTCTCTCTCAATTTGATTTCAGCGGAGTTTGGTTTATAAAGATTATTGGGTTTTTTTCTTTTTCATTTCCTGATTTTTCTTAACTCTTTCCTTATGTTTTTCGCATCAGCTTATATGATTTTGACTCTCCGCCATGGTGAATCAACACAATCGAGAGACATTGCCAAATTACTTACTTTGAGCTTATTGTTTCCTTTTCCATTTGAAAACTATAATTTACGATTTGGACAGTGTACTCTCTCTCTCTCTCTCTCTCTCTCTCTCTGCGTGTTCCTTTGCTTATTTTCATTTTAATTTCATGAGAAAATGGTAATGAGTTTTGCAATTTTAAATAGAGCGAGTGAGCTAAATGGTGCACTTTTATTTAAAGCTAACTTTTATTTTGAAAACAATTTTTTTATTCAATAATGGTGGTTCAATCTAGCATCGATTAATTTGGAAATCATTAACTTTAATATTGAGTTGAACTTTTGCGGGGAATCCGATAGGGTGTGGAGATTTGTTCCTTACAAGTGAAGTCAACATCTAGCCAATAGATTTGTTGTAGGTCGTTTCGTATGTGACCATTCACTTGTGAATCGAGAGAGGAGTTCGCAGCGGGAGGCGGGGTCATTTTAAAGTTTCTACTCATTTGTTTTTCTTTTTTTTGGCATTTTAACTATGTGATTTTTTCCTTTTTCGTTTCATGTAGCATTCTCTTGTCGCTAGTTGTTTCATATTTATTTTTGGTGATTTTAACCATTTGCTGTACTTCTTTTTGGAAACTTGTATTCTCGATTAATGTATTAGCATTTCTTTTCTCTCAATTGTCTTTTTCACGAGTGCTTGTGATATTTGGTGTTCTTTTCTTTTGAAATAGTTTCTTTTGCCCTTCTATTGATTTTTGACGGAGTTCTTTAGTTCATATGATGAATTGTGTCCTTAGAAAATTTCACTTTCGCACAGTGCGTTTATTTATGCATATCTACGCTTTCTTCGCTCTGAGAAAAAGGTGATTGTTGACATATATTATCTTGACTTATAATATATATTAATATTACCCATTTAAATGAATAGTATGACATATTCAAATTATTGTAGACCAATAATACATATATAAAATATTTCATCACTTATATAATAGAACATTGATAGACAATTTATAAGTCAATAAATAGTCAATATTTATTTAATAATTTTAATTAAGCTCATCATAATTTTTAATCAAATTGATTCAATAATTTTATTTTTTAATTAGTGATTCAATCTTTTTTTATATATCAATAATAAAAGAAATTTATTTTGATAAACTATATTTTAATTCACTAATTAATCCATACCAAAGAGTAAAAAATTAATTTTTTTGAAAGAAGAGCAAAATTATTTTATTAAGTTGATTTTATTTATATCTAACTAGCAAAAATAATTTAATAAAATTTTAAAAACTAATTTACTATATTTTAAAAAATTATTTCATTAAACTACTATAAAATATTAATTCAATGTTGTAAGACCGAGAAAATTCAGTTTTATGAAAAGAGGCGAAATCGTAATTTTGGTAAAGAATTCGAAATTTTAGATCTCGGATGACAAAGCGGTTTCCTTTATTTGAATCGATCACCATGAAATCTAGCAATGGCGTGAATTTGATCGAGATTACGGGACGGAGTCGAAATTCTGGCGTTTTATTTGAGTATCGGGTCTTGAGTAAACGACGTGTGATGTGACCAGTCCTTTTATAACATGTCTTCTTGTAGCAACGTGTTGCGTAGGTAGGGATGGAAATGGTCGGCTTGGATAAGTACGTATGTCGAAAATCTAGAAGAAGGGATACATTGGGAATTAAATGGAAGTTTAATGAGGAAAAGACAAAACTTGGAATAGTATTGTCTTCTCCATTTTGAAATAGTGGTGTCCATTAAATGTAATATCGTTGCAAGTAGAAACAAATGGATAAACAAAAGCTATGTTAGGGTTTTAAGCGGCCAAAACTCAAATCTCACCCATACATCCCATATCCCCAATGGCCAGTGCCGGAATCCACCTACCACCAGCAGTGGCCGCCGGCTCCTGGCTCCTCACCTGCCACCCCCTCTTGCCATCTCTGCCCTCCTCCCCATTCTCGTCGAAAACCTAACTGCCCCCAACTCAGACAGGGTCCCTTATCTCTCTCTTTCTCTTTCTCTTTCTGGTGTCCCCCTACTCTCTGTCTTTGATTTGAGGAATCTTTGCATTTGTTTTCAGGTACGTATGGTGCTTCATCTGGTCTGCCTGAGGACGTGAAGAGGAACCAGAATCTTCTTCGGTGGTTACCGGGATACGAGGCTTCGCAGGTGAATTTCAAGGGGGAGCATCCCATGGGTTTTGCGCTTTTCTCCACTCCTCAATTCGCGGTCGCTGCCAAAGATGCCCTTCAGGTCGATCTCTCTTTATCATTTTTTGATAGATTTTGTTTATTGAATCTGATTGACCGTGGCCTCTTTTGTTTTTATTTCACAAATATTTTCACTTGATTGGATTTAGTGCTCTTCAAGTATGAAAACTGCTCACAACGCATGCCCGACGAAACCAACCTTGAATTAAAGATTGTCTTTTGGTGGTGTTGTTCTTGCTTCTAAGAGAAAGTTTGCTATAGTTTCTGCTTTCATAATTAGGAAAATTAATTCGGAATTGATTAGTCTTGGAAGAGGAAATTAAAATGATTTTTTCGAAGGTAATTTCTTTGCTCCCTTTTTTGGGAAGTGAAAATTGTCCTGATTTGATTGCATTTGTGCCATTAGAGTATGAAATTGCTTATTAAAACATGATGTCTGTTAGTTAGTCCAATTCTTAGACTTTTGGTTTTGAAGAGAAGCTTTCATTTTTTTTATTTCACTTCAGTAACAGTTCATCCAAATGATTCTTTTACAATGTTCTTTTCAAAGATGAAAGAAAACTAGGAAATATGGTGATAATTTCATCATAGGAAATGGTTTTGCTTTTGCTGCATTATTTCATACTTTTCCTTGTTCTGGTTGGGGAGTGTGTTGTGGCTTTGAAAGTGAATTTTGATTTGATTGGATTTGGTTTTCTAAATCATGAGAATTTCTTTTTGTATGCTTCCAAGATCCTCTAATTAGACCATTTTTTTGAATTGGTGAATATGGGCGAAATTCCAATTTTTTGGAAGAAGAGACCAACGGTCATTTCGGTAAAAATCAAATTTTTAGATGCTCGGATGATGAAGCAGACATCTTAGATCGTCTTGCAATCTATTCTGCGTCGGGTGGCCAATTAGGGGCGGTGTTGAATTTGTACGTTTTTCGAGCGAGGCGCGAGATGCGTAAAATGACATGTGATGTGTGAAAGTCACCTATAACATGTACTCATTTGACACATGTTGCGTAATTAGAGATGATGGAAATGGATGGCCGAGATAGCGCAAAGTGTCAAAAATCCAAGACTTGAGGACATGTATGATATTAATTGAAAGTTTAATGAGGAAAAGGACAAAAGAGCCAATAGTGTCTTCTTCTTCAAATTGGAGAAAATTGGCGAAAGCGTGCGGGGCTTCTGGTGCGACTTTGTGATTTTTTTAGAGGAGAGGCACTTCTCTCTAGGATTCGAGCCGTCGGACCGTCGGTTTAGACGGAGCAAGAAGCAAAAGGCTGGCTACCTGCGGGACGAGGAGGCTACACATGGGCCTTGGGTTTTGTAGATTCAAATGACTCAAAAGAAGGTAGGGATCTTTTCCTACTTGTGTTATTCCTTTGTTTAGAACACGCAAATGGTTAGAAGACGTTTGAAAGAGCACATTTAACCGTAAAGCAGGAGATATAAAATTAACGAGCCAGATGGAGAAAATTCCTATTACAATGTGACCAGACGCAGTAACCCAGGGTTACTTGGATTTCACACATGAATAGTGACGTAATGGTACGTGTGAAAATGTGTTTGGTTGGTGATTCAAAGGTAGATTGCGTTTTTGTTAATTAGCCCATTGACAGGCTAATTTTGATGTAATTGATTGTGAGGTCGCCGCGTGTTTGTGTGATTAATTATATTAATATGCGTATGAATATATTGGCGTGAATGTATTGGAATTGGCGTAAATGCGTTACGTATCTTATTTGAGGCGTATAAAATAATAAGTGAGTGCGTGAGGTGGTTTGAAGGAATTGTTCGGAGGGTTGGCCAAATAATAATTATCGGGTGTGTCCATTACTGCTTGTCGGAGGGTTGCCATATAAAATATAATCGTCGGTCGACTGATTGATACACATCGGGGTTATTATATAAAATATCGATCGTCGAATCGACGATTAATATCGTCGAAGGGTTGTCTAAAATAGATTATCGGTCGGTCCACTATTTATATCGGAGGGTTGTTCGCGGTTAAAAGCAATCGCTTTGTTTGGAAACTACCATCGTAGGCTTGTGATGTGGGGAGTCGGTGAGGACTCGGGACCGGGATCGGTCATAGACATTCGAGTAGGTTCGTAATTCTTTGAATGTGTTTGTTTCTCTTAAATCATGCGCTTAGGTGGGGATTAACGTAGTAGGGGTATACCTCTTGAACTCTTTCGTACTGTCAGGGAATATTATTTCGGTCACAGGGAGACGGCCGGAAGGTGGCCTCATTAGAGGCGCACTGAGAAAGAAAGTCGGGTTATTGGCTTTAGTAGTTATTTTCAATATAACATGTATTAGAATGTGCAAATTTTTAATATATGTTTAATTTAGAGTAATTTATTAACTCTTGGACCATGTGAGATATATTTGTTGGACATATATTTTGTGAGTATTGATGCAGGGGCCCAAGTGACCATTATTTTACTCGCATTTGGACTCTGTGTGGTCGTTGTTGATTATTGGGACAGGTTTTGTATTTGGGTAGAGCTCCAGTATAAGGGACTACCGCTCGAATTTAGTAGTGGTGTCGGGTTCAAACGTTCGCTAATGTCCATGAGGTTGTGGGTTGTCACTTGGACTGGGTTTTAGGCATCCAGCAATGCGCTTCACTTTTGTTTCTAATATCAGAACATACTATTAAATTGCTTAATTACTTAAGATGTAGGAAGCAAGAAGAATACTTTTAAATTTCTTTATTACTTAAAATGTGGAATTTGGATATGCTTTTTTATGGAGTTATTAATTTTTGTTATGGTGTCCAGGAAATGGTTTTTGATGCAGAATCAAAGTCAGTGTTGCACACTGAAATGGCCAAGAAAAACCTTTTTGTTAAAAGAGGTAAGTTTTCCTTTATTTGATTGATGCTTTTTCTTTTCTTTGTTTCATGACAAGTGGAAGTATATTATATTCCTCTGTTTAGCTGAATTCTGTTAAATTTGTCATGGACGTGGTTGCATCTTTTGTTGTCATGTTTTTTGGTTTCTGTATGCTTTTAGGATGCCCTTAGGTTGTATTTCCTTTTCTTTTTAATATATTGTGCTTTTTACCTATAAAAAAAAGGTATTGTATACTTGTTTTCTATAAGTCTCTATTTGGAAGCTCTTTTCAATGATTTTTTCCCCTTACTTATGAAGAAAAATCATCTCTTGAAATATCAAGTGAATAACAAGAATGAGGAAAAAAAATTATGAAGTGTGGTTTAAGCTTAGAAAGCAGACCTGGTTTTTACCTAGTCTATTTTATGGGATGAAAGGTGCTTTGTTGGGGGCTCCCTATGGTGAGGAGCAAAGTAATGGGAAGATTCTTAGCTTCGGGTGAAAAGGAGGCAATAATGATGATCATAAAAACAGTAATTTTCATAGCAATAGTAATAATAATAATTTTTGTTTGATAGCATCACTATTGACTAACAAAGTAAGTAAGAATTAAAGCACAACCTTTGAACTAGGAGAATTGTAAAAACAAAGACAAAAGAACAAATTAGTGAGAATACGTAATAATAATTTGAATCTTAATTATAACAATTTTAATAATAATAATTTTCATTTGTTAACATCATTACTGACTGGCGCAATGAGTAAGAATGGAAGTTTGCGATGCAATTTCTTTGATTTGAGTTCTTTGCTATACTTAAAACTTAAAGCATAATCTTTGAACTACAGCTACTAAGTAGCCCCCTTCAAACATGATCAGGAAGTTTGAAGAAAATTTGACAACAAAGCTATATATTCTTTGTGCTTGAGAACATGTGTATATAAATGCTGTTTTTCTTATGGTCAAATTTATTTGTGTATCATGCATGTCATTTCCGGGATGCTCCTTGTTAAAATATGGTTAAGTTAAACTATTATGTTAACCATACATAAGCTTCCTTTGCTTACATGCATTGGTTCAAAAGATTATATCTGCGATCATTGATTCTCCATAACATTATTTTTTTGATGGGTAAGATATATATATATATATATTGCAAGAAAGCCAAAAAGCTGACCCGGCCGTACACAAGGGTATACAAAGGGACGAACATGCAAAGAGAATAGAAACAAAAATTAACTTACCTCCCCTTCCCAAAGCCGGGATTAGAGAATACATAAAAAGATTCTTACAATGGAAGTTGATTCTCCATAACATTGTGGAATGGCTGTTAGGCATTTGCTAGTTTGTTCTCTCTTGTGTTGAAGTATGCTAATCTTAGTTGATTTGTAGGAATAGTAGCATATTCAAGTGCATATGATGAAAGCAAGCGCTTGAGAACTGGTGGTGACTACACACATACAGGTTATTCAAGTCCATCTCCTTTTCATCCTCCTCCAGCACCTGTGTCAAGCCTCGGTTCCAGTCCAGGCCAGGCAGCGGATCGAACACAGTTTAAATGTAGTATAAGCGAGGCTTCTTTACACCTTTATCAGACGATGGTATGTCAAGTTACTCGCTGTATCAACATATCATATACAAAGTCAAAATAAACTACTGCAGATTGTAGTGTTTATAATTAATCACATATCACGATTGCCAAATCCATTTACATATAAAAAAAAACTATACATTTACTTTTCTTGTCAGGCCTTGAGAACCTCGTTTGATGAACCTTTACGTGTCTTTGGCCGAGCGAGAATCACGGAAGATCCACATCTTCTTCTTAAGTACTCTGCGGATTGGCTTCGTCTTTAAGATTTACGCTTAATTAAAGGCATCGAGTAATATGCATATACACGATTATAATAAGCGTATAAAATAACGGATATCGGGAATTGTGTGCGTCATACAGGACCATAATTACTTATGCTTGGTTCACCCATATAGGCTCATACTTGTACTTATAGCGACTTTATGCTTGTTCGGATCTCTACGGCTGGGAGTTCTGAGCTTATTCTTATTCAAGAAAGTACGTGGGTATTCACGGTCGAGAGCGTTCGCATATGTGCATTAACCGTTTAGGTTGTTATCATATAGCGTAGAATACTAGACTAGTACTAGTAAATGAGTAAGACACAACAGTGAAAGTATCGATGATGCATGCGATCTTGAAGTCTTAGTAGCGCGGGAGTCTTGGAAACAGCGACGGAGAGTCAGTCGCACTAATCGAGGAGAATCTTAGAAGTACTAAGCAGTCTTAGAAATTGCTGGTCGGAGAGTACCAGTACTAATGTCTTAGAAGGGCGATTGGGAGGAGTCTTGAAGATGTGCTTTTTCATGGAGGAATCTTGAAGTACTATCGATTTTATACATGTAACGAAGTCAAAATAATTTAATGCTGGTGCGGCGTTCCCCAATGTCCCAAATGTTTTTTGAAACTTTTAATGTCTACCATTGCTGAAGTTACCTTCTGAATACTTTGTGGGTGTGAAGGATCTGAATACGTTTGTCCTTGTGCCTTATCTTAACCCCTATTAATCATTTATTAGGATTCCTAATATGGTATCAATTGTAAACATTATCAAATGACCAAAACGGGGTTGGCAGAACTAGTATTTGATAGCAGTTATCACTCTTAAATCTGATGTACTTTGGGTGATGAGTCACGATTTTACTGCTGAACAGTGTTTTATCAGAGGAATTACGATAGGTCTCGTTACATTAAATAGAACTATATTTTTAAATTAAGAAGCTTCTTATGATTATCTTGTAATTCGTCTTATCAAAAACTATTGTGGATATCAAACAACTCCACAAACCTTTTTAATTATTGAATCCAGGTTCATTTTAAGTTCACTATTTTGATATGTACTTTGTGAAGGATTATATCAATTGATGTGTTGAGATTTTTAGTACAAACTTTGTTGATTAGAGTTTGGAGTGTGTTCTTGGCACAGGTACTAGAGGGACCAAATTAATGTCAAAGAATACTAGACCAGATGGTTTTGGCACAAGTGTCAATGCTGAATCCATGGAACTCCATATAAACTTCAAAATCCATGTACAAACTTTGCTCATCTTTGTTCATATTCTTCTTTTATATTTATATTTATTGGTTTTTCTATCTTGTTTGGGACAAAATGAGTTATTTTTGGTCTCTCTCTCTTCTTGAGTTTCTCATATTGCCTTTTATATCCATCTTTTACCAGACTTCTTACAAAGTTATGTTATTTCCACTTTGACCTCCAATTTTATCAATTCATGTCTTTGATGCCCCTTTTTGGACAAATTACAATTTTGTCCTTAAGTCTTATACAATTTTCGGGTTTCTAAATTTCCATTTTTTACATTTAATTTACGAAAAATTAAATTTATGCCTACAAAATACCCTAAACATGTTGAAAACAACTGGGAATATTTCGGGATGTTACAACCTGTTTGGGGACCAATTGGGTTGTTGATTGAGCTTTGTTTCTCTTTGTTTATGTACATGCGAGACAAAGAGTAGTACCATTGTGAAACAGGGAAAAGCGTATTTTTCTTTTACGAAAATGGCGAATCGGTAATTCTTCTTAGAACTGATGCAGGACAAAACCTAAATCTTTTCTGCAGGCCATCGGATAGCGAAGCGGATCCGCCAGTTAGAATCGTCTCGTGAAATCTAGTTGAAACAAAGCAGTAGCGGTCGAATTAGAGGCGTTATCGGTTTTGCACGTGTTCGAGCGGAATGGAGCCCGACCATGGGGTGCCATGTGGCACTTGCATGGAGACACTTGGCACATGGGTAGGCGAGTGTCATGCCCTTAGTTGCATGAGTTGGGTGGGAGCCAAATGTCAAGCCACCCTGCGTGCATGAGCATGAAAGTGGTTGAAGTTGTGGCATGGAGAACACTTGGTCTTGAGTTGACCAAGTGTCAAACAAATGGATGTTAAGGTGGGCTCCCTAGGTGAAACCAACTTGGTAGTTTGAGGAGAGATGGAAACAATTCGTAGAGAAGAGGAGAAGAGAAAGAGAGAAAGAAAGAAAGAAAGAAAGAAAGGAAGAAAAGAAAACAAGAAGAAAGAAAAGAAAGGAGAAAGGGAGGAGAAGGCTTTTCCTCATTAATTTTGATTTGGGTGGATCGAGCGATCCTACACACTTCAAGAGGTGAGGATTTTTTCCTCTTTGGTTATTTCCACTTGTTTGGGACCATGGAAATGGCATTTGGTTGAAGTTTGCTATGTGATTGTTAGGAAGGGCCAACATACGAGAATTTTTAAGGCTTCATGCGAGAATGTTTTGGGTGTTTAGATCAAAGAAAGCTTCAGTTTTGTGTATCCTTTCATGCATGACCAACATGCGGGAATGTTCTAGAGTTTTAGATGAAAGAAACTCAATTTAAGTGTAGTATGCATGAAAAACATGCGAGGAATTTTTACAGGCTTCCATGCGAGAATGTTTGGGTGTTTTAGATCGAAAACTTCGGTTTGTGTGCCATGCATGATAACATGTAGAATGTTCCTAGGTTTTTAAGTGAAGAAAACTCAATTTGGTGTATGCGCATGAAAAACATCACGAGAATTTTAAGGCTACATGGAATGTTTGGAGTGTTTAGATCAAAGAAAACTCGGTTGTGTATCCTTTCATGCATGACCAACATGCGAGATGTTCTAGAGTTTTAAATGAAAGAAAACTCAATTTGGTGTAGTATTGTATGCATGAAAAACATCACGAATTTTAAGACTTCCATGCGAGAGAATGTTTGGAGTGTTTAGATAAAAGAAAACTGAGTTTTGTGTATCCTTTCATGCATGACCATGCAGAATGTTCTAGGTTTTAGGCCAGAGAAACTCAATTTGGTGTAGTATTGTATGCATGAAAACATGCGAGAATTTTAAGGCTTCCATGCGAGAATGTTTTGGGTGTTTAGATCAAAAAACTCAGTTTTGTGTATCCTTTCATGCATGACCAACATGCGAATGTTCTAGGTTTTTAAATTTGAAGAAAACTCAATTTGGTGTATTATTGTGCATGAAAACGTACGAATTTTCGGCTTCCATGCATGGTAAGATGCAAGGAATGTTTTGGAGTTATTAGATCAAGAAAACTCAATTTGATGTATCCTTGTATGCATGACCTTGTCTGCCCGGGAATGTTCTAGATTTTATCTTGAAGAAAACTCGATTTTGGCTGTATTGTGTATGCATGAAAACATGATGAATTTATGGGCTTTCATACATGACTAACATACGAGAATGTTTTAGGTTTTAGATCAAAGGCTTCGATTTGAATTGTATCCTTGTATGCATGACTAACATGCAAGAATGTTCTAGTTTTTTATCTTGAAACTCAGGTTTGGTGTATTATTGTATGCATAAAAAAAAGCGTACGAGGAATTTTATGGGCTTTAAATGCGAGTTAACATCGGAATTTTCTGGAATGATGGTGATGAATAACATGCGAATTGTGAATATTAACATGCGGGATTTTGGAACTAATATGGTTGCATGTTTTGGATGTCTTTATTTTAAGGTTTTAAGACTAAAAATCAAAGTTGACTTGTTGTGCCGAATGCGAATTTTACGGAACTAACTGGTTGTGCATGTTATTGTATGTTGTTTTTACGAGTTTTAAGGCGAAAATCAAAGTTGGCTTATTATTACTTGAATGAATGCCATACGAATTTTAGAATAATCTGGTTAGTGCATGCTTATGTGATGTATTGGTTGAATATGTGGAATATTAACATATTTGCGTGTATGTTAAATATATGAAATGTTGTGTGCATTAGACATGAGTATTCTGCTTACCCACATAGTGTGCGGTGTAGAATGTCCATGTAGAGGTTTTCATACATTGGTCATGGGTTTTGAGTGCGAGTGCTTTAAATTGCATTGCATTGGTGTGCGGTAACACCACATTACATGAGGAGTGTATTACATGAGATGCCCAGTTGTACTTGCATTTGGTGTTGAATCATGTGGGCTTGGGAATGGGGCAGAGATCAAATTGAGTTCCATAGTGTTAAATGAAAATGGAAAATGAAATGTGTCGGCGTGTAAGTAGGGGATAGATACCCCTCTCGGGTGAAAAACACGGCTTACAGTTAGGCAGCGTATCCGCGGTGAAAGCAGAAAAATGTCGGGTGTAAGGGCCGCGGTGAGACAGAAAAGTTACACACGTTGCGAAAAAGGCGCTAAAGCGATTAAATAAATATCACATAGACTACGAGTTGTGAGATGGAAGTGAATTATTTCGATCGCGATTTCCCATTGGCACTTCTGCGCGTTAGGTGGTGGGTCGGAGGTTGACGTACTTGGAGCCGTATGGTATGCGTCACAAATACGTGCGTGTAGTTTCCCGTGATAGGATAAACGTGTATGCCTGATTGGTTGTTGGTTTAGTGTGAAATGATCATTTGCATGTGCTTTAGGTAGGAAATAGCCCTTATAGGATTTATCTACGTGGGCGTTAGCTCACCCAGTCAGTGGGACACTTTCGGTGCAGGCAGTGCAGGCGGGACGGCTCACTTAGGCGGGATTATGAAGCGGGCGGGCCCAATGGCCTTGATTCTTTGTTTTGTGTATATTAGACGACACAGTTTTAATATATGTTTTGTATTAGGAGTGATGTAATAAACTCTCTTGGGTCTATAGAAATGTATAGTGCTTGTAAGCAGAAGTATGGGCGAGTATGATGATGGGCCCTATTGGGCCCATTTACTCATGTATGGGTCGTGATATGGGGCCGCGCGGGTGCCTTGAGTTGACGGTGGTCGTGGGATGGGTTTAGTTGTCCTGGGCAGTATCAGGCTTAGGTATCCCGAATGCACAGGGCTTGGTGGGGCATGGGTTTAGGACATCTTTACATTGTGCTAGGAGCATCACGGCTGGTATGAAAGCGGCGTTGGAGCTTGAGTTAGAGTTACCTAGTGCTAGAAATTGATATCAGGTAGTTTAATTATCGAGGTCACAGAGTAAGGTGGCTACTGGGTACGACGAGGATTAGATCCACTGACATGCATTGTGTGTTTTCTAGTTTATCTTTGATTGTATGTGCATGATTGTGTGTCTGCAATTCACGTGAATTATATACGTGGTAGGATGTATATGAGAAATACGAACAGGGTTGAAAGCGTAACCTTAGAAGTTAGGAAACAAGCGGATGGTTTGGGATATTAAGTGATATATTATTGGTCGGCATGTGTGCTACTTGATTGGACACGAAAATGATTCTAATCTTCTTTGTTTAGTATTTGTAGAATGGCAGTAGAGGAACTGGCGTGAGAAGGTACGTCCACGGGGTGATGGTCGACCATACTGTTTTTTTATCAGCGAGGGCCTTCATAGAGGCCATGGGTGCGATAGCCACGGCTTCCGCGGTGATGCGTAGAGGTCGAGGAGGTTCAGTGGCCTCCGGAGGTTGAGCACACCATCCTCAGGCGTTCACGGGAGGAGGGGACCGATAATGTGAGACCATTGGATTCGTCAGTTGAGAGGATTCTTGGGGGCCTATGGGATCACCTCGGATACTACTCGGATTCTGGCCTTCATTCAAACGAGGTGAGTCCGATTTGGTGGGATGGGTCACGACTTCCGGGGACTTGGAACTATGACATGGGATGATTTTCGCGGACTATTCCTTGGGAAGTACTTTGGAGGCTTACGCTGGGCATGCGAAGGCAGAAGTTATGGTGAGACGGGCGATGATTTGTGCCCGAGTGCGTAGCGATTCACGGAGTTAGCGCGTTTGGGGATGATTTTGTGACGGCGAGTCGGGAAAAGTTCGAAGATGGGTTGAAGTTGTCCATCGGGAGTAAGATTGTAGGGCGTAACCTACAGATATGGATTTGCGATAGTTAAATCTGACACCAAATTATTGAGCGAGAGGTAGATGGCCTTTCGTAGCATTGAGATCTCAGTGCTAGTAATAAGAAGAGGGACGAAGCTTCTTTTGGGCTCGGGAAGCGGAGGACCACGTTCCACGAGGGTTTCGGGGCGGGGCGTGACGACGGGGCAGGCCGGTCGGGTTACGGTCGGTGGGAGAGATGACATGTTTCCAGCGCCATCAGTAGGGACATGAAGCGGGACATCCTCGAATCTGAGGGTTTGAGGATCGGGGGACACCCGCAGTCCGATCATCGGTGGGACATGAAGCGGACAGATATGTTCCTCCTTACGGCCGCGGACGGGGAGCAGAATTATGTCGATCTCGAGTGCGGCGCGACGTAGTGTTTCCGCAAAGCAGGCGAGGCGGAGTAGCGTTCGGTCGAGGCGAGTGTCTGGCCGAGACGAGAACTGGTGTGTCTTGCCATTACCGATGGTAGAAGCGGCCAGTCGGTCGGTGATTAGGGGAGCGTTCCTCTTTCTTTCGCTTGTGGGCAAGGGTGTTATTTGACTCAGGTGCATCGCATTCCTTTATTCTTTTGCATCTTGTGTGAGAGTATTGGGCTTAGAGGTTGAGACCTTAGACGAGCCATTGCATGTGAGTTCTCCCCTAGGGACTAAGGAGAGAATTGATCGGATATGTCGAGGATGTGAGTTAGAGATCTTTGGGATTCTACTCACGGTGGACACCAGTCGTAGACGTGTCGGGTTCGAGGTCATCCTCGAGATGGGCCCGGTTGACGGCATCGGGTTGTCATAGATTGTGATAAGTATGAGAGTTAGCCTACACACGGAGCGGTACTTGTGTTGTGTTTCGAGAGGTGGTCACGATGTTTCACATCACGTAATACGATTCGATCGCGCGGGCGGGTTGTGAGGTTAGGTGTGAGCGCTACGCGGAGAAGCCCCAGGTGAGACGGGATGTGAGTCTACCTGGGTGGTTTTGCGATGAGGATGTTTTAGGACGAGCTGCGGGGACCTCCAGGAGATGTAGACTTCGCGTGAGGATTGCATCCGGGGCGTCGCCTATTTCTATGACTCATGGGATGGCGGCAGGATTGAGTTGCGAGCTCGAGTCCCAGTCAGAGTTAAGGCAAGGGTTTCATTAGACCCAGTACTTCACTGTGAGTGCTCACACAGGTTATTACGAAAAAGAAGGATAAGACCCTTCGACTATGCATCGTTACAGACGGTTGAAACGGGGGTTACAATCGAGAATCGTGTGTTCTGGGATTGATGACTTATTTGTCGGTGAGGCGCGAGAGTGCTAGAGACCAGGCGCCATGCTTGGTTACCATCCAGGTTGAGAGTTAGGGAAGCGAGACATCGCAAAACGGCGTTCGGGACGCGGTATGGAGCACTGAGTTCGGTGATGCCCTTTGGATTGCGAATGCCGAGCGCATTCATGGGCCTCATGAATAGGGTGTTCCAACCATTTAGATCCAATTTGTGGTGGTCTTTGTTGATGACATGCGATCTACTCCCGATCGGAGGTGGAGCATAGGGGATCACTTGAGAATCGTCTTCTGACTTTTGAGGGATCATCAGTTGTATGTCAAGTTCAGTAAGTGTGAGTTTTGGCTGGCTGAGGTGGGTTTCTTGGGACACGTGGGTGGCGGCCCGGGCGTGTCGGTGGACGGCGGGAAGGTTGAAATTTGTGATGGTTAGGAGAGGCCGTCGATCTTCGAATCGTAGTTTCTTGGGATTGGCAGGTATTACGGAAGGTTTATAGAGGATTTCTCCGTATGGCCTTTATGTGAGGATGGCCGGAAGGATGTCCAGTTTGTATGGGATGACGCTCATGTGACGGCGTTCCGGGAATTGAAGATGGGCTGCTTAATTTCCTGATACAATAGTGGGAAAGGAGACGGGGAGTCTGTGATGTCTTGTGATGTGAAGAGAGCGAACTAGGGTGTGTTCGGTGCGGTCCAGGGAAGGTTGGCGGCATGGTTCTCGGGTTGAAGAATCGCGAGCGAAATTCTGCGACATGGAGTTGGGCTGCCAGTAGTCTTCGCCTGAAGATTTGAGAGTCTCGCATGGTGAAGCGAGTTCGAGGTGTTTTGGGGACCACAAAAAGTAAATACATCTTCCTGTGGCGAGACCTCGACATGAGGCGGTGTGGTGGATTGGAGTTTTGGAAGAGATTCTGCGACTTCACTTTGCGTACCATCCGGTAAAGGCAAATGTGGTGGGTTTGATCGCGACAAGCGAAAGTCACGAGGAATACTTTGCTAGTATAACTAAAAGTGGCGGATGCTCGATATAGTGGGCGGTTGATTGCGGTCTGATGAAGCGGGCTCAGGTACCTTAGAAGTATAATTAGCCTCTGCCGTCTCTACTAAAGCCCAGTGATAGAGTCGGTGAGGCCTTGAACTAGTATCCATCGAGGTCGAGTACGGTTAGGTACGACGGACGAAAATTTGGGCCATCCGCAGGATGGTAGTACGTAGTATAGGGAGCCAGTTTGTGGTCCCCCGGTCGTAGTTGAGGAGGAGATCCTCGGGAGTTCCATTTCTCCCAGATTCGATGTGCATCGGGTGGCACAAGATGTATCATGACCTTCGTCGCCCGGTGTGTGGAGCGGGATGAAGGCGTATCGAGTTTTGTCAGACGGTGTCTTCCGTCTTGAAGCGGGTCAAGAATTTGACACTAGAGGCCCGGCGGGGCTACTCGACCATTGGAATGACGGGTGAGTGGGGGCATCGATGGACCGTGACTCGCCTTACGGACATCGTGGAGCATGATGCGATATTGGAAGCATGATGCGATAGGTTATAGTGGGCCAGGCTCACCCAAGTCGGCACATTTCCCAGCCGTCTGAATGGCCTTAGCCTTTGGAGGAATTATACGGGTTGTTTGGGAGATAGATACGATTGCATAGGTTCCAGGTCTCATAGTATCGGATCGGGATCCTCGGTTTATGGCTCAGTTATGGAAGAGTTTCCAGAAGGCCATGGGAGACCTGACTTTCGTGAGTGCAGCTTTTCGTCACCGGGCAGATAATTCGATGGACGGACTATTCAAATTTTGGAGGACATGCTGCGGGCATCGTCTTGGATCTGAGGTAGGCTGGGAGGGCACTTGCCCTTGGTAGGGTTCGCCCTCGATAACGGTTATCGGCGAGGTATTCGGATGGCATACTATGAGACTCACGGGAGGCGCGTATGATCCTTAGATATGTTGGACGAGTGGGAGAGAGCTCAGTCTATTTGTCCCGTGATTTGATTAGAGCCTTTCGGGAGAAGGTGGGTATGATGCAGACGTCTCCCTTGCGCTTTCAGGCCCAGACAAAGAGTTATCTTGATATCGACGACCTGCAGAGTTCGAGGTGGGTGATCGTCTTCTTGGAAGGTGATGCTGGGGAGTGATCGGTCGGAGCGGGGAAAGTTTGTCGGCAGGGTACGTGGACCCTTCGAGGTGCTCGAGAGGGTGGGCGCGGTTGCATATCGGTTAGGCGTTGCCAGGCTTTGTCAACGATTCATGAAGTGTTCAGCGTCTACATCTTCAGAAGTCTGTTTCTAGATCCATTCATATAGTGGATTGGGAGAGCTTTGTTGATCTTGATGGGACCTTCGAGGAGGGGCCAGGTCACGTGCTCGCGGATCGCCAGAAGCGGGTTTTGCGTGGCTAAGGCTAGTAGGGCTTGTGAGTGTATCAAAGCTATAGAAGGAGTCGAGGAGAGCGACATGGGAGCGCGAAAGGATCACCATCTGCGCCAACTATCCCTTCTTGTTTGAAGGGAAGGTGCGTTTCTAGTCATTAATGTTTTAAATGACTGTTGCATATGCATGTGGTTGATTGTTGGTATGTATGCGGGAATTTCGGGACGAAATTCTTTTAAGGGGGGAAGAATGTGAAACCCGGGAAAAAAGTATTTTTCTTTTACGAAAATGGCTGAATCAGTGGTGCCAACGCTAGGAGCAGTCTGGACAAACCACTAAATCTTCTACAGGCGCCGGATGTGGCTTGGATCGCAGTTAAGATAAGTATAATCTAGTTAGACGAAGCAGGCTGCGTCGAATTCAGGGAGGCTGTGGTTTGCGATATTCGAGACGGAATGGGCCAACCATGGGGTGCCATGGCACTGCATGGGAGACATAGCCACGTGGGTGGGCGAGTGTCATGCCCATAGGATTGCATGAGTTGGGTGGGAGCCGTCTTCGAAGCCACCCTCATGCATGAGTATGAAGTGGTTGGGGTGGCGTGGAAACTGAGCAGTGCTTGGGTTGACCAGGATGTCAAACAAATGGATGTTAGGTGAGCTCCCTAAGGTGAAAACCAACTTGGTAGTTTGAGGAGAGATGGCGAGCAATTCGTAGAGGAAGAGGAAAGAAAGAAAAGAGAGAGAAAGAAAGAAAGAAAGAAAGAAAGGAAGAAAGAAAACAGAAGAAAGAAAGAAAGGAGAAAGGGAGGCTTTTTTCCTCCATTGTTTTCGATTTGGGTGGATCGAGAGGCGTCACTGCATTCAGAGGTGAGGATTTTTTATCTTTGGTTATTGTTTGGGGCAATGGAAATGGCATTTGGTTGAGATTTGCTATGTGATTGTTGAAGAATAACATACGAGAATTTTCTGGGCTTCCATGCAGGAATGTTTTGGGTGTTTAGATCGAAAGAAAACTGGTTTTGTGTAATATCCTTTATTTGCATGACCAACATGCGAATATTACAGGTTTTTAAATGAAACTCAATTTGGGTATGTGTATGCATAAGAAAAACCTCTGAAATTTTGGGCTTCCATACGGGAAATGTTTTGGGTGTTTAGATCCAAAGAAAACTGGAGTTTTGTATCCTTACATGCATGGCCGACATGTAGAATGTTACAGGTTTTTAGAGTGAAGAAAACTCAATTTGGTGTAGTATTGTATGCATGAAAAACATACGAGAATTTTGCAGGCTTCCATGCGAGAATGTTTGGGTGTTTAGATCAAGAAAACTCGAGTTTGTGTATCCTTTCATGCATGACCAACATCTGCGAGGAGATGTTACAGGTTTTAAGGTGAAGAAAGCTGATTTGGTGTAGTATTGTATGCATGAAAAACATGCGAGAATTTTGGGCTTAAATGCGGGAATGTTTGGGTGTTTAGATCAAGAAAGCTTCAGGTTTTGTGTATCCTTTCATGCATGACCGACATGCGAATGTTACAGGTTTTAGGCGGAAGAAAACTCAATTTGGTGGCCAGTATTGTATGCTTGAAAAACATGCGGGAACTACGGGCCATGCGAGAATGTTTGGGTGTTAGATCGAAAGAAAGCTTCAGTTTTGTGTATCATTTCGTACATGACCAACATGCACGAGAATATTACAGAGTTTTAAGGCCCGAAGAAAACTCAATTTGGTGTAGTATTGTATGCATAGAAAAACATGCGAAATTTTCTTCCACATGCATGACTAAGATGCGAGAATGTTTTGGGTTATTAGATCAAGAAAACTCAATTTGATGTATCCTTGTATGCATGACTAACATGCGAGGAATGTTCTAGGTTTTATCTTGAGAAAACTGGAGTTTGTGTATTATTATGCATAGAAAAACATGATGTAGATTTTATGGGCTTTCATACATAGTACTTGTCTGCAGAATGTTTTGGGTTTTTTAGATCAAAGAAAACTCAGTTTAGTGTGTCAGCCTTCTTACGCAATAACATACGAGAATGTTCTAGTTTTTTATCTTGAAGAAAACTCGGACCCAGGTGTATATTATTTATATCGTAAAAAAGCAATACGAATTTATAGGCTTTCATGCGAGGATTAACATGCAAATTTTCCTGGAGCGATGGCGATGAATAACATACGAGTGTGAGATATTAACGTCTGAAATTTTAAGGTATGGATTATTGCATGTTTTTGGATGTCTTGTTTTTTAAGGTTTAAGACTAAAATCAAAGTTGACTTGTTATTACTTGAATGCGGAATTTTACGGGCCCAATATGGTTGTGCGTGTTGATATGTGTGTTGTTTTTAGAGTTTAAGGCGAAAATCCAAAGGGTTGGCTTGTTATTACTTGAATGAATGCCATGCGAATTTTCTAGAACTAATCTGGTTAGTGCATGCTTATGTGATGTATTGATTTGAATATGTGGAATATTAACATACAGCTGCGTATATTGAACATATGAAATGTTGTGTGCATTAGACACTTGGTATTCATAGCACCTTGCATAGTGTCTGATTGTAGAATGTCGAGTTAGAGGTTTTTCCTTACATTGGTCATGGGTTTGAGTCTTGATGCTTCAAATTGCATTACATGTGGTGTGCGGTAACACCACATTACATGAGAGTGTGTACATGATGCTTGATTTATGCGCATTTGGTGTTGAATCATGGGCTTGGGAATGGGACGAAGTCAATTGAGTTCCATAGTGTTAAATGAAATGGAAAATGAAGCGTGTCGAGGCGTAGCAAGTAGGGGATAGATACCCCTCGGGTGAAAAACACGAAAACACAGTTGGGCAATCATGTGAAAGCAGAAAAATGTCGGAGGGTGTAAGGGCCGCGGTGAGACCCGAAAAGTTTTGTTGCAGACACAAAGCGATTAAATCATATCACATAGGCTACGGTGTGAGATGGAAGTCGAATTGACTGGGAGTACTGATTTCCCATTGGCGCCGTTGGGTGGTGGGTCGGAGGTTGACGTACTTGGGCCATGTATATTGTCGTCTCATCGTGCATGTAGATTTTTCCATGATACTGGGATAACATGTATGCCGCGGATTGAGTTTGTTGGATTTGGCGTAAAATGATCGTTGCGTATGCGGCTCGGTAGGAAATAGCCGCCTATAGGATTTATCTGTGGGCGTTAGCTCCCATTACGTCGTGGGGCCGCTTTTCAGTGCGAGCAGTGCAGGCAAGCAGCTCCTTAAGTAAGGGATTATGAAGCGGTGGATGTGTGGTCTTGTTTTGTGTATATATTAGAAACGACTAGTTTTGTATTTGTTTGTATTAGGAGTGATCTCTAATATCTTGAATCTATAGAAATGTATGGTCTTGTAGCAGGTATGGACGGTGTGATGATGGTACTATTGGTAGTTTTAACTCGTGTATGGTGCCGTGATGAGACGCCTGGGTTCGGGGTTGACGGTGATCGATGGGACCCAGTTTTGGGGTGTCGCATGTAACTTGAAACATGTGTAGCAATGCACATATTTGATGTTTCTCAGTGATATTTGGTCTTATTAACATTGTTCCTTGTCCGGTCCAGGTTATGGCTCAAGCTCCTCCTCCATATGATCCATATGGAGCTTACCTGTCCTTGGTACACGATGCCATCCCCTGCTCTGTACTACCTCCTAGCAGGTTATGTAGTTGTTTCCAGGTGATACTTGTATGTTGTATTTTATCGCGAGTTAATGATAGGTCTTGTTATCACTAGAATGATCCTTTACAAAAAAAAAAAAAAAAATCTACCTATAAAAATTTCTTGCTAATATGTATTGCAATCCTTAGTTTGTTCAACGTTATGAAACTTAGTAGGCACTTCAAATTGTTTAGACCTTTTATTTTACCTTTTCATTGCGGAATACAAAGATAATCCTCCTTGCAATACTCTATTTGGCCAAATCTTGGAGAGAACATAAATGAGGAAGAGGCATGGGGATGCTTTTCAATGTGTATGGATATCAACCATGTCTATTTTTGAGCTATGACCTTTTATTTTGTTTTACTTGGCCTCGGGATTGGGTTAAGTTGTATGTGATACTTTCAAGTTATGCGAGACAACTGGATTTAAGCGGATGAAGATCTTAAAACGGGAAAGGCATCTATTTACTTCATTGAATTCGAAGTAAGTTTTGTCCTAATCTAGTATGTTACATGCGTTGGTATGATTATAATACTTGTATTGAGGTTCATATTTTAGACTTTACATCGTAAATTTTCTTCGATCTCTTGTATCAGCGATCACGGATGAATCTGCTACAAATGTGCATCATAGTTTTAAGGGAAGTCTTTTTATTATCCACAGTTCGAGGTTCTATTGGCATCGAATACAATATCCTTTGATATTTGTTTTGGCATTTAATGTTCTCTTTATTTTTTCCTCTTTTTTCTTCTTGGTTTCTCTTTTTTGTAGTCAATTTGTTGCATTTTCCCAACTGGACACTTCTTTCTTGAAATGGATTGCAAAAAGAACAACATTATTTACATACTTCCTTCCTCTTAGTGCGTGAAAATCCCATTTGCTTTGAGTTTGGGTGGGAAGAAGCATTTTCATGACACTTCACTTCCGACATGAAGCATTGCTCTTGTCATCAAGGGGGTCCTCGATTGCAGAAACCATTTAAAATTTTGAAGGTGGAGAATGCCATGTTTTCCCAATTCTTGTGCTTTCGCCGTTCTGAAATATTTTGTGCTACTTTGTAAATGATTGCAAAACATGACATTCTTCAAGATCCTTTTTCTCCTTAATCATGAAATTTTTCATTGCTTTGATCTTGAAATTTTTCTTCTTTCTGATACTAAGCCGGAAACTTTGTTTGTGCTCTTGCCACTTAGGAGCAATAACCTTGAAACAATTTAACATTTGAATTTAAATTGTCCTCTTAGCTTTCCAGTAGAAATGTATATGTTTTTTGTCTTGCTCTTTCAAACATATTCAAAAGAACCCAGAGCTTGGGAAAAGGAAGGACCTCCCACCTTACCTGGCTTGTAGGCGGGTGCTAATGGAATCTCTGCCTCGACTTACCAATAGCTCGAAGGGGATGTACCCTGTTCTTTATGTTCCACAAATACAACTACTACATGATAGGATGCATCGTGCAATTGTTGCATGCATCCATTTCATTGTTGATTCATCAACATTAGCATCTCCTGATCTGATTGAATTGGCATAGTGGTATCATGAACATAGCATTGATCGCATGCTATGCTAATTAAAATCATCCGACTATCACGGGTTGGATATCATAAGCGAGGACTCAGTTTTGTTGTTGTTGATATTGTGAGCTTTTTGTTTATCATGGGCACCCAGATTTAATGGATAGATAAAGTCATTGTGGGAGAGCAAAGCTGTCGAGCAGTCTTCCGGACTTTGTCCAATAAATTGAAGATTAAGAGATAGGCACGATTTTTAAACGAGGATGAGTGGCTAGAGTGGCTTCAGTACTGGGAGGACCCAGAAGTGAAGAAAAAATCAGAGATAGTCAGTGAAGCAAACCAGTGAAATCATTTGGGCCAATCTGAGCATGTCTCGCCACACAGGAGGGTCAAAGTCGACCATTGAGCACGCTCGAGATTTGGTAACATTTTAACTTTAAAACATTTAAATGTTGCTTGATTCGGCCTAATAGTCCAAAAAATTCAAACCTTTGCATGTTTACAATTTTGGCTAAAATTTTCTTTCCTTGTCATTTTTTTAAATATGACTTAAAATTTTTAGATAACACATTTTATTAGTTATTAAGCCTTACAATTTTAAATAATAGTATTCCTCTAATTTGTAACATATATGTTATTTTGACTTAATAAATTCATACTTTGGAAGCTGAAGGGTGGGTCGAGATCACTGCTTTTTATGAATCTTCGAGGAAGATGCGTGAAGCGATGGCGATTTGTTGACAACAGAGTCTCGGATGATTCTTTATTAAGTATCTCTTATATTAATAAACTATTTGGTATTGTAGTAAATGTTGAAAGTTAAATTGTGGCATGAAAAATATTAGAATATTTAATTTATTTATATCTAGCCTTTATAATTTGGCCTATTTTATCCCAGGACCCTCAAATTTAGGAGGAACGTTGTGACGAGTGCTTCGGCCAGTTGAGGTTACATGGATCTTCAACCGAATTGACTATGTCTTATACGACTGGAATGTTAGGAGGTCGAGAAGAAGCGACAAGTGTACGACGCCGACTCGAAGGGAGTGGCTTTTTGTTCTGCGATCGTGCTTCTAGTTCCTGCAATACTTATGACGTGCTGGATGGCTGATTAGGAAGTGTGAGTAATGGAAGCGAATGAGCGTATTGGGTTAATGTGGAGCGAAATGAAAGAAAGGATCGTGATTACTCTTTTGAAGGATGAAATCACGTAAAATGAAAGAAGTGAATAATGAGATGAAAGAAATGAAGAATGCGATGCAATAGCGGATGACCAATATCTGCGATCTGATTCATGGCCTTAATCGCGATAGATGGGACAGAGTTTCCCAGCAGGCACCACCGGACGGCCTACCCACGGATCCACGGCTAATGATGAGGATGATGATTTAGTTTAGATGATTGAGAGGCGCATGTTATTATTTTTATTTTTCTTTTATTGACCTTGTGTATCGGATTAATTTTGTCTTCAACTTTTGACTTATAGTTCATTAAAAAAATTACTTTTTTAGTATATCATTTTATTCATTATTAATATAAAAATTTAAGTATGTATTCTAATTTTTTTAAAAAATAAAATAGTGAAAATAGACATGGAATGATCCAAGCTAGGGACAATTCATTAGCTATTTCCTTAAAATTAGACAAAGAATAGTGGCGGGATTGTCACACAACTAAATTAGGTAAAGGCGGTCAATCATTCTTGATGACGAATAGTGGCCGAATTGTCGTATTAAATTAGTGGGGATAATTAAAGTATTATTCTTCAAATTTTGACAAGAATAGTGTGAAATTGTCCTATCTAATTTAGTAGGAGACGATTGTGTATTCTTTAAGATCGACAAAAATAGTGACGAAATTGTCACTTAGCTAAATTAGGTAGGAACTGATTACACAATAATTATTCTTTAAAATTAGACAAGTATAGTGGCGGAATTGTCACTTTAGCTAAATTAGCTAGGGACAATCCCGCATCAGATTGACCCCTCTCTAAAATTAGACAAAAATAGTGACGAATTTTCACTGTTAATTTAGCTAGGGCATTTTTAAATAATATTGATCGAAAAAATGATAATTAGTCCCTCAATTACAACCAAAATTAGTAATGAAAATATATCAATTAAATTTTAGGAATTTTCGTCGTTAAAAAGCCATTTAGGGAAAATTTTTTTGCGTTAATTTTTAAACAACTATTAGGATTATTTAATGTAAATCAAGTATTTATTATTTTAGCGTGAATTTCTTGATAACGAGGAAATGTCCTTAGCTATTTGGCTTTTTTTTGTAGTGGTCTAAAGACTTAGTCAGAGGCGAATGGCGGGTTAAGGATTGAAGGCGTGGGGTCATCATTTATCACTTTAAAATTTTATTTTTATTCATCATTAATTTTTGCATTTTATCATTAGCTTTAGATAATTATTAGAGCATATCTAGGAAACCACTAGGCACACTTCTAGAAGCACAAGCACGGATGCACGTTTAGAACATTCTAATATGTTATTTTTGTTTTTAAAACCTTGCATTTACATTTATGAAGATATTAATTTTTCCCTAAATATCTCTCTCAAATACTTTTTGTGAAGGAAAACCTACCAAGGTTTTTATCAACTCCTTGACATTCTCTCTAATAAAGAACAACATAAAGAAACTGGTTAGAGTCCAGATTTATTAGGTATCGAAAGCAACAAAAACTTCAACCCACAAAAAAATTCAAGCCTAGAACCTTCCACAAGAGTAATATTGAAGATGTGAGTTGGCATAGTCTTGGTCCAAAATAAATTGTATGTTCAATCTTGTCCTATCAGCTAGTGTAGATCGGACGAATTACGTGATTCGATCTTGGTAGGGTGGCCAGGTCGACAAAATTTGTATCTATCTCCTCCTCTTTGTAGTCAGTACTATGAGTATAAGCGATCAGGAATTCAGAACACGGGGATGGGTTTTCTTACGTCTGAATGATTTAGATTAAATCAAGCGGTGAATTAAATTTGGATTTTGGGGTTTGGTTAAAAGCAGGGAGTGTGGTTGGTTCTTGGCCCGAAAATAAATAAAATAAATTGTAAATAGAACTCCCATGAGCGTTGGGCCATTGGGTTAGATCTGGGACTGGCGAGAGATCCAGATCATTTCTCGTTGGGAGGATGACATATAGTCATCTCTGAACGGATCTTCATTGGCATTAAAACCTAAACCACAATAATTTCCTTTTGATAGAAAGCATTTATTTAACATTTATGGTTCCATACGGTGAAAATACTGTTTGACTCATCCTGATGATTCGTAAAAGGGTAACTAATAAAATGGTGGATCTAATAATGGCGTCACCCGAACCCTAAGATTACCAAGTATTGATCAAAAGTGGATGCGCATACAGGTGAAACCTACTGGCAAGCCTTTCTGCCAGTGGCTCGTAAGAGCAACTAATGGACATAGTATAGCTCTAAAGCTAAGAATACAAAGGCACTTAGTATTGGCCCCGAAAGAAGCGCATCAGAGCTTTTAAACAGAAATGAAAATTTGGGAACCAAAATGACAAAGCTTTCTTCTAGCATGAAAAACGATTGGAACCGCGTTATTTTTAAAGATCTCTGCTTGTGACCTTTACTTCAAGAAGAAGGAAATTGGTTTGGCACTCATCCCACTCCAGTTGTCATCCTTGGAGGGTGTTGTAACCAATAAAGGGAGAGAAGAGAGGAGAGAAGAGAAGCTGAGCGAAAGAAAATGAAAAGCTGCGTATGTACTGAAAGATTAAAAGTTAGGAGTTACAAACTTATAAGGTGGCTTATATAGCCAGCAAATGTGTGAAAAATACAAGAAAGCCTAACATTTTTGGCTATCTGAAGACCCAGTAAGTAATACACCAAAATGAAGTCGGTTGGCATTAATTACAAAAAGATGACAAGGTAGGCAATTTCGCTAAGGCTCAAAAATTTCGCTAGCTAGCGAAATCACCAAGAGATAGCGAAAATGCAAAATTTAAGCAAACGTGAGTTTCGCTAGTAGCGAAATTTGCTCTTTCGCGAAATTTATGTGAAGCGAAAATGCAAAATTTAAGCTAGGAGCGGTGCCCTAGCGAAATTCACAGTGTCTGGCGAAAATTGGTAATTTAGCTAAGATTGCGAAAAATTTTAAGCTAAGGGTTCGCGAAATTTTCGCAATCAGTGAAATTTTCGCAATCTTAGAAACCACAGGATTTCTTTGATTCATCATGCATTGCTTCACGTCCTCTGCGCATCGATTTCCATCGCTACGCTTCATTCTTTCTTTGATTTTAATTACGTTTGATGGCTGACAATTGAGTTCAATCTTCATGATTCATCATATGTCTCGATATTGAACTCGAGTGCCTTGAAACTGAAAAACAATAAAAATAGCCTTGCTTGGCATAAGTGACTAAGTAGACTTGAACACTTCAGATTGGCATAAATGACATGATTAGTGCGCAAAAATCACTAAAAACCTATCTAATATAGGGTTAATAAACTTTTAGTGCTTGTCACTTTTACATTGAAACGTTGCTAATTACACTTAGCAATGCAAAAACTAAAAGGAGATATATCGATGATTTTCCAAAAGTTTATGATTCAAAAGGTGTATGACATATAGACATTACCTTTAAAATGAAAAATTGATACGAGTTTGAAAACGGACATGAGAGGCAAACCATACAAGAGCAAATTTTTAGGTCAATATTGGTTCCATGATTCTCAACTTGAATTTCCACCGATCTAATGGTTCCTAATGTAGCAGTTGAGCGATAAATTGCAAAGGTATTACCTCCCCCCAACCTAGCTAATGGCATGGCCTTAAGATGTTGAACAACCTAGATAGGGATAGCTACACTCTTTTTTCTTTATTTGAATAACATTGTAGGGTGCAATGCTCAAAACTCGATTTCACCAAAGTCATAATGGCGAGGGTCGCGATGACTCCCGACCAATTAAGGTTGCAGGGCATCGAGCGAAAGGATCGACGACCGCCAGCTACGGGCTTCCACCCGGGACTACGAGATGACTTGAGTCGAGCTTTTCTGATCGCTAAGCTGCAGAATCCACTAAATATACTTGAACACTAGAGTCGTGACTCCCAACCGGTGAAGGTTGGGGCCTTAGGGCTTTAAAAGGCTTCGCCATGCCCTCGGACCGTGCTCGGGTTTCAAGGCAAGTGTTGCAATTTTATTCTTTTCTTTTCTTTTACTTCTTTTTCTTTTCTTTTCTTTTTTTTCTTTTCTTTTCTTTCTTCCTTTTTGGAAGACTACATTGGTCTCCAAATGTGGGTAACTCAGACTATCCTAGGTTACCAACATGCCTAAAGCCAGGCTTTGCAAAGGCGAAAGAGGCATCTGATTTCCTGACCTATTGGTATAATCTGGTGTGCAGTGTGTGAATTAGCTTAAGGTGGAATGTTCAAGTTGAATACGCTGGAACTACAATTGACCCAAAATTGAATCATGCATGGAGTTGTTCTAACATTAAGGTAACATGCAAGGTTTCAATTTTTCAATTAAAGGCAATTCAATTGGTCAATTAAAGTAATTCAATTGTTCAATTGAAGACAAAAACGGTTACACAAAAAGATTTTGTAAAAGTGACGTAAACTATATATATAACGTATAGCTTGATATAGCCAAAATGGCTGAGTACATGCATAGCTTGACTAAACATACAAAAGATATCACTACCTACCATAGCTAATACGTGAATCCTACACAAAAATTAGTAGGAGTTGATAAAGGTGATAACTATACAAATGTGATAGATGACACTCCCAGCTCCTAACTTTTCCCCCGACCAAAGTATAACCATGTCTCGGTAGGGTTAGGCTAGAGAAGGAGTGCGACCACCTCACTCTCGTGATGGTGTGGATTCCGGTAGATGCGGGAAGGCCTCTTACGTAGCGTTGCCAGCACATCCAAGGAGGCTGCTGGAATTGTTGGAGCCTAGGAATGCCGGGGTTCGGGTGCTCCAAATCCGAACCGGCACCCGAACCAACCACTATGCCATGCAATGTAGGCAGCTGCTTGTGTCTTTGATGTAGTGGCAGAGGCTTGTACAGTGGCCACTAATTTCCTAATGTTTTGCGGCCTGGCGGTGATGGGGTGGCCTTGGTGGTGGGTTCTTGGGGTGAATTGTCTTCTTGGTGTAGTGCTGTTGTTGGGGTATACTTGGAGATGGCGTGGAGCTATTGGTGGCTTGGGTAATGGGATTTTGGGGCTCTTCCCTTGCTTTCCTTTCCATTTACTTTCCTCGCTCCAACAAGGAAGGAATTTCTTCTTCCATGGCCCATATACTATACCCTAGTGCAGGGCATCCTGGGTTCCTCAGGAGGGCTCCTGCAGTTCAACTTTCAATTATGGCTGCCGAGTTGAACTTTGCTCACCCAAAGTATGATCGAAGCACTCATCCTCGGATTCTCCTCCTCTTGATGAACAAACTGATTGGTGAGCTTTGAGATGGATTCCTACAGGATGTCCAATTTTTGATCAATTTCTCTTTGGAACCCATCCAATTCCTTGTTCAGGGAGCTCTCCACTGTCTCAATTTCCCTATTAGCCTGAACATTCACTACCCTATTTATCCTCTATGAAATTGTCACTTGTTTGCTCAAATTCGAGGATGGCTTGTTCAGCAGAAGGGGATAAAGGTGAGTGGTTGTTGCTGAGAAGTGGGGCATAATATGGAGGTTCAGGAGGTGAATATTGTGGAGTGTAGTTCCCATGAGGAATTTGTGTGAATCCCCAACTATGGTTGGCAGCACTACCATAGGGTGAACTCATCCATTGGTTTCTCAGTCCCTCATATGGACATGTAAGCTCTAGGGTTACTCTCCATTGAATACTCACTATATTGTTCTCCCTCTTCCATTTGGTCACAATTCAAACTCACTGAACCTGTACTGAACTGCTTGCCTTTAGAATTTTTAACCCACTGAAAATGGATTCCTGCAGCAAACAGGACAACACCAAAACAATACAGGAACGATCCTGCAACACTGTTTTTTTTTTTTTTTTTATATGAAATGAAAAGAAAATGACAGTAAAATATAAAAACAATTCACCAGTACTTGTGATGAGGATCACAAGTGTTTCACAGCTTCTCACTTGTACTAGGGCACCATCCCCGGCAACGGCGCCATTTGATTCGTGCCACGGTAGGGTGAGCGTAATCAACAAAATTTATATCCTATACTCCTCCCTCTTTGTAGTAGTCAAACTCTTTGCGTACTTATGGAGTCTAGGGTCGAACACGAGGATGGGTTTTCTTCGTACAAATGATTTGGTGAAATCAAAGCCCGGTGAATTAAATTTGGATTTGGGGTTTAGTTACAGCGGGGTGTGGTTGGTTCTGTGAAGCCAAATGAAATAAAGTGTAAAATAGAACTCCTTGAAGCATTGGGCCACTGGGTTTAGGGTCCTAGGCTAACTGAGAGGTCCCCGGGTTCATTTCCTCGCGTTGGGGAGGATGACATATAGTCATCTCCCGAACCGGATCTTCATTTGGCATTAAAACCTAAGCCACAATAATTTTTTCCTTTTGATGAAAGCATTTAACATTTATGGTTCCATACGGTGAGAAAATGCGTTTGACTCATCTCTGATGATTCGTAAGGGTAACTAATGAATCTCAGTGGATCTAATAATAAGCATCCACTGAACCTTAAAAGATTACCAAGTATTGATCAAAAGTGGATGCACATACAGTGAAACCCTAACCCTTTAACCTACCTCAGTGGCTCGTAAAGGGCAACTAATGAACCAATTATATCTAAAGCCAAGTACACTAAACCTAAAGCTTGCCAAGTATTGGCCAAAAGAAACACATCAAAAGAGCTTTAAAACCTAGAAATGAAAATTTGGGAACCAAAATGACAAAACCTGCATGAAAAAGCACAGTGGAACCACAGTATTTAAAGATCTCTGGCTGACCTTTTACTTCAAGGAAGTGGTTTTAGCCACTCATCCCAGATATGAAATAACGGAGGTGTTTGTAATAGAAGGAAAAGAGGAGAAGAAAGCGAAAGAAAATGAAAAGGCTGCATTATGTCTTGAAAGATTAAAGTTAGGGTTACAAACTTATAAGGTGGCTTATAGCCAACCCAAATGTGAAATAAGAAAACCCTAGCACAATGCTAATACAAAGGGACAAGTAAGTAATACACCAAAATGAAGTCGAGTTGGCATTAATTACAAAAGATGACAAAGCGAGCAATTTATTTGAGGCTCTTAAAAATTTCGCTGAAATTTCTATGAAAATTTAAGTAGAAATTTCTGCGAAAATTTAAGCTAAGTACGAAAATTTCGCTAGCTAAGCGAAAATTTACATTCAACTATTGAAATCCTGAGGATAGCCCAATGCAAAATTTGGCTAGGCGTGGTGATTTAGCTAGCTAAGCAAGAACCAGCTAACCGCGAGAATTATGTGTGAGAAGCGAAAATGCAAAATTTCGCAGACGGTGCCTAAAGCGAATTCACAGTGTTTAAGAAATTGGTAATTTAAACTAGATTGCCAATTTTAAGTAAGATTCTTGAGTACCCGCAATCCCGACGAAGGTACGCAATCTTAGCGAATTCACGGGATTTGTGATTCATCAACGCATTTAGCTACGTCCTCTTGCATTGATTTCCATCACTTTGCCTTCATTCTTTCTTTGATTTTTGGTATGATTGATGGCTGACAATTGGGTTCAATCTTCATGATTCATCATATGTCTCGATATTGAACTCCAAAGTACATAAAAACCTGCAAAACAACCAAAAATACCCTCTAAATGGCATAAGTGATACTAAGAAGACTTGAACACTTCAATTGGCATAAATGACATGATTAGTGCGCAAAAAGCACTCAAAACCTATCTAATATAGGGTTCAAAATAGCACTTTTTGGGTACTAATCACATCATGCCTTGGAGTCACCTCTTACCTTATTTAGAACATCACGACTTTTGAGGACTATATTTAGTGGATAAAAAGTCAATATTCCTTGTGATGTATAAAGAAAGAAAAAAGTAATATTGAGTCAATCAAATCCAAAAGATTAGATCTTATTTGATACTCTCTCTAGCGAAGGAAGATATCCTCCTTGTCAAGTATGGTATGAAATCAAAATCTCTTAGATGGAATGGTGCGACATGTTTGGAAACATGGTTCCACCGAATATTGGAAAGATTGACTTGATATGGATATAAAAGGAGAAGTCATTCATATTATTTCATTGATTTATACACTTGAAGGGAGATTTTGTGGAATGAAGAGCTATTTACGGATGGAAGTATCTGGTACATTGCTCTAAGTCTCGATTATGAGAAGTGTTGTTACTCTTGTTGAGATTGAGTGATTGGACTTATAGGAGTCCAAATGTTGTTGTATGGGGACATAAAGGGAGCTTATTTCTATGTTTCACTATAAGAGAATTAGGATAAATGACTGTGAGAAAAGAGGGAGCCTTATCTCACTTAAGACCAACGTGTAACATAATTGATATATAGTGAAATTCCTTGCATGTGGGCTCAATCCTGCGAATGTAGGCTTTTACCGAACGACTTAAACAATCTCTGGTTTCCTTGTGTGTGTTGGTTATGCATACGATTTGTTTATTTATGTTCAAATTACATTGTTCTTCCAGATGAGTAATGACATGGTACACCTCCTAAGGCAGTGTTGCATCACTTGATGCAACAACTTATGAATCACTATAAAAATAAATAGTTTTTATTTTTCAATTGGTATCAAAGCAAGTTACTCGAAGATATTGAGTTAGATCTAAAGTATTTCTGACTGTTTCTCTCTGAGTGGCAGATGGATCTCTTAAAGGAAGGCGGTTCAATTAGTCAACCTCCTCTTTTGGATGGAATCAATTATGGATATTAAAAAGCCTAAATGTGAGCATTCATCAAATCCATTGACGAACATACTTGGAAATCAATCTTGATTGGTTGGTCCCCTTCCACCAAGAAAGATGAGTCAGGAAACACCGTGCCTAAAAGTGAGATCAAATGATCGACGAAAGAAGATAAACTGTCATCTAGCAATTGGAAAGCCCTCAATGCCATCTTCAATAAGGTTAGTCCCATAACGTTCAAAAGCATATCAGCCATTGAGTCAGCCAAGGAGGCTTGGGACATCCTTCAAATTGAATTTGAAAAATCTTTGTATGTAAGAGGATGAGATAATCGGACAATACCATGCCAGAGTATGAGACATATCAAATGAATGATTTATCCTATGTGAAAACATTCTTGAAGAAAGCTAATCTGAAAAGTCTTGAGAACCCTTCTAGAAGGTTTGCACTCTGAGCCTAAGAGCCATTTGGGAGGATAGGGTTCTTGAAAACATGAAGCTTAAAGGAATGAGTTGGATCTCTTAGAACCTTTGAGACGGATCTTGAAGAAGACAAGAAAGTAAGAAAGAAAACGGTGGCTTTCCGAGCTTAACCTCAACAAATTGATGGTGAAGATAGGGATGATCTTGTAGAATACATGGCGTTCCTATCCAAAAACTTCAACCAAGTGGCAAGGAAAATGAATAGGAGAATGAAAGGTACTTTTCAAACTAAAAATATGACCCTTGTTCCTAAACCTTTTACTGCATCTCATAAAGTGTGAGAACTCCTGGAAAATGTGGAACAAGAACAAATATAAGGGAATTTAGTGTAGGGAATGTGAAGGTTCAGGACATGTTGGATAAATGTGCTAACACCCATAAGAAAAACAAATCCTACACAACAACCTAGAGAGAAGAGGAGACCAAAGATCAAAATGAAGGAGAAGAGGCTTTCAGTGATCCGGTAGCACTAATCAATCTTGTTGATGTAAATGTTGTTTCTGCAATTGTCTCACCAGTTGATCCCTCATCTTGCAAATCACTCATTTCATTAACTGCTATTAGTGCACTAGAAGCTAAGACAACTAATATAGAAAGTAGTGATGAAGAAGAGATCTTTGACGAAGAGATGGCTCACTCCTAAAAAGTCATGTACGAGAAACTGGTGGATGCTGTTAACGAGAATAGGGGCTTACTAAAACAAACCTCTCAACTGTGTAGAGAGGAAAATAAGCTAATCAAACAAGTTAATGTGTTAAAGGATGAATTACTTAAACATGAAGGGTCTTTGAATGAATTGGAGCAAATTAAGAAAACTATGCAGATGTTTTGGTATAATGGCTGATCATGATAAGTGATGGGAAAAACAAAAAAAGGCCATAAAGGTCTAGCTTTGTGGAAGAAAACTCATAAATAAATCTACAAATGTTTACTAATAATAGAAATCACTATCACAATGGCGTAGGAAGAATCATTCCTTGAAAATCTCATTCCCTGACCTTAGAGCTCCAGGGAAGTCGACCACGCCATATCGGTCTCACCACTGTTCCAAACCTCAGCGAAATCATGGAAAGAGTATACGAAATTTGGAAAATCAAACAAAACAAGATTCTCCAGCAGTAGTTGTGCAAGTTGAGGACGGGGATGATGAAAATGAGAAGCAATAGGAGATAGGAAGAATCAAGAAGAAAGAAAAAGGGCGTGAAGCGAGCATAATAGATGAAAGAAGAACAAGAACTTATTTGAAGTGATCAGCTTTAATGGAAAGAAGCTTGAAGGACAGGCTTCATTTCTAAAAGGGGGTTTAAAAATGTTATCTCTCCTTTTGCTGAAATGCTGGAAAGAGGGATGCTTGATCCTTTAGGTGAGCCTGAAGAACACAGTTTATGCTTCTTTGGTGAAAATTCTTTCGAATATAATTGTTAGAAAAAGAAGGAAAAATATTATATGTTAGAGGACATTGGGTAGAGTACAGTAGAGAAGAGATAAACAAATTGTTCAATTTGAGGATGCAAAAGGATGGTTCTAAGTTCAAGAAACAACTAAAGGAACCAGAACACCAAAAAATAGTAAACCTACTAACAGTTGGAAAAGGAAAATGGAAAGACAGAAAGCCCTTTTAAATCCATTGCGGAGGCTTTGTGAAGCCAAGATGCGGTTCTAGTATAGTTCTGTCCTGCCATCCCCAAGCATCTAAGCACGGAGTGAGAAGAGAGGAAGGAATCCTCCTCTACATTCTTGAAGATTCTAAGATAAATGTGAAAAAATTATTTAGAAAGTCTATCTTGTGCTGCTGAAAGCAAATACGGGGATGATTCCACACCCGGCTACGATAGCAAACTTTACATCAAGGGAGTTGAAGAATGAGTTAAAGGAAGCCTACCTGAGCCTCCCCTCGACCCAACGGGTATACTTCAAGGGTTGAGAAGAAACGGAGGGAAGAGCGAGAAAAACGAGAGGGGAATGGAAAGGGTTACTTGAGCGGAAGGAGGCGTGGAAAAGCCAAACTCTAATGCAATCAGAAGCTCAAAGGGATTAAAACCTAATTGGAATGCATCCCAATTTGAACTCAATATTAGAAACAAAGATGAAAGTTAGGAAAAATTTTTAATCTATGCAAATTGATATAATTGTCAATGTCTATGCAATAGGAAATGAAGGAAAGGGATAATCAGTTAAAGACAGAGCTTCAACTCAGGGATGAGTATTTTGATGCAAAGCTCAAAAGAATGGACCAGAATTTAGAGGATGAACTGAAGAAAATGGATGAAGAGTGGAAAGTAGAAATAAAGAAAGGGACACTAGTGGGCTTGATCTTGAGAGATAGAGACAATGCTACAGAAGGCAAAGCATGGACTCAGAGATAACAATTCCTTGAGCAGTCTCTAAGACACTACAAACGAGTTTTTCGCTTGATGAGCTATAAGATAATAAACACTAGGAAACTCCCACCGAGATCTCTAGCTATAAGGCAAGAGACTTCACGAGAAGAGCAATGCAGATTCTAGACTAGGCGATGAAGATGTCATCTATGAGAAGAAAGATACCACCTTACAATGGATATCATCTTTGACCCTACACTGCCTGGTCCCATAGGGTGTAACGGACCTGCCACCTTATATTAACCCAGGATTCGGTTAGACGGGCCCATGCACTGTATGCGAAACAAAAAAATAAAACTCCTGAACATCGGGGGAAGAGACTCATACGTAGGAGGTGGAAGAATATCTAAGGATGGAAGCAGCCAAGGAGAGGGTTGCAAGACAGAGACAATACACCTTTTGCATCTCCTCATCCTCTCTGTATGGCCTCCTCATCAAAATAATGAATAAAATAAAGAGTTTTGCAAAAATTTTGTGTTCATTTGTGTTCTTGATTGATTGGTGTGTTTTGATTAGTTTTCTTTGCTTCATGATTGCCATTTGCTTGGTTGAATAAAGAAGAAAACAACACACAGATCAGTGTTTTAATTCTTTTGACATGTTTGGTTGAAATAAACTTAGAACATTAGATTATCATTGTATTGTTGTAGTGAATGCATGATCAAATGAAACTCTTTATTTGATTAAAACAGCACAACAAAGAATTTCAAAACTGACGACCAGAAGATGCATTGTGAGTAAGCAAGCAGTTGGAAAAAATAAGTTGTGGTTTGGCGAGGTGAGTTGATATTCAGTTTAGGAAGAATATCAATAGGAAGAACAAAGCCAAGGCTTTTGAAAGCTAACATGTTATCAGCAGGTAAAGGTTGTAAAATCACGAAAAACAATACATAGTCAAAGTGAGTCCTTAAAATTGTGAAAGATTAGGGACATCTTAGGTTCATTCACGGAGTCCAAATAGTCCAATGTTCTAGAACTTGTTAGATTATTGTCCAAGGCGAAATCCTAGGCAATACTATGTAAGAAGTGATATAGGTCATCCTTGGAAGTTTGACCTAAAGTCTACCCTCATAATATGCACAACCATACCTCTAAGCTCAGAATTAGAGCCAAATTGCCTAATTCTTCTTGAACGGCAATTGAAACCTCAAACCCACTACTTTATTCTAATCCTACAGGTAAGAGCCCTTTATTGCCCGAGGTTTAGGAAAGACACCAAATTCTAGAAAAAGAACAAGATTGGGGAATTTGTGCAGATTTGAAAGAAAAAAAAAAACAAGAATGAAGGATGGAAAAATAAAAATAAAAAAATGAAGAAAGGAAAGGAATGCAAAGAAGAAGTCAAAGATTGTAAATTGTCAAATTGGAATAAGTTTTGTCTTGTGACCTTTCTCTCTTGAACAATTCATAGGGGTGTTTCAACACCCTAGTACCTAATATCCTTTGGAATGAGGCTTTGTAACCTAAATTCTCTAAGAGTGGTAGAAATCTAAAGATAACATTACACACTATTCTAAAATCTTTGACAAGTAAAAGAAAAGCAAAGACTTCCATTTAAGGGATTGACTTGATAAGAATGACAGTGGAAAATAAAATTACCAAGATGAGAGTATGCAGTATGATACATCAAGATCAAGTTTGGGGGAATATTTCTTTTTTGACATTAGTAGAAAAGAAAGGGATGAAAGATAGAGACAAAGAAGCAAAAATTGAAGATTGGAATCTGGCTAATTTTTAGCCTAAATTCTCCAATTATCCACCTAATTACTCAAGCCAAACTTTACAAGTCTAAAAGACCTGATTGATCTTGAAGGTTGTCCTTGCCTACATTAGTGGAGACTAATATGAAAACAAGCATATGGGACTTAAAATGATCTGATGGCGTGTAAGGCCCGGAAGAATAGCTAATTTTGCGAGGAGAAAGGGAAGAAGACCCATGCACTCCACAGATCGGGATAGAGCGGGGCGAATTGTTACATTCCGAGAAATCATTAGTTTGTTTTGTGACGATGGTGAGAATTTTCTAAGTCTAGGTTGAAAACTAAATTTGAAACCATGTTGCAACTAACTAGTTTCAATTCAGGAAGCTGATTAAAAAAGGATTGCAGTAGAAGACATAAAAATGTCCCTAAAAATAAAGCTAAATTGTTTGAGGACAAACAAAATTTTATTTTCTTTGCTTGGTGACAAGAAAAACTTTAAGTTTGGGGGAATTTGATGAGTCTTAAACTCATCTATTTTTAATCCAATTTTTTGTCTAATTTTTTATATATTCAGAGCTGTTTTCATGTCAAATTATGGAATATTCACCAACTTGGTATTTTACAGGTTTTAATTGAAAAATGAGAAAATTCCAAAAAGAAAGAAGAGAAAAATAGCAATTGCAGCAGTCTATGTCGCGACAAAGTTTTGTGTGTCGCGACAAACATTCAATCTAATAGAAAAGGAGCTCTGTAGCGACAAAAGATAGCGTGTCACAACAGAAAATGGGACGAATCTGACAATTCGATTGAGACAAAGAAAGTTTATGTTGCGACAAGGTTTTTCAGCAGGATGTCACCACCAGTTCCTATCGCGACAAATGAAATAGGCAGAAAGCATAAATTTTGTCATGACAAGAGATCTTCTATCACAACACAGATTATTACAAAATGAAAAAGCTGGTTGAGACAGAGGAGGAGCTTCACATAAAGACTTCTGTTGCGACAAGGTGATGTATGTCATGACGCTGAAGGAAGAAGAGACGCTGGTGGTGACAGATAAACAAAGATTCAAACGGATAAAATCAATGTTGAGCATACTTTAAGTTGAAGAGTGTTGATGTCATGACAGGGGATCTTAAGGCCTTCTGAATAAGCTAAACATTGATAAACAAGGTCACAGACTTTTTTATGTCGTGACAAAGATTCCAACACAAGTAAGAGAGGTCTTGTCGCGACATAACAAACTAGGTCGCGACACAAAGATGAGTTGAATACAAAAAGTCTTGTTGTGACATAAAAACTTGGTAGCAACAGAAATCATTGATAACACCAAGAGACTATGTAGCAAGATCAAAATGAAGTTTCAACAAGAAATAAGGTTAAATGGTGACAAGACTACGTAGCGACGGACTTCACAGTCGTGATAAATGTGACAAGAAACATTGTTTTAGAACCCGACCAATCTTTGTTGCGACATAAAAAACTTTTATCCACGACCTCAATTTGAAAATTTGAATGAGCTCTATCACAACAGAATAAATATGTTGAAGAAAAGAATATTGTCGCTACCAAGGAAACTTTTTCGTGACTGAATCTAAGAAGGATGCACAGGGAACAGGTCGCGACAGACTACGACATGATGCAACAGAGACCTGCGATAAAGAATTAAAGCTCTGTCGCAACAATACTTTCAAGCTGCGATAGAGAATGCAATTTGGGCTAGAATTTTGGGGATTCACAATGTAGCCTCGAATTTAAGTCCCAAAATTTTGGGGCTCTATAAATAGAAACAATTTGAGGAAAGTGAGGCAGTCAGTCGGTGGAAAAACCAGAGCATATAGGGCAGGGACTCTTTTGTATTATATTTTTCTTTATTTTCTTTTATTTTTATTTTCTTCGTAGATTCGATTTAGCGTAGAATTTCAATTTTTTTACTGGACTTGAAACAGTGAATTGTTCAGAAGTTTTGAAGTTGAGCTAAATTGTTGAAGATCAATTCCGATTACTGTTTGAATTTAATGAAATCTAGATAAAAGCTAGAATTCATTTCTTTCAGATTGATTACATTTACATTGGAAATTTCCTGATCAGTATTTCAGTGTTCATGTGATTGATTTGAGAAACACCCTTCCGTTAGGAAAGATCTAATGTTAGTTATGGTCTTTCCTACATAATTAGAAAGAGATTTCTTGGATTGAGAATTTCGAATTTATTTGAATGGTGTGTTCATGAAGTGAATTGTTCCCAACAATAGTAACTTATACCATTTAAGGGCTAGTTGTTTAGCTCGATTTCTAGAAGGCCCTTTGGTATCTGAGATGGGGTCGAGAGCATGAATGCATTACTTGGAGGTATGCTAGACTAATATTGAAGAACTAATGAGCTCTGAAAGATTACTTAGATAAATCATAAATTTACTCATGGTTTGATAATTAATTTAGTGATCTACCAATTTAATCAATTAAAGATTTCTCCTTGGTCTTGAGGAATGATTTTGATCCCGTGTTAGCTTAGATCTAATCAAGGAAAGGGAGAACACTTTAAGATCTCAAGGATGAGACATAATTCATATTGTAGAAATGCGGCAATGTACATCTTAGGAAGCTTAAGAATTACATGATCTCATAAGAAATGGGTATGAAGTATTGGAAAAAAAAATGCCCAGATCTTAAAAGAAATTATGATTACGATGGTGGTTAGACACATGTTTCATAAATGAACATGACTCTCTAATCAGTGAAATGTATGGTTAAGGGAGAAATCCAAACTATACTACCTTGCCTTTTTGACAATTTTCATATTCCAATTCATGATAGAATAGAATTAGATTATGTAGCAAGAATTGATAACTTCATAGCAGTGAAATCCCGATGTACTTAGAGGCGATAATGCGGTTCGATCCGGTTAGATCTAAGTTTTAAATTTTCTTTATTATAGTTGTATAAATTCAGATAGTGGAATTCTTAGTTAGGTTACTGGAAATTTTATGAAACGGAAGTTCAAATAGTGTGGAACTTAAGTAGTTGGGCTAGTTGAACTTTAAATTCTTTTCAATCTTTGTAGAGCGATATCACGACTTATAGGTCCCTTTTTATTGCCAGCCGACCTATGCACTTGCAGCATTATGACCAAACTAAATCTTCAACAAATTCATTGACATATCAATTTTTATTAAGAGCATACAAGTTCTATTTGGTGTAAACAAGTTTTTGGTGCCTTTACTGGGGATTAGGTACTAGTCCTTGGGTAAGAGTAGCAGAAATTTGATCTATACATTATTTGTTGTCAATAGTATGGCTCCTGAGCAGGGGTTGCTTGAGGTTGTTGGTCCTATAGTGGATCTCTTTGGGGATTTGCCTCAGTAGGAGTGTCTTCAGGAAGAGGAGGGGCCCCAGGCACAAACTGCCACTTCTCGATAGTAAATGTGGCCTCGCAAACTCGACGGGTCTCTCGATAGGGCTCAGTTGGAAAGCCTAGGTGCTCTAATACATGACAGAGCAACCGCGAAAACAATAGTGGAATGGTCTCGACTTGGCTGAGATGCTTCCGATGTATCTTCTCTTCGAAGTGGAAGAGGGATGTCATAATGTGGGCTTTAGGGGCTTAACAGCCCTCGAGTGTGTTATAAGGCCTCTATGGAGCGGCGCCCTTTGAGCAGTCTTGAGAGGAAATATATAGATTGGACCGTGAGTATATGAACCACGAAAGCATCCAGGGTGGAAGCTGTCTACGAAGCAGAAATAAGTGGTGATGTGTCGTGAGAGGATCTAGACCTCTCCCAGGGTGGGGATATGGCCACTACCTATAGTTTGCGAGTGGCGGGATCCTTTGGAAGGTGAAACGGCTATCCAAGCGCCCTAAGGATGCCACGGCTTGAGCTTTCAATGGTGAAGCAGATAGTAGTGGGATTACGCTCACCTCAGGATGTCATGGACTGGTAGAAGTCAATCACTACCCTCGGATAAAAAAATCGGTGAGGAGTCATAAATGGCTCTAGAGAGTAGCGTTGAACAAGTCCCATCAAGTCCCAAAGCTCCGGCAGGCTGGCAAAAGCAAGAATATCATAAAAGTATTCATTATGGAAATCCTTGTTCCAGTTATTAATGTTTCCTTCTATTGGAGCAGAAGGGAAGAGTGGCCTCATCATAGCAGACAGAATGGAGTCGGGTGACATTAGAGCGCTGGCTGAGGCTCCTAGAGGTGGAGGAGACTATGGAGGCACTTGCGGTTAGGACTAGGAAGACTCTCCGGGGTTAAAGGTTCTGGCCTGCTTGGGTGGAGGCGGCTTGAGCACGGGTTGTGTGTGAGGGGTAGCTATGGGCATGGGTCCAATCCGTGTCTCATACATGCGCATTATGGGAAAGGCAGGGGCATCATCTTGGGAGATCTCACGGGATCGGCAAGGTCGATTAAATTTGGCGGCAACGGTGGTAGCCACGTCACTTAGCCGGGGATATGGGGTCTCGCACGGTGTCAGGAGGATGAGCTATGGCCTTCACGGTCTTTGCCATTATTACAGTCTGGATGGATGGGGGCTTGAAATTGGGGGGGGTGCCGCGGTGAGATCCTGGGAGGAGGAAATGAGGGGAGATGGATTATTTGCAGGGGGGGTTGTCTATTTATAGAGTATAGGGGATGTGAAGGGTTTAGATGGAAGGTGAAGAGTTGGGAGATGAAGATAAAAGCAATTGATGGAGCGTGAAAGTGGTTTGGAAGCAGGAGGAGTAATGAATGGGAGAGCGTTGAAAAGGTCTGCAAAATTTTGCGGTCTTGCGAGATTCCTGCGAGAATTTCGTAGTGCAAAATTCTGCAAAATTTCACAAGGAGTTCACGTAATTTGTAGCCCTTTTGAGCTTTCTTTTGAGCAGATCTCGGCTTAGAAATTAGCCTGACCACCAAGGCAAACACAAGAAAAGCCATAAAGAGCAAGAAGATGAATTGAAAAATAAATTGAAGGAAAATTTGGGATAAATCAAAGGAAAAAGGAAGAAAACTAAATAAAAATAAAATAAAATAAAAGATTAAACAAAAAGAAGTGGACTCTGCAATCTCATGGGATACTGGGTCCACCCAACCCCATTCTTTAAGTGTTTTGAGGCTCAAGGAAGGTAAGCCCCTCCTTATCTGGACCAAAGGGAATTGCATAAGGTTTGAGGCGGTGGCAATTCACTTTGAAGATTTGGCTCTCATCTCAACCAAGAAGTTCCACTGCCCCGTTTGGATAAACTTGATGAATGATGAAGGGACCAATCCACCTAGACTTTAGTTTTCCCGAATATATATGAAGTTTGGAATCATAAAGCAGAACTTTATCTCCTTTTTGGAAATGTTTTCGAGTCACCATCTAATCATGCCATTTCTTAGACCTGTCCTTGGCAATCTTGGAGTTCAGGTAATCATCATTTCTTACTTCCTTTAACTCATTGAGGTCAAGAAATCTCTTAAGGCTGGCTCTTTCCAGATCCATGTTGAGCTTTTTAATGGCCCACTATGCTTTGTATTCGATTTCCACGGGGAGGTGGCATGCTTTTCCATAAACCAGTCGATATGAAGACATCCTAAGAATGGTCTTGAAAGCTATTCTGTATGCCCACAGTGAGTCCAGAAGCTTGAGTGACCAATCTTTTCTATTTGAATTCACCACCTTCATCAAGATGGTCTTAATCTCCCTATTAGCTAGTTCCACTTGACCACTGGTTTGAGGATGGTAAGAAGTGGCCACTTTGTGCTTCACCCCATATTTGGCTAAGAGGTTTTCAAAGGGTTTGTTGTAGAAATGGGTACCTCTATCACTAATTATGGCTTTGGGCACTCCAAATCTGAAGAAGACATTCTCTTTTAGAAATTTAAGCACCACCCTGTGATCATTGGTTTTACAAGGAGTCGCATCGACCCATTTGGACACATAATCAACTCCCACCAAGATGTATGAATACCCAAACGACGTAGGGAATGGCCCCATGAAGTCAATGCCACTAGCTGCGAAGATGTTTACCACCAAAATTGCTAGGTTTAAGGGCATCATGTTAAATGATAAGCATAAGAGTCTTTGGCATCAATCGCACGTTCGGCACATGGCATGAGCATCTTTGAATAGGGATGGCCAGTAAAAACCAGATTGCAGGATCTTCATGGCTGTCTTTTGTGCAGCAAAATGACCTCTACATGCATTTTCATGGCAGCGGTTGAGGATCCCCTATTGTTCCTCTTCAGGCACACACCTTCTGATGATTTGGTCGGCGCAGTATTTGAACAAAAATGGCTCCTCCCAATAATAGGAATGAATTTTAGCAAAGAAGTATTTCTTATCCTGTGCTTTCCAATCAATTGGGATTTCCCCTATTGGTAAAGAATTAGCAATATAAGCATACCTGCATTCCCTACAAACAACAGAGACTCATCATTAATGGGAGGACTGTGGGAGTCATGAGCTATGGTCAATCTGGAGAGATGATCTACCACTACATTCTCCACCCTTTTTTTGTCTTTAATTTGGAGGTTAAATTCCTGGAGTAGGAGAACTTACTTGATATGTCTCACCTTAGAATCTTGTTTCGTTAACAGTTATTTCAAAGCAGAGTGGTCTGTAAAAATAACAATGAATGACCCCACCAAGTATGCTCTGAATTTATCTAAGGCATAGACCCTTGCTAGCAGCTCCTTTTCTGTGGTGGTGTAATTCCTCTATGCTACATTCAGAGTCTTGCTTGCATAGTAAACCACGTAGGGCTTTCCATATTCTCTCTGCCCAAGAACTACCCCAATGGAAAAATCACTTGCATCACACATTACTTCAAAGGGGAGTTGCCAGTTGGATGCTCTCACTATGGGTGCAGTAGTCAGGTGTGACTTGAGCCCCTTAAAGCTCTTTTGGCACCTTCCATCTAAGAAAAATTTGGTATCCTTGACCAGCAGCTCACAAAGAGGTTTTTCAATTTTTGAAAAGTCCTTAATAAACCTCCTGTAGAAACTTGCATGGCCAAGGAATTGCCTTATCGCCTTAACATTTGTGGGAGGTGGTAGCTTGGAAATAAGCTCAACCTTGGCTTTATCAACCTTAATTCCCTTGTTGGAGATGACATGTCTAAGGACAATTCCTTGATGTACCATGAAATTGCACTTCTCCAAGTTAAGCACCCAGGTTTCTCGATCGTCTGGCCCAAAGGCGGTCGAGGTTGGCCGGGCGTCCTCAAAGTGCCCCCATATATGGTGATGTCATCCATGTACACCTCCATGATCGTTCCACCATATCAGCGAAGATCTTGAGCATACACCTTTGGAAAGTGGTGGTGCATTCTGCGAGGAGATCGAAGGCATTCTCTGCAGGCATAAGTTCCCGAAGGGGCGAGTAAGGTGGTCTTCTCTAATCCTCCACAGTAATTTCAATTTGGAAATATCCGGGTAGCCATCCAGAAAGCAATAAAATGGGTGCCCAGAAACTCTCTCCAAAAGTTGATCAATGAAGGGAAAGGGAAAATGGTCCTTCCTTGTCACTACATTCAGCCTCTGCCAATCTATACATACCCTCCCAGGCCGGGTGGTAGAGCGTGCAGGCATATCTCCCCCTTCTCATTTTGTACAATAAGTCACCCCTTGACTTTTAAATTTTTAACTGAGTAGAGACTCCCACTAGGCCCCATCTGAAATGGGGTAGATAATACCGGCCTGCAGTAATTTCAGAACTTCAGTGTGCACCGCCTCTTGCATGTGGGGATTCAATCGTCTCTATGGTTGTCGCACCGGTTTGGCTTCTTCCTCCATGTGGATGTGATGAGTGCAAACCACAGGGCTAATTCCCTTAATTCTGAGATTTGGCATCCAATGGCATGCTTGCACTTCCTGAGGATTCCTAGCAAATCTTCCTCTTGTGAGACGTTTAGGGATGAAGAAATAACCATGGGACATTGGTTTCCCTCCTCCAAGTATGCATATTTCAACTCTGTAGGGAGGGGTTTTAGATCGAGCTTTATGGGCTCTCCCTTTTCTTTGTCTTTCTCAGTCAACAAGGGGAGAATTTCTTCCTTCTTTTTCCAATGGCAGAATGCAGCACACAAATATGAGGGTTCATCCAAATTTTCAGGTAGCTCTACCAATTCCTCTATCAATTATGCACGTATTTGTTTGCTCACGCTGTTCTCACTATGGTGTCAATCTGACACCTCTTCTAGGTCTTCTTCCTCGGGGTGAACATGCTTTTTGTTGAGGTGAAAAATGTTGAGCTCCAGTGTCATATTGCCAAAAGTGAGCTACATAACCCCATTTCGACAGTTAATGATTGCATTGGAGGTAGCGAGATGAGCCAGAGTATAATGGGCACATAATTGGCTCCCACGACTGCGGCTCGTGTAAAGAACAGCAGTCCTTGGGTAGTAGAATTTATCCACCTGCACCAAAACATCTTCAATAGTGCCCTTAGGAATTTTTTATGACTTGTCTCCTAAAGACAAGGTGATAGTGGTGGGTTTCAATTCGCCTAGCCCTAACTTCTTATAGACTGATTAGGGTAACAAGTTTACACCAGCCCCCAAATCTAGTAATGCCTTCTCCACACAAGTTCCTCCAATGTTCACGGATATGGTAGGACACCCTGGATCTTTGTACTTCACTGGAGTCTTGCACTATATGATGGCACTCACTTACTCTATTAAAAAGGCTTTTTTATCTACATTCAGTCCCCTCTTCACAATGCACAAGTTTTTTAAAAACTTAGCATAGGTTGGAACTTGCTTAAACATGTCCAAAAGGGGAATGTTGACTTTCACCTGCCTCAAAACTTCAAGAATCTCAGTTTGGTTGTTTACCCTCTTTTTGCCTCTTAATGCTTAAGGGAATGGTGGGGTCATGCTTTTCTTCATCATGTCTTCCTTGATCACTATCTGTTCTGGCTCCTCATCTTGGCCTTCTTTAGCTTCATCAAGTGGTTTAGGCAATGGTTGCTTAACTTTTTTACCACTTCTCAAAGTGATAACTGCTTTTACCTCATCCATTTTAGGAGTAGTTTTCTGAAGGACTGTGGGGGGAACTTCCTTTTCTTACGATGTTGATTGGTCGACAGGATGGAATCTTTGCGAGGTTAATCAAATTTTGTGCAATTTCATTTTGGAACCCATATATTCTCTTGTTCATAGTACTTTCCACAATGTCAACCCTCTTATTTAACTACACATTCACTGCTTTCTGCTATTCTACAAAATTACCCACCACCTTGCTCAAATTCATAACACGGCTATTCAAGCGGAAGAGTTGGTTTGTAGTTTATGATGGGCGAGAAGTTAGGCTTATCTTGTGGAGGAGGCGGGAGGTGCATACTGTGAAGGTTTTGGTTTCCAAGAGTGATTTGGGTGATTTCTCCAGCTAGGGTTGTAAGTGTTTCCATATGGTGCATTAGTTGATGGTTTGAATTGACCAACAACATTCGCTTGTTCCACTAACATCTCCCTCATTGCTGGAACAGTTGGGCATTGTTCTCCCAGATGTTCAATGGATTGACAAATGAAACATGGCTGGTTTGGCATAGGAATCACAGTCTCTGCCTGCACCTCATGTTGGTTTCTCATTTCCAGTTCTTCCAACCTTCTAGCTAAGGTTGATACTTTGGCTTTCATGTCCATATCCTCCAGAATAGAGTACATGCCACCCCTTGCACTGGATTGAGGTCTCATTCTTTCCATCTCCCTTAGGTTAAACAATGACCTTTTGAAGCCTCTGTACATAGTCGGGGAAATCAAGCTTCCCTGCAGTTCTCCTTTCAATCTCCTCCATAGTCTCTAGAAATTGCTTCATGGCAAGAAAAATTCCATCATAAAAGTAGCTTACTAGTAGCCATGTGTCAAACCCATGGTGAGGATAAGCATTAAGTGCTTCTATATACCTCTCCCAGCATGCATAGAATTTTTCATTTTCTATGGCTGAGAAGGTGGAAATCTTACCTCTTGTTTGTTTGTTAATGAGTGGAAGAATTTCTTTAAAACTCAAAATTGCATCTCGGTCCGGTTCGTATGCTCCTTGGCCTCAGGGAGTTGAGCCAAATTTTGGCTTTATCCTTCAATGTGAAAGGAAAAAGTTGAGCCTCATTAGATCCATTGTAATTGTCTCCTCCTTGAAGGTGTTGTAAACCTCCTCAAACTCACTCATGTGTGAGTAAGGGTTCTCACTCTCCATGCCATGAAAAGTGGGAAGAAGTGGCATAAGGTAAGGCCTAACAACCATTTGCTCAATCGGAGGTACAATGTAGGAGGGTGCACTTATTTGTGGAGGGTGTATGTGGTCCCTCATGGACCTGAATGCATTGAGATTCCTGTCCACTTCCTGCTGACTCTGCTGTTCTTCAGGTAGAGGTTCCATTGGGTTAAAATTCAGAATCTGATTCCTATGGAATACTGACTTTTACTAATCTTCCTTCTAAATTCCTAAACCATTGGAACATAAACTCCTACATGAAAAACACAGGATAACACCAAAAAAAACACAAAACAATTCTACCAAAAAGGGTTAGTGTTAGCTAAGGAAAAATAAAAAGTATAAACAGTATAATAAATATCCAAGTATAGCGGTATCTTTACTAGAAGATAGAGAAAGAAATTCACCAGAACTTGTGATGAGGATCACAAGTGTTCAGCACGTTGTCATTTGCACTAAGGCACCATCCCCGACAACGACGCCATTTGATTCGCGTGTGTATGTGTAGCTCGTAAGGTATTCTGAATCAACAATATTTATAACCTAACACCTCGTACTGGCATAGCATAGCTACTATAGCACAGTGGTTCTAGGATCGTCCAGAGGGATGGGTTTTCTTCGTGTAAATGACTCACAATGAAATTTAAACTGGTGAATTCATTTTGGATTTTGGGTTGTTATAAAAGAGTGGGTTTTAGTAGTTGAAATCGTGACCAAAGTGATGTAAAAATATAGAAAGAATTCCCTTGAAGTGTTAGGTCACTGGGCTTAAGTTCCTAGGGCAAATGAGGGATTCTTGGGGTCTTTTCCTCACATTGGGGATAGTAACATATAGTTACCTCCCGAATTGAATTTTGGTTTAGCTATAAAACTTAACCCTCAATAACTATCCTTTGAAAATGGCAATCAATGGCAATTAATGTTCTCAATTAGTTAAAAACCTATCTCCTGGAGTCACCTTCAAATGGCTCATAAATGTTAACTAATCAATATCATAGGATCTAACAATAAGCATCCAATGAGCTGTAAAAGCTTACCATATACTAACCATTCAAGGTGAATCAAAGGGATCGAAACCTAAAGTTGAAGGAGAGAACGTCAATGGAAGAGAATACCTACATTGAAAACATGAGAGCCCTGCTTTACCATAGGTTCCCTTGCCTAGTGCCCTCTACTTCAAGGAAAGAGGGAGTTTAGCCGCTCATCCTTTGAGTTGTCATCCTTTGGGGGTGTTTGGCTAGCTAGAAAATGAGAGAAAATGAAAAGAAAAACGGGAGCTTGTTCGACAAGCCTCCCAAAATTATACTGAAAGATTTTCAAGATCTTTTACAGAGTGTTGTTTTGGGGATTATATACCACCAAAACCATACAAATTACCAAAATAAACAAAAGTGGTAAACTATTACAGGGACCAAATTGGAAGAAATCAAAAACGAGTAACAAAATCAACAAAGACTGGCGGTGTCGCAAAATTCGCAGCTTTGAAATCGATTGGTGGTTTGCTTTTTCTACTCGCTTGCCCTGTTCAATTGATTTCTTTATGTCGAAGCTGGATTCCTATCTTCAATATTTATAGCTTGTAAAACTACCAAACCGCTATAAAATTTATCGGCATCATAGTCATCAACGCGCTAATCAATAATTCGCTTATTACTATGCAAAAAGTGCTCAAAACCCTATTCTTTAAGAGTATGAAATAGCACTATTTGGGTAGTAATCACATTCCTTGGTGAAGAAAGGTCTAAAGTTGTAATATTAGTAGCTGACTTGATTATAGATGTAACGCCCTGAAAATACCCTAACAGTTTGATAACATGTTTAGGGGTATAAATAATATATTGCATTTTTCCAAGGCTTAAATTGATAAAAACAGATAAAACTCGGAAAAATTAATTCAAGATATAAGGGTAAATTAGAAATTTACCAATTCAGAACCCAAAGGTCATAAATAAAGAAGTCAATATGCCAAAGTGGAATAATGGGTTAAGTTGAAGTGTAAATGAAAGATAAATGAAGGACCAAATAGCAAAAATGGGAAAAAACTTAATTCAAAGTGAAGGCCAAACAAGGCCTTAACTTGTAAAGAGAAAAGACCAAAAGTGGTCTAGTAAATGAGGAGGTTTCTTATTTGCACAAGGGAGAAAGAGAGACGTGGGTAGAGAGGAGAACGAGAAGGAAATTCCTTGGTGTTTTTTCTCTATCTTGTAGAGATCGAGCTTGGTTCAAGAAGAAGAAAGAGCTTGTAAGAGATTAAGGTATGGAAACCTAACTAAACCCCTTTCTGTGTTTGGGTTTGGAGAAAAACCTTAGCTTTGTGTAAAGTGTTCTTGGATGGTTTTAGTTCAGTTTGAGGTTGTTTTGCATTGTTTTGATTGGTTTGGATGGGTTTTGAGGAATTTTTGTATAAAGGAAATGATGAAGTTTTAAAGGAGTTGCTATCAAAACAACTGTTTTTGTTTTCGCTATAAGTTAAGTTATAATCATCCAAATTGAGTGATTCCAGTTGGTAAATAACCATATGAGCTAGATCTACAAATGTATAGAAGGAACTAGTTGAAAATTGTAGCTCTAAGGCTTCACAATATGGGCTTAAATGTGAGTTTCAGGTAGCTAATGGGTATGCTCTATTTTTGGTGTAGTTGTGGTGTTTTGGCCGTAAGTTGAGTTTCACTTATCCAAATTGAATGATTCAAAATTCCAGGTAAACTAGACTTCTAGAGAAATAAGTTACCTAAAGGAAGTGTAAGAAATTTGTAACCCCAAAGTGGCCAGAAATCCATCAAAGTGGAGCTATGTGCAAGAACAATCTGATTTTGTTTTGCAAATTAGAGTAGTCTGGATGTAAAATGCAATAACTTGAGTTTTGGTGATCCAAATTGGATGATTTAAATTGGAGAATAAACCTTAGAACCATAGATTCAAATCAGTAGTGGGAACTATTACCAATTTATGGATTTAAGACCCCTGAAATCGAGAATACCAGTAGGAAACCGAGTAAGCTGGGCATACCGACTAGTTTGGCATTAAAATGCCGTAACTTGAAGTTGGGTGATATAAATGAGATGATTCCAATTCCTAATGAAAATAGACTCATAGAGATATCATTTTATTAAAGGAAGCATGAGAAAAATATGGCTCATGTGTCCCCAAAAAAAAATTTCAAGTGAAGGTGTATTGAGTAGACATTAACCCTAACCAAAAATCCTAGAATGCACAACTGATTTTTTTTTCTCTTGGGTTGTTCTTTGATTGTGACATATTTTTTATGGATTAGGGGTTGGGGACAATGAAGATTGACATAAAAACGAGATTCCGATGATAGGAATCGAAGAGCGACAACCTTTTTGGGTTTGTTCTTCACACTTCTTTCCTTGTTTCTGTTTTGTGTTTTGTTCGACAAACTAAATCGAAAAGGTTTTATATGAATATGCATGTGTGATCCGTTTGAGACATAAATGAATTGGTTTGTTCTCCACTTCTCTCTCTCTAATTCTAAAGTGTTAGAATGATTACAAAATGATTTGAATTGCTGAAATGATTTATAAGAAAAAACATATTGATTTGTTTTAATTGATTGTAAAATGATTTGCATATGAAAAATTACGTGAGTATTGAAAATGAATTGTTTGTATAAATGTACATACTATACTGTATTTTTCCATGAATGATTTGAATGCCCTTAATAGAATGTTAACCGTTAAATTCGAAGCCGATGATAGGGATTGGTATACCAATGGGGCGGTCAAATGAAAAGTAGATTGAGCCGAACATAATGATGTGTCACCCGATCCTAGCCCACGACAAGACGCAGAGTGTTCACAAAATGATTTTAATACAGCTTAAAGGAACTGCATCGGTTATAAAACTTTTTTTAGGACTAACATGCAAATTCTAAATCGAGACTCCAGGCTGATTCAAGATCTTCAGGCTCAAAGCATATGTTAAATTCTTAAGGACAAAATGAAAGAAAATTGTGAAATGCATGATTTATGTTAGACTGATTTATTGCATATGAAAATTCATGATTGAAATGACCAATGAATTGTAATTTGAATGTATACGAAATGAAAATATACATATATGTATTGTACCACATAGGTCATTGAAAAAAATAATTATACGAAGGCATTGATTTAGAAAAATGCATGATTTACTTAAACTGAAATGAAGAAAGAAATGTATAGAACCACTAGACATGAAAATGCTTAGCGCGTTGTTTTATCATCACACAGATACCGAGTGAACAGGTTTGAAGGAAAAGATCGCAGCGATTCAGAGTCAATGTCAAGGCCTCATGGAGTTGAAGTAAAGCTCCGACCATGCATTTGATGAAATATATTTGACACTTTTTGTACAAACTCTGATTTTGTTTTGTAAATATTTTGGTATCGAAACCATTATAATGTCGTAATGTTTAAAGGTGGTAAATGGACCAAATGGGCATGTAATGCCATATTTAATGGAAAATGTGTATTGAAAATAAAATGATGGGCCCCCTTTAAATTGAATTAGTATATATACAAATATATTTTCATTAAGATAAATATCCTTTACAAAATGAGTATTGGAAATGTGTTTTACTGACAAAAGAAAAATGAATTGGATTTGAAAAGAGGACCCCGTCCCGATCGTTTACCGGTTAGGCCTGCATGGCAACACGCTGCCATCACAAGAGAAAGAGTAGAAATGGTGAAAATTATGAGAAAACATTAGATGGTATCGCATGGTTAGCAAGATCCGCCGGATCAACCTATCAGCTTTGTATGCATAAAATCCTCATGAAGAAGAATGCAAAGACTCTAATCAGCATCAAAGAAGGTCAACTAGCCATGAAAGAGGTAGTAGTGAATGAGGTTCTCAGTGTCTAAATGTAGTTTATATATACTATATTAGGATAAACCCTCGGGTCACCCAATCCATGTAGTACCAAAGAAGGGAGGAATGACAATAGTCAGAAATGAAAAGAATGAACTTATTCCCACAAGGACTGTAACTGGATGGAGAGTTTGCATTGATTACAAGAAGCTGAACATTGCCATAAGGAAGGATCACTATCCTTTGCCATTTATTGATTAGATGCTAGACAGGCTAGCAAGACATCCATACTATTGTTTTTTGGATGGTTATTCTTGTTACTACCAAATAGCCATAGCACCTGAGGATCAAGAGAAGACCATATTTACATGTCCCTATGGTACCTAGGCTTTTAGAAGGATGCCATTTGGATTGTGCAATGCACCTACTACCTTCTAAAGATGTATGATGTCCATCTTCTCAGATTTAGTGGGTAGTGTAATGGAAATTTTACATGATTTCTCCTGTATGGGTCAAGCTTTGAGAGCTATTTGGAAATTTTGGAAACTATACTTGAGAAATGCAAGGATTAGAACCTAGCCTTAAACAGAGAGAAATGTCATTTTATGGTAACAGAAGGCATAGTTTTGGGGCATAAAATTTCTCAGAGCAAGCTAGGAGTTAACCAGCTAAGATTTCTTTAATCAAAACTCTTATTCCACCAACTACAGTGAAAGGAATAAGGAGTTTTCTTGGGCATGCAGGATTTTGCAGAAGGTTCATCCAAGACTTCTCAAAAATTGCAAGACCATTGTGTAGATAGCTGGAGAAGGATGCAAAGTTTGAATTTGATGAAGCATGCAGTTCTACATTTGAGGAAATCAAGGCTAAATTAGTTAAATCTCCCATCATGGCTACACCAGACTAGAGCAAAGAATTTGAAATTATGTGTGATGTCGTGACTATGCAATGGGAGCTATTTTGGGATAGAGAAAAGAGAAATTTTCAGAGCAATATATTATGCCAGCAAGACTTTCAATGAAGCCCAAGAAAATTATTCAACAACTAAAAAGGAAATGCTGGCAATGGTCTTTGCGTGTGAGAAGTTCAGGCTATACATATTGGGATCCCTTGTCATCATACACACTAATCATGCAGCAATCAAGTATCTCAAGGCAAAGAAAGATGCAAAACCAAGACTGATCATATGGGTACTACTGCTGCAAGAATTTGACTTGGAAATCAAAGAAAAAAAGGGCAGTGACAATGTGATAGCTGATCACTTATCTAGAATAGAGAAGCCTATTGAAGAGGAAGGACAGGTTGAAATTGAAGAAAAAATCCTTGGTGAGAAACTTTTTCAAATAACAATTCAAGTACCTTGGTATGCTTATCTGGTGAATTACTTACCTTGTGGAATTATGCCTCAAGAATTGACTTACCAGCAGAAGAGGAAGTTAAGGACATATACCAAATTTTATATTTGTGATGACCCATTGCTGTTTAGAAGAGGGCATGTCAGATTATCAGGAGATGTGTACTTGAAGCTGAGCAAGGTGAAATTTTAGATAAATGTCATGCATCACCATATGGAGGACACTACAGAGAGAACACCGAAATTCTCCACTGGGTTTATCACTAACCTTATTAAGAGACTATTCCGAATGGTGCCATCATGGATGTATGTTAGAGAATAGGCAATATAAACAAAAGAAATGAGATGCCTGTAAGGGATTTTAGTGGTGCAATGTTTTTATAATGGGGCAATGACTCACGGACCTTTCCCACTTCTTTTGGGAAATATATACACTTCTACCGTGGATTATATATCCAACTGAAGCAGTCATAGCTTGTCCTATAAATGATGCCAACCAAGTTGTGGGATTTGTTTAAAGAAACATATTGAGCAGATATGGAGCCCCAAGGACAATCATTAGTGATGAGGGAATCCATTTCAACAATTGGTTTGTAAACTCGAAGGTATATGGAGTAAGATACGCCACGGGATTAAGCCTTATCCCCTACCAAATGGGAAAACTGAGATATCCAATAGGGAGATCAAGAACATACAGGAGAAAATAGTGAGTGCAAGCAGAAAAGACTGGTAAGTAAAGCTAGATGATGCATTGTGGGCTTACAGGACGCATATAAGACTCCTATTGGAATGTCCTCATATAGGATTGTATTTGGAAAGCCTTGTCATTTCCTCTTTATAAGCCAATATAAGGTTATGTGGGCAATCAAGAAGCTTAACTGTGATTTCCAAGCTGCTAAGGAAAAGAGATTACTTCAGTTAAATGAACTAGAAGAGTTCAGAAATGAAGCATATGACAATGACAGGATCTACAAGGATAAGACCAAAAGGTGGCATGATCAGAGAATTCTAAGGAAATAGTTCAAAGTGGGAGAGCTAGTCCCATCAGACAAACTATCTGACTCTTTCAAGAAAAGCTTAAGTTTAGATAGAGTGGTCCTTACATAGTTATTGCAATCACACCCTTTGGAGCAATGACATTGAGAACGGATTTAGGGAATGAGTTTAAAGTAAATGGTCAAAGACTAAAGCATTATATAGAAGAAAATGTGAATGAGGAATAGTCTTAGAGATGAATTTATGAAGAAATTGCTGAAATTAGAGCATGATTGACAGCAATGTCTAACTAAAGACATTAAATTGAGCAGCTTCTTAGGAGGCAACCCAAGCAATTTTTAATTCCTTATTTTAGATTTTAATGAAATTAGTTTTTTATTACTTTTTTATTTTTATTTTGAATTTTTATGTTAGTTAATTTATGTTGTTTTTGAGACAGAGTCGAGTCAGAATCGAGGTTATTGTCAATGAGTAATATGCAAAAGAATGAACTCCCGGATGAAGAGAAAAAGTATGCTCTACACTCAGAGAAGTTTCCTAATTAGCTTCCTTAATACTTTATAATTGCAAATGTTGTTGGGTGAAGAAACTGAATTTAATTGTTCATGCATGAATTGAGATGATTAGAATGTTAAATTTGTATTCACAAGCATAAATTGAGTGAATGGAATGTATAACATGATGTCTGGTATATTATCATGATTAAAATGGCTAAAAATTTTAAGATTGTGAAGAAATGGTAAATTTTGTCGCGACATAATCTCTATTTGTTGCGACATATACTAGTCCAGCCTTTCTCAACTTTAGGCAAGTTTTTTATGACATTGTTTATTGAAGGTGCGACATTTAAAACCTTTGTCGCGACATAAGTTCGCTGTATGAGGTCTAAAAGTTTGTCGAGACATTTTAATTCATTGTCGCGACATTTTATTGTCGCGACTTCTTGCTGTTTATAATCCATTGTTGCGACATTATTTTAGCCATCATAGCTACTATCATTTGCAACATAGAAAATTTTTCATGATAATTCGCCTTTGCGACCACGATTTGTGCTATACACAAAATTCTTGGTGTTTGACATAATTTTTAGACTTCAAAGTTATTATTTTGTCGCGACATAGACATTTGTTGTCGTGATAAACCAATTGTCGCAACATATTCCTGAGCCTATAAATTGGAACTTAAAACGTTTTGAATATGAAATATCATTTTTCTCTCAAACATTTGGAGCCCTAGATCGCTTCCTCATCCTTTCAACACCCTAAAACCAAAATCCAGCTACCTACAATGTTTGATCAAAAGAGTTTGATTCCCAATCTAAACGAAATCATGGAAGACTCATTTCGAAGGAAGAAGAAGCTAACCCGGAGCTTTTACTTTAGTAACTTAAGGAATATCTAAATAAGAACAAAGATAGAACATCAATTGAAGATGGGAGAAAAATGAAGAAGAAATGAAGAGAACCAGAGAGGAAAGAGAAAGTGGATGAAGTCGACGTTTATATCTAACTGAAAGCATCGGTTACCATGAAAGATAATCGATGAATAAGGTATCATCGCGAAAAGATAAATTTAGCATAAGGATGGATCACTATGCAAGCACAAACCTTGGGTTTGGTAACAAAGAGGAGAGAGTTCTTTGCAAATTTAAGGGGAGAAGAGAAAAGACTCGATATGTCGGGAAATGGATTTCCTTCACATGAAAGAAATAAATAGAGGTTCAACCCGAAAGGGAGTCAAGGATGTGTCCGAGTTCAAAACTCTAAAAGACATGCATCACCAAAAGATAGTGAACTGGCCACTGGGAAAGGGAAATAGTTCAAATTCGGCAAAGAACCCTTAACTCTATCTCCAAAGGTCATGACGACGGCTAAGTTTGGTTTTACTTCCTCGCCTCAAACCCTAATGCCTTCCAAAGCACTTAAGCATAAAGGCGAAGCAAGAAGGCAAAGTATATCAGACGCCATTATAAAAGGGTACAAGATGAATGTGGACAAGATCATGGAGAGATCTATCCTCAACTACTACAATAGCAAATACAGAGGTCTTATCCCACACCCTGCAACCATAAACTAGGTTATGCATACTAGGAAGGGTGTGGGAATGCCACCGGGTGCCAAGAGAGATGCCCTAGCCTAATCGACCCCCTTGACTAACAAGCCTACATCCAACAAGGGCAAGGAAAAAGTGCAAGTAATTGAAGAAGAAAGAAGAAAAGAAGAGAATACCAGCCACTTAGCAAAGGAATGTAAAAATAAAGAGAAGAGAGGCAGCAATCCCAGCTTTTGATCGATGCATGAGTACCAGCGGGTCTAAAGTCTCCATCTATTTTAAGCCCATTTTTTCATGTATATATGGCTTAAAAGTTAAATTTAATGCAAAATTATGGAATCTCACTTAGATTTTGTGGTTTTCATGTGATTTTAAAGAAAATATGGAAAATCAGAGAAAGCATAAAAAAGGGCAAAGAAAATGGCCGTTACATGATCGGCTAAAGAATGTCACGACATCACACTCAAGGTCACAACATCAACTTCAATGTCACGACACCGGATGAAGAATGTCACAACACCAACTGAAGACACCATAACACAATTTCATTGTCGTGACATCAGTTGATTAAGACATCGACATCAAAACTAGGTTGCAAGAGGGAAGACATCAAATTCCAATGTCACAACATCGGCTGAAGAAAGTCATGACATCAAGTCAATGTCGTGACATCGACATCAAGACTCATAAGAGAAAAGTTCAATGTCACGACATCAACAGTCAATGTCGTGACATCAACAAGAGAAATCAAAGTTTCATCATTAGCTGATCAATGTCTCGACATCGAAGTGCAATTTCGCGACATCAACATCAAATGTCACGACATTGACAACCAGAGTCACGAAATTGCACAGAGAGGAAAAAACTCGTATTTGCGACACCAGCACCAATGTCACGACATCACAGCAACAATGTCACGATATCAGTCACAACACTGCATTGACATGCAGAATTCAGAGTCGTGACACCATATTGAAATGTCGTGAAATCAAATCAGACCACGACATCGAAGTGCAATGTCGCGACATCAACTGCGACATTAACCACGACATCAGAGGGCGACTAGGGCAGAAATTTTGGGCTTTACAAAGTTCATGTTTTTTGCCTCGCTGTGATCCACGATCGAGGTCTATAAATAGAAGAAGCTCTGGTATGAGTGCAGAAACTTTCAACAACCATTAGCCATTTTTGAGCTGGGGAAGAATTATAGTCTCTTTGTATATATTTTTTCTTTTTATTTTGCTTTTTCTTTCTTTTATTTATTTATTTTTTCTAGATTTAGTTTTACCTTCTTTCGAGATTAGGAGAAGCCGATCCAAGCCAAAATATGGAGCCGGACCACAGAGGTTGAGTTTCGTCATTGTCTCGAATCCAAATCGAATCGGGAAATTTTTCTAGAATCACTTATTCATTTTGATCATATTTCAATGAATTTGTCTGGATCAACTAGTCATTTTCATTTATAGATCCAAGATGGAAGACAAAGCCCCTGGGCAAAGGATTTTGTGTTTTGATTATTGTTTGTAGTTTTTAATGACATTATGGGAGTGAAAGCTGGATTGATCCAATTGGTACTGCTCTTATAATGAGTTGTTCAATATCAACAGCCAGACCCGTAAAGATTTGTATCCATGCTCGATTTTGTGGATACCTATGACATAGGGAAGCGGGACTACCCCGAGAGTAAGGGCAGTTGACTTAGGTAAATTACACCGATATCCTTGAACTAATGAACTCTATGTCACTTTGATGCATCATGCGCGTAAGCTTCTAACCTCCACTTCGTTCCTCTAAGTGACAATGTATGTTTTCCGAGGAATAAGGACCACTTGTCGAGAACTGGTTTAATCTTTCATGTTTCATTCAATCCAGTAAAATGATCTTAATCCCGTAAGAGCTAAGATTCTAATCAAGATGAAACAAATTTTATTTGAATTGATGGTCGAGATACCACCTGTATCAAAAAGGCTTCAGGTTACCCCTGTCTATGGGGGTAAGCGGTTTTCAATCCTAAGAAATGGCTATAAAGTACTGGTTTAGGAAAAATAACCAAATCTTAATGAGGATCAACCTAAAAGTAGCTTATTAAACCTATCAATCTAGCTCGAATATGGTAAGTTGAATAGTGAAATTTGTAGTGTCAGAAGGCATTCCAAGACTACACTACCCTACACTTGGACAAATCCAAGATTCATGTCCTTCATGCCTCATCAGAACTTTGCAAATTGATAGTCCAATAATCGATACATTCCTTATGTTATTTTTACTTAAAGGAAATCCCCGATTTACTATATTAGATTTCATTTTCCTTTTCATTAAAGATCGGTTTATAAAAATTCTTTCATTCAAGTTATTTTAGATAGTTCAAATCTTCAAATTATAAGTTCAGATAGTGATGATCTTGAGTAGTAGGAGTAGTTGATTTTTAGATTTCTCATCAATCCATGTGGGAATGATATCTGAACTTATAATCCACTTTATTACTTGTATGACCTGTGCACTTGCAGTAATTTAGATCAAAACTAGTTTTAAGTGCATAATATCATATACATGGCAGAAAACAATTTTCTACATCACACATATTTTGGTCTTAACAAGTTTTTGGTGCCGCTGACGGGGATTAAAACTAGTCATTGATAGTAGTATTAGAAATGAACTTATCAGTTGATCTTTAAAAAGTTTTAAATCATGTTTGAGGGATCAAGTAGAGTTTAAGGACTATTCCAACAAAAAGGAAGTCATGGCTTTGACATTTTTTTTCTTTTAATTTTATCAAAATTTTCACAAAATTTCTAAAATCAGTTTTTAATCAAGTAATAGTCAGTCAATTTACTTATCTTTATGAGCTTTATGTACCAATACGCTCATTTCTCACAGATAATCATTTCTAAGTCTTCTATATGCACATAAGGAACAGAGCTATCTATTACCACTCAGATACCGAACTAGAGAGGACATTGAAAAATCTAAAGAAAGAAAAGGCAGCATAAGCAGTCATGGTAAAGTAGAGAGAAGGAAATCAAAACACACTAGTTGAAGCTAACGTATCTCAATGTAGATAGAGATTAATGGAGGTTTTGAGTCCAATGATCGAAAAGATGAGTATTCACGTAGACACCCATCCATCGAGGCCAACAACTTTGAACCAGTTCAGCTTTTATCACCATGGTGCAAGAGGAATTCAATATCGGGTAACACATGGAAGACCAAAATGAAGACTGTGGTAGATCTCGAGATGGCCAATACCACGTTTTAATGGAGTCAACCAGATGTGATCAAATTGCGCTTGTTCCCATTTTCACTAAGTGGATATTGCAACCAATGATTCGAGTCTCTACCATACGGATCTGAGCAATCATCGGGAGGGAGCTGAATGTAGCTTATTTGATACATTTTTTCCTCCCGCTCTCACTCAGAGAGGAGAAGAGAAAATTATCATTTCAAGAAGAAGGAAGATGAATTCCTGCATAATGCTTAAAAGATTCAAACAACCGCTAAGAAGATGTCCCACGATGGAATAGAGAAGATGAATCGATGGATCTTTCATCATGCAAGTAACCACACCTAAAAGCGGACAATAGATGTAGCTTCTAGAGGTGCATTTATAGGAAGAATTGCCAGAGGCACTGGGCTTGATAGAGGAGTTAGCCAAGAGTCATTTGAGGCTTAATATTACACGATTGAGAGGGGGAGGTGTGATTAAGCTAAACAAGATGTCAGCCATAGCCAAAGCTCGATGATCATTTAGAAACTTGAGTAATCAGGAAGAATAAACATATCTGCGAAATGAAGGGCATGAGAAGGAGCATAATAGAAACAGGCCGATGAGGACTTCGTCATGAAGGTCCCTACCGCGATGAATTTCGCGATTTGAATAGCAATAAGAGCTACAACTTCAAGATAAACAACAACCTTCCAAACCACTACACACTAGCCTTAAGGAACCATGAAAACATGTCATATGGAGGTGGAATGCAATAGTGGTTCGTAACGTAAAGGCAAATTTGTCGCAAATTATGCCCCACCGTGGTTCTATACTTGAATTATGATTCTAAAGAGGACACAAAATTTGAAGAACAAATGTCAGTATATGGTGAAAATAAGAGGATCCTCGAACATCCATGAACAAAATTTGGCCGAAACACTTATTTCAGTAAATACCATCGTTTTCCAAACCAACACAAATGCCTTCTTTAAGAACCTTTGAACTCAAGTAGTGGCAACAAATCTAAACCTCTATGTAACCAATCCAGAGAAGCATTCCCTAGTGACATGTTATAATCTCAAGGACTATAATGGCTATAAACACTTGGGAGCGTGAGAATCTTGTAGAAAAGAGAAGAAAATGAGATAAAGCTAACTGAGAAGGAAGAGAAAGTAGAAACTGGAAAAGAAAACAAGCTGAACAGAACATAATTAACAGATGAAAAAGAGAAATTAATGGTGCAGCAAGAGCAACAAATTGAAGGAGAACCGAAAAAGAATGAGGAAGTGAGAGCCTATAAACCTCATATTCCATTCTCTCAGAGACTATAGAATTCAAAATTAGATGATCAATTTGCTAAATTTTTTAACATGCTCAAGAAATTAGAGATCAACATTCCTTTTACTAAGGCATTGACTCGGATGCCTTATTATTCCAAATTTATGAAGGACATCCTCAGCAAGAAAAGGAAGTTGGATGAAGATGAAGTGGTAAGCTTGTTAACAAATTGCAGGGCAATAATCTAGAAGAACCTGCCACTGAAAATGCAAGATCCAAGCAACTTCACCATTCCCTGCACTATAGGGAACTAAGAGTTTGGCAAGAGCTTTATGACTCGTGCAAGTACTAATCCGATGCCATCAAGCCAGGGTGAAAAGATTCAAGTTCGGGGGAAGTTAACTCCTACAACAATGACTCTACAAATAGCAGACATATATGGCTTAACCAGAAGGAATCCTAGAAGATGTAATCGATCGCGGTAGTGGTTTATTCTTCCTAGTAGACTTTGTCGTATGTATCAAGAAGACGCAAGTTCCATTATCATTGGCTGCCATTTCGCCACTAGAGTGTACCGATTGATGTGAGGAAATGAGAGCTCACTCTTAGAGTGGAAAATGAAGAAGTACACTTCAACCTTAATCAAAGCTTGAAGTAGCCTAATTTTAAAAAAGCTGAATGTAAGAATATTGAAAAAGTAGTTCCTATTAGTTATGAACTGATTGACTATAAGAATCAAGATTCTATGAATGAATATATGATGAATTCAGCAAAGATATCGAGGATCTTGATACGAACATCCGGATGCCGTGGTTGAATTAAAGAAACAATATTAAGTCCGAATGAAAACAATGCGTAAAAATCAAGCAAATAGTGAAGAGTAGCTGCATAGGAGTTAGAAAGTTATGAGGGTTAATTCTAAAGGAATTACCCAAGAACCCGAAATGTGTCTTTCAGATTTAAAGACGAACCTAATTATAAAGAACCACTGGCTGTAAGACAGAAAATAGAAACTGATTGAAATTCTCAAAAAGCATGAAGAAGCAATAGGCTAGTCAATGGAAGACTTGAAAGGGATCAATCCATCAATTTGCATGAATAAAATCCTCGAAGGAAAGGCAAACATCAATCACCATCAAAGAAGGTCAATCCAATTAAGGCGAAGTCATTATAAAATAAGTACTTAAATGACTCTAATGCATGATTTATTTATGCACCCCGATAGCCTCGGGTGAGCCCAGCTCATGTGGTTCCCAAGAAGGTTGATCTTGCCAAATTATCAAAATGAGAAGAATGAGTTAATTCCAACAAGAATTGTGACAAGATGGAGGGTATGCATTGATTACATGAAATTGAACACTTCCACCGGAAAGGATCATTATCCTTTTCCTTTTATTGATCAAATGTTACAGGTTGGTAGGACACCCTCATTTATATTTTCTTGATGGCTATTTTGGATATAATTAGATTTCCATAGCCTCGCAGACTGTGAGAAGACTACCTTTACATGTCCTTATGGCACCTTTGCTTTTAGATGGATATTTGGACTATGTGATGCTTCTGCTACCTTTCAAAGGTGTACGATGCCCATTTTCTCAAATTTGGTGGAGGAGGCTATGTAAATCTTCATTGATGGCTTTTCAGTTTATGGATCCAATTTTGAGAATTGCCTAGAAAATTTCGAAACTGTACTTCAGAGGTGCCAAGACAAAAACTTAGCTCTTAATTAGGGGAAATGTCGTTTTATGGTAACTGAAGGTATTGTCTTGGGGCATAAAATTTCTACAGCTAGACTTGAGGTTGACCAAGAAAAGGTTTTTGTTATTGAAACTCAGATGCCACCTTCTAAAATCAGAGGTATTAAAGGTTTTTTGAGACATGCTGGATTTTATAGAAGATTTATAAAGGACTTCTCCAAAATATCAAGGCCATTGCGCATCGCTTGAAATGAAGAAAATTTTGAATTTTATGAAGACTCGTAAATTTACGAAGACATCGGGCGCGGTTGATCGTGAGCTCCTATCATGGCAAACTGCATCAAGCAAGGATTTTGGAAATCATGTGTTATGCCGCTGATTATGCAATGAGCAAACCGGTAAAGAACAGAGAAAATATTCAGAGCAATATACTATGCCAACAAAAATTTTAATAAAGCACAAGAGAATTACTCAAGTACAGAAAGGAGACGTTGGCAATGGTTTTTGCTTGTGAAAATTTTAGGTCGTACATACTAGGATCCCATGTCATCATACATACTGATCATTCAACAATCAAGTATCTCATGGCAAAGATAGATACAAAATCAAGACTGATTAGATGGGTGCTATTGCTGCAAGAATTTGACTTGGAGATCAAAGACAAAAAAGGCAGTGATAATGTGATAGATGATCACTTATCCATAATAGAGAAGCCTAATGAAAAGGAAGAAAATATTGAAATTGAAGAAAAATTCCATGATGAGCAACTATTTCAAATGACAGTTCAAGTGCCTTGGTATGATGATATAGTGAATTACCTAGCATGTGGATTTATGCCACCATAACTGAATTATTAATAGAAGAGGAATTTGAGGACTGATGCTAGATTTTACAAATGGACGTACCAACGCTATTTAAAAAGATGGAGCATATCGGATATCGAGATGTCTACCAGCCAAGCAGTAACAAGGTGAAATTTAGATAAATGTCATGCATCACCATATGGGAGGACAATTCTAGGAGACATAACAACCTAGGAAAATTCTCCCGCCATGTTTTTATCGTCAACTTTATTCGTAGACTGCTTTATCGGTGATATCAGGCGTGCATGCTCTGAGGAATGGGGAAACATAAATGGGGAAATGAAATCCCCAGAAGGGAACTCAAGGGTGTAGATTTTTTATGTATAGGGGATAGACTTCATGGGACCTTTCCCACCTTCATTTGGAAATTTATACAATCTCCTTGCTATGGACTATGTATCAAAATGGGTGGAAGCCAAAGCTTGTCCAATAAATGATGCCAACATCTGCCAGGTGGTTTATTCAAAAGAAACATCTTAAGTAGATACGATTTCAAGGCCAATCATAAGTGATGAGGGAAGCCACTTTGCAAACAAGTTGTTTGAAAATTCTCGAATGATATGGCGATGACATGTTATAGATCGCTTATCACCCCTTATCACTCGGCAAGGTAAACATCCAATGTGAGATAAAGAATATATTGAGAAGACAATAAACACAAGGTGAGCACTGGTCAAGAAAGCTAGATGATGCATTGGCGGGCTTAAGGTGGAGTGCTTATAAGTCCCCTATTTGAATGTCCTCATACTGTGATTGTGGCCTGAAAGCCTCACATCTCCCTCGGGAAGCTGAATATAAAGGCGCTGGCAATAAAGCATTGAATCTGTGATCTCTAAGTTTAAGGAGAAAATATTACTCATGATGAATGAATTAGAAGAACTGAGGAATGAAGCCTATGATAATGCCAGAATCTACAAAGACAAAACCAAGAAATTGCATGATAAAAAAATTATGAGGAAAGAATTCAAAGTAAGAGAGCTAGTCCTACTATACAATCTGTTGCTCCAACCTTCCAGTAAATTAATCAAGATGCGCGGGTCCTTACTAATGATGGTTCCACCTTTTTGAGCAAGACACTAAAAACAAATTCAAGAAATGAGTTTAAGGTTAATGGCCAAATATCAAGCATTTATTCTGAGAGGCAACCTAAGGGAAGAAAATATCATGAGTAAAGTGTAGAAGAAGTTACTGAAAGTAGAACATATTGCAGCAATGTCTAGCTAAAGACATAAAGCATAGCAACTACTTGGGAGGCAACTCAAGCAATTTTTTTTATTTCCTTTAGATAGCCACTGTGGTTTAATTTAGTGTGTTTGATTAGTTCGACTAATGTGAGTAGTTTCAGCTTTTAGATTATTCAAACTTATTTTAGTTAAGTTTTTGCCGATTCCAAGACAATGAAGATACAAATATCTTGTACCGCGAGAAACACTTCTACCTAACTCAATGAGAATTGGCTTCACATGGGAGTTGTTTCTCTAATTTTTTCTTTAAGGATACTGATGCGTTAAGTTTCCGTGGGGAGTTTTTATTTTATGGTTTAGAAATTGCATGGCAGCTTCAATGTTCTAAATTTTTTTGATGAATTTATTGTTTTATTATTTTTAATGATAATTGTCAGAAGTATCAAGAATGTTTGCCGACCAGGTCGAGTCAGATGAATCAGCTTATATGATCAAGCCAATCAAGATGCTACTTGCTAGACAGATTCACTTATATGAGTTGAGGTTACAGAAATGAATAAAATTGTGAAAAATAAGCAAGAATCAAAAAGAGGAAATCGCTTCGCAGTCGCGACTAAATCACGTCATGGCTATCGCCCAAAACTTCCTAATGTCGCAACATCGTGAGCAATGTCACGACATTCTCCTGCAGCAATGACATCGCATTTTCGCAATGCTGCGGACATCGACCCTACAAAGTCGCGGACACGTGTTAAATGCCGAAGATTACATCGTAAAATGCCGCGGACATCAAGCGCAATGTCGCGGATATTGAAACCTACCGTCAGTGGACCTCGAGCCAAGTCACTTAAAATTTTTATCAATGTCGTGATTATCGATACCAATGTCGCGATACGTACCACAATGTCACGACATCACGAGCAACCTCCATATTTAAAGGAACACTTAGTGAAAAAATTTCAAATCCAAACCAAACTTCAACTCTTCGAGCCCCAACCTTTCCTCGACCACACTCAGAACCAAGAAAATGTATAGCCCTAGCTCTCCCACCTTGGACGAGGTTATTGGGAATATAAATTGGGAAGAGATTGAGGAGGTAGAAGTTAAGGCAGGAGAAGTGAGAGCCTTCATTACGGAAAAGGGGGTAGAGGCTTTCAAGAAGAATCTCACTAAGAAGGGGTTCATGGAAGAAAGAGGGTTCAAGGAACTTGTTCCGCCCTTCAAAGAGGAGATAGAAAGAAGAAGATGGGAAATACTGAGCGAGCATATGGAGTTGGGCAGAAGAGCCCTGGTGAAGGAATTCTACGCCAATCTGGGTGATAGAAGAAACCTGACTTGCTATGTCAAGGGGAGATGGGTCCCTTTTAGAGAGAAGGCCATCTCCTAACTCGTTTCTGGACTAGACAAGAAAGACTCGCATATAGTATGAGCAAAGCCTCCAAAAGCCCCACTTTGAAGAGATCGCCAAAGAGCTCAACAGCCAAGGAATGGCAAAGAACGAAGACTATCTCAAACGGCCACCCAAATGTGAGGGGACCTTACGCAGATCAACAAGGTATGGTTCTGTCACACCCCGACCCCATCCGACCCGAATGGCTGGACCGAACCGAGTTCGGCACGAGACTATTTATCGGGGACTCTCACTGCTTTTTTTTTTTTTTCGTGAGCCGAACTTGTACTGTGGGTATATGCCAAACAATTTCTGTAATAACAAAATCATTTACATAAACAAAAACCACCAACGGAGCGTGTCCATCAAAAAATCTATACACATACTAAGTTCCATTTGATATATACAAAACCTGCACTTTTACATTTAC